>ML675616.1:45326653-45658179 GCA_007922155.1 Mesoclemmys tuberculata | reverse complement strand
CATCGGTGCAGCTGCAATGACCTGACGGATGCCCACTACATCAATGTAACTTGAGAATTGGTCCCCAGTTATATAATGTATGCAGTAAGCTAAGTAAAGTTACTTACACAAGATTTTCATATTTTTGATCTGAAAGTATTATAATGCAGTAATTACATAGCATCAATTTCCTGAGGATTAACGGGTTCCAGCTGAATCATTGGATTTCCCAAACATTAATAACCCAGGAAATACTTTTAGCTCATAGCTGGTACAGGTTTTGTAAGCCATGTATAATTAAAAAAAAAGTAAACATTCTACATTTCTCCTGGGATCCAAGGACCTCTTGTTGCCAATGAGCAGATGGCACAGGGATTGCATTGGGTTTTACAGAGATCCTTTAGATCAGATACATGCATAATAGTTCATCAAAACATGGCATGTAAGGTATCTACCAAGAGCCAGTAGCCCACTCGTCATCATAAAAATTGTGAAACATATGTACAGACAATATTTAAGGAGTTATGTATCTATACTGAAAATTATGTTCTTGAGGTCTTGGAGTTAATGCAGCTCACCAGCAGGTGACATGCCTCAGGTATGCTCCCTTCAGTTAGGAGGTAACAGGTGCTTATCTCTTTTTCTGGTCATATGTGTAGTGTCTGCCCCACAATGGAGACCTATTTTCATACTGAGGCAGAGGATAGTCAAAAGTTGCAAAACCTACAAGAGAGAAAATCTAGAGGAAGAAACAAAACAGCAGAAAGTGTATCCTGTTTGTGAATGAAGACAAAGGATGGGATGTTTATGTAGTTTGGGAGGCAAAGGAGTGCAGTGGATCCTTCACCTAGGAGACAAGCTGACAGCCTGTGTGTTTCATGAACAAAGGATCACAGGCAAGCTTTCAATGGTAAGCATTACTCTACAAGACATGAGAGTATCTAGTTAATTAAATCTAGGTTCTAGAATGGGTTATGATTTTATTTTATATGTGTTTCCAGTACATTCACTTGAATATATTACTTGAATCTCTATGCTTTGTTAAATAAACTTGATTTTACACTAGAACCTCAGAGTTACGAACACCAGAGTTACAAATTGACCGGTCAACCAGACACTTCATTTGGAAACACAAGTACGCAATCAGGAATCATCAAAGACCCCTCACCCTCTAAAAAAAGCAGCAAATACAGTACAGTATTTTATTACATGTAAACTCCGTAAAATAAAGGAAATTTTTTTTTAAGACTTGACAAGGTAAAGAAACTGTTTATTATATCTCTCTATCGAATGAATTCTGCTTGAGTTCTCTATTTATTCTTAGCTTTCTGATTTTTCAGTGAGGCTCCTATCTCTGAATACCTTTCTAGAAGGAACAAGAATCTCTATTTTCATCAATTATTTTCTTCATTTGAAAATGTCTACATGGAACTCTGTCTTAAGTGACCACTAATCTGGACTGACAGAAATTAATTGCTTAGAATGGAAGGAAGGGTTAATGTCTGAAGCTCTAGACTCAAGAGATCTGAATTCATTTCCTAGCTCTGGTACAAGTTCTTGCTGTGAACTTGGGAAAGTCACTGAATGGCTCTGTGCCTCAGTTTCCCAACTAGAGAAAGGAGATAGGAAATTTTATTATCTCCTTCCTTTTGTCTGTCTTGTCTATAAAGCTCTTCCGGATAGTGACTCTCTATACATGCAATGCTAGCACAATGAGGGTCCCATCTCTGATGGAGTGTATAGGTGCCAGTGAAATACATATAAGGATTAATTAACAGAGATGGGTTTTGTTTAAAGATGGAGCAAAGTTATATGATTTTGGGCTATTTTGTAGTAATGTAAAACAAGAGGGTGATCTCATATACAGGCTTCACTGTATTTTAGACTCTCCTCCTTTTCCATCAGAATTCTTTTAACCTTTCCTTATAACTTAGTCATGAAATCATGTTTGTTCTTTACTTCAGAAATTACCCCAGATACAGATTACAGTGACTGTGTCACTTCTGCTGGTTGGTTGTTGCATTTTTCCTTTAATTACAGTATTTATTTCTATTTGTGGTACAGCAGCTAATTTCAACAGTTATTCAGGACTTTAACTGACCCTCCAATCCAGGGCTTCTGCCTTCTCCCAAATACTCAGCCTTCCTATGAATTTGGGCTAGATGTTTTTTGGCCAAGAGGTTGCAAGGCTTTTATGTCTATAAGCAGGGTCTGCATGAGCTCTAGCCTGACATGTAGTGATGAGCTGGGGAAGATTTCATGAACTGACCTGGTTTGCATAGACATGCACACTCTGCCTAGGCACAGAGCATGATGAGAATGCTTTGCCCAAATGATCACTTTTGCCTAGTGTTGGAACACACAAGTCACTTTGTTATTGGGGGAAGGGATAATAAAGGATCGTTATCCTTCTTAGGTGTCTCAAGAGCAGCAGAAGTGTGCTTGGCACACTCACCCCTAACTAAACTGCACTCAGTAGGCAGGGGACAGGGGTTCCAAAGCCCAATGGAGTTGAGAGAGAGTGAGGAGTGGGACTGGGACTAGGAGTGGGAGTTTTGTTGCAGAGATGAAAACCTTGACCAGGTCTAGGTGTTAGAAGTGTTCTGGGGCAGTGTCTCTGATGCAAGAAACTGCCCAGTCTGTACTAGCAGCGAGGTTCCCCACCTGAGAGCTGGAATCACTGAGAGCTGTGTTAAGCGGTGGGGCTTTAAGATAGCCCAGAAGGTGCAGAGTGGCTGGCAGAACAGCTGATGCCAGAATGAGCCCCTGGGCTGTGGAGTGAGCTAGATGCTTCTGCCTGCCTGCCAGGGTGAGAGGTGAGCTCCCGCAGATTCACCCCTGAACTCTGGGTCTTCACTGAGGAAAAACAATTACTGTGAGTGGGGTGCGGTGGAGGGAGTAGAGAGGGGCATGTTAAAGGATCTTTTGGTTGCTGGACTTAAGAACCACACATAGTTTGGGGAGTGAGTTTTGCTCATGATTTCATGATTATGAATCTTGCTTGCAACATTTTCCCAAGTTAATGCTGGGTTACTTTCCCCCTTTTATTAAAAGTTTCTTTTCTACACTCAGACTCTGTGCTTGTGAGAGGGGAAGTATTGCCTCTTAGAGGCACGCGAGAGATGATGTGTCTCAGGTTATAGGGTGGGGTCTTGAGCCGGTTCTGTGTAGTATTTTTGAAAAGGAACCCCTAAATATTGAACTTCACCCTTGTTGCTGCCAACTCCACCTGGCAGAAGGGTTACATGTCACTAAAGTGCTGTTTGAGATGCTGACACTTTTGGCTGTCTCGTTACAAGACTGGTCAACAGTGAGATGTTAGTCACTGAAAACTCACACTTTTGAAAATAGCAATCCAATTTTACTGTAGCCACTTGTCAGGTCAGTAAAGTACCTAATTTATCCCAGGGGATCCTTAATCCTTATTTTCAGAGGTGCCTGACTTTTTCAGATGAGTTCAGTCCATAATTGTTTCTTACATTGACCTGTGAGACAGATATTTTATTAAATAGCAAGAGTTGTAGCTACAATAGCTTTTGAGGGATTAAATTAATTTTAAATTAAAAAACACCCTTTTTAACAATAAAACTTGATTCTGCAGTCTTATGCAAGTAAAACTCCCATTAGCATCAGTAGGAATTTTGCATATAGGAGGACTGTGTGTATTTTTTCTTTCAAATGTTGTTTTTCACTAAAAAATAAACCAACACAAATATACCAGCAATTAGTAAGAAATAACCGATGCATGAAACCTTAGGAAAAAACCTTATGCACCCCCTTTTTTACTAAGCCTTGTTTTGGGAAGAAATAAAACCAAAACAATTTTTAAGGATCCATATTAAATGAATATATATTTATATACACGTTTTCAGCCATATCTACACCTTTATATTTCACACGTTGCTAATAATAATTTAAAATGAGCTATAATAGTGATTTAGAAATATCTGTAAAAATAATAATGGGCAAAATGTTCAGTCTTTCCTCAGGCTTCATTCACATTAAAGTCAATGGGAGCTCGGGTCCAACAACAACAACAATAATAATAATACATAAATTCATAGACTCGAAGGCCAGATTATGATCATCTAGTTCAGAAGTCCCCAAACTTTCACCTGCAAGGGCCACATACCTCAATCTTCTTCTTATGGTGGGCCAGAGTGGCTGGGCCCACATCACGTGGGAGAGGGGTGGGGGGAAGTGGCGGGGCTGGGAGGGGAGAGTGGCTGCCGTGCAGTGCTGCTGGGGCTGGAATTGGCATGCTGGGACCACATGGGAGAGGGGCGGGTTTGGAAGGGGGAAGCGGGCCAGTGAAAATGTGTTGGTAAACCAGATGAGGCCCATGGGCCGTAGTTTGGGGACCCCAATCTAGTCTGATCTCCCATACACAGACTGCAGAACTTCCCCCAAAATAATTCCTAGAGCATATCCTTTACAAAAACATCCAATCTTGATTTAAAAAAGGTCATTGATGGAGAATATACCACAACATTGGTAAGTTCTTCCAATGGTTAATTAATATCATCACTAAAAATGTATGCCTCATTTCCTGTCTGAATTTATCTAGCTTCTACTTCCAGCCAGTGGATCATGTTGTACCTTTCTCTGCTACATTGAAGAACCTGTTATTAAATATTTGTTTCCCCTGTAGGTACTTTTAGATTGCAATCATGTCACCCTATAACCTTCTCTTTATTAACATAAAATTTAGATTGTGCTCTTTGAGTCTATTCTATTAGTCTACTCTCCAATTTATCAACTTCCTTCTTTTGTGGTCACCAAAGCTGGACACAATATTCCAGCAGTGGTCACACCAGTGTCAACTACAAAGGTGAAATAACCTCTTTACTTCTTCTAGATACTTCCTTGTTCATGCATCCAAGGATTTTATTAGTTATTGTTATGGCCACAGTGTCACACTGGGAGCTTGTGTTCAGCTGATTGTCCATCTCAATCCCCAAATCTTTTTCAGTCACTGCTTCCCAGGGTAGAATTCTCCATCCTGTAAGCATGGCCTATATTCTTTGTTCTTAGATGTATATATTTACATGTAGCTTCATTAAAATGTATGTTATTTGCTTGTACCCAGTATCCTCTTCATTATTTACCATTCCCTCAAGTTTTGTTTCATCTGCAAACTTTATCAGTGATGATTTTATGTTTTCCTCCAGGTCACTGATAAAAAAGTTAAATAGTGTATGGGCAAGAATCAATCCCTGTGGGTTCTCAGTAAACACAGACCCATTTGACATGGGTTCCCCATTTACAGTTACATTGTAAGACCTATCAGATAGCCAGTTTTTCATTCTTTTAATGTGTGTTATGTTTGTTTTATATCATTCTAGTTTTTTAATCAAAATGTTGTGTGGTACAGAGTCAAATGCCCCACAGAAGTCTAAGAATACTATGTCCACACCATTATCTTTATTAACTAAATTTGTAATCTCACCAAAAAGAGATATCAAGGTAATTTGACAGGATCTATTTTCCATTAACCCATGTTTATTTGCATTAATTACATTACCCTCCCTTAGTTCTTGATTAATCAAGTCCCATATCAGCCATTCCATTATCTTGCCCAGGATTGATGTCATCCTGACAAGCCTATAATTACTCAGGTCATCTCTCTGGCACAATGTTAGCTTTCTTTCAGTCTTCTGGAACTTCCCCAGTGCTCCAAAACTTATTAAAAATCAAGAGTTCCTCAGCCTGCTCCTTTAAATTTCTGGTTGCAAGTTATCTGGGTCAACTGAGTTAAAAATGCTTGACATTAGTAGGTTCTGTTTAACATCTCCCAGAGATATTAGTGGAATGGAAAGAATTTTATCACCATCAAATGATGAGACAATGTCATCTGTTTTTGCACAAATACAGAACAGAAATATTTGTTGAATATTTCTGCCTTTTTTGCATTACTACTGTTAATTCTACCATTTTCATCTACTAATGTACCAACACCATTTTCAGAGTTCTTTTTGCTCCTGATATATTTTAAAAACTCCTTCTTATTGTCCGTAACTGTTGACCGTAGATTTTTTTCCTTGTGTCTCTTGGCTTCCCTTATGAATGTTCTACAATTCTTAACTTCTAATTTATATTCATTACTATCAACATCCCTTTTCTTTCATTTGTTATTTATTATTTTTTTTTTATTTTCTACAGCTGCCTATATAATGAATAGTATCTTACTGTACTAGGGGAAAAATCACTTGGAGAAATTATGAACCATTATTCAGACTTTTCATTTGAAAACATGAAGCAGCATTTTAAGTACTGAAGTCTGTTTATGGAATTACCTTAGCTGACTCTTCCACATAGGACAATAGATGTTCAATATATTATCAGTTAAGGAATGTTATCTTGGTACTGGATCTGTGAATCAAAGTACAGTGGTAGTTTAAGATGGAAAAACATACAGCAATAGGACATTTAAAGAAAGGAAGCTAAAAAGCATATTAAGATATTTCCCTCCTCTTGGCTTACCAGTTGAAAAATTTCTGTAATATACTAGGTTTTTCTGCAGCTGTATTTACTGTAGAGCTGTTTATGCTTATTGAGAAATATAACTTACACAAAGGATACACATATATTAATCTTAGGTATGTAATGGCTGATCATTTTAAAACATATTTTTGTTAACTTTTATAACTACAAATATCTTTTTCCCCTGTACAACTTTCAGTGAAAATGTTGTCCCTTATTAAGAATCTGTTCAGTGAGTTTTTAGCTCATAGCAAATGTTTACTGTCAAATTATAATCCTTTAACTCTATAAAACACAATTGATACTGGAAACACTGCCAGATTTGTAATTTTAAATATATACTCTACATACCCATCTACTCTATCCATACTGTTGTATTCGTATATGCCGTTAAATGTGCTGATAGCCTGATTTTAAATTAAATTTGCTATTTATATGAAGAGAAAATACATTTTAGGAATGCATAATCATATCCATTTTCCTTTTGATAAATAATTTAGTTTATGTTGTGCATATTAAAGGAATAGTAATCATTGCCTATCAGCATCTTGTGTGCTTTTGTGGTACCTACAGCTGGGAGACATGTTCCACTGCAGAATATATTACAAGAATATTTATGATGTTTTGTACTGTCCGTGTCCTTGGTGAGCAAAGTTGTGCTAAAATTTCACATTCATAATGATTACAGTGTAAAAGAGAAGACAATAAATCACTTTACATAAGCTAAATTACTTTTTATTTGATTTACCAGTACTATACTTAATTTCCTTAAGATCTTTTTTAATGACTTGTTTCCAAGAGTTAGCAGCCTGGATTTAATGGGCAATTGTGTGAAAGTGAGTGACTGACCTGATAATAAAGCTTTCTGCTAGTAAAATTATTGGGGTCCATATGTTTCCCTCCCAGAGAGAAAGCCACGGAATGGAAAAACTTACCCAGAAATCTAAATTACTTTGATTGTCCCACAAATTTACTGGATATTTCTTGCAGAGAGGGTAGCCTAGTGGATTGGCAGAGTGCACATAGTGTGCTATCTCCATAACATTAACAATATAGGACCAACATTTTTGCAAATATACATTACATACACTGTGGAACTATGCTTCAGTCTGGAAATCCCCTTCACCTCTGTACTTTTCCAAGGCCTGTCTCAGGCATTGTCTGAACAGCTGCTTGGTGGCCATGTTGTCTTTGGTTGCCTACAGTTAGTGGCTCCTGTGATGAGGGTCTCACAACATAGAGCATTCATTTCTCTTGGCATTGAGAAGGAAATCCTTAATGTTGAAGATTGAGACATGATATGTAGAGCAGCTATTACTTGACTTTTTCCACTGCAACCATTTTCTTGCTACTTCTTTATCAAATAAGGCCAATGGACCATACGATTTTTTTTACAGAAGGACAAATGAAGTCCGCAAAAAGAGAAAAATATTCTGCATAGACCATCAGCACAGACCATGTAGGGTATTTCTCTGATTTTGATTCCTTCTACACAATGGAGAAAGGATGAAGGAGAAGATGGACCTTGATGTTTTACTGTTTAACACCTAACCAAGAAAAACAAGTTTTCTAGTAATAGTACCATATTGTTTTTTTGTTAGAGACATTGACCCCAATTTTCTCTTCTGGGCAATGGGTACTTGGTGCTACTCAAGTGGGGCAGGGGAGGGCTATATGTGCAAAGGTAGTTTCAAGCTACCTTTGCGTTCTCCCCAGCCTGGGCCCACTCAATATCAGCTTAGTTCCCCAGCATTTGCAAGAGGCTGTAATCACACTCAGGGACTGATGAGACACAGGAACACCACAACCATGCACCTTTTCTCCTTCTATGCCCACTGTGCCACCAAAGGGTTATATGCATAGGAGCAGTTGCTGTTCTAATGCAGGGGGGAAAATTGGTCTTCTATATTTTTTGGTAGATAACCCCCCAACTGGAAATACAAGATTTCACTAAAACCCCACACTGGCCAGAAAGGGGTTAATCAGCTGTTGTGAGCTCACTTAGCCCTGCTCTAGCACACCTGCAGTAGGGGTCAGGCTTGGAGGATGTGGCTAAAGGTTAGAGCCCAGCTCAGTTGGGAGGTGGCTGGGCGAGGACCCTGGGTGAGGCCAGGCCCTGACTAAAGGCTACTGCCTGCCACCATGAGTTTTACACTGTTGTCATTTTCCTGTTACTTTTTGTATTCATGAATGTATAATTCAGTGTGTTGCTGTTTAAACTATAAAATATATGGGATGTGCTACATGGAAAAGCCAACTTTCTTGTGGGAACCTTGAGTAGCTGACAAAGTCAATGGAGCTACACCCATTTACACTGATTGAAGCTCTGGTCCCATAGCTTTTGAATATTTTTATTTTTGTTGCTTTTGATTATGTATCTCAGTGTTGCATTAGTCATAACATTTTTTACTCCAGTTAATCTCCCTGGACATTTTAGAAGAGAAAAAGAGAACAGAAATTTCCTATGCTTAATGATGTTGGCATTTAATGGTCCTGTTCAGGCTTTGGAGTGGTAGGTGACAGGATTTTCCCCTCAATTATTAAATAATATGTCAGTATCATTCCTACTACTCAACAGAAGAGCCAACAAAAGGGCTAAACCAAGGAGCCTTGAACTCATCAGGAGTTATTCCACCAATTTCATTCTACTTCAAATCAGGAGCTAAAACCTAATCCTGCAAATGGATCTACAAACTCCTATTTTCCTGCATGCAGTCTGATTAACTTTAGGGTTTCTGGCTGCGTCACTGAGTTGTGCTAAAATTGTTATAGTAGGTTGGCTTGAAATCTTCATTACAATGTATTGGCTGTACTGCAGGTACTGCAGCAACGACAACTCCATTTAAGAAGCTTTTGGGCAAACAAAATAGGCCATTTTGTTTTCTGGTATATGAGTTGGGGTTTTTTTCCTCCATAAGAAAGGACAACATCATAAAAGAGAAACGTTTTAAGGCCAAAGTCCTACAAATTTAACCCTCTGTGGAAAACTAGAAATGTGTTTTATCATCGCTTTAAAAAAACTGATTCTTATTACAAAAACAACTCCTCAATACCTAAAATTCTCTGATATTTTCTGGAATTTAGTATTTCAAAGGTCTTTTGCCATTATTACAACATTAAGTTCAGTATCAGGTTTGGCTCTGTTTCTACCTCACAGGTTTCTAAACAACTTACTTGTTGCCTAAGGCTGGGTTATCTTTGAAGTATAGTTTCAAACCCTTCCATTCATTATAGAGTTGAAGATACTTCGGCAAAGAACCCTGTGAATATTCTTCCTTGCCCCTTACTTTTCCTCATAAATTGTCTCCTACAGCTATAGAGAAAAAGATCAACTCTTCAAGTTCCACTGCTACAGGGAGCCCTGAGCATCATCTAAAGAGGAGAGAGGAGTTGCTTCAGTATTCACTAAAATAAAATAAAATAAAAATTCCAATAAATATGCTTTAAAAAGCATAATATTTTCACTCATTAAACAAGATTAAAATATGTTTAGTTATTCATTGATTAGAAGCAGGATCCCCAGTTTCAAATAACAGGAATATATCTCATCATAATTCCTCGAGCATACTTCTAGCCCAATATGCCCCACCATACAAAGTGCACACTATCTCTCAATCTTTGTTCAGTTAAAAATAAATCCATTATTTATTAGAACTTCTTTAACTGAAGAGTATTACACAAAACTGGATTTTCCCATGAAATTTTTCAAACTAAATACCTGTTTAAAATTTCTCAGTTGAAAAAATTTGGTTTTCTCACAAAGTTTTGAACTGATTCAAAATAAATGGTTTTTTTTAATTGACACTTCATTTGGAGTTATTAAACTAAGAAACTTCAACAAAAGTTTAAGTAGAAACACAATGAAAAGTTGTTTTGTTTCAAATTTTCATTTTGATGTTTCCTGTGCAAAAGTTTGTTTATTTTTTTATTAGCATTAACACAGTCTCTTAAAATGTTAGTTTTGGTATAACTTTATTTTTCAGCAAGAAATCTTTCCACACAAAAACATTTCAACAAACTGTATTTAATTGTTTGTTGAAAAAAACCCTTTTCCTCTGTTAAGCAGCTTCAAGGAAAAGTCAGGCCCAACTAACACCAATTTCCTAATGCTTGTGTGACATTTTGCCAACTCTCAGAAGATAATTGTTTCTGTACATAGTAATTAAAACTGAAAGAGTTAACTTCTGCAGTGTTGATAGAATGTAATTTTACTAGCTGCTGGCAGGATGATATTTTTAAGCAACATAAAATCGGCTGTATGACTGACATTTTATAACAAAGCATTTATATAATAAAATCAATGGAAGCAAAACTCAAAATAAGGCCAGCTATGACATTCTGGGCAAGCTGAGAAGTGAAAATTTTAGTGATTAACTCACAGAAACACAGGTGAATGGCAAGATAAAGAACAAGCAAAAATTGGAAAATAATTACAATGGAATATATTTTAATAGGAAATAATTTTTAAATTGTCATTTTTATCTTGCCATCCTCTTAATTCACAGTGGAACTGTTATGCCATAAGTCTCAAGTCTCCAGAATCAGTACCAGGAAAGAAGGAATAAAAGTATTTGTGATTCAGTTATACTTGGAAGATGTTCATGTCCTCTTCAGAGAAAATGATGTAAGTAAACTAATTCAAACACTTTCTTTCATAAGTTGTTTGCACTGTTGTAGCTGTATTGGTCCCAGAACGTGAAAGAGACAAGGTAGGTGAGCTAATATCTTTATTGGACCAACATTTGTTGGTGGAAAAGAAAAGTTTTGGAGCTTCACAGAGTTCTTTCTCAGATCTGGAGAAAGAAACTAGAGGGTCCAAGCTAAATATGAGATGGGACAGACTGGTAAGCATAAGGGGTTCGAAGTTGTTGATGATAGGAGACTACTTAAAATGAAGTGGGCATTTTCAGTAGCAGTATAAGCATCTATGCAGGCCTGTAATATCTTTCTGGTATATTTACATTACTGCTGACCCCCAAGCACCCAAAAATTATGAGTTAGGTCCCCAGAATCATGAGATTGGATTCGAAATCATGAGATTTAGGGAAAAAAAGTTATGGTTTTTTATTTCTGGTTTTAGGGCTTTTGGAGCAATGTTTTAAAGATTTTCTCCACAATGGAGGGCTATCAACTTACTTAAAAAAGGAAAGCTGAGATTCTTTTGTAATCACAGGGCTCCTGGACCTGAGAATTTAAGAAAAACACCAAATATGACAAGTGTCGTGATCAAATGGCAAGAGCTGGCAACACTGTTTATCACAGGGACAATGACCACGACTTTGAGCTAGAGAGATTGGCCCTTCAAAGGCCTTCTCCAATGATTTTCTGCACACGTAACACAAAGGCCATTTATAATCCCCCTGTGGTTAGGATTGCTGGAACGGCCTCCTCAGTGCACCGCTCTCAGAGAGAGGAGGAGTGAGGTAAGGCAGCTAATCAGCATGACTAGCTTTGCAGGCTGGGCAGGTCTGTGTAGCACCCTCCTCAAAGATGGGAAAGCTTGTGCATTCCTTCTACTCATCAGACCTGGCTCTGTGCAGCTCCCCTGGAGTAGCAGAGTTTCACACCTCCCCTACAGGCAGGTGCTATATGTCACAAATTGCCCCTCAGTAGATCATTTCCCTAGCAGTATCCCAGTATGGTTCCATTTTGGCACAGCTCCAACTAAAGCAAATAGCCTTGTTTCTATTTTATGCATCTCCCGTGTCTATCTTTCACCCCCTTTCGAAAATAACAAAAGTAAGATATTTCATGAGGGGGAGGAAAAAGGAAAAAGAAAATGTCCGTAAGCCAGGAGAATGCTTTCATCCCCTGTTTTATGTGCCAAGGCTGAGGAGCCACATTTTGCACCTGCTCAGAGGAAAGGAATCCTTCATCCCCATTGTCCATAGATAATCCATATCTGTTATTTCACTCATGAGGCTGCAGTATCCCGACTTGCTCTCCACTCCTCCTCCAGAAGAGGCAATGCATGCTGAATATGTGTAGTGGTGGAGCCACAAATCGAACTCCACCTCTCCTGCATTCAGCAAACTTGGTGTCGGAGGGACACACATCTAGCTGCTGCAGAGCTGTGCTCTGTTGTGTGCAAAGGTTTCCACAACCCTCACGTGGGCTTTCCAGATTCTGTCCCCTGTGCATCAGAAGTATACCTATTCCACTGCAGCTAGAGCTTCCTCAGCCATGGAAGAAGGGCAGGATACGTTGAACATGGATCATACAGCATGTCAGTACTCGCTCCATTGTGAAGTAAAGTTAGTTTTTATACGTCTTTTTAAGGAAATAGCACTAATTTGGTCAAAAGCAGAGATTAGTAGATTACAGTTGAGGATATGATTTTGTGATGGAGGTCACAGATTCTGTGACTTTAATGAACTTCTGTGACTCCTTTGCCTTCAGCTCCCATCACCACGGTTATGGCAAGGGCTGGAGCTGTCAACCCTTGTGGTAATGGTGGGGCTGGAGTTGTCAGCCACCACAGCTGCTGTGGGGGATGGAACTTCCCACCAGGTGGCGGGGCTTGCGTTCTCAGTTTCCCTGTCCATGGGGCCTAGGCTTGAGACCCCTTCTGGAGGTCAGCCTCCTCACCCCAGTTATTTTTACTAAAAGTCACGGACAGGTCATGGGATTCTGTGAATTTTTGTTTATTGCTACTGACTTGTCCATGGCTTTTACTAAAAAAAAAACATGACAAAATCTTAATCTTAATTATAGTAGGCCATTGGACCCTTCCTGACACCTTTTTTAAGTAGCAACAAGCAAAGTGCAGGCTAAATTTAAACCAATTTTATAGATTCTTGCTTGTGTAATACTTCATGGCAATGAATGGAAAAATGGGATTTGAATGTGGTTTCCATACTGTGTCAACTTTAAATAAATGGGAATGTTTCTACATATTGATTTTAGTTTGCCAATGCTATTTTTGTCGCTATATGTATTTGAATACAAGCCTTTCCTTTTGCTTTATCCTTCTTGATCCTTCTGCACACTGTACTGTTTAACTTGGCTTTCTCAACCTTTGCTTTGTCCTACAGCTTTTTGTGCATCTTACTACTTTAGCATACATCCAAAGTATTTGAGGCTACCTTGTTCTCCAGTACATTTACATTGCATCCACAATGTCATCATTTTTAAAGCTATGTAAGTAAGAGTGTTTTTGGTTCACTGGCAATTCTGAAAAATATTTTTTAAAATAATTTTGGGTCAAACTTCATTTGTTCCATAACAAAATGTTTAAGTTTGATTTTGAGCATTTCTTAATGTCTTTTTGATATAAATAATTTTAAAAGAAAATTAAAGAAAATTTTGGAATAAAAAGTCATTTTGAATTGAAAAATCAAACCATTTTGTTCTAAAAATGTCAATATAAAATGTTTACATTTGGGGGGGGGACTTTTCTAGGGGGAGGTGTGGGGATTCAACCACAACAATTCAGTGATATTGGCATAAACATTTTGTGAATTCGGGTAACACCAAATCTCATGTGTTGGTTTACAAAACATTCTTATTGAAAAATTTCATCCAGACCTACTTATTTATTCTAGCATGGATTTAGACACAGCTTCTACAGGGATACAGTGACCAAAATGTATAACAGATAAGTAGACACTAGTCTTTAAAATTTGCATATATGTATATATTTTGTTACTTTAAAGTACAG
Source organism: Mesoclemmys tuberculata (assembly GCA_007922155.1). Classification (NCBI taxonomy): domain Eukaryota; kingdom Metazoa; phylum Chordata; order Testudines; family Chelidae; genus Mesoclemmys; species Mesoclemmys tuberculata. The sequence continues at coordinate 45,644,057 of ML675616.1, read as the reverse complement.
TAATGAACCTTTATTGTTAGATACTCTCAGATTCTGAAGCAGTTGATACTTAATTCCTGGACAGAGACAATTTTCCTTTTATTTACTCATACAGCTCCCAGCACAGTAAAGCCCTGATTATTTGAGTTCTATATGCTCTATTATAATACAAATAACTGAGAACAACACTCCTATATAAATTATGTATAATATATCCTACACTGCAAATAACCATGGAAGATACTGAATTTTGCTATTTAAAATGGAAACTTCATAATATGAAGGAGAAGAACAACCAACAAAACACGACCTCCAGGAAAAAGCACAATACGAGGACCCTAAACTACCTGGACACTACATGACATTGCAACAACATCATCCTATCAAGAGGACCCTTAACTGAACTTGAAAGATTTTTATTATCCAAGGGACTAAACTTCTACCCCACCACAGAACCTGATACCATACTATCATGTGAAGAACTAAAACTCTGTGACTCTGCCTCAAGGAATTCTTTCACAAGAAACATGAGACTACCCACAACTACCACATCTCCATTGACAGTCATAAGAAAATAAAATAATCTGACAACAACCCCCAGTGGATGAAGACGCATATTGAATCATTACGTTGATTGCTTCAGGAAAAACATTGACAGTGAAATCCTCAACACACGTTGCATTCACAAAAATTTCTCTACCACTGAGAAGATAGCTATATATTCCCTGAAATCCAACCACCAGATAGTGATCAAATGAGCAGACAAAGGGGATGTGGTTGTAGTCCTTAATCACGATGACTACATCAATGAGGCCAACAGACAGCTCTTTGACACCACCTACTATAAAAAACTCAAAGAAGATCCCACACCACAAATCACACAGGAGTTTAAAAATACTATCAAATCCTTCCCCAAACAACTCCAAGAAATACTCTACAATTTCATCTGTCATGAGCCAGCTCCAGGGACCTTCTACATGTTTCCCTAGATACACGAGCAAGGGAAACCAGGCAGACCTGGCCATCATATCTGGCCTTGGCAATCTTACTGAAGGAATATCAGGACTCATAAAAGCCATCCTCAAACCACTCACAACACAAAGGGCCAGTGTAATGGGATTTTCACCTTGCACAAGCCTGAAAAGGGTTAATAGGGCTCAAAGGGGGCTTAAGCAACCTGATAAGACACACCTGAGGGAGAGTTAGGCTTGACAGGCAATCCTTGATGGAGGATAGAGCCTAGCTTGGCAGGAACAGTTGGAGCTGGAATAAGGCCAGAAAGAGAGGCAGAAAAGGATTGCAGAGTGGACACCTGCAGTCACTCTCTGGGCTTAGAGAGGGAAAGGAGGAAAACTGGGGGAAGAGTAGAAGCCCTAGGATTCTGGCCCTGAAGGAAGTGTTTACTCAAAGGGGTGGTAGAGTCTGATAGAGAGAGAGAACGAAAAGGCCCAGGGAAACATCAGCAATGTTTGGGATAGTGCAGACCTTGGCTGTTGGTCATAGGGTCCCCACTGGGGAAGCGGCATAGCCTTGACTTGAAGGGCTACTGGGGGCAATACTTGGTCAGCCATCCAGGTGAGACTCTGATACCCTGAATGAGGAAAAATATAGTGACCTGGCCAGAGTGCCAAGCCATGAAAAGGGAGCATCCTGACTCATAAAGAGGAAGCACTGTAATTCCTGGAGCAAGAAAGGGATGTAGCACAAATGAGAGACAGAAGGGGATGTCAGACCAGGTGGAACTATTCCCTGGATGCAGCCATGAGATTTCCACCACAACTTCAACAGCCACCACCCATTGATCAAAGTCTTTCTAGAACACTCCCAGACCAGCATCAAATTCCTGGATACCACAATCAGCATCAACAATGACATCGTACAAATGACTATATACAAGTAACCCATGGTTTCAACACTTACCTTCACAGATCCAGAAACCACATCTGACACACCAAGAAATCTGTTAGCTAAGCCAGGCACTTAGATACCACAGAATTTGCTCCAAAGAAAAAGTCTGGGATACAAACCTAAACACATTTAAAACTGCCTTCACTAAACAAGGACACACCATCAGAGACATAGATCACATAATGGAATGGGCCACCCAAATATCCTGGGTGAATCAGTTTCAATACAGAAGAAGAGAGAGAGGAAAAAACGCCCCCACTGACCACATATCCCTCATCGTCACCAGCACCCAACACTGGAACCCATATGGGGTATCATCAAACAATTACAATCCATATTTGATGGGCACCACCTCCAGAAGGAAATCTTTCCTTAGTCCCCTTTTCTGGCTTTCAAACAACTTCCTCAATCTCATCACCTGAAGCAAGCGTCCCACAGACCAGGACACACCAACTCAAAATGGCACCAGACCCTGCCAGAATAACAGAGGCAAAATTTGAGGACATATATACACTACCACAGTGGTCAACACTCCACACAACACATATTTCAAAATCCATGCATCCTATACATGCCTATCACAACATGTAGTGTACCTCATCCAGTGCACTAGATGCCCCAACCACAACAATGTGAATGAAACAAGACAATCCACTATGCTCCTGAATGAACTTACATAGAAAAATGATAAAAGACAAAAAATACCATGCCACTGGTATGTGAACATGTCTGAAGGGATCATTCCATATCTGGCATCTCTGTCCTCGTTCTCAAAGGAAATCTGCACAACACCTTCAACAGCTGAGCTTGGAAATTTACATTCATAACTTTGCAAGACACTAAAAACAATGGATTTAACAGAGGCACTGGTTTTCTGGTTCATTGCAACAATTAGTAATACCCCGTGTCCCTCTGCCAACTAACTCTTAATTGCCCATTTCATTTTAAGTGATTTCCTATAGCATGTGTGAACCCCTTATGCTGAGCAATCTATCCCAACTCACATTTAGCTTAGATGTGCTGGTTACCTTCCCCAGATATAAAGAAGAGCTCCATGAAACTTGAAAATTTTCATCACCAAAAGTTGGTCCAATAAAAATATTATCTCATCTACCTGATCTCAGGCAACCTTAATAAGCAGTTCTAGCAGCAACTCCTATAATGAAGCTACAAAAAAGTTGAGATTTGAAAATCACCTTGCAGTATAAATGCATGGCCTGAGCATAGGATGAAAAAATTAACAGGTAATATTTACTTTATTCTTCTGTTAGTTTTTCAGTTTAGTTTGTTGCAATGGTATCATTGTATCATTCCCCATACTCTGTAATCCTCAGTGTTTAATCCTCTCTGGTTTCTTTTTTTATTGTAGAAATTGTATTCAAGTTCTGGTGCATTACTACTACATTCAGTCCTTTAACATAATTTATGGATGAAACTTTCTCACAAACATCTATTCATTGTAAAGCTGGCTATAATTCCTCTTACAAGTGCTACTGCTGTTAGGTCTCAATATATTATATAGGTTTGACCATGTCTGAATGGACATAGAATTGACAATAATAATACCTTCCATGGATTTCCTCCAGCCTACCTCACTGACATTACCTTTCTCTACCTACCCGTATCTGCCATTGCTTTCATTTTTGTACCTCCACAGATTCTCTCCATTGTTGATTTGAGTACCTTCTTTTCTGCAACTCCTGCCACCTGGAATAAATTTGCCAGTATTTCTCTACTTTATTTACTCTTCTTTTATTTCAAGTGTGAACTAGAATCATGCCTTTTTCCCTTGTCTATACTTGATTTCTCACTCCCTCTGCTACTTTCTGTCTCTGTAATTATATTATTTATCGGAGTAAAGCTTTTTATAACACTTTATATGAAACATATGATGGAAAATAGAGTGTTGTAATAATATTAAAATTTAAAATCCCTCATCTAAAGTAAAATTAAACTTTTTTTGCTAGTAACATGCTACTAGAGCCTGCCTTTTTGATTTACTGTTTCACTTAATTAATTCATCTGCCTCCACATTTCAGAGAATTAGTCTGCAAGAATCTGTTGACTCTGTCCATGCTGCCTGTGAACATTCTGTCCATCAGCTTGATTTTCAGCTGTTTTCTTTTATCCCTTGGAAGTACAATTTGATACACAAAAGAATGGCAGAGCATGCCGCAGAGCAGCTGATGATTCATAATGACAGACACAGAAACGAGCTCTTGAGTGCTACAATGTGGTTTTGTTTGTTTCACTGATTTCTTCTTCTTTTTTTTTTTTTGCAAGATTGCCAGAGATGTGCCCACATTGTCCTATTTGCCTTTGTCAATAACATATACACAAAGAGGGAGGGAAGGGCCATTTTAAAAATATTTAATTTTTGAAATTTGTCCCCAATAAGTTGACAAGTTCCCTGTCAAACAGGATGGCAACTGATCAAGAAACAAAATGCAAGTGTGTAAATGTGAAGCCCCATTCGATAGAACAGCAGTAGTGCTGTGAAAACTGGCCTCCCCCAGGGCCCTGACTGGCAAGGGGATGAGCAAAGAGGAGAAACTGGCATCCCCACTCCTGCAGAGTCCTGGCTGGGTAGACAGGTGAAAGGAAATCCCACCCCACCTTCCTGCTGCAAGCACTCCTAGGAATGAGGGGCAGGATGTAGCAGTGAGAGCACCAGGTGGTTTCTGCCAGGACATGGCAGATTGAGAATAAGCTCAATGAATGGTTCATGACCCCAGAAAACAGCCTGAGCATGTGGCCCCAATGAACTTGTGTAGTGCTGCATATGAGGGTCAGCCAGGGCCCAAAGGAAAGGGCCTCCTGATTGGTGACTGAGGATAGTGGGAGTATTTGACTCTGAAGAAGGTGACCAGTGCTAAGTGTTCGTTACTAATAACAATGTTGGAGAAATTTCTGAGTGAATTTCTGCCTCCTCAAAGGCAGTAGGATGGGTCTCCACCCCAAGTCAGGAAGTGAGAATTTGGAACTTATTACTAGCAAGGATATTCACCCACAACACTGGTAAATCTGCCTTGTAAATTGTAGAAGTTATGAGAATGGCTGTAAAAAAGCACCGATGCAATGTGATGAATAGAACTAGATGCCATGCTGGGTTAATGTAATGGCTCAATTGTGCCTTTTTGACTCTTTAGACATAAGCTAACTTGTACAATACTTGGTAGTTCAAACCTCCCAAATTTTTTATGGTTCCTTCTTTGCATCTCAGAAAGAACACTAGCTCAATTTTCTGTTCTGCACAAACTGCATTTGTAGCAGATCCAGAGGAATAATGAGCAAAGGTGTCTTACACCAGTTTTGTTCATCTTATTTTTGGGATGTTGCCAAGGGCCAAACGCTAAGCAAAAACTAGAGCAGCCCACTTGAGTGTCTATGGCTACAAAGGGCTCATCCAGGAGCCATGAATATCTAGAATGTAGCAGACCACTCGGCCCTCACCTCCCTTCCGTAAGCTCCAGCCATGCCCCCAGCACCGCATATGCATTGGGTTTTGCCCAAGAACCTTGATAGGAATTCAGGTGTTTTGCACTGATCTTGCTGGACTCCATACATGGATCCCCCATTTTCTTCAATGGAAGTTTCAGACAAAGGGCTTCAATAGAAGCTCAGTACACATTGAGCCCTTAGTTAGTTCTTTGTAGACTTCCAGACAGAACAGAGCTGTTCAGTAAAGGTGTGAGTTCTTCACATTATTTGACTGTGACAGATATTATGGACACCAGGGATATCCAAAGATTATTGTGGCAACTTTATAATTGTCATGTGTATCTCCTTGGGCTAAAGATTGTATTCTAGCTCCATGTGGGAGCTAAAATATTTTCTGCAGGAACTAAAATCTCTGGGTGTGCAGGGGAAGGGCAACTAATGTAAACTCCCATGCTAGTGGGAAGTTAGGGGAAGCCTCACCCCAGGAAGAAATTGCATATAGTGGTTTGGAGAAGCCTGGAAAGAAATGAAAATTATATAAAGTAACCAGCCTGACCTAGGAAGGTGGTCACTCTCACTTGACCCATGATTGATGTGAGACACTGACCCTGTGGAAGGGACCTGAAGTATTCTTTTTCTCTCAAGGTTGCCAGATGGAAGATAGATGACTGCCAGGTAAGCTAAGATGTGCATGTAAGTTATTTATTGTTTAAGCTTGCTCTATAATGCTTCTGTTCCAAATAAATCATATGTAGCTTTATGACAGCTGGCTGGTCACTGAATAATCCTGACATTGCCCCTTAGAAAACAGAACTGCAGGTGCTGAACTAAAGTCAGACCTGCTGACGTTATCACAGTGAATTGCAAGAGGAGTTGCGGCCTGTTTCCCCAGTCTAGAAGGAGAGCGTCGTGCCCTGAGAAGGGTGATGGCTAGAGTCCTGAAGCTTAACTGAGATGACCCTAAAGAGGCCAGGGAAAGATCACAGGTGCAGTTATCTTGGGAACTTTGACACTGATCACAAGAAAATCACAGACAATAGGAGGTAAAAAAGAATTGTGATTAAAATGAAAGATTTAAATAAGCACATTTACAAAGCACATTATTTGTACTGAGGGTTACAATAATTATACCAATAATGGATTAAATCATGCCCCCCCACACACACACTTTGAAGTCAACTCCTGTTGACTTCACTGGGGGCATAATTTCACCCAACATTTTTAAAAGGTAGTGAAAATCATGTATAGAAGAATACTGTATCTATGGGGTATGATGACACTTACTGAAAAAGGTTGTGAGATGCGAACTCCCATTGAACCATGTTGGCAAGTTACTAGTTAAGGTGAATAGATGGTTGAATGGTATGATGCTATATTGTCTGAAATCTGTTCACGTTTCAATTTAAGCTATAGTATAGTATAAATTAAAGCTGTTTCTAACTTGTCATGAGTAAAGAACAGAGAGACATACGCAGCTCTCATGTACAAATATTTCCATCCAAGTGTCTCACAAAGAAAAGTGAAAACCGTAGATAAAATTCTGGCCCTACTGAATTCAGTGGGGCCAGGATCTCACCCAGTAAGATTAAACATAGTATCACATTACTGCTGGTGTTAAGTTAACCATGAAACAAATGCAAAGGAACTGAGTAGAAAAACATGGTATTATAAACATACTCAAAACTCCCTCATTCCTTTAAAAAAGGAGGCATGAAAAAGTTGTAGGCATAATAGCCCAAAGCATATGTCCCCAGTGGGTAGTGGCAGATCTGTGACCCACGCACAAGAAACATGAAAGCATATGCAGTATGGCCACAAGTAACAGAGCAGCATTTTCAGAGAATCACATGATTACAGAATTTTACTATTAAACAACTCATAACACAAATGGGAAGTTGGATTTTTTTTCAAGTGTCCTGAATCCTTAGGACTGTTTCCATCTCTCTCCCTCTGACAGGTTGTGTTCATCGTAGCTTGGCCTCATTGTAATTAGAAAAAGCCAATATGGGAGTCAATAAGTACAAGAAGACATTGCCTGGCTGTGATGGACAGATATTTTTCTTAGTGTCACTTTGAATTTTTAGAAGAATGGGCAACATTAGGCATCAGACTACTTCATTTTCTTTAAAAAGAAAAAATTATGCATTTTAGAAAGATATTTTAAAACATCGCACATTTGAACTCCCATCTGTGCTTTGAAGTAGGTATGTGCAATCTTCACTCTCTTCCTTCTTCACACCCTGTCCCATGCTGCTCCAGCATATTAGCATTTAACAATATACATTGACATTTTAAAAATCCTGCTTTCATGCTTCTCTTTAACATAAACGAAGTAGACTAGGACAGGGATTAAAGTGCAATATGCAAACTCACACACAACCTTCTTTCCTATGCCCCAGAGTCCATAAGTGCTGCAAAAAAATAAATCTTCTTTGAGTTTGCATTGTACACTCGCTCCACATTCGTTTGGTAATGGAAATATACAAGTAGTTAAAACCTGTACTTAAAAAAAAAAAAAAAAGAAGTGGGTGGTGAAAGGCAGATCCTCAGCTGATGTAAATCAGTGTAACTCTAGCCCAATATAGTTTAAAAATCAAGTCAGTGTAAGATGAAAGAGCCTGATTCTTCATGGCACTGCACTCTGTGTAGTCTTAAATGATATTGTGCTCAAGATGAGAATAGAATGTTAGCATTTTGATCTGATATCTACTTTGCACAGTGGCTAAACAAGGTCCAAGGCAGAGATGAATCAGATCCAGGTAACACATTTCAGTCTGGCAAGGGTCCTGCTTTACTTTTAAAGGCAAAAGGTCAGAGTCAATGATATTATGTTGATTGACACCTCTGAGAACCTAGCGTAGAATTGGTACACACTTAACTTGAGCCAGCATTTTTGCACCCTTCTAGGTCAGACCCATCTAGGACATTAATCCAGTATTAAAAAGATGACAACAGTTTGTGTATCCATTTGTGCCTGCCGTCAGTAGTCAGAGGTGCAAGTGCTTAGATGTACAGTCTTAATTCAGCTGCAAGTGCTTGCTTCACAAGTTCTCATTGTGCCTACAGAAAGGATGTGACGCTTCTGAACATTAACCCCAAAACATTCAGTTGCTAAGGTAACTATAATATCTGACCACAGCCGCAATCATAACAGTGTCCCATGGGGAAAGCCTGTTTCCAGTTATGCTTATGTCATATGGAAACTATTTTATGAGATTAATTGCTCATTCAGAATAGGAACAGATTTTGACTCCACTCAAATACCAAGAGGTGCTGCTGAGGCTTCCTAGAAAGACTTTTGTTAGATATGTACCAGATTTGTGATATTACATGCAAGGCAGATGCAGGAGCCCAAGGTAAGTGATTACACCTGCTTGCATTGTTTTATCTTCTGATTTAGGGTATTGCATTATTATTAGTTGTATTACGGTAGCACAAGTGAGCCCTATTGTCCTTCACACACTGTATGCATACACGTAGTGAAGAGAATGTCTCTGCCTCTGTGAGCATAAACAGAGAAAAAAGTTGGTTTTAAATTTTAAAATGCCTTCAGACAACACAATTAAGTTGGGGTCTCACTTGTTGCCACTGAAGTCAATGGCAAAACTCTGACTAACTTCAATGAACCCTGGACCACAAATTTTGTTTTTTGGGAATGCCACTGATTTCATTTCTGCTCATACTCAACAGATGCTTTTCTTAGGTTCAGCAAGCTGCTTAAGCCTCTGATAGATGGGTATGCCTCATCTACATTTGTTGGACTTCTTTTCTGTTTTCTTATTGCATCTTCTAATATTACTAATGTATGTGATCAGATTGCCAATGCACAGGGTCATATTCTATCCACATAGTTACCATTACATTAAAAAAATTGCTGTATTCAGAGAACCCAGAGATATATGTGACTCTTTTGTTTTGAGACATTATACAAATTAAATACAATCCCTTTAGCATGGACATTAAAATTAAAGAGTCTTCTAATTGCATACTAGTTCAGATTTTTAAACAAACATTTGGGCCTATTTCCAGGTACAAAATAAATAAAGAGTAACCATTGTTAACTACCTGCTCTACTGAAACCAGAGGTTTACATGCTCCTGCAGTGCTTCTTGATCTCTCTCTGTAGATTACATATATTCACACTGGCATGTAAAAGGTAAGTGTAAGCACATCAGAGAAGACACTTGAAAATGCAAAACAGAAAGCACAATCTGAAAGATGTTTCAAGTGACAGGCCAACATGCAGTAAAATATCGGGGTGGCGGGTTGTAAACAGTTTTATGGCCATAAGAGGATAAAGGTGCATAGATTTAGTTTTAGTCCATTTTTATAAATCTCTGTGGAAATCAAATATCTGCTATGCTGCGTTCCACTTGACAACAATGTATTGTTGCTATGCTGATCCTTTCTTGACAATTGGTGTACTCATTTTCCCACTTCATAAAGTATAGATTTCATTACCGTGTGTGAAGTGTTAATATAGTTTGGCTATATTTTTTCATCCCAAAACTAGAGAAAATGAGATTGGTAGGAAGCTACTCTTTATTGTTGAATTGCACTGTATTTGCTGCAGCATGCACTTATCTGGAGCTGAGCATATTCATTAATTCAGGCCCAATCTTGCCACCTTTGCTCACACTTATAATTCAGTGCCCAATCTTGCCACATTACTTGCTGAGCAGTAACTTCCAGTTGATTTCTATATGAGAAAATAGGGCTCTGAATCTGTGGCCTATGTCATTTTATAGGGTCAGTCACAATCACAGTAGGGAAAGTGAAGCACAGGGACTGCTTCCTCCATGCATGCCGGGATGTCTATTACCCTTAAGGGACAAAGAGGAAGAGGAGCCAGCCTATGTATTTTCACCACTGCACACAAGGGGCAGTGGTGGGGTGGAAAGGGCATGAGGTCTTTTGAATGGCATACATGGGAACCTGGTGAGATAGAAGCTCCTGGAAGATACTGGTAAAAAAGTTGAAGGTACAGGCTCTGTAGTCCTTGATTTTCCTTGTGAATTAGAACTTACTAATTAACTGCCTATTTCTGTGCATGGCCCCTGCAGATTCCATTTTACAAATTGCACCCTTTGGTGTTCGCTTAGACATAGCCCTTTGTGCTGGCACTGAAAGGAAGAAGTTGCTTGTTCCTGTTCTGTGGATAAATAACCTTATCCAAAACCAATTGGAGGCAATAGGAGTCTTTCCATTGATGTTAGTGGGTTTTGGATCAGGACCAAATAGATAATTTAATTCTCCATGGCCAGTGATCTGACATCTTTCACCAACACTAAATTCAATTAAAAAAGAGAAAAAGCTAAGTCCAAACATGATTAGGGAATTTAGCTTGGAGATTGACACAAGCCAATACATTTCTCTTTCCTCTCCATTCTACCATCTGCCTTGGCTTTATAGCTGCTACTTTTTTCATCATCAGACAGGCTATGAATTTCAATAGTCCATTTGCAGAAGCATTTTTTTAATATTTCCACCTATCTTTTCCACATATCAGAATCGGGATCTGTTCTAATAAGATATGATACTGTAATGAAGAGGGTCCGGTAATGAGTAAAACTCACATGAAAGCTTCTGTTGTGTGAACAATCTATTTTTAAAGCAGGTGATTTTACCCTCACAGCTGGCCTGTATTGTTCAGGATTTCAGTAGCATTTCACCATAATCCTGCACACCAAAAATTTTACTTAAAAAGTAAACCACAAGTTATTTAATGTTCTTGATTTGGTTTTATAACAAAAGGAATCATTCTGAAAACTGCTTGAGGGTTTTTAGGGTATTTCACCTATACAATAGATGTATCAAAGTTAGGATGGGAACAGACTTCAGAGGTCGTCAAGTCCAAATCCCTGCACCTAGAGCAGATGATCCCCTATCCTGTTGCCCATAGTGTTAACCGAATCTTTTGATGAACACTTCCATTGATGGTATCTCAGAAACTTCTCTTGGGAGCTTTTCTATTGTCATATTCCTTTTGCTGTCAGTAACCTCCTATCTAATTTAAACTTGCCCTCCTCCATTTTAAAGACATACTTCTTGCCTGACCTCCTCGGTCATCCTGGAATATTTCTTCCCTTCTTATATTATTTTCCTTCAAGGATAAATCTAGGGTACTAAACATTCCCTCTTTTTTTATTTCTGTACACAATATTTTACATTTTTTAACCTTTTCAAAGATTTCAACTCAAATCACACTTACTTTTCTTTCTCTTTATCCACTTTATCACTATCTCTTTAACCATGAAGTGGCCAATGTAGTAGAAAGTGAAAACCTGAGTAATGAGGCCTAGTATGACAGGCCTGAGGCCTAGGCTAAGGCAGAAGTTAAGCCCTGTTATTAAGAAGCAAAGTTAGCAGAAATTAGAAATCACAAGAACAGAACTGGTACTGAAGAAATACACATTACAAAAGAAATGCTAAGCACAGGACATGCAAGCACATGCCAGAACATCTTGATACTAGGAATGGTACAAGTGTATTCCTCAAGACAACAAGGACATACTGCCCCGTCCAAGGTTAAGATAACAATATGATAGAGATGTTCTGATCAAACCATTCCATACAAAGTAAAGGGTGATATCTTGCCATGTCAGAGGGTGGCAACTACACATGTCAGAAAGGCAATATGAAACTTGTTTGTATCAGTGTATAAGAAAGGGCTTCAAAGGAAGCATCAGTGTCTGGCCAAGTGAGGAATGGAAAGTCCCATCGCTTACCGAGTTGGTCCATTGTGATGGGCATATATGTATTAGGTGTACTTGTAGCACATATACGGTGCTTTTACTGTGCTTTGTTGGCAATAAACCTGGTCTGGCGCCTTTGTTACTGAAACGGATCTCTGGTGTTATTGGGTAATTCAGTTGTGGTTTTCTATATTGGCTAACTGTGCAGAGCTGGGACAGCTTACATGCTGGGAAAGCACACATGGAGCCAACACCTGACAACAGCCAGGACTGTACACAGTATTCCAATGGTGATGTTCAGGTGAGTTAAAATGACTCTAACCTTGCATGTAACACCTCATTTTATTTGCTTTTGTAAATATTTCAAAGTAAGACATGATGGGCTAGAACTGAAACTGGTGGAAAGTGGAATAGCTCGACTGAAATCAATGGTACGTTGATTACCAGCCTGGACTGTATGAAGGTAAGTGTAACAGTTAAAAATCTCCAGAGCACTAAGAGAGAAGATATCTAAATACGATGACTCAAAGACACATTCTGTTCAGTGGGGAAGGTGATAGAGAAAAGAATTTTGGCAGCCTTTGTACTCAAAATGGGCTGCAAGCTACTGCATTTGCAGAAACTGAATGCTACTTCAGGATAAAATATAGTTTGTACTGATAAATTCCTTTTCCACACAGTGTGACCTTTTTAAGTTGCAGGAGTTAAATGGAGCAGAGGTTGAGAACATCCATTTTCCTCATTACAGCTGCAGCAATATTATAGAGCACATTGTTAGTGAGATGGAAAAGAAATTAGCAACACATTTGTACAATATGGACTTTCTCACTTGCTGTCTCTCATACACTCTCTCTCTTGATGAGAATGCTCTCTTCAATAAATCAACCATTAAACTTTATAGCCATGCAGAAATTGATGGTAAAAATGTCAACAACATTTTCCTGGGTCTTCTAGAAACAATCAAGGAAAATATAGCAAGGGATATACCCTATCCTTTCCTTCAGTTTATAGCACATGGAAAGATAACAGAGGATGTTCTAGCCATAAAATTAAAGGTTTGACATTGCAAAAAACATGAAGCAACTATAAAGCCTGGTAAAAAGAGTGAATTATGCATGTTATGACAGAGAAGGTCCCTTTGGCATATGCCATTCAATGTGTTGCCTCTTGTACTTGAAGTAGTCATTAATAATGTGCTGACAAAATGTGCAAAAATAATTTCTAAGTGTTTCTGTGGAAATTACATGTAATTTTTAACCATTTAATATCACAGGAGGTAGTGCCAGCTACCTGAACTTGTCAATATAAGCCCACCTTTCTATGTGAGATGGAGATTCAAATGTCCTAAAATTGCTGTCTTGTCTTTTCCAAGGAGAGCAAAATATTTTCTTAGCATCAATACTTCAAATTTGTAATAGATACTGTCAAAATATGAGTGCTCAATGGCTAAAAACAGTGAGAGCTAAAGAAACACTTAAGACAAAACCTTCCTGTTCTTTAAAGGGGCTCCCAGACCTACTGGGAATGATCCAGTTCTGCTGCACGTAAACACCTGATCTCTGGGACTCACCATGGGAGTTACCACCCTTTGTATATCATGGAGCTCAGTGATCTTATAAACCCTTACATCCAAATGAAGTGGAATCAGAGGGATGAGAAACTTCAGAGGAAGAGGGGTGGGACTGATGTGTCCCACCCTCTGCTAATCTTTAGACATTACCCACAGGTTACCATGACAACCAGATACTACTGCAGTTTCCAGGCTACGTTAGCAGTGATGGAGTGGTTCTTTTGCCACTATCTCTGAAATCTCTTGAGACAAGTGTACCTACATGCCAGGCTGGAGGATTCGCCCTTTAGTAAGAAGTACTAACATAGGATCTGGCGGTTGCAGCTCCACTGGTCTAGGAGTGCTGGTTTCTGTGGGTTGGAGTGCCTCAGGTTCATGGAGCATTTGGAGAGGTTGACAAAGAAGAGGAGTTGAAAACAGGAAATGGAGGCATGGAAACAGTAAAAGATTTGCCCAAGATCACACATGCGGTTGAACCAGTGGCTCCCTCAAAGTGCCAGGGTGTCACCATAACAAATGGACAATTCTTCCTCCACATACATAGGGAACAGAGCTAAGAATGTGCATGAAACATTAACTGTAGCACTTCCTGACTTTTGCAATCTTAACCGTGTCTTCTTGAAGTTTTCTTAACTTAGCTTTTCTATGGATTTACTTTAAAAAGTAAAAGAGAGGACAAAAAGAAAAACTATTAAAAGGTAGCGTTTCACTCTCCAGGATTCTGAAGCTTTGCTGACTTGCATAGCTCCTGAGGTCTATAGTAGGGCTTCATTCTTTGAAACCCCTTACAAAGTACACAGCAGCCCACCCACAACTGCACTGTGCTAGGATCACATTATTCTTTTACTTCAAAGCTAAGCAAACCCACACCACTGCCTGTCTCGGGTTTATCTCCAATAGTATTTTTAAACTGATTTAACTACATTGGTGCAACCCCTAGTAAAGATGTTCTGCACTGGTTTAAAAAGTGACTTGACAACTTACCCCGATGTACCTTTTCTTATCGGAGGTAAATCACACTGCTTCAGCTCACTTTTTACACCAGTTACATAAACCTTTGGCATTTTAAAAAGAATTATGAAAAACTGATTTTGTGTGGACTCCACAGCTGATATATATTGTGCTTGCTGGATTTTACCAGCCATGCAACTCTTCCTATTCTTTGCTGGCCTAAATATTTCAGGGACAACTATAACTTTAACTCTTTTAGTTCTAATCCCTGGGGTTTAACCCTTCCATGTTGTTTTTCCCCAGGGAAGGGTGCCATTTGTCCTTGTACTTTACATGGATTTTGAATTCCAGAATACTAGTAACCTGGTTGTCCGACTGAGATTCCCACTCATTTTTATACTGCACTTGCCTTAGAAACAAACTGATGAATTTTGAAATGTAAAAATTTGTCTAAAGGACCACCTTAGCCCTTCTGCCTCCATTTATTTGATTTTATGCTGAATGATCCTACCTATAATTGACTTTTCAGCAACATTTATTGGAAAATCTGTCTTTACTCTCTCTTGTTGAAACCTGTGATTTGATTGTCCTAATGATTTCCACCTATTCCAATGCTGGTGCTGGGCCACTGGCAGCCCCATAAACAATTGTTTAGTCTCTTTATGCCTACATCCCATGGCAGCTAATCTTATTTGGACTGTTCATTGGATTGGTACCATCATTACTAATCATTAGTCATATTGGGCTGGCTCTCATCTCCATTATAGAAATGTAAACCAGGAACAATTACATTTGAATCAATGGAGTTACACCAACATAAAACCCATGCAAGTGAAAGAGAACCAGGTCCAGCATTTTCCTCCTTGTGTGTTCAAGTGGTTCCTTGTTTCTTGGAAACGTCTGTTTTATTCATGAGTTGACTGAAGACCATTCCACTGGGGTTCTACAGTGGCTGCTCCATTATTGGTTCATTTGTCTCAAATTATTCATCTGTCTACTTTTCCTGATCCTGGCAAAAAGGCTGTTTATCTTGGTTTAATTGCCCTGGGGCCCTACTTCTGTTGAATGACTCTTTGGGGCGAAAGGGCATTAAGGCAAAGATGAATCAGGCCTACGGGTTTTATTGTTATTGTCTCCTGAACATTTAACGATGTCCATGTTGCTGCCCATCACTGCAGTATCTCAGTGCTTTCCATGTAAAATTGATAGCAGTAGCAAAGTCTCCTATTAGACTTCATGGAATCTTTGTCACTCCCACGTCAGGGTAAAAATGGAATTTCGAAAAAATGTGTTCTCTTTTAATTCTGGGAAAAACAGGCCTCTCCTCATGCTGACAGCGTTTACTTTTTATCTTTTTTTGCTAGAAGTAACTTTTCATGATTAGCAGATGAGGATATCATTTTAAACATGGCCTTATTTCCATCCTCATGTTGATAGAATTGATTCACTCCTGCTTTAGTAATACCAAAGTCTGGAGGTCTGAGCCTGCAATGTGGAAAACACATCCAAAAAGTCTGATCTTTACTGAAAGTTGAATGTGCTTAGCACCTTGTAGCCTTTAATTTGTATAACAACCTCCCCCAGTTCTCACTGTCATTTTTTGTTTAGTAGTTTCCAGTATCTCTTAAAACCTAAATCGAAATGGATCATAACTTTGCTGGTAAACTTCACCATCTTCCAAATGATATGACCAGGTTTTATACC
Source organism: Mesoclemmys tuberculata (assembly GCA_007922155.1). Taxonomy (NCBI): domain Eukaryota; kingdom Metazoa; phylum Chordata; order Testudines; family Chelidae; genus Mesoclemmys; species Mesoclemmys tuberculata. The sequence goes on along the minus strand of ML675616.1, from coordinate 45,627,809 downwards.
TTTGTTTTTAAAATCAGTACACACACATCCTGTCAGACCACATATTGATATTTAAACTTGAATTGCTTGTTCTGAGGAATGACATTGCTTTGGGTTCAGTTATCTAACAGCTATTGATTCCCTATGAACCTCACTTCTCTTTGCATTCTTTAGAGAGAAGCTTGTTAGCTGCCCCATATCTTAGATCAACAACTTTAAGGCAGCTTGTCTTTGGGGGGAGGGAGGTTGCATTCCTTTTGTATTGAATTTTCTACCTTTGTAGGTTAAAGAGGCGCAGATCTACTAGTTGCTTCCAGGCTGCTTTAAATATCTATTGGCTAAGTTGTATGGGTTCATGTTTAAAAAATACCCTTAGTTATTCTACAAAAATTATGGCCTACAATTTAAAAATATATATATTACTGCATTGCTAAGTGTCTGATTCTGCAGTCCTTCCATCCTTAAACAAAGTCATTCTGAGACTTGCCTCTCAACCCATACTCCTTCAATACGGGATTTTCCCCTGTCGGGGTCACTACAGTAATGCTACCCCGGTGGAAGGAAATGTAGATTCTGAGTGTATCTGGCCCACTATTGTTTATTAGCAAATACAATGCAATATCTAAAATGTGCAGGTGTGCCTGAGTTAATGCTCTTGCACTAATAATGGAACTATTTGAATTTGCTGTCTTGTTTTGAGTGCTTGATTTCTCACTTTTAACATTTCTTTAATATAGAGATATTCCAATTGTTCTATTTGCATAAAATGTCCTCCAAATTCTCTGACATAAATATATAATTGTAAAAATATAATATGATGTTATATACTTAGTTACTACAAGATTTAGTCAAATAGTGTTTAACATGTTTCCACTCTTGTGGTTTTGACTAATCCACCAGATGATTGAATGAGATTCTTGAATGTCAGGGTTGTTTATTGAACCTGAAGCACCATCCAGTTGCTGGGATCTCACCTGCACATTGAAAATATACACATTACATACCCCTATTTAAATATGTATATTCCTGATTATTGATAGTAGTCTATATGAATAATTATTTTAACATTTTCTTTGCCGTGGCGATTTATTTTTTTTAATTTATTGATCTTAGCAAAGCCTGCTAAGTCCTCTGTACTTATTGTAACAAAACTATCATTTCAGACAAGGAGGAAGGAGGACACCTGGAGAACTGGGTCTAAAAATGCCACTTAACAGTAAGACATTGTCTTCAGGTGAAAAAGGTATGAAGATATTTAACATAAAAGGATAAGTATGAAGGTGAGGAACAAGTGGAAATACCTGGAACATAGTTTCCCCTGTCCATTATCTCTTATTTCTATGGTCCTGTTGAAATGTTGCTAGAATTAAATATCATTTTTTCGCTTCCAGACTCACTTCTTGAGCTGTGATTTTCCACATCTAAACTTAGTTTACAGAACAATATAGTAGTAATTTATAAAAAGGTTATAAAATATGTCAGAAAAATAAGGGGTCCAATTTTGTTCCCAGCTACACCAGTATAAATCCCAAGCAACTCCACTGAACTTGATGGCATTACTCAGGGTTTACACGAGTGGAACTGAGATTGGAATCTGGCCAATTGTTTTACACTTCTGTGGTGTTTGACTTCTTGATCTGCATACTGACTAACCTGACGCAAAGCACAACATTTCCATTACCTTAAAGGAAAAGAGTAAAAAATCTCTAGCTTTTGTATTCACTTAGGCAAAGCTGGAGAATTCCAAAAACCAGCATGAAAAGAACAATATGCTAGTTTTAGTTACTTATGTGTTTAAGTTCTAGAAAAAGAGAATGTTACTGAAATATTCATTTTAATAGTAACTGTCTTGAAAATACATGATTTGTTAGTTAATTAGGCTTTCATGGCCATTTTTTGTACTGTCACTTAGTATTTGGATTATGCACACTTCATATTGGAAGTCCCCTGGTGCATTCAGTAATCTGAATGCAGCACATACTGTAGTTTGGGAAACTTGTCTGCATATTAAAACTAGTGTAAAGTGCTTGCTAAGTGCCATTATTTGAAAGGTCCCATGACATTATAATAATAGGGCACACTGGTACGTCATGGGAATTTGGGAATGCATGTAAAAGTACGGGGTCTGACAGAGGTTAAGATATAGTAGGGGAGCAAGTATTTCCTGATTGCTAGAAGGAAACTTTACACAGTAAGACTAGGATAATGGAAAAAAAAATTATGTAAATAGTGATGCTGCTAGATATAACAAAATAATTATTCCAGTGGCTTGAAGGGCTTGTATAAAAGAAGGAATATTAGTTTTAATACTTACCACAGCAACTGCTACTGAAAAACCACTGGGACTGTCTATTGACAGTCAAAGGAGCTGTTGAGGGGAAGGAAATATGTGTTGTGGTACTGTGGTATAAGCAGAGGTGTGCAATATGCACAGGACCAGATCCTGAGCTGCTATAAAATGAGCTATGCTGATTTGCCCACTCTGAGAGTATGGCGCATGATTTTCATGTTTTCATTTTCAGGAGTGTGGTCACTGCTTCATTTCACATGATAATACAATGCCTCTAATTTTGGTTTGTCCACAGTTTGCAATAATTGATATTTTTACATTAAAAACATACAAAAATGAAATTTACTGGTTTTGTTTGTTTGTTTTTTGTTCCAAAGCCTGTCTGCATACAAGAAGACCAATTTTATTTGGAAAAAGAATTGTTTCACTTGAACAACATGAGCCCCAGAGCAAAACTTTCAACTTTGACCCATTTTTGAATGTTGTACAGAGGCAAAAAAACCTCTTGTATTGCATTTTGCTCTTAAGGTAAGAGAATCTGTTTCTCTGTGGTTAAGATTAATAACTAACACAAAGGTAAGATAAGATAATGAAGGACTATATCAGTTATGAGAAGCTTTAATTGTGAAAAATGAAATGGATGTTACCAGTGCTGAAAGTTCTGCTATTCTTCTAGACCTGGTCTAGATACTGTATTTTGCTTTGTGATAACGAACCAAATTAAGAATGAAAGGTTAAATTTAACATCAGATTTTCTTTCACTAAAAGAGATAATGGAGAGGAGGAATAGCTTTGTGGTTAAGACACTAGACTGGGACTCAGGTTAGAAGTGAGCAAATAATTGATTTTTTTCCAATCAGAGCCATGGTGGAACATCTGGGGAAAAAAATTCGTTCAGTTTGAATAAAAAATGAATTTTTTATTTTTTCTCACTGAAACCAAAAAGAAACCCCAAAGCAAAACAAAAGAAAGTCATTATAGGGTTGAACAAACTGTTTCAGCTATTTTGAAATGAAAAGTGTCGACTTTTCACTTTGAAACATTTTATTCAAACCAGAACTTTGTTTTTAATTTGTGTCAGATCATTCTGGGATGATTCCACCTTTTTATTTTTAATAACTCAATTTCAAAACAAAACATCATTTTGGAAATGAAAAATTGAAACGTTTCATTCTGAAATGGTCAAAATGAAAAGTTTCTAAATGTCCAAAATCTTTTCTCTGTTTTAAATATTTTTTTCCCTTTGGCCAAATTCATTCACTGAATATGAACTAAATTCACAAAGAGTATAATTGTTTTGTGACATTACCCAGGTACAATCTGGACTCTTGGACATTTGTGTGCCCTCAGTTTTCCAACCTCAGATGATTTTTACATTGCTTTGCTGTGAAAGCAACTATTCCTGGCCTGTTCACACACAGCCTCCAGCATGCAATTACCCCCAGCTATCATGCAAGAGTACTTAAGACAGCCAGCCTGCAACCCTTGAATTATACTGCAGAGCAACACTAGCAAATTTTCCAGTCCCAGACTTTTCCCCAGAAATGTGTATCTTGTACTGCCCAATAGCCTTCTGGACAATACAACCTCATATAAAGTCCATTATTTCATTAATAGAAAATGATATACACCAATCTTGTTGTCCAACTGAAGTTTCCCAAACACTTCAATCCAAACGCACTGGCTTAGATAAAACAAGAAACAAGTTTATTAACTACAGAAAGAAAGACTTTAAATTATTAAAAGTAATGAGGCATAAAAGTCAGAATTGGTTACAAAGAAACTAAAAGGTAAAATACAACTAATAGCTAGCACAACAAACTAAAGTGAATTCAAAGCAAAATGTCTCTCTCATCACATGATTTTACAGTTTTCCTGTCTGGATGCTTTTCAGCCAGATCGTCTCTCCCAGTTCAATGCTCCTTTCCTAGCCCTTCAGGTGTTGTGAATGTCGTGGGCAAAGAGAAAGGGAGGAGAGGGGTGATTTGGGGCCTCTATTTTTATATCTTTTACTCCTCTTTGAGAATCATCTCCAGCCGGGGTTAAGGAAACAGAAAGTCTGGGAGATGGAAATTGCCAGCTGTTACTTTGCCAACATGTGAATTGCTCACTCACACCCTTTTTCCTGCCAAAGACTGACCACTTAGCCAGGCGCTAACACCTGTTTATGCAGCACTGATTATGCTGCCACCTGGCATTGATTTTGCTGACACTTGGCTGAGGCATCAGTTTGCCTTTTATCTTTGAGGAACTGGTTTGTGCCTGCTTTTCTACACTGGGAGCACATTTCAGTACAGTCATACAGTAGAATCTTATACCTTTACCTATAGCGTTGCCACACATATTTTACCAGGACAATAACAAACAGTAAATTACGAGTTTTTAAATGATACCTCACAAGGCATACTTTGTACAAAATGTATTATAGTCCTTTAAAAAGGGTGGACGTATGGGTACAGATTGTCAGTCTCCCATTTTCTGGTGAACTTATTATTGGTTGAAAAAAAATTACCCGGCTCCTTTCAAATCTTAGGTCAATGGCCACATAGACCACAGAATTCATGTGTGATCATGGACAAATCACTTAATCTCCCAGAGCTTTAGTTTCCCACCTGTAAAATTAGCATACCACTACTTTCTACTTGATGTGTGTGGTGAAAATAAATTAATCAGTGCTTGTGAGGTGCTCACGTGCACCCATGATGGGAGACATGTAAGTAAATAAAAATAGCTGACTGATTGTTTAGTGAACTACTTTTGGTACAGTAGGATCTCAAAGATACGAACACCTCGGGAATGGAGGTTTTCGTTGAGTCTGAACTGTTCATAACTCTGAACAAAACATTATGGTGCCGTACCCTGCAGCCAGTGTCTTCCAGCTGAGGCTGGGAGAGATCTCTGCAAAGGTGGCACCTGGCAACACTGCCTGATTTGCAAGCAGCTGCCTGCCTTATTCCTATGTCTTACCTGCAAGCCCTGCACCAGTAACACTACAAGCCCCAGTCCTCAGCCACCTTTCCCTAGAGCTCGCCCTGCTCTGTTCATTGCCTGCTGCGCTCCAGAGTCATCATGTGGCAGAGGATGGTGCTTACTTCCCATTACTTCTGGTTCCACAAGGTGTTTGGTTGACCTGCCAGTTCATAACTCTGGTGTTCATATCTTTGAGGTTCTATTGTATTTCTCTTTTGATATTTGGATTACTACTATATGCGATCCAGACACACACCTGTGTGTCCTTAGTAAAGTTGCCTGTCTAAAGGACTTTGGGATGCTAAGCAACCGTTGCCAGTTAAAGAGAAGCTGGTGGATAGGGTGACCATCTACATTTAGAGAAAATAAAGGACATTTAATAAAGGCAGGAGATCATACCATTGTGGCATGTGGTATGATGATGTTAAAGAGGAAAGACATTAAGTCTTTAGCCTGTTCCCCTGGAAGTTAAACGTGAAACTTTTATAGATTTCAAAGGTGTAGGATCAAGCTTCTGTTGATGAACTTCACATTAGTTATTTTTGTTAGCCATTTGTAGACTTTTAAAAAATGTCTTGCCCATCTAAGCCTGGAAAGAAACGAGGTCCCTGTGAAAAACTCCAGACAGAATGAGGTGTAAGACAGTGGACAGAAATGTTGTCAACACTATCTAAAACGAAAGTAATTTAGGTCATGTCATTCTTCCCTCTCTTCTTCCATGGGAAGGTCACCTAGCACTATGCCTCAGGAAAGAGTTTCTGACTCATTTTGTTGTACTGCAGATTAAAGTAGCACTTCTAAAAGAGAAACTGATGAAATTATGTTGCATGCAAAAAAATTACAGAAAGGGAGCTTGAGGAGAAAAAGAGATCCTGAGAGTGGTTTTGTGAGGGGCAGTTGCCCTTACTTACTCTGGGCCTGAGATTGGTGTTCTTAGGTGCAGTGAGGATAGGAACTCCTTCTCCCTCTGGCAGCAAAGGATGACCAGGTGATGTCTCTTCGATAAGATATGAGGACCATTTTAATTTACAAAAATAAACAACTGTGGTAAGATGAGCAGAGCTGGAGACAAGCCATGAAATCCTGGCCTCACTGAAGTCAATGACAAAAATCTCATTGACTCAAATGGTGGCAGGATTTCACCAAGTGGTGTGCTACTGAAGTATTAACAAGGGCTCCCTCATAAATGCTGTCAGTCAGGGGTGTATATCCCTGTACTGATGGCTGGGTGGTTGTTTAGGGAGTGATTCATCTTTGTTCTGATTTGCAGGGAGAGAGATCAAATGGGGGAGCAATACAACTGATGTGGGATAACACAGCTCCAGGCTTCTTTCCATACTCTTAAAATTCAAGATAACTCCATGCAAACAGGCGGGCATTGACAGAAAGAAAAGCAGGCTGCAGTACCTATAGGATTCCTCCTCAGCCCAGAAGCTTGCCAGACACGGATGGTCTCATAGATAAGCTGCAGCCCTAAATAATTGGGTCAGATTACAGCTTTACTTATATCCAGCAGGAAAATTCACTTGATTTTATTCAAGTGTCAGCATTTTCCACTGGAGATTTACAGGAATCATCCTCCCTTCCAGCTACTCAAAGAAGCTGATAAGTAATACAACTGCTTGTCCAAATAATCAAAACAGATTATCAGTGAGAAGAAATAATTTTAGGTACCCACAAATAGAAGTGGGCATTTTACTGCCTTGCCCTCTCTTACACATGCTCATTTACCTTTGCAGCATGATCATGTTTTGAGAAACATGAAATTAGAGTAGCATTTTTTTTAAGTAAGGCACTTTTCAGATGAGAGAAAACAAAAGTCCGCATCAAAAAAGCAAATGAGAAATAGAAGAGATGTAATGAAGAAAACAAAGACATTGTATAAAACATTTGGAGAGAAAGATTTGAGAAATAGGCACTAAGATATAAATTGAGAAATATGAAAAGAAAAGAAGATATCATAGAGAACTCATCTGTCTTTCATATTTACTGACTGATTGCATGTCAATAAGAGATATGGTCTGAATTTTACACTTTCATTCCAGGCAATCGCATTTTCACACAACCCACAGCTGCTCAATCTCCAGCACCACACAGCTCAGCTAATAATTTTAAAAATGAAATAAACTCTTTTTTACAGTGTTCTCCATTTTCTCCTATAACCTCAGCCCTTTGATCTCTATTTTCAGAGTCTTGTTTCTTTTTCTTTAAAAATTAATACTTTTGAAAATAATAACGCTACCCGTGTACATAATGTCTTTTGTCTAGACAAAATATTGTCTAGATATTTGTTACCAATATTCTCGACAGACTGTGCATGCAGGACTAAATCGTAGAACTACAGCATAGTCCAACTGACAGAGGGGTGTTATGGGAATTTATTTTAGGATTTGGGGATAGAGAAGGAGATGTATTGCAGTATCCTCCTCAGTTGGTGTATCCCTCCACCAAAAGGGAAAATGTCTAGTGAACGTATCTAATAATAATCATCTAATAATGGATACATTGGGTCTATGCTCTTCCTGCTGACAAGCCCATCAGTGAATGATATATATAGTACCAAAGTCCTACCTACCCTCACTTTCTGCATGAAAACTGTGACAGTTCTGCTTGATAATTCCACAGACATGGAGGAATGGTCAAGGGTTGGCTAATAAGGATACCCTTCAGTTTCCTCTGAGATATAACAGGCCTGCATTTGGAACATTACAAAGCAGTGATTTTAAGAGAGAAAGCAAAGAAAATCTTCTCCAACTGAAATGATTAGCCAAGTTGGAATTTCCCCAGGATATAGGGCTAAAATTTCCAAAAGCTCTTGCAAAGAGGGCAAATAATCTTAAAAGTATAGACATAGCAGGGGGACTTTAGATCACTTTAGATCACTTTAGGAAAATGGTAATTGGCTAGAAAAATTGGATACGGAAAAGCACTCTTAGATAATCCAATCCATCCTTCTGCTAGTGCATAATTTATTTCTACAATGAAGTGTTCAACACTTACATATTTAGGCAATAAGTTCCTTAAATATAAACAAGATCAGGTAAATACATAGTGGCAAACTGCCAGCTTCTCCCTAGTGGGTCTCGCGCTTTTGCCTCTCTTAGTGGGCCAGGGCGTCGCCAGTTACCCAGTCTTCCCAGAGAGGTGGGTAGGGCCCCAGGCCCACCCGCTCCTCCGGGTCCCAGTCCAGGGGCCCTCTGAGTGGCAGCTATATGCTGCTGGCACCTTACTTGCAGCTGCAGGCTTTCCCCCCTTCTGTCTTTTTGGCTTCTTGAGCCCAGTTCCTTCCTCAGGACTTCACCTCTCTCCCACACACCGCTGTACTCCGTTCTGTTCTTTTCCACGACTCCACACGCCACTGTACTCCATTCTGTTCTTCTTCACAATCTCCACACACTCCTCTGCTCACCACACTCCTACTCCTTCAACTCCCACCTTGCCTCTCAGGAGTAGAGGTTTTTAGCAGGCACCTGGGTGGGGCCTTAATTGGTGTCAGCTGACCCTAATTACCCTTTAGGGTCTACAGGGAATAAAGCCTGGATCATTCTAGCACTTACATAGCACCCTTCTAGAACTTTCCCAGTGCCCTCTGCCCTTACTATACCACAATAGTTTATTGTTTTGTCCAATATCCTTATCTAAGGCCCAAGCAAGGGTACTTCGTCCACTTTCTTAGGCTGGATCTACAATGACAGCAGCAAATTCGCCTCTTTCAGATTGATTGCTCTTGATCAACTCAGCAGTCTGTGTACACCCACTCAGTCGATCCATCAGTCGACACAGGAAAACCACCCCATTAAGTGGCGTTATGCTGTGTTGAAGGGAACGTTATTCCCTTTGGTGCAGTGCAGTGTGGACGGCACGCAGAGCAGATGCAGCGAACTTCACGGGAGATACGCAAGTGATTTACATCACCTGCATATCTCCCGTCAACTGCCACCAGATCTGAAAGGTAAGTGTAGACCAGGCCTTAGTGAGACTATTTCCTAGCCTAATCATCACAAGTCAGGAGCCTATTTTCATGAGGTTTCATGAGGTTTTTTCAGCCATGATTTTCCCTCTCTTAATTTCATACCATTACTCATATATGTATCTCTGTGTACCACATTAAATAACTAATTTTCAAATATTTTCATAGTGTTATGCTATGTTTCACATTAGCTATTGCTTAGACAAGTGATTTGAACTTTCCTCATAATTTATTCCCTTCAATCCCCTGATAATTTTTCTTTTCTTTTTTTTTTTTTGCTGAATATACTCGACTTTGTTAATACCAAGTGAAATTCTGTATTGTGCCCCTAAAAGGTTTGGCTGACATCCAAGCACTTCAGTTTTTTTCATCAAAACTCCTATTAACATCAGTTAATGAAGTCAATGTCTATTTGAGTAAAAGCTGCAGGATCAGACCCCATGGTGCAATAATCTTGAGTTCTTTCTGATATCATAAATTAGTCATGTGATAATATGCAAGAGATGAAAGGTTTGTTTTTTGGTTTTAATCTTATAAGAATAATTTTAAAATATCCAAAAGGTGCAGAAAAAAATTGAGACCTGCACTCAGAAGACTCCCTTTAGAATTCTTAGGCATTCTTTACTGAGGTAAAAGAGCATAAGTGGGTAATGTAATGAGGAATATGAAGAGATGTAAATTAACTAAACCCTGTACATGAGGGAAACCAGTTCAAGCCAGGAAGTGTGGCAGCAACCCCCGTATCCCAGGTTCCAGCACCTATGCAGCAGGAGGTCTCCTGATATATCATTTCTAAATTTCTCTCAGTGGTTATAAAGGTAATTGATAAGCTAAATAGAATTCTAAGAGCCAGATTCTTCCCTCAACTACACCTGTGTGACTTTAGAACTCCAGTGGGGGGTCTATCAATGGTAGTGAGGGCAGAATTTGACCTAATAGCTCTAAAATATATCTCTGTTAAGTATACAAACTACTAATTAAAAATCTGAAGAAAGGTAACAAAAAAAATTATCACCGCTTACCAATACAGTCCTTCTGATTCCATCAAAGATTCTGTGCCATAATTTCTCACCAAATAATAATGTACTGTTATTATTATTTATTATTTGTAGGGACAAAAGCTATAGTCCTCCCCCAGACTAAACTGCTGGCCCATAGTGATTAAATAATAATGGTTTATTATAGCACTACTCAAGATTTTCTTTTCTGTAGTTGTGTAGAATATTATAGTATTAATATAAATCTTGTAGATTTACAAATAATCATCTAAAAAGAAATCATAAATCTAATCTAAAAAAAAGGTTAGTAGACATAGGGTAAACACCTATAAATCCATGTAGAATCCTATTAAAATCTTTCTCAACATTTTATAATGTCATCTTGAAATGTACAACCCTAAGTTAATTATAACAATAAATATTCATATTAATATAGCACCATTTATCTTGAAAGATATGAAAAAAGTTTGCAGAACTGACTTTATATAGGGATCATTCACGTATAATTGAAATGTGGTTACCTCTGGGTGAAAATAACGACCTTTGTATTCCAGCAATGCTACGTGACCATTATTAAGAGAAGAGAAGAGTTGATTATGTTTGATGTTTCAAGTTTTCCAATGTAAAACCCAATATACCACATATTAACCATTACTGATCTCACTCCAGTTAGTGCAATCTTTACTTAGTCGCTAATTCTGTATAGTGTTGACTTTGATAGGAGCCAGACTGCGTGTATTAGTCCTTATTTAGGCAGCACTCCCATTGCAGTCAATGGGTGATTTGCCTGAATAAAGATTGAAAGATTCTTTTAATCTTTAAAGAAGCAACTCTGTATATTCATAGGATCAATTTTCTGCAAAGCACTGTTCTTGTGGATTTCAACTGTTTTCCCGTTTACAGAATGGAATTCACTAGGCCTAGATCCACAAAGGGATTTAGGTGTCTAACTGTCACTTTAGGCACCTAAATCCAAAATCTATATCCTCAAGATGCCCGCTCAGCTGCTGCCTACTTCGAAATTTCCTTTGCACCTACGTTTCCACCAGTATAAGTTCCTTAGACATCTACATTTCTGTCAGTGGGCATGTGCAAATCTTCCTAAATCCTAATAGCACTGAGGAGCTCATTGCCAGAATGCAGGCAGGATACTCAAACAAGCTGTTCCCCCACCTGTCTTTCTTGTGGGGAACAATCCAGCAGTCATGTTCGGAGGCCATCTAAGCACATGCCTACCAGATCAGATCCTGCATAAATCACAGGAGGAGGTGGCATTGCCTAATCGTCCCCATATCCCAATGGTCAGAGCATTAACCTATCACAGGGGAGACCTTGGTTCAATTTGAACCCCCCTCCACTCTAAGTGAGTGCCTTGACCACTGGACTATACAGTATGTGGGGATGGCTCCTCTCTCTGTTGATGCTGCTCCACTTTTTAATGAAATACTTAAATATTTATTGAATCAGGAACTGGAATCTAGGTCTCTCAGGAGAATGTGATAATCTGTAGGCTATTGAGTCATTCTCAGTCTCTCTGTGACCCAATGACTATTTTTAAGTAAGTATTCAAGATAGCAAGTAAAGAAAGAACAACCAAGAAGTCGAGGAAGTGTGTAGACTGCTTGCTAGTAAAAAAGGAGACAGAAGAAAGCACAGATAGCTTTCTTTCTTCTATGTGCTTTCAAATAATGATGGGAAAGCAATCTGAAATGAATAACTTGACATTTACCCCCTTTTTCTCTTTGTGAAACATGGCTGAACAGACTGAATTCTTCTCAAATGTATTCTTTGTTCAAAATCATTGACCAAGTAATTCTTAGGCTGTAAATTGTTCAAAAATATTTCTTTACAAGAATTTGACAGTCAAAAATCAGACTTTGTAAACTGGTTTTAATTGGATATGCAGATCATGTGGTATGTTTTTCTTCCCTGTCTGGATGAGTGTAATTTAGGTTTAGTATTTCACATTTCACACTCTGCAAATATTCTATAGTATTTGCGAAAAGTGATCTCTTTTGACAAATATTCCTACCAAGAAATGTATCTGCTAGAATATGTGCACAATTGTGGAATCACAATCTAAGCACATTTATTTAAAAATATAAATTAATATTTTCATAATGGGTTTGCATCAGTCACCTAGCAATCCTTTAAAAACTTATTTTTTTCACAATGCGTTAATTAGATTTTTTTTTAAACTAGGAAACAGTAAACCTGAACATAATTACTTATCCATTAATAGCAAGAGATGATCTTCAGGAGCATTGCTGTACTATTAACGACTATTTCCACAAATAATGGAGGAAAAATCATTTGGTTTTGATAACACTTTCCATATGGTCCTATTTAGTTTTCACAAGACACCTCTGGATAGATGTGATAATTACAGTATTGAAGAGAGATGTAAAAGTGCATTACCCTAGAAATAAATGTAAAAAATACAACATTTCTGTATTCATATTGACTTAGTGCCAAGTGAGCTTTGTGCTTACATATAAGTCTTGTTATTTCATGGAATTAGATAAGGAGCATATGAGTGTATGAGCACAATGTGTATCACAATGGGCCTGATTCATATAAAATACTCAAGTGGGTGCTATGGGCTTCTGCTCTGAAACTTTTCAAAATGATTTAGTTAAAATGAAAGATTACACAGCTGCTGAACAGAAGCTGAATATTGACAGGTACACATTTCCGCACGGTCAGCAACTAAAGTAACTCTTTCGCCATTGATCATATATTTATATATGGTTTTTTTCAGGTGCTTTCATCCGGTAGAATAATGTTATTGCATTAATGCAATTATGTGATAGTCTGAATGCCAGAACAATTGTGCACATATTAAGCCAAATAATGCTATAATACATTTATTTGTATATTTGTATTGTTTTTCCACAAAAAAATCTGTATAAAGGTCAAGCAAGACAATATATACACTGCAATTATTCAAATGTAGATTGTTAATAAATTTGGCTATTAGGTTTCTTAATGGGGCATCTTAAGACAGATACTTTATTCTGTACTATGCTATGTGCTTACATTTGGAAAGGTAGTATAAACTAAATTTATGCTAACATTTGTGGTAGTATAAATTAAAATATGAGATGAGAATGTGAGGGGAGGAGTGAGTATATAGCATATAGTTACATTGCTACAACAAGCACATAGGTCTTTCATATATGGTCAGATATTATATTATATTATATTTTTTCCAGCTGTATCTGTTAAATATGTCCATTGTAATTGTCATGATAGATAAGACAGCTGAAACAGGAAGGAAAATTGTCCAACTTTCAGCCTTAGAATGATCTTTATTGATACCAGAACAGGTTTCTTAACCATTTCTTAATGTTGATTGTTTGGGTATTCTCACCAGACACAAATTGGTTGAGTGCAGAATATGAGTGCTTTGTATATTGCTTTAAATGTGTATCTGAAAAAAAGCTAGTGGAGGGAGGAGATTAGTCTGGGAGGTCACAAAATGATTAATTTCTAATATTTAGAAAAAGAATCAAAATGATGTAAAGAGTATTACAACTGAAATTGGTTGCGTATGCAAAACAAATGTAATTAAAACCTACTGAAGACCTTTCTAGAGGTAGTGAATATTGGGTAAAGTCTCTTATATAGTCTAACAGTCTTTCTTGGTGGGGGAGAAAGGATTAGCTTTATTGCTTCATTCTGAATTGAGAAAATGATAGTCACTTTCTCACTTCAGACAAAACAAACAGACACAAAAGGGAGAGAAGACGGGAGGAAATATGGATTTTTGCTTTTGTTTTCACAATGCAGGACGGCTGGGCAGTCAGGAACAGATGCTTGGTTGGCAGGCTGGCAACAACAGCTCTGGACCCCAGCTCACCTCCCCAGTTAGGGATATCATCTGGTTGCTCTGGTCAGGCCCCTCTCATTCACAGGTCCCTCTTATGCTGTGCAGAGCTGAATGGGTCGTCTCCTTTCACTGTGCTGGTGCTGTGCAGTGCTGTTGATTTCAGGATCAAGTGAAAAAGTGAGAGAAGAGAGGGAGGGAGAGAGAGAGAGAGAGGACAAGAGGAAGATGTGCAGCAGAAATGAGCACGAGAGAGAGAGAGAGAAGGCTCTCACATGTATCACATTGGGGTCCTTGCTGTTGCTATTATACTGATTCAGAGATCAAAAGGAAATATTATCATTTATATGGGACTTGTGGTGTAATAATATTATTGTCCTCATTTCTCTTTGAAGATGGAGCTAGGCTGTTCTCAGTGGTGGCAGATGACAGAACAAGGAGCACTTGTCTCAACTTGGAGTGGGAGAGGTCTAGGTTGGATATTAGGAAAAAACTTTGCCACTAGGAGGATGGTGAAGCACTGAAATGCGTTACCTTGGGAGGTGGTGGAGTTTCCATCCTTAGAGGTTTTTAAGGCCTTGCTTGACAAAGCCCTGGCTGTGATAATTTAGTTGTGGTTGGTCCTGCTTTGAGCAGGGGGTTGGACTAGATGATCTCCTGAGGCCCCTTCAACCTTAATATTCTATGATTCTATTAAATCTATATAGTAAACTATCTGTGAACTGTTTGAATGGCTTATGTTTTGTCTGAGGAAGGACCCACAGCATAGAGATCAAATTGTCGGCTCGCTTTCATCAAAGCCCAGGCGGTAACATTACCTGTCAGCACCCAGTTTGCTTCAGCTATAAGAGAAGCCTCAGGCCTGATCCTTTTTTATCTCAGACCTGCTTAAACTTTGACAGGAAAAGTCTAATTCACAAGACTGAGTTCTCCAGGTTTCTCTGGATTCACCCTGGAATTCTCATGGAAGAATTTGAACAAACTCTGAACATGGACTGCCTATTGGACTCTAACCTTTTACATTGATTCCAGAAAGGCTTTTACATATCAGCAGCCTCACCATCTCTGCTATGAAACAGACCTAAGAACTCTACTTGTATCTGTATGTATTGATCTTTTAACCACAACAACTTAATTTTTTCTTAAACAGTTTTTTATAACAGATTATCATGATAATTCATGAATCTTTACCCACTTTTCACCAGCTGATCTTACAATTAGGATACATTTGTAGGCCCGATTGTCACAACAGTGGCCCTCTGCACAAGGGTGAATTTCACCTCAACTGGATTTGTATAGTAGTGTCATGCTGCTGAAATGCAAGTAAACAGAACCAGAATCTCTACTGAGCTTTGTTTATAACAGTGAGCAGAGTTATAACTAACTATGTCTGTCTGACAATGCCACCTTCTAGGTGGACCTTCTATCCACCTAAATACATGGTATGTCACAGTCTCAAACTATTCTGGTTTGAGACCACTCTCTCTCTCTCTCTGTCTAAGTGACCAATATGCATGAGAATTCTTGTGCTTAAAGAAAACAAAGCTATAAAACACTTGTATTATTCAAATGATAATCAGGAACTGGAAATCATCCCATTTTAATGTACAATGAGTAACATACCAACTATATGCACCTTTAAAACATGGTATTTCATGGGTATAAATTAAGAAACACAAAGATGTATAATGTGCTATGCTAATACTTTTCTATAAACCAGGCTTATATTTCTGGAATCCCACTCCCACCAGGAACTGACCAGTCTTGTAACAACATGGGGCTCGAGGACACAAGAAGAAAATCCCTTTATGCATCAACAGCTCAGTACCTCTGTCCCCATACAGACACAATTCCCATTGATGTCAATGAGAACTTTGTAACTAAGTAAGTAATGCAGTGCTGAGCGCAGCATTATTAAGTGCTGGGAGCTCACAGCTGGCACTCTCTCAAGGTTTGTCTACATTGCAATAAAACACACATGGCTGTCCCATGCCAACTAACTTGAGCTTGTGGGACTTGGGCAGGAGAACTATAAAACTGCTTTGGCATCCTTCTCCCTTATGGGGTCCCAGAGCATGGGCTCCAGTCCAAGCCTGAATGTCCACCCTGCGATTTTATAGCCCTGCACCCCAACAACTGGGAGCACGAGTCAGCTGACACAGGCCACCCATGCGTGTTTCACTACAGTGTAAATATACCTGCAGATGCTAATCACAGATGCAAATTGTAGGCGTTTAGGATGTGATCCTGCAGTTGGCTCTCGGAAGCAACATGTGTGCAGTTAACTGCAGGATTGAGGCTGTATTTGTTCTTAGGCTAATGTAACAATAAAGAACTGTAACATACTTAATATCAGCTGACCATGCAACATTTAGTAGCTTTTCTTCATTGATAAAGGTTGCCTTAATCCATATATACAACATATTATCTTCTGCTATTTTTTTAACTTACTTAATACATTATTTTACTTCAATGGAAAATTTTTGCCTGAAGGCTTTATTTGATCTATTCTTATCAGATTAATTTACTCACAATAAAGTTCCCAGTCTGTTTTGTTTCTTGTGATAAATTATTTAGTTCAAGCAAATCATTGACACCACTCATGCCTGAAATCAAGGCAACAACTACACCTAGAGATCTTCTATAGCACTATAATAAATCACCATATTATCTGTATAAATCTCTACTAATGATCTGATTCACACAGATGGCAGCTCATTCATATAGATTAGAAATGAAAACTGGGCCCAGTTGAAGGCTCATAAAAGCCATAATCATTACTTAGAGGATCAAAGCCATTACAGCTTACAGTATTTTGTCTATATAAATTTAAACTGTCATGCTATTCCTTACCATGTAATGTCATGAATTCAGTGAACTTTGTACACCATGGGCCCAATTCAGCATTTTTCATTCTGCATTATTTATTGTTTATTATTCATTATTTCCCTGATTAAAGAGAAAATTTTAAATGAATTGTTTAAAGATATACTGCTTTGGAGGTGGTTATGTGCTGGGCAGTCTGAGACAAAACAATTTAAATCAATGATTTCTGTAAGAGTGGCTGAGAAACGAAGTGTATCACAAGACAAGGACAAGGAAGCATGAGGAAAATCTCTGGATCAAATTCTGCCCTGATTTACACTCCTTGCAATAGTAATGGGCCAAAGCTCAACAGGTGTCAATTAGTTACTATCCATTGAAGTTAATGGAAGAATTCTGTTTTACACCAGGTGACAATCTGACCCATTTTGGCTTTGGTTGTTTAGTGCCTTTAACAAAACAATACAAAGTATCAGCTGTCAACTGTCTGTTTTTTGAAGGATGGGAGGGTTTGGATGATAGTTACAGATGGTGGGTGTGAAGAGCCCAACATTTTTATTCAAGTCAGTTAATGTTACTTTATTTGCAACCTCTGGCACAGCTACGGGAGGTGGAAATATAAGATTAATTGTTTAATTCCATTTACTCATTGGCCATGCCTGAGGACCACATCTTTCAATTCCGCTTGGTAATCAGTCTCTTTTTCCCAGAGTCTTTCACCTGCCTTTCTACAATGTCATGTCTCTGGTTAAAAGTTTTATGTGATTAAAAATAAAGGAAAACATCACCTGCTTCATCACTCTAGGACGGTGGTTCAAGACTCACCCCTGCAGCAAAAATCAGTGTTTCTTAGTGACGCTGCTGCATGACATCCTCTTTTCTATTTCACTGAAAAGATGAACACTCAGCCCCTTGATCTCTCACCAATTAAGAAGAGAAGCATTTCTTTTCTTTTTCTCCTTTTAGACTTGATTGAAAAACTGTTTGCAAAACTGGAAAAGTAACAAATTTTCCAGATTTGATTAAATGGGATGGAATTTTGCTCTGGAAATTTTTCAGGCAAGTTTGCAAACTAAAAAAAAAGAGAAAGTGACATTTTTATTAGTTATGTGACTATTTGGGGCTCTGTTCATGGAGTAATGGTTTCTCTCTCTTTTCCCCAGTGTATCAAAGCTTCTGTTCCTTAGCAAGCTCATAGAGCAACTAGCCATGTTACCCCCAAAAACAAAACCAAGGTATCACCACAATAGTTCACCTATCACCCCTTCCTGGGTTTACTAGAGGTTCCTTTCTGTTGACTCATTTATCTGTTTTTGTAAGGTGGAAGCCCACTTCCTCCCCTACCTAGAGAGGGTTGTGAAGGAAACTTTTAGGAAAAACTTCCCAGTATAGCTTAGACCTGATAACCTTGTGAGGACTTGGATATGGCCCTTTGATATCACTGATTAACACTCAGGTAGTATTCTTTCAAAACATAGAATTTTTTTTATTTAGTGCAACAAATCTTCCCTGATACAATTAATCGAAACATAAATCAAAACACAAACATAAATCCCTCAGCACAATTCTTGAGTGCAGGTTAAAAGTATCTGAACCATAAACATACAGTTAGCGGTCTGCATGCAGTGATCAGTCGCCTGCAGATGCAGGGAGAAATCTTACCCTTTATACATATGAAACAATATAACATCCTCACACATCTAACTCAAACATAGAGACATATACTCATTATAACAGACACATAGTCCTAGAGCTATCTGTATTTTACACTATAGCATGTTTACTCTCCACAGTCTTCTCCACTTCTACGCTTTCAGGTTCCTTTTCTGCTCTGTCCCAGCAGCACCACTGATGCTTTTGTCACTCTGAGGTTGCTTCTTCTGCTTCCTTCTTCTGACTTCTTCTTCTCCTAATATCCTTGATTGACTGACCAACTGATCTTTGCCTGCTGACTGCCTGTCTTTTATTCAGTTTTACCAGCCATGAGACCCGCTCAGATTGGCTTGTTTCCTAATCCTGTTATTAGCATATTCTATCTTCCAATCACCTTTAAACCCTCTCTGTTTGGTCCACACTTAGAGATCAGTCGCAACAGCTAAATCTAACTGTCAATCAAAGCTGTTACACAATAAGTCTTAGTATTATGTTCTGTTTACTATTGTGGCCTAATGACCCTCACCTAGTTTGGAATCCAGTATGTCTGACTGAACCCTTCCTATGTTTACCTGACAACATACTAGCCAGAGGTTAACCTGAAACTGCTAATTCATTCTTATTGGCTGTGTGTCAACATATTATACATGCCAAATTTCCAAACTATTAAACTGTAAGCAATTACCTCAACCCTTTTAATATGTATCCAATTGTTAATTTATGCATCTTAATATTAAGGGCTGCTGTTGCCATCCCATTTTTACCAATTTAGCTAATTTTTTTATAGTTCTTCCCCTCTTTTCAATTAATGGTAGCAAAGCCATGTTTTCAGTGCTGTGCTTAGGAAACAGAATAGAGCAGCTCAAAATTTCTTGTATCAGCCAAAGGCCATAAACTCATGTAATTGAAGCTAATATAGATTCAGCACAATTAAGATTCAAGCCAGGACATGGGATGCAAACAGTTTTAGTGGGATTGATGGATGATCTTTTGCTGACATGCTAGGGACACCACTGAATATGTCAGAATATAGTAGGCCTTCAGGGTCCCCTCTGATGAATTCTCTTTTTTAGTTTGCAAAATTGATCAAAAAATTTTGGAGAAAAATTCCTGAATCATGCTGGATGGGTTGGCAAAATCCATTCTCATCCTCCTGGACCCTTCTGCAGTGTTCAACATTGTTGCAAGTAAAATAATGCTGTCCTGTTTTAACAAGTGGAAGGAGTCCAGGGAAATGTTTTAAAATGGCTTATGTCCTTCCTGGAGTGATGCACCCAAAATCAGTGAGGGAAAACTGAATCTCCTCCACCAGGCCCCTCACTTTTGGCATCCCACAAGAATCAATTCTCTCTCTGGTCCTATTCAACATCTACATGCAGACACTAGGAGAATGGGTAAGATGATAAGGACTCAGCTCCCAGCAATATCTATCTAGCTATTTGTCTATCCATCCAGACCACTGCCTGTCACCACAATGTCTGGGTATCTTCCATGAAAAATCAATAGCAATCGCCAAGTCACAAGTGGATTTCATAGAGTCTCTGAAATTTACTCCTTTTAAAAATAAAATCTTTTCTGGTTTTTGATTTTTAAAATTCTGTTAATTTCCTCTCACTCTCTTTTTTTGTTCTGAGTCATTGGGTGCGGTCTTATGGATTGAAGGGAATATCAACATTGTGAGTCTCATGCTTATAGTGGATAACTGTTTCAGAGAAGAAGGTTTTGTAGTGTTTACTAAAGATGGTCCAACTCTGGATTCACATAATCTCCTAGAAATTATTTCTACAGCTGAATTCCATTGCTCAACAATGCTTTATTCCCAGCATTCATACACTTTGATTTGGGTTTTGAGATCCCCATAGTCACAGAGAAGTGCAGATGGTGGTTGACAGATCTAAATTCAGTCTTGAATGTATATGGGGCTTGATCCATTCATTGCTTTGAAAATAAGGACCAAAGCCTTAAACTACTATCAGAAGTTGACTGGGAGCCAATGACTGGACTTGAGAATGGGCTATTGTGCTCCTCGTGGCCTATGCCATAGAGAAGGTGGGCAGTCGCATTATGAAACAACTGAAGCTTGTGCATTGTCTTCGCGTTTAGTTTCAGACACAGTGATGTATAGTAGTCATCCAGAAAGAGAGAATGTATGGATAACTCTGGCCAAATCTTGGTTTAGGAGGAAGGGAAAAAGTTTCCTAGCAAGCTGGAGGTGAAACAAGCTACTCTTAAGTATTAATACTACCTGCTCCTCAAAGCTTAGTAAAGAGTCCAAAAGGGCCCTGAGGCTTCACACCACTCTGACAAAATGAGGACAGTATGCTTTCAATGGAAGATAGAGCTAACACTGCATCTACGACCTCAAAGTGTTTTCCTTTTCCAACCAAGAGCTGATTTCCTGTAGATGTTCCGACATTTCAGTAAGTGATAGTGATTGAAAATGAGATATAGTTAAATGTTGTGTCAACATATAGATGACACAAAGTTCTATCTAGTGTGCTTTACAAAAAAACCACACCACTAGATAACCCTGTGCTTGGAAAAGATCAGTTCATAGACCAAGAATAGCTGTTTGATGCTTAATCCAAGCAATGCAGCGGTTATACTGGTGAGCAGAGGAAAGCACTTAAAGAACTTGCAGCCACTATTCAGTCTCTTTTGGTTGAAGGTACACATCCACAAGTGGTCAATACAGTCTGCAGTTTAGACGTGCTCTTGGATTCCTTGCTGATACTAAGCCCTTGCACAGCTGCATCTATGGGTAGTACTTTCTACCATCTCTGGATTGCTAACAAACTCTCTGTCATCCTGGTGGCCAATGACATGGTCTTGATTATACACAACTTTGTCACCTCCCAGTTGACCACAGCAATACAATATATCTGGACATGACTCCATTAACCTTTAGGAAACTCCAACTCATACAGAATGTTGCAGTGCTTCTTCTCAGCAGTGCAGGCTACTACAAACATATCAGACCTGTCCTCCCCTCTCAACAATGGCTTCCTATAGAATACTGAATCAAATTCACGTCCTGGTATTAAAGGTGCGAAAGGGCCTGAGCCAAAGATGTCTAAAAGATCAACTAAAGCTTTGGGATGAAGTCAGTGGTCAACAGTTCCAATCCTCTGGCACAACAGAACTTTCTACCATGAAGTTAAAGCTTGTCTGTGTAGGAGACAGAGCCTTCTAGGGGCTGGCTTGAGACTGTGGAATTCCCACAGCACCTGAAAACCTCCACAGACCTCACCACCTTGCACTCCAAGTGCAAGGTGCACTGCTTCAGTCTTACCTTCTCTAACATAAACTTGCAGCAATGTATACATTTGCCAAGAAAATAAAACAAGATATACCAAAAATAAAACAAAGAAAAAAACCCTCTACAAAACTAAGCACTCCATCACACACAGGATTCACTTCCTAGGGAGAGGGTGAGAGAAATATATGACAGATATTAACCATGCTGCTTAATACAGTGTTAGAAAGTGCTCTTATACTATGGTGATGAGGATGGTGTAACAACCTCTATAGAATAGAATAGAATAGAATAGAATAGAAAATTGAGCCCCCCAAATGAATTTTTCTGACATTGTTTTGCTCAGGGCCCTGTGACCAAAAACTATTTAATCTTTTATTAAAGTGGTCTTCCATAATTCTCTTTCAGCATGGCTGTTGTCTTCCACTCCATGGGCTGAATTCTTCACTCAGATCTACACGGTAGATTTCAGTTCCAGTACTTACAGCCTAACATCAATGTGTAATACGCCTGGTTCTATATATGTATATTAGAAAAAGCTCGTACAGGAGGATAGTAGAATAGAGTTGGGCAAACACAAGAAGAGAATCTTGCCCCGGATCTGTTTTGTTTTTATCAGCATGCTCTCCTTTTAACTGCTCCAAAGGATTACTATGCCTTGCTGTCAAACATCTGATAAATATCAAAAGTAGACAAAAAAGGACTCATTCTAGTGATAACTGCTGAATTGCAGTACTGATAGGACACTGGCACTAAATCAACTTGACATTAATAAATTGTCAGCACATTATTTTTTTGCTCATTTGACTTTTAACTTTAATGATTGATTCACATTTGAATGTAAAGAACAGTCTTCTAATTGAGCCAGTTTCTCTTCTCACTAACACTGTTTTTACACTTGTTTTCAGTGGAGTTACTCTCGATTCTCAGCAGTATAACTGACAGAGAAACAGGCCCACTATTTTTGCTCCTACAAATCCACATGGTTCAAACAAGGGAACACAGAGAAGAGGTCTGGCATGGGGGCATAGACAGAGCAGAACATTTTTTAATGTGTTTATTAAATTTTGAAGTGAACTTAGGTGATGGAATCCTACATTTTAGGCTGGGATGGGTGAGGTTAAAATTGAGTGTTATTTTTTTTAACCTATCACTTTAAAATATGCTTGGTTCCACTTTGACATAATGTGGCATATAAAAAGACTGGATATATTTTAGATTAACAGCATGTGTCTTTAATTATACTCTCTTTAGTTAATAGCTTTGAGAATTTTATTTTATTAAAGAGCTTTTGCTCACCAGGCAGGTTTTTCTAAGCTCCTACAGCTCTACTTCATAGCAGAGACCAATGTCACACCAATCCCTACAGGATTCTTGAACGCATCTATACTACATTCTCTCCCACAGAGATTTCCAATATTATAGTTTAGTGCTTATATTCAAGTTTTCTTTTCAGTGTAAAATGTTCAGCTCTATACTACTCTACATCAGTTGATGGCCAGCTGGGCTATTTTTCAGATGAAATATTTAGCTCCAATGTAAAATACTGAATTCAAAAAGACAATCTGCAGTAAAGTTGAGCTTCAAACAAACGTTTTCATATAGCTAATTATTGTTAATATTATGGTGTTCTTGTTCTAGTATGCTACAGTTCTCAGTTATCAAGTGGTAATAAACTTAAAAGTCATCAAAACTCATAAAAAAGATGATCCTTCATGTTGCACATCAGACTGCAACAAAGATAAATTATTCTAGCTATCTGTATTTCCATAACTGTGCTGGGCTAGTCTGAGGTCAGAAATTTCATAGAACATGGTTATTAAGAGCGTCTGTTCTCATCAGCTCACCCTATCCCAATCACAGTCAGAGACTTGCTCTCAGGTTTTCATGCTTTTACCTTTCAGAATTCAATATTCCTTTTTTTTTTTTTTTCCATTTTGGGCTTCATTTTAAAAAATCATTCAGCTCAGCAGACATAAATCAAACTGATACCCAAAGCCCTTTTCATCATTTCACATCATTATCCAAGTGAAAATGGTTGAACAACAAAAGAAGACATGCTTCATCCCACCATTATTGGATCATCCTGCTGAAAATATGTATAGCTTTCTGAGGCATACACGTCTGAGGAGACCACATAGGGGTTGTGCTGTGAGCTGACTACCAGGAAACAAGCTCTTTATGTAGAAATTCCAGAGTTTCTCAAGGAAAGAGGAACACACAGAAATTGTTCTGGATGTACAGAAAGAAAAGACAAGACATGAGGGATGTGGTTTAATTAGGCCACAACTGTATCAACTTAACTCATATGGGAACTATCTGACAATTTGACCAATTCATTCATCCTTCTTTTCATAATCCGTTCAACATGATGGATGGCTGCCTTCAGCCTCTTCTGTTGCATGGAAGCCAGTTGGCTTCCAAACAACTTCTGTCTCCTCCCGTCCCCCCTTCCAAACCATGAGAAGCTGGCTCTTCGATTGGGGAAATGGAGTTCAAGGAAGGGGAAACTCCCCTAAAAGGAGCAACCGAAGTTGGTGAAAACCTTATGCAATAACATCCCAGTGATGGTATATTGGCCATTTAAGACCAAGAATTAAAATTTCCAAGCCTTGGGCTTCACTGCAAATATAAATACTGAGTACAAATTGTTGAGACAGTGGAAGTAGTTGCAAGGTAGCAGTTGGTGAATTTATGCTGCTAATTCTAGCTAGGATTTTGCAGTAGAGCCCTGAAGAGTGAGCAAGGACAGGCTTCCCTGTCTCTTTCATCCAGCCAGAATGAATTCTGGGAAAGGTGGTAAGATATAAACTGCCTTCAGTGCAGGAAACATGGTGGAGGGAGTTAGAGGTTTGGGGTAGGCTTTCCCAAAATGAGGGAAAACTTGGCATGAATTGTGAGATTCACTACCAGTTTGGGAAAGAAGTTGCATTCCCAGAAGGTACACTTGGGAGGACAAAATCTTGAGGGAGAGGGTTCTTTTGGCTCTTTTTAAAATTTTTTTTTTTAAGAATTCCATGGTCAAGGCCTTTTTGCATATGTTGTCCTGCTGTGGTGCCTGCTGAGGAAGCACTTTATTAATCCAGCCAGTAAATAGTTGCTTAAAGTTCAGAAATAGAAGGTTTTATATTCCTAAGCTTTATTTTATCTTCGCTTTGTGTAACTGTGAATAGTCCTAGTCCTCTAAATAGTTAAAATCTTTTTAAAAGTCCTGCTCTAATCTTTGCCCCTACCTTGGTGCAATGAGTTCCACTGGTTAATTTTGCATTAGGTAAAGATATTTTGTTTGGTTAAATACATTGTCTTTTAACTTCTATTTCCCCTTATTCTCATGTCAAGAGAGTGCAAATATTTCTCTCCTGCATCATGATTTGTAGATGTCTTTGGATCTGTCTCCCATCTCTCTTCCTTTTAGCTTTCAGCCTAATAGGTGGTATAACATCCACAGATGGATCCACTAGAGAGACCAGGAGAAGCAAGTGTAAATTGGGGTCTGCATCTAGACCTGTAGATCTGTAAACCAAATTAAAATCTGAAGATCTCCCTTATACACACAGAAAGTAACACTGCTGTAAAAGCTCAGTCACAGTGTAGAGGAGAGATCTAGTTTTATACTTAAAATGTTGACGGGATAGCATAAAAATTGCCAACACAGTGGTTATAAGATTTCCTATTACCACTAGCAGATGTTAAGTAAGGGCTTCCACAACTACTCTCATTAATCACACCATAAAGATGGCAAATTCAGAGGTCAGACATTTAGAAACTACTGTTTCTAAAACACTGTCCAACAACACAATTAAGCACTTATCCCTAAATAGGAATGAATGCAGTATAATGAGTGCAGAACCAAGACATACAATATGCCTATATAACTGGATCTCTTCTTATTAATTTGGGATACAGTTCTAACTTCTAAAATGTATAACAGCAATTGCCTGCAGCTGAGTGATGTGCTGGAGAAAAGAGTTGTCAAACTACTGAAACAGACAATTCCTTTTGATAGGACAACCTACATACCGTGGGGGGGGAACAACTAGATGTTAAGATTCTGAATGTATCTTACAATGTCAGTTTCATCCTGCAGTAGTTATACCCTCCTTTCTGACTTGTATTCATCTGAGGGGAAAAAAATGTTATAGGTGGTTGATATAGGCTAGTCAAAGTTTGAGGTCTGGGGATGTTCCAGGTGGAAATAGAAATTGATGGAGTTTGGTATCTTCTTTGATACAATCTGGTTTATCTATAAGGAATGTACATTCTCCAAATGTAGAAAAAGCCATGACCAAAAGGAGCAGTTTCTTATCTTACTGCCCCAACACTTTCTCCCTAACACATCCAGAAGTGCTCTTTCTAGCTTTTTCCAGAGTCACACTGAACTCACCACCACCACTGCTTGACTTTCTTGCTTTTTGTCTGTGCTTATCTCTTCTTGCTTGGTCTCAGTTTCTGTCTATTCTGCCTTTCCTTCCCACCTACCCACCTACAATACTCAGCCACAACTCTTCACACACTGAGTCCAAAGTCCTGGGTGAGTTCAGTACCTTCTTTTGTCTTGGGGGAGGGGTCACGTTGTGAATCATTTATTCTGACAATTATGTTAATGTACGCGTGCTTTCACACCCAATCTCAAATGGGTTTGTGATTCATGCAGTCCCTAGTACCTCTCTGTTTAACAGTAATATAGTAGTTGCCTTGGTCCTGCTTCAGCTTGAGGTATGGACTAGATAACCTTCTGAGGTCCCTTCCAGCTGCTCATCTCTATGATTTTATGATGATAGTTAAGATTGAAAAAGAGTCCCTTGTAATTTGCATTCACCTATTAGGCTGTAGTTTTCCACACCTGATTTAATTTTTATTTTATTTTTTCCCCCTTGTGTACAAAATCTTTCGGCCACACTTTAGTTTAAATTTCACTCCTGTTGGTCTTCTTACCTATAACTGAAGAATGGCTGGATTTTAAAATTTGGCTGGTAAATAGTTAAATATAGGAAGTATGGGCCTGATCCAACCCCTGTTAATGTCAGTGGAAAGGCTGTAGTTGACTTACCTAAGTATTTGATCAGGCCCTATGTCCCTGTCAAGCCTGAAATTTAACTAAACAATAAAGTTATAAGCAACTGGAAAATACTGGTGAGCATGCTCAGTAGGCATTCCTGGTTATTATTTTAAGCAGAGGTGACTGAAGCTTTTCGACACCCGTTTGGTTTACCAGGTGTCCAGCAAACACAGGACATGCAGCTGTTGGGGTGACTCTGCATGAAGGAGAATATAACTTTCTCACAGAAATGATCAGCAAAGTCTCTCACCAATGAACTATGTTGATTAATATCACGAACAAGAGAAGATTGAGAAGGGGGGGGGGACCGTCCTTATTTTGGATCTTGCCATAGGTTCCATTGTATGCTGCAAAATCTGAGCTTTCACTGGAAGATGTTCAGGACTGATTCTCTACTGCCTTGCAACTTAATTATTCACACATGCATAAAATGCTACCACTGGGGAGTTCTGTATTCGCTTTCTATCCGTGTCAATAATTACTCATTCAGTGCAAGAACTGGGCCCAGTCCCTGTTCGCTATTTGATGCAGAATGGCAACGTCTGACACTCAGTAGCATCTGTCTGTAACTTTGGAATGCTGCAGCTGGTCAATTCCAAAGTTTCAGGGAATGTTCTTGGCATCAGTGGGCACAAACCTACTGAAGTTTGATGCCAATCAAAACTCCAGAAAAGCCTGATTCACAGAAAACACAGGGACATAGACTGCCTGGTACTGCAGACAGAAGAATCTCTCTGCCACTGCCTGCTGCTGATATGCAAACTTATCTGAGGCAGCAGCTAAACTTGCTCTGTGTGATAGTATCTGCAGCCTGGACTCTGTCAGAAATAAGTGATTTAAGCGGGGAGGTGGAAAGCAGAGTGAGACAAGAGTGAGGTTAGGGAGAATCAGCAGGGACAGAAGGGCTACAGCAGTAGTGCTGGTGGAAGCAGGAACTTGGGGGGAGGGAGAAAAATGGCAGAGGAAACAGGGACCTGAAAGGGGAAAGGGGGATTGGACAAGATGGTGATAAGCTCAACAAGAACCCAAAGGAGGAACTGGGTTGGGTGGGTCTAGCTGCAGGGACGTGGACTGGAGAAAATGAAGACTGAAAAGGGAGAATGGGGCCTTGGGGAAGGGAATTGAGTTGTGGAAGGGAGAATGGTAAGCAAAGGAGGATAGCTACCATTGCTAAGTGACAACTGTCTCTTCCTCCTTCAGGTCCCCTCAGGTCCTTGGTCTATTTTCTGATTCCTTCATAGTGAGGTCTTGGCTACCCCGAGGCTCTCTAATCTATGATCCCTCAGAACAGGGTCTAGGTTACCCTGAGGCCCTCTGGTCTTAATCCTTTTTCTGTCCGACAGTATCACTGACCCTCTTGGGTATATGAGATATAGATAGAAAAGCTAGATACCATGTGAACTTCCCAGTATTTATACCCTCTTCCCAAAGAAGTCACGTCC
This sequence comes from Mesoclemmys tuberculata, assembly GCA_007922155.1. Classification (NCBI taxonomy): domain Eukaryota; kingdom Metazoa; phylum Chordata; order Testudines; family Chelidae; genus Mesoclemmys; species Mesoclemmys tuberculata. Next base: position 45,599,540 of record ML675616.1, on the reverse strand, counting down.
CCAAAATATGCAAAATATGCTTTGCCAGTAAATTATCTGACACATTCCAATTAATTCATAATTTGGGACGGGGCTGCAGGGATTGGCTGATATTCATTTATTGTGGACCAATCCCCTCATGGCACCTGATGTCACGTCATTCTATAGGATCAGTTGACCCAGATCAGCTCGCCCCAGATTCGCCATTGCCATTGCCTCCACATGTACACGCCAGGTGAACTGACCATTGGCTGACTGTGACCATTGGTGTTCCACATCAGCATAGCTGCTTACACAGGATCTGGACAAATATTTGTGACACATATTGATGACAAGTGCAAGTTTGGCCTTTACAGAGATTTTCCTGTCTCGTGCTATGAGGCCCTGCTCCCAGAATACTCTAGCAGTCAGGCTCACCAGACTTGTGATTTAGCACCATCCCAACAGTTGTACTGTTGTTGTTGTTGGGGTTTTTTTGTTTTTTGTGATATGGGTTCTTACTCTAGTTGCTAGTGAAGAAGACCAATAGTTCCTTTCATATGGTGAAGCATCTGATAAGGTTACCTTTATCAAGCTGAGCTATTCTTTAACCGGTGGACTGAAGATGAGAGCCTCTGTCACTTCCATTCCCTGAAGAATCCCAGTGGTAGTCTGGAGTAGGCCCATGAGAGCACTTTGTTTAAAATTCCTTCACCACAATGAAGGAGGAGGACCAGCTGACTCATGTCTCTGAAGTTCATTCTGTGTAGATGCTGCTAATACATCCAGTGAGTCATAAAAGTACTTATTGAAGAACAAGTTATTTGGCTCTTGGTGCAGTCTGAAGACAGGCACTTTCAATACTGTTCCTCATGTTTCCAAAGCACTATATGGACACTAATGGTATGTCTACACTGTTGCAGCAGCAGGGATCAATGCAGTGGCATCGATTCAATGAATCTGTGTAGATCCACTGAGTTGATGGGAGAGAGCTCTCCATTCAACTCAATTAGTCCACCTCCCCGAAAGAGGGAAGACAGCGTCAATGGGAGGGCGTCTCCTGTTGACGCAGCGCCATGAAGACGCCACAGTATGTCAACGTAAGTATATCGACGGGAAATATGCAAGCTATATTACATACCTTGCATATCTCCCGTCGACTGTCACTGCCAGTGTAAACCAGCCCTAAGTGGCAGATTCTTTCCCCTCTTTCTGAACAGTTTGTGTTGCACAGCTGTACAGCTGTGTGCATAACTGATTTATTTTTCGGTTCACTGGTGAAAATGATAAATAAATATATTGTTTTGAATTGATCTGCAACTAATATTCAGCAGAACAAAAAAATTCATTTGGGACTGACAAAACATTGTTTCCATTTCAGGCATTTTTACCTGCTTTTTTATTAAAGGAAAGGAAATTTGGAAACCCATTGACAAAACTGATTGTATTGCTGCCCCTCTTAAACCTTACAGCTTTGTAACTAGAACACTTGCCTGGATTCAGAGCCTCCCCTCTTCCTCCGGCATGATTCAGAACAGGGACTTGAACTTAGAGAACTCTTCTGGCAGAGGAGTGATTCAACCACTGGCCTATATGGTATTATGGGATGGATCTTTCTCAGTCTTTCCTATTGATTCTGCTCCATTTTATGTATACCACTAAAATAGTCATTGGGCCAGAGAGAGTGAAGCAATGACTCTGTAGCCCCACTTAGGGCACTCACTCAGAGTGGGGACTCCAATCCAGGTCTCCCACATCCCAGGAATGTATTCCAGCCACAAAGCAATACGGTAGAAATAAGGGAGGAAGCAGCAGCACCTAATTCCCCAGTGAATTTATCCCAAAGATTGTTTTTCCTGAAACTATTCAGTAAATTTGTGTTGAATTTGCAAATAGTTGTGTTTGACTCCAAAGTGCATTTTTCAGTGAATAACTCCTCATCCAAAAACTGATGCCTGGTCTGCTGAGATGGTGCAAAGACTGGGATTTGTTCTAAACCAAACTTCTTCCCCAGCATGGGACACTTCTCATCTGAGGGGTGTCGCCAGTTGCTATACCACATGTTCTCTATCCCCTGCACCCTGTCAAAGTGGATCGGGCATGCTGATCCTCAGCCAACTCTTAAATGCTGTATAGTGGTTTGTGGGCCTTAACTAGCTAGTGTAAGTTAGAGCAGCCTATAGGCAACTGGAAGAAGCTGAACCTGGCTCCTTTAATTCCCTCTCACTGGGCCAACTGCACTTTGGGACAGGAAAGAATCTGGGCAAACTGAACTAATTCTTAGAGTTCCCATGTGAAGTAGTCAGGTAAATCAGCATTATCCCTACTATATAGACGTGTACGGCTTGGAGAACTTGCCTAGTAATCACAGTGTCAACTAGCACTAGAATTCAGGCTTTCTGACTGGTTGAAAGTTCCTTGACTGCAGTGCCTTCAAGTCCAATCACTTAACCTTTCTCTGCCATCTGTAAAATGGAGATAGAATTGCATGCTATTTTCCCTTCCACATACAGAGCTCAAAACAGTTTCCAAGGTTGCTTAATACTTTATTTGTTTGGGGTTTTGTTTTGGTTTTTTTGCCTCATTTTACACAGCTAACAAGGCCTCTCTCTCTACATTCTGATCTTGCAAGTTACCCCATGCAGGCAAACACCTGTGCCTGCAGAATCCTGATGAAGTAGAAGAGGCTTTGTGTTAAGCCATAGATCTACCTGCATGGAGTAACTTGCAGAATTAGGGCCCTAAATGTTACTTCTGGCAACTGATCAGCAGTGCTTTCATTAATACAGAATCAGGTTTACCATCACTTTTTGTCCTGGATTACTGCACGTTTAAGCGTCCGATAAAATGCAGCAATTCACACCTGCCCTGTGCAAAAGAAAACCCTGTTTGTTTGCTCTAATACTGCAAAATGAAACGCTGTGAACTTGGACATTCTTGTATCCATTTTATCTTTCACAATTAAAGACTCCCGTCTTTTAATTTCACAAAGCTTGAATGAGATTTCATTAATTTTTGTTACACCAAATCTCATAACACTTTTCTGTTAACAAAGGGATGCCACTGATGCCTACCTCTGTTCACTAACTCAGGAGCTAGCATGGTAAAAGAAGGGAGCATCAATGGAAATAACTTCATTGCTGGTTGTTTTGACAACTGCTAACGTGCAAAGAAATGCTTTTTCCAAGTAACTAGCTTGTGTAGTAAGAGGAGCTGCAAGAGCAGGAAAGGGCAAGAATCCTTATCTGCAAGCTGCGTGGCATCGGTGGGACTCATCACCCACTCTGTAGCAATTTTGCTGTTTTGGTGTAAAGAATGGTAATTAATTGTAGTTTCTTCAGCTATACATCTTCCTCCACCAGCTTTCCCCTGAATACTCCTCTCCCTCATCCCCTCTTGCCTCTCATTGTGGATACATGTCATGAGTCCCCATAGAGCTATGCTTCGTCGTTCATGTAATGTAGTCTCCCTATATAGGTTTGCCACATCCTCCAAGACTCTCATACAGCCGGAGAGTCACATGAATTCCATCACATCTAGGGTGTCCCCTTGCTGTTGCAGGATTTGTTCTTAGCCTAGGAGCCTTTCTTGCTCAGAGCTGAGCAACATTTTTCAGGCAAACTTTTTTTCTCTGCAGAAATGCCCATTTGGGTCAACTGAAACAGTCAGAGAATTGATGTCAAATTAACAATTTTTTCCATCAGCCCCTGCCTCTCCCCCCCAATTCCCAAAGTAAAAACGTTTTGTTTCAGCTTCTCAGATTGATAAGACTCTTCATTTGGAAGTTTTCTTCAATTTAGTAAAAGACAAAAAGGTTTTCAGAAAACCTTCTCAGACTCAGTGAAATGGTTCCTTCATCTGATCCAAAATATTTTTTTTCTTTTACTTTTGTCGGTTTGCCAATTTTTTTTTAAGTCTTTTTGAGTCAGTACAAAATTGTGGGGTTTTTTTTCTTTGGGTTGGCTACTGAACCAAAAAGGTTCAAATTACTAATTTTAAAAAAGGAAAAATTCAGTTGTTTGAAACCCATTCCCACGCCACTTATGCTTATGAGATTGCTGTCTCTGTAGAAAGACATAAGAAACTTGTGATTAAAAGGACAAATCAACAATAACTTAAGAAGTTGAGACCTTTAATCTTCAAATGGCTGTTAGTAGAAGCTTGCCAAGGCTCATCTGGAAAGGATAAAGCTGAAGAATTTAATTATCAGAAAAAGCCATCTTGACTCTATTGTACCACTAATAGACAAGATAAGATTGAACAATTTTACCAACCAGATTGAACAAGAGGGAGTTTTGGATCAGCTGTAACACACAAGGACAACTGGGTTAAGTACAAAGCCCCATTTTAAAGAATGGGCTCCTTAAACAGGGTGCTCATACTACAGTTTAAGGGCAGGATTTTAAAAAATATACAAGTGTCTAAAGTTGGCGCGCAAGTTCACATTCACAAAAAATTTGTGGTCAGAATTTCCTGTGTGTTGAATGCTTAACAGCTCCCATCTGCACCAGTGGGAGCTGATGAATGCTTAGCATTTCAGAAAGTCAGGCCACTGGTTAGGTACTCAAATGTTGATTTTGGAGCTAGTTTCAGGCCTACATGTATAAATCTTCATTCTACATGCTGAGTGCTGAAATAAATACCCCTTGCTTAATTTGTAATGAAAGAGGTCCCGGGGCTCAAGCAACTATTTTACATTCATAACTAATGCAGCAAGCCCGGAGAAGCCGGGGCTACGAACTGCCAAGCCTAGGGGTGCTGGGGCTCAGCCCTGGCACAAATTAAGAATTGTAAATACCCAAATGTGGGATATGGATACTTCAATGAAAGCCCCACATTAGAAAACTGGTTCCACACTAACTGGCCATAAAAAGTCACACTGAACAATGCTACTGGAGGGGTGTGTGTGGTGCATAACACAGCTTAGATTAAAAAAAGAACAATAGCTAGGGGAAAGTTTTACTCAGTGTTCTGAATGGCCTGGTGTGAAGCATATCTAAGAGTTAGTTCTCTAAATGTTAGCAATGCAATCATGCAGAACAGTTTATGAATGGTTGTCCTTGTATCGCACTTGTATAAGCGAGTTTAGCCACAGCATCAACAAGCAATCTGGGCAAACAATCTTAACCAACTACTATGATGATGGTTACTATGGGAGATGTGACATGTAAATTATAATGAGGGCGAGGGTATGTCTTCACAGAAGCATTACCCTGGGTGACCAGCAGCTAGATTAGCCTAGCATGGATTAGCCAAAATCTTACAGTCATTGTGCCCTCACTGATGCTGCGTGCCCCATGTGTGCCAGTAGGGCTTCTGGGAGCATATCCCATAATTCTTTGTGTTGCAGTAAGCTGAGTCACTCGGATTCTTTCCTAGTGAGTTGTGGTAGAACTTGTTTGCCTTTTTCAGCATACAGGAGGTGTTGTGGGAAGACACAGGAGGACTATCAACAGAAAGGAAGTCTGGTACGAAATTCAATTTAATTTTCTGGCTGCAGCCAACTGACAAGGATCAGAGTTTCTACAGACCAATATGCTGTCACATGGCAGAGTCAGTAGTTAGTTCAGTGGCTAATGATGTGTAAATGTCAACTGCTAACACAGATTTCTGAAACAATTCCAGAAATTATGGGTATAAGTACAAATTTTATTTGTAACAGAAATGATAGAAACATAACCCCAGTTATGTTTGCTGTTGATCATTCACAGGCACAAACTGCACTGAAAACATAAGAAGAAATATGGACATGACAATTTTTGTGGCACCAAATTTTCAAAACAGGATTCTAAATTTGAACTCAGTTTTTCACACACATTCATTTTTGCACAAATAATGAAACTTTCAGGCACGAATGGAATGTACACTCAATTTCACTGCACTACTTGTTTTCAAATGGTGTTAGTTGCCTACAAATTTAATTTACATGCATGTAAAATTACAGCTTTATAGGTTGGATATAGGCCTTTGTGTAAGCTGCTTTGCCTTCTTAATTATGTATAAAGAAGAGTCATTGTAACTCTTTGTACCATGCATTTCTTTGCCTTTTCATGTTGAACTATAGTCTCTAAAAGAACAAACTTGATCATTTAATGTGATCTCTTAAATAACAAGAAAATAATATTTTAAACAATAACTACAGTCCTGATGCTGCAACTTGATGGGCTCTTGTGGATTCTTCTATGCACAGAAAATGCCATTGAACTCAATGTGGCTTCATAAAGTTAGGGAGGTCTGCCCCAGTGCATCAGTTTGCAGGATTGAGGCCAATTTAGGAATACTGTCATGAGGCTGGGAAAGGGAAAAATGGAGATAGCACTGACTCTTCTCTCACTTAAACAAACAGCTCTGGGAATTATAGTGTTTCAGTTCTATTTATAATCTTAAATTATTTTTAAAATACAGTTTGTATATAAATATTACTGCTGGGGAAAATCGGGAAGACATTTTCTGTAAAGGTACCAGTAAAGAAGACAGAATGAGAAAGCACCTGAATATGAAAATAATAGTTACTGTTTTACCATTTATTGACATTAGAACTGCATGCATATACCTTATGTCTTTTGTCACGACCGTAAAATTAATAGAAAGAAAGCGCTGTTAAAGAGAGTTTAAATATTAAAAATTATTCAGCCTCAACAATATTAGCCTTTGCCGAAGGTTTTCAGTTAGGAGATAATGACACAGGACATGACCCTGCAATGATATGTGCTCAAGCAGACCCCTATGCTCAACTGCAAGATCAAGACCATAGTTATGATCTGGTCTTCAGTCAGGGACCCACTTCAGGTTATGGATATTACCTCCCAGTACAATTGCAATGGTGGAAGCTTTAGAACAAATACATATTCCATGCATTTTCTTGTAATGGGAAAAAGAAGCAATGCCCCCTTGAAAAAAGGCAAAAACATTTTAACTTAACTCTCTGTGTTCATTTGTAAGTTCTTAGAAAAAATTACACGATACTCTTGTATGTTTCCTATTTTTTTTATTTGAAACTCAATTTTAGACTGCTCTCAAAGAACTGTAGATTTAGTATTGTTGATCCAGGAGCTATCTAATAGGGCAACTCAGAGGTTTGGAGTGGTACCATTTTCCAGGCACATTGATTGCATTTTTTAGACTTAAATGAACGGATTGTGTTGCAATATATATTTTAGAACAGGTGCTGATAGCTATCTTTGTTGTCAAAGTTGCTAAATGCTTTCCATTATAACCCCCTTTTTCACACTCTTAAATTGATGGTGAAATTTAGTCTTTCCAGAGATGCATATTATGACAGGGACCACCAAATGGCCATGTGACATATTGTCTTAGCAGGCTATTTTTTGTTCTGTTGTGTTTCATTTTTTAGCAAACAAGCAAGTTTTTAGCCTTAGAAGAAAATGCTGAGGGGTTTGGTTTTTCTTTTCTGTTGCCATTTCTTTGGATGAGAATTGCTGCAAGCAGCAAGGGAGTTTGCTCTCTGCTTTAATATCTCTAAGTAGTCAAATCTTGAGGCAGAGCTGCTCCTTGGGAGCCAGGGATTTGTGTTTGGGCTGAAATCCCTGAAAGAGGAGTTTGCCTGAGTACTCTTTGTGACTAATTCGATTCAGGAGAGACATAGGTTTATAAATAAAGTGTGGCAAACTGCCAACTTCCCCCTCATAGGTCTTGAGCTTTACCGCCACTTCACACAGTCAGGGTGCCCCCAGCTACCACGTCTCCTCTGACTGTAGCAGAGCTGTCTCCTGACTGGGAGAGCCCGAGCCCGAGCCCCTGCCCCTGCCCCTGCCCCTGCCCCTTTTCCTACAGGAAAGGCAGGGCTTAAATACCCCTGGCCTGGCCCTTCATTGGGGCCAGGTGCCGTTAATTGCCCTGCTGTGTCTGCCTGGTAGGCAGAGGGGTTTTAACCCTTTCGGGCCCTCATACTGGCCCAGGTATACTATTTTAGAGCCATCTGGCCTGACCTTATCACAAAAGTTATGCTGGATATACGCAGGATTCTAAATTGGATGTACTCACTATGTTGTTGATGTATCGTCTAATGAAAAGATGATGTGCAAAGCCTAGTCATCTAGTGCTGCTTGTTATAAAAACAGGGATGCAGAAAAACATCTGAAGTCTGAATTTGTCTTTTCTAAGTTTGATTCTTCACCCCCCCACACACACCTGTCCTGCTTATAAACAAAGTTTTTATGTACTGTGGAGGAGTAAATGAGACTATCTTATTATCTCCCAATTTTAGACTAGCTGAAGGGCTGGTGTTTTCATTCAGTACTTTCTACTGTCTCTTTTTTTACACAGATTGGTGCCGGCATGAAGGACAGCTAGGCCTCTTCCCAGATATCATTAACATAGGGCCAGGTTTATGTGATTGGATGTTGAGTCTTATAGTGACTTTATTTTGCTGAGTGTGAGGGGGTGAGGAGAGAACCTACTGTCACATAGGATGACATTTGTATTTCCAATATCCTTTCCTTTCTCACTTGTGAAGAATCCTGCTTCTCTGAAACCATTCCAAATGAAGCCAGATGAACATTTCGTTCCTATGTAAATATCGGACTGCGGTGGGCTGTTTTCAATGTGGTAATCATTCTGATGTAACAATTGAAGAGGGCTTATTCAGACTGCTCCTTAGAACTAGAGATTGGGCCAAAAATCCAGTCCTGTAGATGATGCATTCCTGCACTGTTACTGCAGTGAAAAATTATCTTTCCTGTTACCACTAGTTTAAACTGGCTCTTTTGTTCAAATGGCTAAAAAACTGAATTGTGCTTTCTTCCAGATAGGATCCTTCAGCTATTAGGGAGGCACAGCTTCCATTGAAATCAAGCAGACAACTGCTTGTATGAGGGCCTCATCTGAGCAGAATAGACATGGATAAAACTCTGGGCGCAAAGACAAAAACTCTCTATTAAGATAACCTTACAAAAATGATTTTGTTATTATTCCACCACATCATCAATTTATAAAATAACCTAGACCCAGCAGCCCAAAAGTACTGGACTCAAAGGAATTAAAGCTGTCAGTAAGCTCATGTTACCCACACACCATCAGAGCTGAATCGGTAATATTCCATTTTCCATTTCCATTTCCTACAGGTTTTGAAGAATGCTTCCCCCCCAACTCATTATAGCGATTAAACTCCAGCCATTTATTACAGGTTGTTCCCTTCTCTCCCAGACAAAGATAGTGCACGTCTTGAATCTTTGAATAGATTATAAACAGCTTGTTCTTCAGCTACTGCAAGCAAAATTAAAACTTCCCTGGAACACTACCTTGTAGTTGTTGACTCTAACAACCATAGATTGTCTGCTGAGCGTGGCAGACTGCCATGTAGACCTCTCTACTGCTTTTGTAACCCCTCACTCATTGAGCCCTCAGAAATGAAAAGCTTTTAAAAATATACATGGCTTAAAATATATGAAGCGTAAACCAGTGGTAGAATAATACTAAGAGTTCTGTACTAATACTAAGGATTCACTTATCCATGCTGCTGTAGAGAACAAGCCAGAACTTCTTATCAAATGTGGTCTGGAGATGTGACAGAGCTGGGCAACTGCTCAGACTCCCTTTGTAGGGCCAATGTCTGTGTTGAACCCTGATCCTTAATGAGCTTCTTCTGGACAGAGGTAAACTGCTTCCAAACACAGATTCTGTCCTTTGGAAACAGGATTCTTCATCGTCTCAATCAGTACAAACATACAGCACACACCTGCAAGACAGCTCAGACCCTCAGCGGTTTGTGAGACCCTAGGGTTATCCTGTGTCCGCCACAATACCACAGGGACCCCAGCCAGGAAGGGCAGGGAGTGTCTAAAATCTTCTGCTTTTGGGGAATACCGGGTGGGGGAGGGGCGCCTGTCCAAAAAGCTCAACCACTGTGCACTCCTTTTCGTGTCATTTGTGCACTCACTGTTGTGTATGCCTTACTCAGACCTCATTGAGGAAGTCACTTGGACTCCCCACAGGTGCAGCCGTCTGCCTGTGCAGATTTCTTTGTAAGACTGGGGCTTAGGTGCTTCTAGGGCACTTGTTGCAATGGTATCTCATCGCCACACAGGGACCTAAAACCCCAGTCCTGTAATGAAGTCCACTCAAGCAGACTCCTGCAGTCCCATCAATGCAGCGTTCAATGCAGGATTGGGCCCTTGTGTGCTTTAACGTAGATCTGGGTTAATTTTTTTTGACAAATAATGTATGCAATGAACAATGCAGTTTTGTTTGACCAAAACTATTTTCAGATTTGACACAGATAACGTGAGCTACTCACAAAAGGACTGGAGGAAGTGGTTGTACGGCTGCTGCTTCCTCTTCCCACATAACCTTTACTCCAGTGATTAGGGCACTCATATGGGATGCAGAAGACCTAGCTCCAAATCCCTGCTTTGAAAGATCCCCAAAATAAGAAGAATTAAATGGATACTTACCTGCCTCACAAGGGTATGAGAGGATTAGTTCACCTTGTTTCATGATGAAAGTGCTAGACATGCTGCGTTACTGAAAACTGAAATATTTGAGACTTATTAGTCTCAGCATTGGTGTCTATTGAACCTTGTTTGGATGTGGCCTACCATTGTTCTTTATGGTCATGTAACCCATACCTAGTTGGGGTGACACTCTGGCCCCCTCTACTGGTGGCTAAACCAGATAGAGATTGATGAGCATACTAAAGCCTCAGTTAAGAGACATTAAGCTCCTAGGTTTGATCCCAGCCAGCAATGATGGGGTCTGTTGGTGTTACAGTCACTTAAGGAGACTAACTTTTCTGGCTGCGACTTGGGAAAGGAGAGGTTACTAGCAATCTAAATCAGAGGCTAGTAGGATTCTCTAAGGATGAAGGATTTTGTTCTGGCTGTAAAGATGAATGACTGGAGTACATATATAATAGAGAAGGGTTGTTACATGGGCATATGCTGCTGGATTTGAGATGATGACAATCTTAAAAGGGAATGGAGTTATAATGAATGTAGATGCCACTGGCTCTCCATATGAGAGTCTGACCTAATTAGTAGGAGTACCAAACCCAAAAGTCTGTGCTTCTGTCAAATGAATATGTGAAAGACTAGCCCCAAGTCAATCATAGGGTATCTGAGTTTGCTGGGGATCTTTCAGGATGGCCTGACAGGAATACCTCTTATAAATGTAAATTGCTTTTTTTGAAGGAAGTAATATTAATCACTTCAACAAAATTGGAAAATGACTCTGTGGAGCTTGATTTGGTTAGAATTGATTGCAAATGTGACAATTCAAAAGTCTACTGCATTTTATTTGGCCTTATGATACAGGAAACTATCCATTAATTGATAAAAGCAACTGTTTTTCTGGAGAGTGTTTTCATTTTTAAGAGAACATTAAAATATGGGAGGGGAAAAAATAAATTCCATTGTGTAATTTAATTTCTACTCTGCTCTTGTATCTTGTGCTATGTGAGACCTTTTAATGAATTCTATTCTATTTTGTGTGTAAAATTTTAAAATTAGCTAAATGTCCCCTAATACAACTTCCAACTCTTATGCATTCAAAGTATATTTTTTCCTGAGAAAGCGTACACTTGCTGATACCATAACCATCCAAATTTGCTAATGTATGGTGAAATCTTCACAGTAAGGTGTAGAAGTGAGATGGGAGACAAATATTTCAGAGTATATTATCACCTACATTATTTACAGAAACTCCCTGGTCTACCTGCTAATGTCATTCGTGTACTCTTCTAATTGCAAATATCTGTGGACCAAAAAACCCCACAATTTCTTTGTTTATTTTTCCATCTTGTTTTGTTTCAGGTCAATCAAAAGCACTTTTTTCAATTTTGGCCTTTTCAGTCTAATAGAATAAATTTTGAAATGAAAAGACATTTTGACTGGAAAATCAGAATTTTTAATTTAGAAAAGGCAAAATGAAATGCTTTTGAAAATTTCAAAACTTTTTCCTTCTCATATTTTCATGTTAGAAAATTTGTCAAATCCAATCCAGTTACACAAATCATTTCAGTTTAGATGAAGAGGCATTTTTTTATTAATGATCTGTTGCAAAATTACCAACCAATTCTAATTATGATAAAGTCTTTAATCATAGTATCACACATTATTTTGTTTCCCACAGGACCCCTGCTTCTTTCAGTGCACTGGACAGACCTGTTTTGGGGATGAATCAAGGTGAAGAAGGCTGTTGCCTGTAGGACCTCTGTTTCATTCAAAGGGGTGTTTGTAGTGAATGAGACTGAGGACTGCAGGAAAACAAAGGAGGGGTCTCGCTGAATGCCACCCTGGAGAAATGGATTGTATCTCTGCTTATGCCAAATTTCCTACGTAATGCTAGGTAAGTCAATGAAATAAAACATGTCAGCGGTTGTCACTAATTATGTGCTTATATTCTGGATGCCTCAGTAGAGACCCTGGGGTCTGTTTTGCAGAAGTCAACCATTAGGAGAAAACAAAACCTGGAACAGCTATTCATTCAGTGAGCATGGTCCATTCTGTGCAACGTGGGAAAAGCAATAGGTGATCATGTAAGCAAAGACTGTATCATAACGCATATACACAAAGGGCCTAAATTAAGGATGTAGGTGGAACCTAAATTCTGAATTAGTTAAATTTTGAGTGATTTTTAATGTATAGAATTTATTACTCACAAAATAACTAGAGAAGGCAGTCGAAATAGAGGCTGGAATTCACACTGATGCCTAGAGTTTGAGTGAAGACCCTCTAGCAATGCAGCTGGACATAAGGCTCCATAATCATGTTGGCCTATACAAGCAATGTGTCCAGCCAACCCTTGCCCCAAACTATTCTTTCTCTACCTGCAGTCCTCTGCCTCATTCACTACTCACCATCCAATTTCTGCAACAAATGAGGTAGGGCTCCTAAAGACAACAGTGTCTTTCACTGCACAATGCTGATTCATAGCCATATTCATCCTTTTCAATGAATGAGATAGGTACTCTGTGGGAAAAATAATATGATCATGTAATTCAAGATTGGATCATAATGCATATGGACAAGGAAGTGAATTAAGGTTGCCCACGCAACCTTCATTATAGCATCTCCTGATTTTGGGTGCTTGACTTTTTAACATAAATTTTCTTTTAAAATTGTGTGTAATAGAAGTAATATAATAGCATGTATTTGGACACACTTGTCCCAATCACACATTCTTTGTACACTTAAAACTCCAAAACTCCTGTGGGAGATTTTGCATGTCCAGTGAATGCAGGATTAGACCAGTAACATCCTGTGGAGATAAATGCCTTCAACTGCATGTACAAATAAATAGATATATGGAGGTGACCACAATCTGCTAGGTAGCTACTATTAGATATAAAAGGTGAAACTGTAAGTTCTGTGTACTTGGATAATCGTTCTAGGTATCTGTAATATTTTAATAAAGTTTTCATCTCTAGAATTCCAAGACACACATCGCCCAGTTTGTTTGTGACTGGGAATTTTTGGAGCAAGAGTTAGAGGGTGACCTGATTCAGATAACCATCCTTAATTTGTCATGAAGCTCAAAACCAAAAAACCCTACAAAACCTTTCCCATTATATTTTCATTTACCTCTGCCCTTTTGAGCTTCAGCTGAAACCCAGAGCAGAAGTTCTGAGATACCACAGAAAAGTATTTCTGGTCCAACTGAAAGCAGGAAGCACCAAAAATCTGCTTATACAAGATTCAGACAAGACATTTTCATACCTCAGATGAACTTCGGACAAGCATCTGAAACTAAGTGCTTAATCGAACCAAACTTCTTTTGTGTTCCCAAAATCATTGTCAGTGCTGCTTATAAATAGATATTTCTGCTTCACAAGACAGAAATGTGGGATTCAGTGTGGGTGACAAAGATCCAGAACGAGAGAGAAAAAATAATTACCATGCAGGAAACTTAAAATGGTGAGGTATTCATTTCTGTAGTAGTCTTTTCTGTGGTGAAAATGACTCTTTATTTACATCACCAATAAAAGTGACGTAACACCAATCTTGTGTGGAATGCCAGTAGCTCTGGGACTAAAATGGCTGACTTCCCTTTTTATGGGGAATATTTGAGAATGAGACATATTTTAAGTGCACGACTGATAGTAAAAATGGTACCAGATTATTTCCAAAATTCTCTCTGTAACATTTTTCATATAAACCTCTCATTAACTATATACCTTTGAGAGCCTGAATCTTGTTACTAAGTTACAAGCTTTTTTTTCACATATATTACCTGTTTCTTTTGATATGTAATTTGGTTTCCATCTGAGAAAATGAAATTCTTAACTAGAAAATATTGCAATCATTAATCTAGTATAATTAAAAACTGATGTCCTTAATAGCTACAGAGTTGGTTAAGATGACCTACATAATTTTTAGATGAAATAAAACAGAGTAAATGCTGTACATTAGGCTGAATTTAGTTTTGGCTAAATTGCTTGGATAATTCTGAATAAAAAGTACTGAAACTAATGGGTACTACAGTTTGCTTTTGAGCACAACCCTAATGGAGAGGCAGATAGGATTATTCGGAAGAAAGGTCTCAATGTTGTTAAAACCACTGCCATAACTGAGTAGCTACTGTGAACTTTCACTGGAGGAGATTACTGCAGATCACTCAGCTCAACAGTACCCCTATGCTCACACTGCAGGTCTCCAACTTTCCAAAATAGCCTCAATATCCCCACTGGCTGCAGTGCTACTCACCATGAAATATACATTGCTGCAGCCCATTTGAGTGCTGAACTGTGCCACCACACATGCATGCATCAGGCATGAATTGTTAGCCCTTTTAATGTGGCTCTTGAGGACACACCGCTGCACATATGCCCTGCCAGCAACAATGCAAAGTGGGGCCAATGGGACTGGCAGGCAGAGTTTCTGGCTTTCTTCCTGACCCCCTTTCCATGGAGTCCCTTCCTGTGCTCTCAGGAGGGAGAGGCAGCAGTTGCAGAAGGCTAGAAGAGCGGGGAACATCTCATTTGGAAGAGGAAGGGAGCTGTGCGGCAGGAGGAAGAGATGAGGGTCAAAGGCTGGTTTAAAACCTTTAGGATAAGTGTAATTCTCCTCTAAAACTTTAAAGGGCACCTGTACATATCTGAGAGATGCACAATTTTCACTTGTCTATGTGTTCTAGAAAGAAGGCAATTTAAGTTGAAGGATTGTTCCCCTTAATATTTTTAAGTCATCCTAAGAGTCCTGGGAGCTGGCATTGCAGAGTGGACTTGTATTTCTCTAGCCCTAGAGTGAAGTGAAGGGACTCTGTGCCATATATTTTCTATTTTTCCAAAACTGGAAAAAAATTAGAGTATGAGAGAGGGGCCAGAGGTAACATATGGAACAACAAACAGGCACTGTGCTTTACAAAACATATAGAGAGGTGATATTTTTGCCTTCAAAGGGCTTACAATCTTCTCTGAAAGGTTTTGTTGAGCCTCCAGGCCAGAGAACCCTATACAGCCTGCGTTTAAGGATTACATCTCTATCTAGCATTCCTCTTTCTTCAGGCAATTCTGTTTTTCACCTTCTACTCCCTTTTAGGCTATGTCTACACTATCATGTCAGTATAACTTATATCACTCAGGGTTGAGAATAAGCCACCCCCTGAGTGACATAAGTTACATCGACTTGAGCACCTGTGTGGACAGCACTGACATACCTACCATCCCTCATTGGGGATTGATTAACTACATTGATGGGAGAGCTCTCTCTCTTCAGCTTAGAAAGGCCACGCTGGAATGATGACAGGACGCAGCTGCATATTGTAGCCATAGACTGAGTCTCCCCTGGTTCATCTCTTGGTCTGGATGGTCATGTCTGGGTCCCCCATTAGGATCCTCTACTGACTTTAGTTGCACCAACTCATTCCTAGTCTCTACCATGTTGACTTCTGTGCTCTGGTTCCTGTGAAAGCCCCTGTGGAAGAATAGTGTGTCTCCCTTCTGGACCTTAACTCTGAACAACTGACCATGATTCTGGCCTGCATGATAGCCAGAGGTATGTGATGAAGAGGTAAGTGACAAAGGCTCCTACATCACTTGTAGCTGCTAAGTAACTGAGATGCTTTTACAATTTTATCTGGAGTGTCTGTGGCATGGTACTGTTGTGCTACTGCAGTTAGAGCTTCTGCCTTCGGGAGCCCATGGAGATGGAGGTTCTATGGATGTTGCTCATGTTGATTTGGGTACAGTGTAGCAGAGAACTATTTTCATCTGGGGTAAGGATGCAAAAGAGGTGTCCACCTGGTTTGTGGAGCATGTAAGATAGTCTTGACCCTTCATGCTGTCCATCCCTACCTACACTTATAATTGGGTTTTCCAGTTGAGTAAGCTGTTCCACCTCCTTTCCCTTCCCATGCACAAGCCAGCTGTGCTAGCCTCCAGCATTCCAGTGTTGTGGTGGGCAGTGTAATGCTTTACTGACCAGTTGCATACCAAAGAAGTACCTTTCTGGATCAGCTGCAACCCTTATTTCTCCTGAACTTCATTGAAAATACAGCGGGGGCTGGCATCAATGTTAAATATTTAAATGAAAAGATTTTGGTCTTGATTGTAATCTGATATCCCCGTGAGCAAACAAAGCCCAGTAAAAAATCCCTGGTTGTGCATATGCGTGGGCAGAATTCAGATGCAAGATATACTGTGAACTACAATATTTTATATTTTACATGGATATTACAATAAACTGTAATGTTACAACATTTGTATATTTTTATTGTTAAGCATTTCTGCTTTCTGCCATACAGAAATAGTAGTAAAGAAAAATACAAGAACCAAATTAATTTTATCTAGAAGTGCCAGCTTCTGTTTGCCATGTATGTGGCAGTAAATGGAATTTGTTCTTATGGCATTATCAGCCACAAGCATTATAAATAGATATGTTTCCTAGTATGCAGCACACTTTAAAGAACTCCAACATATGGCATATCAGCATTCAAGACTATAAAAATACTTGTATAAAGAGGTGTTGTAGCTGTGTTGGTCCCAGGCTATTAGAGAGACAAGGTGGGTGAGGTAATAATTTTTTATTGGATCAACTTCTGTTGATGAGAGAGACAAGCTTTTGAGCTTACACAGAGATCTTCTTCAGGTCTGGAAAATGTTCTCGGAGTGTCACAGATGAATACAAGATGGACCAGATTGTTCAGTATAAGCAGTTAACATGTATTTCAAGGAGCCATTCAAGATAAAGTAGCCCTTTAACACCTCTCCAGTCATTAAAGGTGGAATTAAATGGGTTGGGTTGCAGATTGTTATAATAAATCATAAATCCAGTGTCTCTAGTCAGTGCATGATTTTAGTAATGAACAAAGTTATGAATTTAGCTCCCTGGGAGCTTAAATTAAAAACTAGTTACTAAAAATCATGCATTGAATAGAGACACTGGATTTATGGTTTATTACAACAATCTCCCCCCAGCTTCCCCTTCTCCTGTCATGACTGGAGGGGTGTTAACTGGCCACTTCAACTTGAAAGGTCCCTTGAAGTATGTGTTAACCATTTTTGCTATGCAATCTGTTCCACCTTCTATTTAGCTGTGACACTCTGAGTCACTCTGTGACACTCTGACACTTTGAAGAAGAGCTCTGTAAGCTCAAAAGCTTGTTCCTCTCACCAACAGAAGTTGGCCCCATAAAAAGTTATTACCTCACCCACCTTGTCTCTATAAAAGTACTTTCATAACAGGATATTTCTTGTGCCTTCAGGCATGCAGACAGCGTGCAAAGAACAATCTAAAGATTTAGGTCTGATTTTGAGATGTCAATTTCTATTCATAAGTGTCAATAAAAAAAGTATTTTCCCTAATGGCTTTGTATAGGCTACAAAAGCAAAAGTAATCTGTGTTCAATGTTGTCATCATTAAGTTGTTATTTAAAACACAGACTTTACATTATAGCCCTGATTTTCAGAGATGCTGAAAACCCATTGACTTGATCTGGAGCTGCGGGATCTCAACACCTCTGAATTTTAGGCGCTATATAAAAAGTTACAGTTATAGTAACATTAGAGTGTATCTTTCATTCATTTTGAACTAATGCCCATAAATAAAATATCTGAATCATGGAGGTTAATAGACTGGGATGGCGAGGTCTTTAATGGACTTCACTGAGTTTTTTGCTCTTCTCCTTTCCCTAGACATGTTTTTTTATGGGGGTAGGGCAGATACAGCTGTTTATAAGTTTCATTTGTAACTATGGTAGTAAAGCTTTCTCAGACATTGAGGGCCTTGCAGCATGACCTAATGGTGGTCAAACAATGGTAGTCTAATAGTTTCTGGAAATTTGATACACACCCAGATCTCCTTGGCTGCATCTTAGCATTGCTGTTGCTTGATTCAGTAGAAACTGAGACATTCAAGTGAGTATCATTGCCATATTATTAACAATGAGGACTTCAGGGTCTTAATCTCTTCCAAGAGATCTCATGTGGACTTTGAAGAGAAGGGGAGGTTGATGTATCCCCACAGAACCTTGCAGCTGAAAGCCTTTGCAGAGGACAAACAACTTTCCATCACCATTCTCTGGGTTCTGCTGGGAAAAAATGACTTAAGTCATTGATGTATTATGCTGCCTACTCCTGCTGCCTCATGTAGGTAGGAAACCAGTGTCTTATGGTCCATGTGAAAAGATGCAGAGATGTAAATAGATTACAAAGTTTCTTAGGCTCTCGCATACATACAGTAGGATCTCAAAGGTCTGCACACCAGAGTTATGAACTGACTGCTCACCCGAACACCCTGTGGAACCAGAAGTAAGCCATCAGGCAGGAGTGGCGAGGGGGACAAACAAACAAACAAAAAACCATACTCTGCCTGTATTGCATCTTAAAGGTCAGGATATCTGGGTTTCCTGTCCCCAACTCTACTTGCCATTTGAGGGGTAGCCAGTTACAGGTAGAAGGTGAAGACATTGCTGTGAGCCCCTGCTGCCAGCCCAAGGCAGCCTGAGCATGCAGAGAAGCAGTAGCCTGGGGTCTATGCTGTTTCCTGTAAGCTGTGGGTGCTGTTTCACCCCCAACCCCATCCCAAAGGGAGGTAGAAGCTGTTTTCACCGTCACCATCCCCTGTCTGGAGGGGGACGAGCTTGCAAGCTTGAGTCTGAGCTCAGGAAAGAAGCTGCCACAGCCCAAGGTGCTGATGCTGCAAGGAACTGAAGGAAGCTGCCAGTGCTAGGATGGGAGCTGCTGTTGTTGTGGCCAAAGCCTGGCCTGGAGCTGGAGCGGGAGCCAGCGTCTGAGCTGCTGCCAGCATGCTGTGCTCTGGAAGAGTTTTAAAAGGCCACAGCCTGTGTACCGATGCAGCCCAAGCTTTCCCTGTGGCTGCACTCCTGGGTCCTGCCAGCACATCTGGGAGTGCAAGGGGCAGGGAAGGGAGGGGCATTGGCAGTAGGCTGGCACCAACCACCTGCCCTGTGCTGCTCTGGAGCATGGCGAGCAGTGCACAGATCAGGGCGAGCCCTGGGGAGAGGCGACTGAGGGCTGGGGCTTACAGTGCCAAGGGTGCGAGGCAGGCCCCCCCCCAGTTCAGCCCCCAAAAAAGAAACAGGATTAGGTAAGGGAGCTGCTTGCAAACCAGTCAGTGCTGCCAGGTGCCACCTTTGCAGAGAGACACTGACTGAAGGGTACTGTACCATAACGTTTTGTTCAGTGTTACGAACATTTCAGAGTTACAAACAGCCTCCATTCCCGAGGTGTTGGTATCTTTGAGGTTCTACTATATTTCAGTGTCATTATTTCACTGATGTTTGGTAGAGTTCCGGAACAACCTTCATACGTTTCATTTATCTATTGAGATGAACAATCAGAACCATACTGAGCAGGTGTGACACATGCACTCCCAGGAACAGCCTTATGGTGTAATTGTGTATTGTTTAATTCAAAGTATGTCATGTCAGATGTTTTTGGAATGCTCACGGCATACTGGACATTATTGTTATAGTGATATGTTTGTTGCAATGTCATGTGTATGGTTCTGAGCCTTCGCTATGTAATATTCCTAATTATGTGTCTCATGAGCTGAAGGACCGTTCACATCTCGTTAGGATTTGTACAGCACAGTCCAGATCAGAATTCCAGGAACTAAGGGCTGGCCTAGATGTCGACAAATGAATCCACAGTGACTCAGGGCATGGAGGGAACCATGCACAGACGCTGTTTGTCACCTGACCCTGAAAGGGGCAGGAGGGCTCAGAGGAGGGCAAAATAACATGTTAAAGAGGGGAGACATTGTGCTGTTCTCTCTCTCTCTTCCACCTCCATCTGCAAACACCACCAAGCAACTGAAATGCTGATCATAGGGGGACGGCCTGGATGGAGGCAGACCAGCCAGCCAGTGCTGAGAATCATATGAATACGTAAGATTGCTAAAAGTGTGAAGCTTAGTTTAGAATGTATTTGGCTTTTGTTTATCTTGATCAAATCTGGCTTGTTTTCCACTGACTTATAATCACTTAAAATCTTCCTGAACTTAATAATTTTTTTGTTTTATCTAAAGCAGTGCATGTGATTTAAGGTGTGTTAAAGATTCCATTTGAAGGGACAAGGCTGGTGCATATCAATTTCTTTGATAAACTGATGATCATATGAGCTGGCAGTGGGCAGCACTGAACATTGTAAGATGGCAGTTCCTAGGGTTGCTTCTGGGACTGGAGCTGTTGGCTGGTATCATACCTTTGCATAAACCCATGAGTGGCTGGGTAGATGTACTCATTCACTGAACTGGGAGTAACTTACTTGCTGGAGGCTGTGCATGAACTGCCCAGGAGTGGGAATTCACACAATGAGGCAGAGTGAGACAGGATCAAGGAGTGGGGGATTGGGGTGACACAGTGATTCACCAGTCCAGATTACAGAGGGGAACATCACGGCAGGTTAATGATTTCAGTCAAAGCCCTAAATAACCAAGGATAACTCTCTTTTGCAAAGCCCAATGTGAAAGAAGAAGTAGAGGGTATCTGGTAGCCTTCCATAACCAAAAGAGCAAAATTAGGAAAATAAGAGAGTTTGGCATCTGTGTGGATTGGGTCAATTGGTGGGGATACTTGGAATTAAGATGATAAAAGGAGGTTTTTAGAAGATGAAGTCCCCCTTTCAGGAATGTGTCAGAACATAGAAAATTTCAGGACCAGCTGGGATAATCTTTCAAAAGGACTGACATAGACAAGTGAAATTGTAGATTCATAGAGTTTTAAAACTGCAATGGAACTTTATGATTATCTAGTCAGACTTCCTGCATAACACAGGCCATAGAATTTCATCACTCCACTCCTGTATCAACAACAGGACTATGAACTAGAAAATATTTCTTAGAAAGTCATCAAATCTCAAGTTTTAAAGGATCTCAGTGATGAGGAATGTTCCATACCCCTTGGTAAACTGTTCCAGTGCTTAATTACCCTCCACTCTTAAATATGCATTTTATTTCCAGCTTGAACTTTTTTTTACTTCACCTTCCAGTCTTTGACTCATGTAATGCTTCCCTTGAGCGATTACTGGGAAAAGGGTAATATTAGACTGGTGTCCTCCAAACCCTGTCTACACGCACACTTGGCACATACTTAGGACCAGTTTTGACAATAACATTCAGCACAACTTTACACTAATATTTACAGATTTTGGTCTCTCTGCTGTAATTTTCTAAACAAGTGAGGGAAAGGATAGAGTAGACACTTTGCTTTCATTTGCTTTCTGAACTTGTAGAATGCAACATTAGCGTTTTACTCTTCAAGAGGTTTTTATCTGTGTGGCAGTAACTGAGCAGTTACACCATTCTTCCTTCAGCTGTGGACAGCTGAGACAAGTTAGTCAAAGTTAAGTGCATCCAATTGGGTTTACACTTTCTTCAGGCTTACCTTATACTCAAAAATGCCCTTTGTGCATACAGAGTCCGGGCCTCCTCCTGTTCGCATTAATCAGTGAAGATAAATTATATTGGATTAGCTAATAGTTTCAAACTATGGAGAAGAAGCAGAACCATCCTTATTAATATGGTCATACCATTTCAGATACACTGTTATTGAGTTGTACTTCATACTTCTGGCATAAGGCTATAGCATGAATGAGGCACTTATGGGTTATAAGTGAATATAAATGAACAGAATTTGATGCATAACCAGTGTTTCTGCTTGGTAATAATCTAGTCATGAACAATGATCGTTTATCACTATCACTCAAGAATACATACATAGTGTACGTCTTCACAAGAATTTTCTCTCATCTCTCATGTGAAACTTTTATCACATAGATTACAGCACATCATAATTCTTCCAGGGCAGAAAGAATATTAAAGTAAGACCATTTATACAGTTTAACTTCTGAATTTACAATCTTTTATTTTCCAAAAGGAATCAGTTTTCTGCATTTATTTGGAGCCTCTTCTACCGGTAACACCTTTAAATATTTGTTTCTTGCTGTTCACTTCCTAAGGCTATTTGTATACACTTTCTATCGTAAGGTGACAGCCCTACAGTGAAACCAAAAACACCTTCATTTGTGGTAGAATTAAAACATTTAAAATGACTATCTTTTTATAAAGTAAACACATTGCCAGTTTCCTTTAAAAACTTAGTAAATCTTTACAATAAATGTTTCATTTATACAGAGGGGACCAAATCTTACAAACCTTGCTCAGGCTAATCCTTTAAATAAAGGTCTGTAAGATTTGACATAATGAGATCATAATTTGGTAACGTAGAACTCTTTGGCCAAAATGTTGCTGCTGTCATTGATCTGCTGGTACTGCTACGTTCTGGTCAGGTCAATATTTTCTTTATAGGCTCACTGGATGAAGTTCTCCATTGAAATATGCCCCACGTAGTCCCACGTACACTGCAGAAGAGAGCACTTTTTTTTGTATTAGTTTATTCTTCCCATCCATTCACTTTTACACGGCAGTGATGACATTTGCAATGTGAAGACAGAAGGTGTGCATGTCCCTTGGCTATCCCCATGGATCTATCACTGCTTTAAAAAATAGTCTCATCTCCCATGGTTTCTTACTATGACTCAGATGTTAATTATCTCTAGACTCTAGCATATCTCTGTGCTCAATTGTCTTCCAAATATGCTGTGGAAAGGGAGTTGTGTTAGTCAAAATTTATTTCACTACCACAAAATCAAGAGTTTCAGGGCTAATGTGGCATAATGTGTTCTATGGCATTGTGATTTCTAAAAGGCACCATCTTGCAAATTAATTGCTCCATATAGACCCTGCAGCTGTGTGCTTCAGGTTCCCTCGTGCGCTTTAATATAGCGCTGTTTGAAACAGCACTACATGGAATGTCCCAGCAGGGACTACACAGACCAATTAAACCATAACCTGTTAGTGCGCTTTAGAAATCATACCCCCATAGAGCACATTGCCCCATCGGGTAGACAAGCCCTTACACACATGCAGTGCACATTCAAAATAACAGACAAAAGAAGGCTTCTACAGAAAGGGGCAAGTGATGGTGAAGAAGGATAGTCACTTCATTTTGTAATAATGGCAAAGTGCAGCTGTACATTTTATGGATCCAGCCCCTGATTTTGTTTTAGGGCACCATGATAGGTGGGTGTTTTATAAATCAGTAGGGAGATATAACATATTTAGTGTACTTGGGCTCTATGCCTCAAGACTGATTAGAGGATAAACTCCTTTAAATTTGAAGCAGTCATATCAAAGTGAAGCACAGAATCCAATATGTATGTATTTTGGTCAAAATATTGCTATCATTGTTTC
This sequence comes from Mesoclemmys tuberculata, assembly GCA_007922155.1. Taxonomy (NCBI): domain Eukaryota; kingdom Metazoa; phylum Chordata; order Testudines; family Chelidae; genus Mesoclemmys; species Mesoclemmys tuberculata. Next base: position 45,575,913 of record ML675616.1, on the reverse strand, counting down.
ACTACTACATTGCGGTTAGGTCAATACTTTCCTTATAGGCACATTGGATCAAGTACTGCATTGACACGTGTCCCATGCAGCCCTATAGACACCAGTGAGATTGCAAAGTTTGTGATTCAGAACAACATTTCTCCTACTTTAAATAAATATCCATAAATATACTTTGGGATTAATATATGTAATAATACTGGACCATTTCCACTTCCCTCAGTCAATGGTTTCATGTTATGTCAGTGATAGTGCTGTCAAAATTTTAACAATTTCCCTCTTAATTTGTGATAAACTTTTCATAGTGGTGGGTGGGTGTGTATATTTGCTGACCGACTGGGAAATATATTAAGCTGTTCTTCCATATAAAGAAATGCTTTTTTATAACCAAAGAAGGAAATGCCACTTGCAAACAAATCTTTATTTAGGACTCTACTGAAAATGTTTATATTTTGGTCCTAAAAACAATACTGAGCATTTGTAATATGGTACAGTGTATAATTTGAAGGTGTGTGTGAGGGATAGAGACCATCTACGAGTATGCTTCCCAGGCATTTTTTAAAATAGAAATATATGCTAATTAGTGCACTCTAATCCCCTTTTAGGGCAAAAAACTGCTGTACATAATTATTTTTGAGTCTTCATGACAAACCATGTCCAGTAATAGTTATCAGTATTCATGGAAATGGTGACTTCTTGAGAAGACAACCCAAATCTATTCAGTTAGATGACAGATTTGAACCAGTAGACTAAAGGACCTCCTTTAGCAAGTAGCAACATCAATAACAATGCAGTCATGTTAGCAATGAGGGAGGCTTTTGCCTGGGAGATAATATCATTCAGAACAAATCAACACTCTTGATAATTTTATTTCTGTTGGCAATACTTCTTTTTCTCCAGCTTTAAATTCCTTTGGTTCTTCTTTAACTCACTCTTAAAACACACTAAATACTCCGTAATAAAGAAATTACCAAGTATCAATAAAGGAAGAGTATGTTATGATCAAGCAATAGCCTCCACATAATTCTGGATTCAATAGCCTTTCCAATATAAAGAGAAATTTTCCCCACACTCTATCATTTTGTAATCGATGTCACCAAAGGAGAGTTGGAATGAATGGACAAAGTTACTCTGAAAACTGAGGCTAACGTCATTGATTTCCCTCTTTGGGCCATACTTATAATTAGCCTCAGCAGAATTCAATTTTCATTTTTTTATATTTTTGATGGATAATATCAAAGTTTATTTTTAATCATTTTAAAATATTTTTATACATCTCAGTTTTTACAGTTGTGAAAATTGGGGTGTGGGGATTAGACATTAATTATTTAATGACAATAGATGTTGAGGTTCAAAAAGCTAAAGCTTTATAACCATTAAAACACAAATTGTGAACATCACATGTCAAAATATACTATTAGGATTCCCCCTGAGACTTTTTGACTTATCCAGCACACCTTGTCCAGTTCCGTGATAACACTTCATACAGTTCTCTGGGATCCAAAATCACAGTTCAGCTCCAGATTTCATCACTCAGGTTCCTTTACCTGGCATACAGCAAAGCAATACTGAGTTGATCAGACTCAATTACGGGGGGTGGGTATTAGCATACCACACATCCAAAGTTACACAGAAACCCTCTCCCTGCATATACATTTACACATCTCATTACATGTACCACATACTATTTCACACATTTATTAGGTTGTATTGGTTACTTTGGAGGAAGGAATCCCTGTGCAGCATGCTTTGTCCATGCATTATCCATGCTCAACCTCCTCTATACATTCCTAGCTTAACTTGTCCACTGTTAGTAAATGGTTCCCTGGGTGTTCTCTTATCTTAGCTGGCTCAGACATTCTGGGTTTTTTTTTACCCTACTGATCTGTTTATTTCCCTAATTCTGTCCTCCAAGAAATGAGGCCTCTATCCAGGGGTTAATTACTCAAGTCAGGCCAGGCCTCAGCTATGTATACAAAGTAAATATCCTTAAATCAGACTCTAATGAGTTCTCAACAAGCCCTTTTTTTACTTTGTCTAACTGTACATTTCAATTATTCTTGATGGAAATGGTTTTTGTCTGTGTGTATATGGGGCAATTATCATTTACTGACATTCACCAATAAATCTAATCCTTCCCAGATTACTTATAACACTTCTTTTTCAAGTCATGTTATATCTCCAAAATAGTTTGAACTACACACTGTAGCTTGGGTTTTCTCACTAGATCTGATGACCATTGGTACCTCTTGGCATTTTGTAAAAAGAGGTCTCAGAATATTTTGAGGTAATATGAATGTTCACTATTGTGAATGTTCACTATTCCTCAGCATTTTGTGGTCATCTCAATCCACTATTAACTCTGGTGTAACAAGCACAGTCAATAAGTCATGCTGCATGTTTGTCAGAGTTGTAAAGCCTCTCTTGCACGGTGCCCGAGCTTAAGGTATGCAGTTGGGGGAGAGAAACGGAGGGAGAAGTCAGTAGAGAGACTTCAAAAACCAACCAATTTGTTAGTGATTTTGAATTAAAAAAAATTTTTTTTTTAAGTCAAACATTCCCGTCCCCAAATTTGGTAACTTGTGAATGCTAGTTCAATTCACCTCAGATGAAGTTCTCGTGCAGGTGAGAATATTTTGGCCAAATCTGAAGTTAGTCGGACAAAACTTTTGAAAGAATGAGTTAGAAAAATGAATGAATTTTACTTTTGAAAAGTCTTCTGATGTCTCTTTGGAACAGCAGATCTTTCAAATGGTATGGGCTTGAAATTTTAACCAACTTTTATCCATCTCTGCTCTCTGAGAAGCAATGTTTTATGGGCAGTTTTGGAAAGCGGCAGTGTCTAATTTTGGAATTACTTGCTACAGAATTTAGAATGTCTGAATTGTGTAAACTTTTGCAGGTGCAAAGGGGCTAAGCCAAGTGCAGACTCCTGCAGCGCTCTTAAGCAAAACTATGTAGGTTAAAGAATGTTAGGAAATTGGCAAATGTAGCTTTGAAGATATTTTGGTATCATTCTAAGAAGCTGGGGAACAATGTCGGCTAATAATCATGGCTGTCATTTAGGATTAATTTACATTAAAAAAGGAAGGAAAAAAAAACATTCCATTTGTCTGAGCTAATAGTTGCCTTGACAACTTGATTGAAAACCTAAGGATTTCTAGTGTAACACTTAAGCTGGAGTTAAGGCTGTTAAGACAAATCTATAACTTGAGGAGGGAAGAAGCATTAAAAATATTGAAGTCGGGGTTGTTTTTCCCCTCCAACCTTTGTCCTAATTTTTGCCGCATTGCAAAGAAACAAACGGCAGCCAAGTATTGGTGCAGACTAGCCACAACCCCTGCATCCTGCTTGCCATCAGTAAAGATGGTGAATGGTGTAAGAGCCTGTACATCAGCTTTACATTACTAGACCATCACCTTCCCAGGCTTTGGGACCAGATTATGATGCTAGCATAGTGCAGTGTGGTCAAACTCATTGAAAGAATCTGGCCTAGAAGAGTGTTTTACAGTGAAGAGAGCTCATGTAATGTTAAATATCTAAGTTTCTGGTATGGGAGTGAGCACACCAATATGGTGATAGGCAATACTGGGACTGTAACAGGTTAGAGGAGATAGAACAGAAGGGGTCAGGCTTGGGTGGGAAAACATTGGGCAGAAAAGTCTATATCCACTAGAGGATACTTCTCTTGAATCTCTATATTCCTCTGCTATCAGCAGACAGCTGTGAAATTCACTGGCAAAATGAATCTTCTAGTGTTGATCCACATAGCAGTAGTAGGTTGCCATCCTTTATTAGTTAGTTCATTAGCTCGAGTGGCAGAGGGCTGTGCAGTGGACCTAAAGGTTCTGACCCTGCTGATGACCCATGCGTCATATCCATGTGATGGAATTTCAGTCTATTTCAGTTTTCTTCCATAAACATCTAGGAAACTGCACACAAAATACTATATTAAAAGAACATTACTAAGGTGGCAAAGTCAGTCAGAATTTAGGAAATGCCAGAATTAAGATTGCTTGTGAAAACTGTGATACTATGATCAAGTAATCAAAGAATGTATTGTAATGCACATGCATAAGGGCAACCTTAACTCTACTATTTGCTAACTTCTGAGTGTTCGACTTTGCAATCTTATTCTTTTACATTCTTTAAATGTAGTGTTTGGGGTAATATTGGCTATGCTGGGTTTGATATTTTATTTAGATATTTTAAAACACATACTTTCACAACATTTCATAGGAAAGTACTGCATTTATCTTTAAGAGACCCTTTCATTACAGCTTGCAACCACTGAATTTGATAGCTAAATGTTGAGGATTTTTCCTGAACGATTTTGTGCATTACTATTTCTCCCCCTTTTTAGATCAAACTCATATTGAATAATTCAGTTCTGACTCACCTACTGGTGCATGACATTCCATTTCCATTTCCATTATGCTGACGTTTTAATATCAAATTGGCCATAACCTGCCCTTGAAGCTGAAGTGACACTGACACGCTCTCTTTTGTGTTCACAGGCAGTGTCAGGTTAAAAACGGCAAAAATGTCTCTCTTTCCTTAAAAATCTTTCTCTGTAAAGTTTACGTTAAAGGCCCCATTGGCCGAATAACCTTGTTGTGCACCTTCAGCTGACTTTTGGGTTTGCTTGGAAAAATAGACTTATTATTTTACACGCCAAATTGAATGTTCTTGTAGACATAGCTATTGTACGCAGAGCAGCTCCGATCATAGCTTACTCCTGAACAGATGAGGAGAGCATGGAGAAAAGTGTTTCTAAACCATTTTTCCACTCCCCCAGGGTTGGCCCAGGCTCAAGATCAGCCCTGGCACCTCTTAGAGTAGCATTGGCTCAATACACCCCAATGCAGATAACAGATGGTGGCACAGAACCTGCTTAACTTAGATCTACATCACCCAAGGATTCCCCTTTCATACACCTTTCCAATCATTTTGAGCTGCAAAGAGATTCTGATAATTGGGCTGTTAATATACACTGGGGCAAAAAGGGAAGGATTTTTCCTCAGAAACATCAGGAAGTGAATTTGGTATTAAATTTAACTTTTTGTTCTAGAAAACTGATCCTCAGAATTACTGTCATCCATTCTAGGGACAGAAATGAACCATCTGATCTATGTGCCCTGGCTAAAGAGTTTGGTGTTGAATAGTGATTATTTTCAATGAACTGCTCATGTACAAGTTACAGAGCAAGACTTATGCTCAAAATATTCTGGGACTAATTTGGAATAAACAAATTCAAGAAAACAACAATCTGTTCGTAGACAAATCACAAACAGAAAAAAGCCAGAATCCACTGGATATATTATTCATTATTCATTATTTGCCCTGCTCCACACTTTTACTAGCTGTATTTCACACACTACCAGAATGCAGTTTACAGATACAGCCACATAATTCAACGTGTAAATGGATTCAGTGAAGCCTTGAATATTCTTGTATCCCATGATTGCCTCATGTCTGAGGTTTGCTAAGTTTTCATAGCATCCAATTATATTCTGTGAGACTGTAGAAGTAACAAGTCATGCAAAATATGCATTGTGTTGCTTCGGTTCAACTCTTACAAAAACCTCTTACATTAACAGAATTAACAATACAGCCACTAGCTACTTGTTGACTCTATTTATAAACAAAGAGCGCATGAACTTTACAGCACAAGTTTTAGATTCTTACCCATGCTGTCTCATCTCTACTGTATTCCATTACCTTTGGTATTTGTCATCCACTGTTTTAATACTTATGTAAGAATAATTTGAACTGTCAACAATTTATTAATCATTAAAAAAAAGTTAGTAACTGAAGTCACAGCCAATAAATGATGTAATATGCCATTGTTAACCTCAAAAAGAAACTTGTGAACACAGAAAGAGGCCTCAGTGGCAACATTTACATTCCCGCCCCAAGGTAACCTGCTTTACTCTTTCTATTCATATTTTAGTTCTAGTATTGCCCTGATTTCTCGCCTTCCTTGCTGTATAGTATTGCATCTTTGTTAATTGTCTTCAACACTGTGAATATTTAGTACCTCGCAACAATGTGAGTTATTTTCAGAAAGCTTTAATTAGAATATAGTAATATAGCCTCATAGTAAAGAAAGTTGTTTTTTTGTTAACATGAAGAGATAAGGTGGTGATTGTCAGGATGGAAACATGTCATGTTTCTGTGCGCCAGCACATCGGTTACCTTCCCTTTGTGTTGTGTTTTCTGAAAGCTTAGGCTGTCTTCTTTTTACCGCCATGTTACTGAAACATAGCAGGAGCCAAATTTTAAAATATCATGGGTGGATGTGATAAAAATGGAGACGGAGAAGTTGATTCAACTAGTGGCTATGTCTGTTAGCAATGAAAGAATTGAAGCAAGAGTGTTTCAATAGTTTCTCTTACCCCAGCCCTCCCTTATCCAATCCATCCCTCACACTTTCTTCAAGAATTAATTTTCAGACATGGGCATGTGGCTTTGCACTTTAACAATGCAATTCTTAATTTTTAATGGGATGCAGCAGAGTCATCTGAAGATACTATGTAGTTAAAAACACTGGGCCATCTTCACCCCTGGTATAACAGTTGACTTCTGAGGAGTTACATCAGGGATACATTTGGTCCATTATGTTTTTCTTCTGCTGGAGATGAAGGTTATGGTTTTAATAGAATTCAACAGAGTAATGAATCAAGGTAAGGCAGCTCAGAATTGCCTTGTAACAACAAGTCTTGTAATGAGAATGGAGTGTATTTTGCAGTGATAAAAAATGACAGACCAATTACAGTCAGCCTTAACTGTTATCGGTAAATTAGACACAACAGATTTTATTAGTTCTAATCTAATGGTTGTTATCATTCTGTCCTTTTATTATCTAGTGTCTGCTAACCTAGCTTTCTTCAGTTGATTAACACCTCCCAACTTCCAAAGACAACTATAATATAAAATTTAACAATGACACTCGCAACTATATTGGAAACTCAAATCTAATACTCACTGCAGATGGCAACTTCCAGATATTTAAACTTTATTTCGGCATTGGTAAGAGGTGTTAAAACAGAAGTCCAGTCCATACAATATTGCAAATTATTGTTGAGGTAATAACAGAAATGAAAGTTAAGAAAAGATTAGTTAAGTCCAACCCCTGCCAGATAGTTCACTACAGCACAGTAGGTGGTCTTGCATGTTTGTCATGTCTAGTTTTAAATAAATCAATGAATGGAGTTTTATTAGTTCCTTTGGAAGCTATTCCACAATCTATAGATATCTGGTCCAAATTAGAGATTTTGGAAGAAGTGCATTGCCTAAGCCACGACAGTTCAGGAGGACAGAAAAAAAAATCCTCATTTTCCACTATGGGTAAATTTAGCTCAATACATAGAAGTAGATCCTAAATCCACATTTAAGCACCTAAACAAGTGGCCTGATTCTTCAAACATGTTGAGCATCCAGCAACTCCCACTGATTTAACGGGGAGCTGTAGGTGCTCATGACATTTAAAAATCAGGCTACCTATTCATGTTTCTAAATGAGGCCTTAGAGCCTAACCCTAGCTACCCATATTTGAAAATTCTGATCTAATACAGTCACCCTTAAGGATTCAAAATCCTGCTTGTTTGGCATAATGTGGGCCACAAATGTGTCCAAACCCACCAAAACTTTACAATTTTGTAAGCAAAAAATGGCAAAAAAAGATGAATCAATGGATAAGTGAGATCATTCCTAGATACAAGCTTGGACTGTGCTCATAAAAGAATATTTTCCTCTGGAGCAAATTACCTATTGATTGGCACAGAGGGGAAAAAAGCTGTATTTGAAGACAAAGGAGCCCAGTGATATAATCTTTCACAGACTTATCTACTCTATTCATATGGGGGCTTTTCTTCCCTGTACTTCAAAGGCTGTTGAATGTGAACTCTAATATTTATCATATGCATTAACAATAACAATGTTTGTTATTAAGGCGAAGCACAATGTGACTATGTGAAACCTAGAAGGAACACATTTTAGATATTTCCTTTATTATTTTGATTGTATTCACTGCAAAATGCATTAAGCTGTGAAACCATCTGAATGCTGTTGATACTAATTCAGTAAAACAGCAACATGAAAAGATATCACACTTGCATTTCAGCAGTAATACTCTCAGTGTAATTCCGTTACCTTCCTGTATTTCAGAATAACTGAATTAGAAGTTCCTTTGCATGCATAATAGATATGTTTATATTTGAATACTGGTTTTGTCACATTGTACATTAATATAAAATACTAAGTGAAGAAACAGCTGAAGGACTTTACCCAGTGTATACTTTTCACAGTCACAACCAAATAATTGCCTCCTAGATACCATATTTATTAGGGCCAAACATATGGGTCTGGCAGAAATTCAGTCCTGGTACATTTAAGATCGTTGAAGAAAACTGTGTTTGAGTGGTACCTTTCTAAGCACTGTCCTTAAAACTACTTATACAACTAGAGCTACGTGAATATTGCAAATATTGTTCTGCAAATGCTTGTTTGAATTTTAAAATGAACTTGTTTACATCATTTGTGTGCCCCTTTCCTGTTCTCTCTGGCCATTATAACAATCTGTTTCATTTTACTTATGTGGCTACGGAAAGTGAATTGAAGTGATCGTCCTTTGTAAATGGGGTTGCCATGTAACATGCACCCCCTTGTGACCTGGCGTGGCTCTGCGGTATCCTGCCTCAGTTTCCCTCTTCAAGGCTTCTTAAACACTCCACACTACATACCAACAATATGTAAAACACTCCCAATCTGAGGTCCAATTTGTTACCTCCTGACAAATGAAAATCAAAACAAAACAAAACAGTCCTCACGCCAGTCTCAGGCAGGCCCCAATCCTTTCTCCCTGAGAATTTGTCTTCCTTTCACAATGTGTGCACTGTTCTTTTGGGCAGAGCCTGTCTTCCTTGAGAGTGTCTTCCTGTTTTCCCTGCGGTAACTTAAGGGGGTGAAGTTTACTTCTCAGCCTTTTGAAGCAGCATATAAACTCCTTCAGAGCTGCAGTTCACTGAATGACTTTTAAGGTTGAATTGCCTCCTACCTACTTTATCCACTGTGATATGGAGTGGTTAGCAACTCAGAGGGAAAAGTGGCTCACTTTTACGATCCAGGGTGACACAAAGTCATTTGAGGTAGGACTTGCTTACAAATTGGATACACATATGCTACTTCGATGTGCATGTGCATGCATGCACACACACACACACACACACACACACACACACACACACACACACGCTCTTTCTCATTCACACCGTAAAAAGTATTAGAGAAAAATCAGGAATAAAGTGAGCAACTGCACAGATAAACATAAAAGAGAAAAGCTCTGCTCTTCTACTTGCATGGCCTGTGTACCATCAAAGTCAGGGCTGCAGTGCAGACGGTCAGATGATATAATCTCTGATTGGTATTTGCCTGTGAGCAAACTTCTTCTGAGAACTGGGCTGCTTGTAAACTGTGTTAGTCTTGAGTCTCCTCTTTCCTTCAGACTAGCCTTAGGAAAGCAGAGACATCAGTCTCTCTTAGTGTTGTGGCGACCTGAGAGAATACACCAAGTTCCACATTTATTTTTATCTTTAAGGTTATGGGCCTAACTTGATCCACCTACTGGCAGCTGCCCAGAGAGCTTTTGAGCAAATCAAGGCATCATAGGTGTCAGACCCTGACAATTTGGTCCATTCTAGGTTGAGAGTGGGCAAGTTTGACCTTTTGGTCAATCTAGAATGTCCCACTTTTACTGGCAGTTCTTCAACTAAAACCACAGGCCAAATGTACTTTCAAAAGAATAAAACTCATGGGATTAAAAGAAGATGACTTCACAGATTCATTTTCAATCCCTCCTGCTTTGAGTTTAGTTGGAGGGTGCAATGGTACCCAGCTACTCTGGGTCCACACAAGTTCTGGGTATGATTTATGACCTAATGAGAACTGTCACTATCCCTCATTCACCCATACTGCTTATAAATTTAACCCTTTCAGCATTTCTTAATATATTATTATGGGCCATTACCAGCAAGGAACCAGAGAACCAGCAGTTTGTGGCTTGAGATGGTAAAGGATCACCTTGAGCTCAACAACAATGCTCGGAGACAGAGCTGCTTGTGTTCCTATTAACATAAATCCCACTTGAGCTAAAGAGAGTTATAATTTATACATTCTAAATAGAATTGAAGTTTATAGGAGGCCTCACTCACAGAGGCCCATTTCCCTCACATGCTTATATGGTGTCTTCTGTAATGAGGCCTTAATATTGGCTGGGGCTAGAGCTGACCAGAAAATGGAAATCCCTACCCATGAAAAATTACATTTTTTGTTTGTTTGTTTTAAGTGATAATTTTGGATCTCCCAGTAGTTTGCCAGGTGGGCTGCTGAAGAGCTTAAACCAAGAAGCTCCCAATGCCCTGGTAGCCCACCAGGTATACTGCCATGGAGTCAGAAAGCCTGGGAAGGGAGACAGGCATATAGGCGGATTAGCTGGCAAGAAATCAGGCAGGTTTCTGTCAAAAATTTTAATGAACAAGCAGTTTTCGGATGAAAAACTATTCCATCGTAAAATTTCTAACATGCTCTAGTTGGTTCCTCTAGATGCTATTGGAATATGAATAATAATAATGATGAAATTATGGATCAGGAGGCATTTTCAGAAATGTGGTGAATCATTTAATATACATTTGAGAAAATTATGATCTGCTTGTGGACAGTAGAAAGGACAATTCTGTCATACCTTTTTCAATACAAAGTACCTATTAAGAATGACACATTGAGAGTAGCAACTTGCAAAGATTTCCTAGGCACTTTGTTTTGTGAATCTGAATTTTCATCTGGTAATTCACTTTCTGGACTATTCTACCAAACATTGCCACCGATAATCCTGTCTTGAAGTGGGTGAATTCCTAATCTAGGGTTAAACAGCCCTCCCACCATTTACAAGAGTTCCTGGTAGGGCAATATGAAATAGCTAGCATCTAAAATCTGAAAAAGGATAAAAATCCAGCATGTCACATGAGCACCATGATTAGGAGTTTGACTGGAAGGCCTGACAAGACCTATGGCCTGGCAGCCACTTCTCACTTTTGTGGGACACTCCATCATCCAGTTCGTTCTCTGGAGTGTATATGCAGTTTCTGCTTGTCTCTCCAAAGCTCCATAAAAATACTGCTGCTGCCCAGGATTGCAAAAAAAAATGTCTACCATCTCAAGAGTGTTTAAATATATCAGAGATTCCCTTCTTCTAGGCAAGTTGCCTGCCATGACTAAATAGCCCCACCTGCCCTGAGCAGCCTTCTTTTTGAAGTGCCAGGCACTCGCCTTTCACATCCCCACTTTTTGTTTAGAACACTGCTGCCATAAGAAGGCAAGCAGTAGGTGTTTGGTTGTTTGAGACTAAGTATTACATTGGCCATTTGGAGCATTAAACTACATTTCTGAATAGGGATATAGACCTTTAAACCTCCAATACAGTATGTTCAGAGATGGTGATGAGTGAGTGGAAAAGACTTACATGAACTTTTCAGTACCATTTGACAGGGAATTAAATACCTTTATATTAGCTCATCTATCATGTGTTCACCTTTAGCTCATGGCATGCCCTTAGTAAATGGTGACATTTACAAACACTTCAATTATGGACAGTATGTTCAGGGTAATGCTGCATTTGCTGTATATGAAATAATAAATAACAATAGAATTGCAGTAGAAGAACACTAGTTCTTTCAAATAGCAAATTGGCTCATAACAATTTATATTGTTAGAAGGTTAAATGAAAGCATACTGCTTGGCCACTTACTTTACTGTTTTATTCTAGATGTAGACAATTTTAAACATGTGGAAACATGCAAAACTATAAAGGCAGCTAAGGTCTTTGGAAAGCTAGAAGTGAAAAATGCTAAGGTGAAAGGCAGCTAAGGTCATGGAAAGCTAGAAGTGAAAAATGAATTAATGTTATTCTCATGGCTTAACTAGAAGAAAGTTTTACTTGCAATGCATTGTGAGATCAACCTATGGACTCCACTGTCAAATAATGTTATTCGGGTAAAAAACTTAGTAAGATTGGGGAAGAAAAGTTTATATATTTGCTGGATGACATGTTTGTGTCAAAACTGTCTTTTAACAAAAATTGGATTTTCAAATAAAATTTTTCATGAAAGGTGTCTGCTTTTCATGGAATTTTTTTTATTTTTTCCATTTAAAACCTTAAGTTATTTTCAGCTGAAAATCAAAATATATTGCTGAAAACTGAAATGTTTAGAATCAGCTTTGTCACTGTGGTGTTTCATGAAAGTTGTAATTAGAGTGCTTCTTATATCCATTCTCTCGGTGGGCAATGCTGTCAACCAGACTTCATCTCCCATGATGCACCACAGCCACAGCACTGAGAGGAGAGATCATCGTGCATTATGTGTAATGTAATCCAACTAGGAGTGTGACCCAGAGGCACGCAAACTACAATTCCTATGAGATATAATGGTAGCATTTCCAAATTGAAGTAATTTGATTTTCAGTTTTTCACTGATAAATTAAAAATTTTGGGGGGAAGACTTCATTGAAAGCAATTTTTTGTTATTTTCATAGAAATTTTCTGAGAGTGAGGAAAAACCCTTTTTTTAGCAGTTCTAAGACCATACACAGATATATTAACAGGATTTATAAAAAATGAGCAAATAAACCAATGCTTCAGGGCACATATCAATCACTTACTGACAGGGGTTCGTGAAGATAATTTTATGGGCAGATTAATACATCTCTATTATAAGGTCTCTATACCATCCTCCTAAGTGCCTGGTGCTTGCGATTGCCAGAAGTAGGATATAGGAATAGATGGGCTGTTGGCCTAATCTGGGAAACAAATTCAGGAGAAACCTTGAGTTGAACTCTATAGTCAGTGGGGAAACAGTACGAAGAATAGAGATGATGCTAAAAGAAATGAACTGCTGCATTTTTTACTAGTTGTCATGTTTTTTTCAAGGTGTGTGGCTTCATTCTTGGTTCTGGATTACAATAACCAAGCACTGAGACCACATTTGTGCCCAATAGGAAGTATATACTCCTGTAGTAATTCACAGCTGGAAACAAGGCTCTTTGGTCAACCAGTAGTGTTGAAGAGTCGAAAAGGACTCCAAGATCATGGCCTTATCTAACAGTCTGAGGGCCACAGCCTTGAGTGTAGGAAACAAATCTTTCAAAGAATTTCCCCTGGTTCTTCAAGCATCACGTCTTTCTTGCTTGGGTTTAGCTTTAGCCAGCTGTTCTTTATCCAGCTGGTAGTTAATATTGATATAAAGATGATGATGTAGATGGGTGTCATCTACATGTTGCTGGCCTCTTGTCTATATATAGCTTTTCTGACAACTTCTTTTAAATGTTCAGTAACATTAGGGAGTAAGCTGATCTTTCTGGGATCCCACAGATAAGGCCCATGAAGTTGGAGGAAAAGTTGTTCATAAGAATCCCCTGAATTGAGTCTAGGAAAAAAGATCTGGGCTATTTTAGGGATTTCTGTTCACCTTGGGAAAGAGTTTGCTGAAAACAAAATTCTAGGCCTTATGGGAAATACTTACGTTTGACTCACACTCATTTCTTGCCCTACTGGCGAGGATAGTAAATACTATTTATGGTACTGTTTGGGTAAGCATCGGTGAGAATTGGATTCTTACAACCAGACAACAAGTCAAGGAGAAGCAAAAGAAACTATCATCAACACAGCGAGTTACGAAAATACTTTTGTAGAAATAGGAAAAATATTGATCTCTCTTCACCCTTTGGTGTGGTGCCTTGGAAAGGTCTAACACAGAGTAGATTTCTTGAGGAAGTGTTTTGGTTCTTTTTAAGGTACTTTAATCTTCCTAAGCTAAACAAACGGTCTAAGCAGTTACAGAAGTATTTATGATACAAATGAGACAAAAGTTGGAGGAGTTATAAATAATGAAAAATGGAGGTCACTGAACATCCGCTGGATAATCAGCTCCCTGTGTGGCACTGTGGCCAAAAAAGCCAATGAAAAACTGGGATCCATAAACAGGGGATCTCAAGTAGGAGTAGAGAGGTTATTTTACCTTCTTTTTTGGCACTGGTATGACTGCTGCTGGAATACTGCAAACAGTTCTGGTGCCCACAATTCAAGAGGGATGTTGATAAATTGGAACCAGTCAGATAAAAGACACAAGAATGATTACAGAATTAGAAAACATGCTATCTAGTGGTAGATTCAAGGAGCTCAATCTATTAGCTCAATAGCTCAAGCTATTAACAAAAGCTCAATCCATTAGCTCAATAGCTCAAGCTATTAAGAAAGGTTAAGGGGTGACTTGATTACAGTTTATAAGTACCTACACAGGGAACAAATATTTAATAATGTTCCAGGAACGATGGAACGATTTGTATAGTGGGGGTGCTGAGAGTCATTGAACCAAACTGTAACCCATGTATATGATGGAAACCACTTCAAGGCAGGGGGTTCAGCAGCACGCCATAGTTCCAGCATCTATGATGGGTTCTTCCATCTAGCAGAGAAAGATGTAACATGATCCAAAGTCTGGAAGCTAAAGCTAAACAAATTCAAACTAGACATAAGGGGTAAATTTTTAACAGTGAGAGTACTTAATCATTGGAATAATGTACCATCACTGACAAATTTTAAATGACGATTGGATGCTTTTTCTAAAAGATATGTTCTAAGAATTATTTTGGGATAGTTCCATAGTCATTGCTATACAGGAGGTCAGCTTACATGATCACAAAAGTCCCTTCTGACCTGAGAATCTCTGAGTCTCTGTCCAAACATGTTCTATCATAGCTTTGATTAACAATCTTACCCACATTCCTGCTGTTTCTGCATCTTACAAGGATGGAAGTCCTTATGTACTCACCCTGGATTGTATTTTGCCAACTGAACCTGGTTTCATAAAAAGCAGTAAAAATTGACAGAAGGGGGTGTCATTCTGTGTGCTCACTCCTCTGGCCTTCCGCTCCCTCTGTGTCACTTCCTCTGGCACGCCCCTGTCTGAAGGGCTGTGAGGGGAACAGTGTAGGGATGCGTATGCCTGATACAGAATCTGCAGTAGGCTGTTCAGGTCTCTTATACAAAGGGAAGAGGGGAATGGCCAGAATCTGACCCATGTACAGTACTTAGCCACAAATCTCTGAAGACGACAATTCTTACAGTTTGAATCAGAGGCAGAATATCCTTGACAGGTAAGTAAATGTTATAATCATTATACAAATGAAGAGCCTGAGGCAGAGAGAATAAATGATTTGCACAAGACCATAGCAGTAGTTAGTATGAGAACCAGGTTAAACACTCTAATTCCTGGTTGCCAGTCCTGCACTCACAGTCCTAGAATGCCTCTGTTCTATTCTACAGAGTTTTTAAAAAGAAAACTGTATCTCAGACAAACCTATACTTGTGATTCTGCAGTGTGTGCTACGGATGGGACATCTGCAGGAGCCACACATTTCATTTTAATATGTGCTGCCTCTCACAACCGGAAAATCTTTTCAGTGCCCCAAAAACACAGAAAAAATAGCACCCAAAAGTGCTGTTGTTTTTATTTTAGCTTCCCAATGGTCACAGCAAACCTCTAAGTAGTTACTGTATTTTAAAACAAATATAGTTTTTATAAAATATTTTATTTCTCTATTCTCTTGTCTTAGTCACTTGATACAAAATAGAATCAGCGAACTACATGGATCTTGAGAGTCATTAAAATAGAAGATGAAATATAAGGTGTGTTCTTTTTTTATGTCACAACCATTCATTATTCCCCTTTTTCAGTATACAATTAAGAGGAGAAAGAAACATTTCTGTTTTTCTTTGTTTCACATGTGGGCAAATGTGAGAAACACCTGTTACTTTTATCTTAGCAAAAAGATTCCCCTGGATCTATATTAGGAACACAGGACTTGCCATACTGAATCAGGCCATTAGCTTATCACTCCAGTATCCTCACTTCAGCAAAGGCCAATGTTTAATGTGCCTGAGAAAGGTGAAGAGAAATTATAATGCGCTCACGTAATTGTGGAATGAGACATAAAATTCTTTCTTGACCCTTCCTGTGACCATATGATGCTCTGAAGCCTGCAACCTGATTATGCCTATCTTAGCATGCATATCTAAAAATGTTATATTATCATTTAAAATGCTAATAGCAGAAGCCAGGCATACATTCAAGCTTCCCCCATAGAACTAGTCAAACAATAAACAAAGTTATTCTTAAATATCTTTGAATGCATCCAGTTTGGTTCCCCATGATTTGCAGGATAATATTATTCATCAGTATTCAGACAGCTGCCAAGTAATGTAAAAACCTCTCAAATCCAAAAAGTTTCTCAAGTCATGGCACAGCGTTTATTCATCTAGTTATTCTGGAAGTGCATTCACAGCTTGAAGACGATGGGGTCGCACAAGGGTTCTGGGCTTGCCTTTATTTACCATAGATTGTCATTAAAAAAAAAAATGAAGGTAAAATTAACTAATACTCGGAGCCCTGCTGTTCCATTAACCCCTCAGTGGAACTCAGCAAAGATCTCACAAAGTGAGAGCAAAGCGTAGGTGAGGATCCTGCAGCTTTTCAACAACCAAATCATCTCGCCCTTAGAGCAGGTTTACAAGACGTGGTGGTTAAATGCTGGAGGTCAACAGTCCTTTGTCTACAGTAGCCCTTCTGCTGTTGCTACCACTGTTGGTGTGGAGAAGCTGTGTTTTAGCAACAGAGTGAAAACTGTCAGAGGGAAAAAAAGATTAGAGCAGAAATGGCCATACTGTGTGGGGGTGGGATGATGGGATATGCTTCTTTCCAGAGCAGTCTAGGTTTCAGCTCATTCTCATAGAAAAAAACAGCATTCAGCGGTGCATGAGGAAAGCAAAGGGTCACTGACCACAAATTTATTCAAGTAAAAAAAATGTTAAGTTGTTTTGGATATTATGCCTGCACCAGAGTCCCCCGGACTAATTATAGTGGTTATTTTCTTTTACACTCACATTTTCCTATTTTAAAAGAGTTTTTCTTCAAATGCTTTGTGAAAGATACTTAAAGAGGAGCAAACGACTGACTCAGTGGAAGGAAGGGATGAAACAGGTTACCCGCAAAGGACCTGACCATTGAAATAAAGTAAAGACTTTCCAGTGGCTTCAAGTGGCTTTGGATCATGCCCAGAGTGCTATTAAGTACACAGGGGAAACTAAAAAATTGTTGAGGGGGAGGAATTAAGAGGCAATATTTTATTTTTCTCTCGCTTTCAGTTATAGTAATATTAGACGTTACTTGTAGACGTAACAGATAAAAGGTTTTCAAAAAGAAGACTGATTCTTAAGTTGACAGTGTCCCTTTTAGCACAACCATTTCATTGTAGATCTTTGGATATTAATAAAATATGTGGAGAAAATATATGCAAGTTATGAAAAGAAAATCGAATTCTGGGTAGAGAGCATTTTGAATCGAAACATACTTTTATGAGATATTATACATTCCGATAACTCTCATAAATATTGGAATTCAAGCATGACATTCAGTTCAGATAAGTTCCACATGTGAAAAGCTAATTTGTAAGCAAGTATCATTTCTATTACTATTGCAATAAACCCAGTTATTATCAGCAGAGTGAGACTATTTTAGGTATTTTATTAATCTCCTTTCATTGTTTCTTCTCTTTAATATCCATGTAAATAAAAAAAGGTATCTGATTAACAGATTGGATACATAAGACCAAACTTTACACTATCTTAAAACTCTTGCAGCCCCTTTGCTATCAGTGGGATAGCATGAGGATGTAAATCAGATCAGAATTTGACTCATACTTTGCAGTCTATCACTACATTCCATAGTTTCCTATCAGACCAAGATAGACAAATTCTGAAGTGAAGTGTTTTTGGCAATTAACAGAACTCATTCTCAATCAAGGTGCTTAGCAGAATCGGTAAGTACTTTTCTTTAAGATGTTTAATTGCAAATTATTTTTTAATGCTAAAGGAATATATTAACTGCATCAGAAATCCTGTTTGAGAGTTTCTTGCCAGTAACATTCCATGAATATGAAGACGGCTTTCTCAACTCTTTTGGCATGAAAAGCTTCGGTAGATTTACTTTTCCTCACTGTTAATGGTTTTGCGATTGAAGTTATCCTGGAGAGCATGAGTGTTTAAAGACACACACTGAAGTGAAAGAGGATTCTTATCACAGAAAGGCTATGCACTCTTGATGTAAAGAGTTAGTGTAGCCAGTGATAGCAGGCCAGGGATGAGAAATCTTCAAGGGACTGTATTAATTTCAATTGTCAAATCCTCACATTTAGAAAGACAAAAAAATCCCAAAGTTAGTCAAGGTAGAGTGGAAAAATGATGAGAGATGACAGCATTTCATACTGATTTTTCATGCCACTTTTCACAAACAGCAATTTTTGTGTGTCTATACAATTCTGCTAGCAGCCTCTTTTTTCCAACTTAGTCATACCCTTAGTCCTCATATACACTTGGTCAGGAACAAATCAAGAAAATATTATTACCAGCTCTGAACATGTTTGAAGAAAAAAAAAGGCATACTATAGCTCCAATTTAAATGTCTTAACAATAATCAGGCTGTCACTGTAAATAGGAGCTTGAGTGCAGACCTGTAGATCATGAAAAAAAAGCCAAAAGTGTTTTAAAGGCACACTGTCAAAGCAAAATTGTATATTTTTAAAAATCCTTATCTTTGTTTGCACCTCCTGTTTTTCATTTAGAATCCAGATTAGAATGAACCCAAAAATTTAGAGGGAGACTTAGCCAAGACTGCTGTATTATGCCTGATTTGAGGTTGAAACAAAGGAAAAACTGCTATTTTCACAGAATTTAAGGTTTGATCTAGAAATTATTTCTTCCACGGAGGCATGTTTGCCTGAAACTTTGTCACTGGTTTGTCAAAACTTTTGTGGGTGAAATCCTAAATCCATTGACTTCAGTACAGGGTAGGATTTCACCCAGCAGATTTTAGTGAACCTGGGCCAAGTTTTGGATTCTGAATGCAACCCAACACAGGATTTTGTTATGAATGTTTTGCAGAGCTCTAATCTTGCCTGCTTTTCTAACAACAGGCTTAGTTCTCTGATAGATTTTGCATAAATTAAAAAAAATAACGAGTGGGGAAAAATTAATAAGAAAAATAGGTAGCAGAAAATGACTAAAATCTCACTTTCAGAAATTTTCAGAATATATAAAGGAGTTTATCTTGGAAAGGCTAAGGAGCATCAAGCCACACAATAGATCTTTACGCACAACTCTGGAAAACATTTCTCATTTCTTTATACCAGACTTCACATTGAAACAAATCACATCTGCTGCTGTAACTAGGAGATACCTTGGAAATTATTGTCTTTCCTAAACTGTGTAAAAATAATGATGGTGTATTAAGCATGGTTAAGAAGCATTGCAGCAAGTCTGAGTGTTCGAAGTTCTCATTGTTTGTTAAGAAGGACAGGAGTGAGTAAGAATGAGATCTAAGTTTTTACACTGAAGCTTAGTCTCCCGTGGGCTCTTTATGGCCCCAACTCTCATTTGGATCATTAGGTACATTTATTAATATTTGCACTATAATATCTCATAGAGTCCCCATTGGTCTATCTATGCATTGCTTTTGTGCCAAACACCATCATAACTAATTGCTCAGATGATGTCAGGAGTGTGATGGGGCTATATGGACAAAAAAGGGTAGCCCTAATATAAAACTTAAAGATAGAAACCAAGAAAAATGGTCCATGGGGTCTGATTTGATCCATTTCTTTAGTGAGTATGTTTGCCCCTTTCTGGCATATGTGACTTACCGGCTACCACACCACAGGTCAGATTGCGCCCCTCTGAAGGGACCTTCGCTGTGCAGCTATCATCCCCCACTGCATAGAAGGTGGCGATGGGTAGGTACTGGCTGAATCTGTGGTCCTATTCCCCTGTTTCTCCTCACAGGACTGCAACCTCTGTCAGGTTGTGATCTCATTCGGGGAGGGGATGGGCCATGGTTAGAGGCAAAAGCGGACAGTGGGTGTGACTCACAATGCTTGCTTGGTGGTGGGAGCACATTGTCCCCCATTTCTCATTGGCATCCTCAGCTTCCCCGGAAAAGATAATACTGTTCCAATCTGTATTACTGCTTATTCTACTGATCTTTGTGCTGGGAACCCGTCTTTTAAGGGAAATGTTGATGGATGCTCAGTACAATTTAAGCTGCTTGACTGCTGTCCTACAGGCCTAGCATAGCTTCAGTTGCTTGCTTGTCTAGTCTGACCTCTGTAGCATGACATCTTCCAGTTGGCAGAGATAAACAGGACTACTGAACAACCTTATAGATGTCTCAGTTTCAGCATACCACGACACATAATAAGACAAAATATAGATACTGTATGCTTCCGGCTGCGCATAGATAACGGTGATGGGAACAACAAGTTATCCTTGAACGTTTGGAGGTACACTATTTTATTGCCAAGGGGCATACTTTTGCTCCACCCCTCCTATCACCAGATGTTATTTTGACGACCCCAGTTATCATGGTGAGAGTGGAATGTAGTTAAGGGTGGAAACCCAATGTAGGTAATTAGCAGATAATGAGAGAGAGATAATTAGGTGAAGGTTGTTTATGTAAGGGTATAAGAAGTCACCAGTTGGACAAAGGGGTCCGCTCCATCAACACCTGACTTTGCGGGAGGTGTTGCCGGTTGGACCAGAGGATCCACTGACTCTCTGGTGGGGCCCCTAAAGAAAGCCATTCCTGTATACAGCCTTCTGAGTAACTGCTTAGCTCTCCAGGCTTCATGAGTATGATATATTGTAGTTAATTTTAGGCTTTGTTTCTAACTAGTATATTTATAGAAAACCTTGCACATTAAACCTTATTGATCTGCAAATTGGGCAATCCGTGTCTCACTGATAGCCACACTGATCACAAAGTGTCCAGAATCAACAAATGTCACCAAAAGAATCCTTTGGTTTTAGTTCTCTTATCACTAGAGCAGGTCAAAATTTTCAATTCATAACTTTTGAGTGACAAAAATTGCTTCCCTTTTTTTATTTGTATGCATTTGTTTATTTTCATTATTCAGTTCTCTGTGAATTCTGTAGAAAAAGCTTGCATTTTTGTGCAATTATAATTTATTGGCAACAACCACCCCATTTCTTGAGCATGTGTAATTAGTACCCTTCTTACATTTACACACATACAAAAGATAAGTAAGAGTTAAACTTTAAAAAGAAAAGAAAATTTGGGAAAAATTAAAATAATAGTAGCTAAAAAGAAAAGGAATAGAAAGAACTAGATCAATCAATATTAAACAGCAATTAGGTATAAGGTTACACAAATCTAATAAACAAGTAGAAAATTGTCTAGGTTTCAAATAGCAAAAAGAGATTCAGCAGGCCAGGATTTGGCAAAAGAAACAATTCAAATAGCAGTAGTAAAGACAATGGGTCGGGAAATTTTACCTAGTGACAATTAGATAAAGGGCCAAATACATTTAAAAACTTAATTTCAAATCATGTATTGCTTCCCCATACTACTTGGCTCAGTCCTGCAAAAAAAATCTACCAGAAACCTCCATGTAAAGTCCAACTGTAAATTCCTTTTTCTGCTGTAAGTGTATGGACTGTATCTTACTATATGTTTGTACAACGGTGCCCTAATCCTGCCTGGGGTTTTTGGACATTACTGTAATACAAATATATTCACTCAAAGGACACAGGCACTCCAAACGGATACAGGCATTAGTGCTAGCAGATTGCATTGAAAGCTTGAAGCCCTGATCTATGATTTACAGGAATCAGGGCCCAAAGCTGCAAAGACTAAAGGACATGAGCAAGCAGAGCTGTTCAAAACTTGGAATTTCTGCTCCACAGGAAATTAGGACATTTTGAAAAAGTATTTTCTTCTGAGCTGGAATGAAAACTAGCAATTTCAAAACTTCCCATGGAAAGGAAATTCCAAAAATATTTTATTTTGGAAAAATTAAAATGTTTTCATTTGACTTTGCCCTCCCCCTCCCCCCCCCAAAAAAAAAATTAGATGGAGCAGCCAGCAGTCCTGACGTCCCTCTGCTGCCCTTCCAGAGCTAGGTACAGCCCAGCTTGCTTCCATGGAGATAAGGGACTCAGCTGCCACAGACTGGGGAGCCTAAAAGCCTTGCAAGCCTGATCTCGAGCCAGGGGGCTCCCAGGGCTTCTGAACATCTAGCTCCACAGCAGGAAGTACCCAAGTCCTGGTGTGACTGGCCATAGGGTTATAGCAGTTTCTGATGGTGCTCTAAATCAGGGATTCTCAACATGGGGGTTTTGACCCCTCAGGGGGTTGTGAGGTTATTATGGGGGGGTTGCGAACTGCCAGACAAGACACCCTGAATGACAGTAAGGTTGGTATGGCATGGGAGGCAGCATCACTTTTTGGAGGAGTCACAACCTGAAATATTTGCAAAGAAGTCCCAGCACAAAAAGTTTTAGAACACCTCCTCTAAATTGTGCTTGAGGTTGTACTAGCCTCCAATCAACCTAGAGTTCTTCTAAGGGCTTAAAGCCATCTTTGTTCTCCTTTGTTGTTTTGTGCCTATTACTAGACATAGGTGCTAACACACAATATTGCACTGCCAGAGCTAAGGTTATTTGTTACTGTGGTGTGGGAGACATTGCTTTACCTCTGTAACGGTAGAAAGAGTGTAAATATATGGATCAGATGATCTTCTCCTATCTGTAACATTTTTTATGTTCATATTCTGGAAAAAATGTTTTACCCTCTTGTGTTGACCAGGTTGCGTTTGTTCATGTAAAGTTACTTAATTTGTTCATTAGTTCTCAAGTAAAAAGAGGCAGTTTTATGGTAAAGAAGGGATGTGCACAAATATGCATAAAAATTACAAATAGTGAATGTTGCTCTGTTGGAACCTGAATGTCAGACTGTTCGACAATGTTTCACTGAAAGTTAATTATTTACCTAAGAATGTAGAAACGGATTACTATAAATACCTTTGCGATGGAACGCCACTATATGCAATGTCCCGGGTTGGCTAATAATGGCTAGAATGGAAAAGAATGCCTGAGATGAGGTGGCAAGACAGGTGCTAAGTGCGTTAGGAGCTTAAATTTGCATCTGGCTGCCATTTTCATGTATGTGGGTGTGGGTGGGTACACACGCGCTCCAGAGAACTTTGTACAGAAACAAGAAAAAATAACAAGACCTGCCACCTTTTATTTGATTGACCGAGAACCCACTGTCAGGATGATATACCATCATGATGCAAAAACTGGGTTGATGGTCCTCTTACACTCATGAAGGTTCTATGTGATCGAAAGCTCATCCCATCATTCTGAATTCCGGAAGAAGGAAATAAAGATAACAGACATAAAAATTCTTCATCTCTTTGCTGTTTGGACTATCACAGAGCTGGAGCTAGTAAATAAAAGCAGAGATCCCCAGGGTCAATTTGGGTTAGCTCTAAAAGACATCCAGTGCTAACAGATTACTATAACTCTTTCACCCTTGGGAGCCGTACACTGTAATTCATTTGCATATGTATGTTGCCTACTTTAACCTGCAAACCTCTCTCTCATTTCTTTTTCCTAATTAATGAATCATGGGTTAATTTACTATAGGATTGACTACAAGCTTTGTCTTTGGTCCGAGATCTGAAGTACAAATCGACCTAGCATAAGTGACTGTTCTCTTAGGACTGGGAGCAACCTGAGTATTTTGTGATCGTTCGTGTAAATGACCATTTATCATTCAGTCCAGTTTGCCTGCATGGCAAGATAGTTCGAGTGCCCAAAGGCTGTCTGTGACTCAGTAGTAAGACTATTATAGTGCTTCAGGAGTTCCCGTTTATTACTGGGTTGGTGAAATCTAATTATGACATACCACCACTGTGGGGTGTCTGCCCTTCTTTTTGACTCTCTGCCCTGAGGTTGGCACACATGGCTGTGAACGAATCCATATAGTGTGACAATATCAGGTTGACATTCACTATGTCTGAGTCCACTTCTGTTTCTACTACATTTTTATCAAATGCTTTGGATAATATGTCTGCTACCAACAACCCTTTTCCAGGTTTCTATATTATTGTTAAATCATACAACTGGAGCTGAGAAAACAGACTCAACGGATTATCCACTACCTCCTTCTTTGCAATTGATAACAGAGGCTAATGGTCTTTTTCTGAAACAACTGGTCTTCCAAAAATGAAAAAAAATATTTTTTTTACAACCATGAACCTGGGCTAAAGATTCCTTTTCAATCTGGGCATAGTGGAATTCTGTTTTTACAAGAGCCTGGGATGCATTCACCACCGTCTCCAATGGTGGTCATATTTATGTAGCAGTGCAGTCCCTGTGCCTTCTTTGGAGGCATCAGTGGACAATTTGACCTGCCTCTTGCTGTCAAAATACCTTAGGACAGGGGCTTTCTGAATCAATTGTTTTAAGTTACCAGACTCTTTGTTGAGGTTAGCATCCTGTGTCAATTGACTATTCTTTTGCGTGCATGCACAGGGGCTGCTGATTTGTGCAGCCAAGTTAGGCATACATTTACCAACAAAATTAACCACTCCTATGAACCTCTGTATTCTCTCCTTATTTTCTGGGTGTGGCACATTTGTTATAGCTCATGTTCTGCTAGGAACAATATATACCCCTTGTTCAATTAACTTTTCTTCTAAATAGGTAATTTCTCTGAGCCTGATTTTACATTTCAGTTGATTTATTTCTGAGGAGAGGCTGAAGGAACTAGGCTTGTTCAGCTGGGATGAGGGGGGAACAAGAGGGGGATTTGATAGCAGCCTTTAACTACCTGAAAGGAGGTTCCAGGGAGGATGGAGTCAGGCTGTTCTCAGTGGTAGTATATGACAGAACAAGGAGAAATGGGCCCAAGATGCAGTGGGGAAGGTCTAAGTTGGATATTAGGAAAAAGTTTTTCACTAGGAGGGTGGTGAAGTATTGTCATGGTTTACCTAGGGAGGTGTTCCAATCTCCATCCTTAGAGGTTTTTAAGTCCCAGATTGAAAAGTCCTGGCTGGGATGATTAGTTGCAGTTGGCCCTGCTTTGGGCAGGGAGTTGGACTAGATGACTTCCTAAGATCCCTTCCAACCCTAGTCTTCTATGATTCCATGATTCTATGATAAAGGGTTGTTCGTTAGTTAACGACTAGCCAGTGTGATTATTATTTCTCTTTCATGTAGTAGAACAGGGATGATGCCATCCTTCGTACCTGGAAAGGCAGTTTTGGGGTATCCCCAGATTCTGGGAAGGGGTGAGAACCAGGGCAGCAGTGTTGTGAAGCACGCATATTCTCATGGTGTCGGTATCAAACCATCACAGCAACAGTACTAGCTCAGGCCTGGTCTACATTTACCTTCTGGATTCGATGGAAGTTGACAGGAGATACACCAGTGATGTAAAACACTTGAGTATCTCCCATTGACCTCGCTGTGTGTGTCCCGTGTGCCATCCACATTAAGCTGCGCCACTTATGGTGGTGGGTTTCCTCCGCTGATTTCTGGATCAACTGAGCAGGTCTACACAGACCACTCAATCAATCCAGAGACATCAATCTGATGGCAGCAAATTTGCTACTGTCACTATAGACCCAGCCTCAATGTGTACATTGAGATCCATGGCAGCAGCCTCAGTAGCCAGTGTAGCTATCCTAGAACTAGAGTAACAACAATCATAGACTCAGGAATAATCGTCACACCACCAAAGTGAGCTATCTGCTTTACAGAGAGAAAAGGTGAAGTGCAGAGAGGTTGTGCGACTTGTCCTAGTTCTCAACCTCATAGCAAGCCTTTGCAATGCTGGGACTGAGGCTATGTCTACACTGATGGCGGCAAATTCGCTGCTGTCAAATCGACATATCTGGATCGACTGAGCGGTCAGTGAAGACCTGCTCAATCGATCCAGAAGTTGACGTATTAAGACCACCTCCTCGAGTGGTGCAGTGCATTGAAGATGGAGCGCAGAACAGAAGCACAGAAGTCGATGGAAGTTATGCACATTTTTTGCATAGTTTCCGTAACTCTGGTCAACTGCTGCCAAATCTCCGAGGTAAGTGTAGACAAGCCCTAAGGCTCATCTGACTCCCAGTCCTGTGCTTTAACCATTAGACTTTTATTTTTTATGAAATTTAGGACAATTATATTAAAAATGGCCTATATGGAAATTCTGAAGCTCCTTCTTTTCCTAATAACATTATTTATCAGGAGATTTCAAGCTTTCCTTTCAATTAATCCAGAAATAGACATATTTAGATTTGAATATCTTCTTTGAATTTTCTCACTTTTTTAACTGCTTCCCCCTTTAATTAATAGCATTAAAGCTGATCTCTGTAAGTGGAATATTTTTCACCTTTCTCATTTATTGAGGACATATCATACTATACCTAATTAAATTGATCATTCTAAATTGTATTCCCTACACTATGCAAATGCTGTCTGATTATTCTTAGCAAGAATCTAAGAGAACTGGATAAATTCTTTGTTGATTTTATTTGGGCAGGCAGAAATCCCAGACTTTGTTTAAGGAAATTACAATTACCTGAAAAGAAATAGGGATTGTCTTTCTCCCTTCTAAAACTTTAAAATATTGCTTTCTATTACACACGAGGGATTTTACCAGCTGCACTATGGAAATTTCTGTTCTATTTTATAGGGGTTCCTTACTCATTAAGATTATCTCTCATTAATTTAGAAACTTGTAGCACAATTTACTCCACTTTAAACGCTGGAGGTGTTGCATAACTCCAGAATTTCAATGCCATTTTTTTTCTATAAAGATACCCTTTATGTGGATAAAGACAACTAAAGCGCCATGTAGTCCTCTCCTATGTAGCATGTAGCTTTCAAGCTACAGAAAAGTTTTTATTTGTTCCAAGAATTTATACAGCTTGGTCTTGAACTCATTATATTATCCACTCCCCAAATCTGGGCCAGGGTTTAGTCTTACAATTTGTGCAGTTGAGCTGCCACAGGAGAAGAGCAGGGACAAACTTGTCACTTGGTCCTCTTTTCCTGTCACAGCTTACTTCCCCTCCTACATTGACTCAGCTGCCCTGGCTGTGTGTTGTGGAGTGTAGTCAAGACTCTGACTACTTACTAGCCACCACCTGCCCTGCAGAGGGAGTAGCAGCTTTGCCATATGGACAGTGAGTGGTAGGCTGGGGGGCTCTTTGCACCCCTATTCAAGCACACTTCAAGGATCATGATCTAACCCCATGTGGTTAATAACAGCATTGCAAGAAGTCTCCTACAGTCATATATGTGTAAAACTTTTCCTACTTAGATGTTAATGATGACCTTGCATCATGAGGACATAATTCTTCAGTTTCCTAACACCCATGTGTTACAATTAGCGTTTCTATGGGTATGCCTTCCCTCCCATCCCACAGTTTTGGATCCAGCTGGCTGGTAGATCAGGAAGATGTTTTTCCTACCAGCCAGCCATAATGCTGACATTACTGTTTGGAGTAACAGTTAATAAAAGGATTCAGAAACTACTTAGGGAAAACAAACAAGTGAGTTTACTAAAAGCAAGAGATGAACTCATCTTATCTTAATAGAAATGAATAACAGAGAAAATGAGAGATTATTTCATTGCTGTCTGAATCCATGGACATTTCTACTCCCATCTAAGCTTTGCAGCTAAATGTGGCATCATCAGAGCAAATTCTTATCAGCTGATTACCAAAGGCAATGTCATGCCCACAAAGAATAGAGTAAAATCATGGATGGATTTGCCCCTTTGTTTAAGTATGAGTTCAGGAAGTACCGCCTCTCTGCCCTTGAAGCAAAGATTCACAGGCATTGTCATTTAATGAATGGAGATTTTGGGGTATCTTGAATGAAGGCAAGGAAACAGATATTATTAAAAAGCTTCACTGATGCAGGATCAGGTCTAAGTCTCTAATAAAACCTGCTGCCCATTTTATGGTATCTTGTGAGATAAGACCTTGTCTCATTAGGGATGTGGCTTTCTTTCAGACACAATGAAGAGGGGTAACATCATGTCTTTGATAAATATTATCTAACTATAACCTCCCTAAATTTAATCCATGTTCCTTTCTTGAGATCAAACATAATCAAACAATCCTTGGACACAAAGCCAAGGCTGGATTTAGTCACCTTTATACTGTTCTTAAAAGATTTACTATATTTAAAGCTTCTCCTTCTGTCTTTCATGAATGACTAGTTCATCCTCCACCCACTCTTCATGGAACGCTCAAAAGAAAGTACAATATGAAAGAGGAGCAGAAGCAACATGAGTTGTGCTTCTGAAGCAGATATTTGCAAAACTGAGGGCTGGTCTACACTGAAAACTTACATTGGGAGAGCTACAGCTCTCAGGGGCATGAACATTTCACATCCTGACAGACATAGCCATGTTGACATAATTCCCATGCATGGACAGTGCTGGTTCCATGGAAGAATTCTCCCTAGCTACTGCCTCTCGGGAAGGTGGATTAACGATAGTGACTGGAAAACCCCTCCTGTTGCTGTAGTGAGCATCTACATTCAAGTGTTACATTCAAGTGCTGCTGCTAAGCTGTTGCAGCATCTTAAATGTAGACATTGCCTGTGTCTTGGATAGCAATTACATTTTCTAATGTGCAATATTAAATAGAAACTAAATACATTAACATTATTCAATATTTATATTATGGTAATGCTCTGAGGCCACATGAGGATCGGTTCCCCATTGTGCAAAGTGCTGTGCAAACACAAATATATGCATAATCCCTGAATTTTAGCCTTGTCTTCACCACAGAAAAAAAGGTATGTTCTTAATTTAATTAACTTGAGATAAGAAAGAAGGCTCATACAAGTTATCAAAGAAGCTTTTAACAAACAACTGTGTTGTCTTGCCTAGGATTTACCTTGAATTTACAAATTAAGGGACCACTTTCTCCAAAAAAATACACAATCCTTAAATTTACACATTGAAGCCTATGGACTACTGATATGCATAAATTGAGCACATGCATAACTTTGCAAGATCAGGGCCTCAGAACTCATAAAGTTTAAATAGTTTTTCAGCTAACTCCTTCTGTTTCTGTACTTTGACTTCATCCTTCAGCAGAAGGTTAGCAAAGTATTAATGTTAGTATTCGCATTACGGTATCTCTCAGGAGCCCTAATCAACGTTTAGGATGCTACAGTGTTGGGTACTGTACAGACATGTGACATAGACAATTGTTCCCCTAAAGAGCTCGCGATCTTCAGGACAGACAGCATGCAAAAAAAAAGAAGAAAAGATCACCCTATCTGGGGTGATTTAGTTGGTATTGATCCTGCTTTGAGCAGGGGTTGGACTAGATGACCTCCTGGAGGTCCCTTCAACTCTAATTTTCTATGACAAAATGGACAGTTAGGGAGCTAAGTGATTTAACAGAATGAGCAGAGTTGAGCAGAAAGGCAGACATCATAGGTTCAAAGATTGTGTGCACTGCTTTCTTCTGGAGATCAGAGATTTTGGCCTGGTCTACACTTCCCATGGAATTCAGAGGCAGTCAACGGGAGATATGCAAGGTATGTAAAGTGGCATGCATATCTCCCATACACTGCCTAATTTCTAATTAGCACAGCACCCTCATTACGCTGTACTGATGGGAAATGCCCTTCCACCAACGCAGCGTTACACTTTTTCTGGGAGTGGATTTAATAAATCAACTTCCAGATTGATTGAGCAGATCTCCACTTCTGCTCAATCGATCCTGAAGAATTGATCTGTTGATGCGAATTTGCCACCATCAGTGAAGACATACCCTCAATGGCATCATCCCATGCAGTGTACCAAGCACGGGGAATTGTTTTTATGTTATCTTGTGAGATACTTCCTTCCTACATAGAACATACTTGCCATGGCAGTATATAGACTTACATGTTATAAGAGCGCTCTGTCATGTATGTAGTTAATAGAAAATATGCCAGTAAAGTGCACAAAATCACAGCAAAATTCATGAGTTTTACAGGACCAATGCATTTGGTTGTTGCATGCTGCAAATGGCTTCCTCTGTGCCACTTCTTAACACTAGATAAATATTTTGCTAATACACAATAATTAACAGCATGTAGTTACTACAGGTAAATATTTGCTAAGGCATGTCACATTTTTGTCATGTAATCTTAAACATTATAATGATTAATTTGGAAGGATTTTTGCAAAAGTTCACTATAGAATTTTTGCTGATCATTTTCTCTAGCCCTTCCAGCAAGAATCTTGCATCAATATAACATGGCCAAACACCATACAAATTGCTGAGCTGCCAGTCTCTTCTGACTGCGTTCCTGACTCTTCTTATTCAGAACATTACACGTGGGAGATATCTTCAGGTACCAAGCCATTTCAAGGCAGAAACATGACGTCTTTCGCATGTAAATGGATTTTCTATTGCTGTAATTTTCACACCTCGTCTGTGACTCCGACTGTGTCTCTTGCTTTTTCTCAGAACAGCATTTTAAATTTTTTAAAAGCTGTTTTTGTGGCTGTTTTTTATTTCATGCTCACTTTTATCAGTGCCAAATTGCACATAATTACATAATCTATCAGGAATGTGAAATAAATTATAAACAAATAAATGTCCTTATGAATTTGCCTTCATTTACCCTTACATTTCTTTGCCATTAGTAATGTGCATGTATTGGAGTCTGTCACATTATCATCTTCTTTGTGTTTACCCTTAATCTTGTGGTACATCATTCTCATCACTATATTTTTTCTATGTATCCAGTTTGATTTGGTGTTAGGATCTGACATAGGCATATTTATGACAACATTCTTTTAACCTTCTGCTTTCCAAAAATAATTGAGACACAAACATATACGTGTGATTACAAAATATCAGTAAATTAGAGCTGCAAGGCTTGACAGAGATGACTTTGTAGCTCTACTAAAAACTTACCAGTCTTAGTATGCCAAATTACAAGTCATGCTGTCATAAGCATAGAGATTCACAATCACTGTTACAGTATTCTTTACCTTAGAGCAGAAGCAGGTACAGCGGCAGGCTGTAATAGAATTATGAAAGACCGAAGAAAATAAGATTTCTGAAAAAGTGCTCTTAGGAAAAGAATTAAGACAATTCATTTTGGAAGTGTCTTAGTGAAATGTTTTGGCCCAAATTTTTTTTTGCAGTGAAAAATGCAGATTCAGCAACACAAAAATGATTTTCAAGTTGTTACTGTTGCCAAATGATTCGTGTTAGGGAAAAAATTGGAAAAAGACTAAACTTTTTGTTTTGACATTTTTGATTTTTCAGTTCAATATGACATTTCATTTAAAAATTCCCCCCAATTTTATTTTAAAAGGTAAAAAGCCTTTAAAATTTAGCTACTTTCAATGTTGACAACTTTTGAATCTACATCTATATCCACTCAGCCTATGCTCCCATCAACTTTTATAAGTTAAAAAACACTGTTTATTTCTGAATGGGAAACCTTGAAGGAAAACCTAGGTATTTGGTAGCATTCTTCCCTCAAGGTGCTAGGTATTCCCCACCTTGGTGTAGAGTGTACCTGTGACCCATCCGTGCCTTGGGTAGTCCACCCAAAAATGCCAAGGGCAGGGCACACTGCAAAAGGAGAGCAGATTCTCCCAGCACTGGTGGGTGACACTGAAGTCAGACTTCCCAACTAGCCACAAACAATGCTTGTGAATCCCCACACTGCTTATCAAGAAGCGAACACAAAAATACACACAGCACCCTTTACTGCATTTCAAGCCCTGGCTCCCAATCAGCTACTAGGTCCAGTAAAGAGATAAGTTATTTAAAACTCTGCTCTTTATCAAAAAGGTTCTCCTGACCCCAAAGTGTCAGCCACAGTACCAGATCAATATGAGTTTGGATCTTACGCAAAATACCACACTGCCAGCTAATCCTTTAGTAACTAAAACTAAAGGTTTATTATAAAAGGAAAGAAACAAACTATAAGAGAAATTTTAAAAGATTAAAGCAATCAGATACATGCATATGATTGTAAAGTCCATTTATATCAGGTTTCCAATGAATTTTGGCATTTGCAGGCTTCTGTGGTCTCTCTGGTTTACATCCAGTACCTGGATGGGTCTCAGTCCTTTGACTCACAGCTTAGTTGTAGATGAGTTGATCCAGATGCAGGTTAAGACTGAAGACCAAATGGATGTGGTGCAGCTGCCTTTTATGTCCCTTGGCCTTTTCCATGCTGCTTGTGGAAATTTACAGAAATAAGATGGAGTCTCAGGTCACATGAGTAAATCCTGGTGACTCATCAGGTATATCCCTGGCTTCTCCCCCTGGGCCCATTGTACCTGTGAGTTTCCTTAATGGGCCATTAAGCAGGCTAGTGCTGCAGCCATCCTGTCTGGGGTGTTTCCCAGAAACACAGCACAGTTGAAATACAGATACATCAAGCACGTCCTTAATTTCCAATATACGTATAACACATGAACGTAAACATTACCATCTTACTTAGCAAATTATAGCCTTTTTAATGGTACCTAACATGACATATCTCATATGAATTATTACGATTTTGACATTTTTGTGTTAAATAATATAATAAATGATCCCCCTAATCCAGCCAGCATCACAGTACCATGTTGTTGGAGGTGCTATCTTTCAGATAAGATGAAACACAGAAGGCCTAGTCATATGAAGTCATTAAAGATTCACATGAGTAGGAGTTATGGGTGGGATTTTCTAAAGCACCTAAAATATTTAGGATCATAAATCACTTAGCCACTTTTGAAAATCTCACTCATAAATTTGTGTCCAGGCCAGATTCCCAGTTTGGATCATTATATTCCGCCTATGTAAATTTTCCCTGCAACTTTGACTGGACATGGTACTGTTCTGTTCCTAAAAAGTATTTTTGCTTTGCTGTGTCAAAGAGCTCACATAGGATATCTCAAAGATGACTGTATTTCATGTTTTCATGTGTGTGTGGGGAGAGAGAGAAAGTGTGTGTATCCCATTCCTGAGCCATTCTGTAGCTCTAAGTCCTTTCTTTTAGGGGAGTTCTCAAGAACTTTGTCTCTGGATGCATTAACTTTCCTTCCTGATCGTCACTGGGCACAATAGGGAATGGATGATATGCATCCCCCCGTGACCTCCTAACCACATGTGCATCCATTGCATAGAAATGGCAACTTCTGGGTTGTGGAGTAAAGAGGAAACTGCTATAGAAATGTCTGATCTCTCCTCTTTTCTATATAAGGAAGAGGAGATTTGTCCACAGAAAGGAATCACTGAATGGGGATCCAGAGGGCCCTGAATGGATCTGTGTTAATCTGTAATTACTTAGAGCAAGGAACTAATGCAGATTGCACTAATTGAAAATGGACACTGTGTGGACAAGCACAGTGAATGACAAATTCTGGACACATCCCTTTTAAGGTTAAAGAAACTCTACTGCAATCACCTTCTGTTCCACAAAACCTTTGCCAGTAGGGCTTTGTTAAATTCTGTAATAAACAACCAAACAAAACAATAGTATGGAAGCACAGAAAATGGAAAGCTACATCATCTGTTCAAAATCAATCCAATTATTATTATTCCATTATGCTTTGCTGGATTTCCATTGATTTTCTTCCAGGTTTTAGAATTAAAGACATTTAAAAAGTTGACATATATGGCAATTATTATGTCCTAACATGTACTTGTGTGGATATTTTAAAATCCTATAAAGACCACAAAGTAATTGAAATAAATATTAAGAATGTTTAATTATGGTTTTCTATAATAAAGCTCGTGAACTGTTTTTACTTAACTTACTCTTGAATTTTAGTTATCAGAAATGTTGCAATAATTTCATTTCAGATGTTCAGGCCAATATAGATTCTACCATAATTTAATATTTACCGACCTGAATAAAATAATATTCCAAATAAAAATGCAATTAGAACTGCATTAGAAGATTCTAGATTTAAACATATCCGTCTTAGGAAAGTGCAATTCTTTCTCAAAATAATGATGCACTTTCCCTCTGAACAGCCCTGAAATAACTTCACTAAATTCAAGGTAGCTGCAACATAGCTGCATTATGGCACTAATAAAAATATAGCAGTTTGTGGATTTGTTCTTTTACATTATGAGAGTGTTCAAGATATAGGACTCAATTCACAACAGTATCTTGATTGTGCTTAACTCCTTTCCTGAGTAGAGATGGACTTAATACGTGCTTAAGTGCTTTCTTGAACCAGAGCAAGAATTCTGGGCTTTCCAAACACTGATAATCTCCTCCCACCTACATCTCTGTCAAAAATTCTCTTGATGGTGCCATTTGTTTCTTGCCAGTTCTGTAGTTTAGCACTCTTTTTATGCCCTATCATACATTTAGAGTGCCTTTTCAATATACATCAAACACTACTCCTCCCTTTGTCCAACCCCGCCCCTCCCAAAAAATAAACCCCCTAAAAATCCACTCTTTATGCCACAGAATTGTGTTTATAGACTTTCACTCCAGGGAATAAAATGAACCAAATCAACATGGGCAGCAAACAGGTGACACAGAGAGAAATAATGTAAAAAGACACAAAATAATGCTTGAAACTTAGAAAGGTTTGGAATTTGTGCTTGTTCATATCATTATAATAATGGCAAATTTCTCCATATTCTTCAATCAATTAGGAACATAAAGCCACGTCTACATTTCAGTGCTTCATAGGGTAGTTGTCCATGTTCTGCTAGTACATATACCCCTTTCCCGTGCCAAGTGTTCATATATGCTGCACAAGGAATGGGTGCATATACATGCCTCTCTATTTCCCCATTTGGTTCACAGTGGTAATGCTACCAGTTCATGGGCAGTGTGCAAGAGTCCTGTGCATCACAGGAAACACTCTGGGAGCCACCTTGCTGTGTGTTGCTGGTACTGGTCACTGCTTTCATGCATTTGATGATGACAGTACCTACTCATCTCTTCCTTCTGACAACTGCACTGGAGGCATGGAGCAAGTCCATGAAGATGTGATTCAGCTGCTACCCACTGAACATGTTCATGAGGTACAGTTCTGGATACTGGACAGAATCAGTCCAGAGAGATTTAAGATGGCAAAAGATGGCTGACTCAAAGGAGGAATGAAAATCCACTTGGATTCCATGGAACAGATGTGTTGAGTGCTGGGATTGGAATGGTGGGCCATAGATGGACCATTGCCTCTGATCCCAGGGAAACTGCATGGTCTGTTGGGATCATATCATCTTGGAAACCTGTGATGATGATCAGTGGCTGAAGCTCTTCAGAATGTTAAAGCAGATCTTCACTGATTTGTGCAATAAATTTGCAACAAGCTTTTGGTGTCAGACCACTCGATTTAGGAAACACATACCTGTACAGAAGCAGGTGCCTATTGTCCTTGGGAAATAGGCAACTTCTGACAGGTACCAATCAGTTGCAAATCAGTTTGCTGTTGGGAAGTCAACTGCTGGAACAATGTTTGTACATGTTTGCCAGTCTGTCAAAACTGTGATCTACCCAAAGGTGGTTGCCGTTACTCAAGCCTCTGAAATTACTGTGGGGTTTCAACGGATCACACATTGATGGAACACACATCCTTATACATTGCCCATCTAAGGGGCCAGTGAATACATGAACTGAAAAGGTTACTATTCGCTAGTTCTCTCAGGCTTACTGGACCACAGGGTTCAGTTCATGAAATATGAACATTAGACACATGGGAAAGATCCAGGAGGCCAGGGTGCTTAGGAGGTTGGTGCTGTGTCACAGGGGGAAAGAATGGACTTTACTCCCCTGAAATGGCATGATAATGTATGGTGTTTCTGTGCTGACATTTCTTTTGAGGGACCCTGCATACCCACTCTAACTGTGGTCATGAAGCTGTACCTCAGTGTCACCAACCCCCATCCCCACCCCAGAAAAAGGGAATTCAAGTACGGACTGAGTAGCTGCAGAATGGTGGTGCAGTGAAGCTGTAGGCACTTGAAAGCAAATTGGCAATGCCTCCAGACCTGTCTAGGTGCCAGTGCGGTTCAGATGATTGTGGTGTGCTGTGCTTTGCACGACATATGTGAGGCCAAAGGAGAATACTCATCAACAAGTGGGCACAGGACACATCTGGTTTTCAGTGCCTGTACAGGTAGCCCACTCATGAACAGAGCTCCTGGTTCATGGCAGGCAAGGGAAATTCATGGTGTTGGGTGCTTGAACATCATGGAATAGTGGGGAGCCAGAAAGTGACTGGAGACTGTGTGGAGAGACACTATTGTGATGCTATGGTGCTGCTGAAAAAGTTCAATAGACCATTGCCATATACTTCTGTTGGGAGACACTATGGTGGAATTTGACCCCCTGAAGCTGTCATTAACATACAAACTGAAAGTAGGCAGCTGGGCAGGGCCTTCAGGATTACTACTTTTGGGTCTGGTTTTGTGATGAAGAGAGTTTTAATGCACATTAAGGACATCATTGAACAAAGTTTTTGTTATATGTTAACTGCTCTTATTAGATTTGCTCTGTTTGGGGTGCACGTAAGCATGGGTAATGTACTTTAAAAAAATGGTAAAGTTTTGGGAGGGAAGTCACACATTCCTTCCACACTATAAGACCATTGCTACATGCACCTACCAGATACTGTGCATGATTACTCCCATGACATGAGTGCTCCCATGGTTTTGAAAGGTGACTGTTTGGTGGTGGACGAGGAAGAGTTGTAAATGCACGGTTCAGTGTCAGATATCAAACCTATTAACCTAGTCATTTATTTTTGTTTCCTTTTTCTGTGTTGTCAATGAAGTCTATAACAAAGCTCAAAAGATGTTACACTTTGCTTATCTTGTTTTCCATCCTGGTGCTTTGGATTGCAACTGTTATTTCATAGCTTAGTTCATTGTAAAGATTCCTGTTTTTTGTTTTGTTTTTAATATTAGGAAATTCGTAGCTGCAGGCAGATGGGGGTGTAGGAGGGACAGAATTCATTGCACTTCTTTGGGACCACTTATTACAGAAATCACAGTCATATGCTGTGAGTCCTGCTGACCCATCCCTAAAGCATGGAAAACATCACATTAATTATACCTGGAGAGCAAGGTACACACACAAGTGATGTGAACAGTAATTTATTGACATACCTACACTGAACACAAAGCTAAAAGTAGTTTGTAACAGGAAAAAAATCAATGAAAAAAAAAGGTAAAATTCTCACAGAAGTGTACAACCATTAACGACTGGAGCAGGATATACTTCCTCACCCTTCCCCTCTCCCTCAGTCGGAGAAAGGGGAAACAGCTGTGGAATATTGTGCAGGACGACAAATAAGGACAATCTCCTGCCTGCGGGTTGGGGGCTGAACTCAGGCTGAGCTAAAAGAACAGGTTAGGGCTCATCATTGCCCTTCTGAATGCTCTGGAGATTTCCCTTGCAAGGGGTTTTGGATGCTCATAGGGAATGTTGTGCTGACATCCAACATCATCCTCGCCATTGGGGAATAGAATGAGATTCACCACCTCAGCAGCAGTCTGGCCGGCAGCTGGAGGAGGATTGGGAAAGGATGATGTGGTACTGCTTGTTCCAAGAGAGGAGAAGTGGCTCTGGTGGCACTCGGTGCCCAGAAGTATTCTGCCATGGGTTGGTCTAGGGACTGCATGAGTACATGATCCCATTCCCTCTGTGCATTCTCCTATTCCCTGTGGACACATTCCCAGTGCCTCCCTTGCCCTATCATGCTGGAACTGCTCTTGATGTCTTCTATCTTTGCAAAAGAGCAGGTCTTCCAGGCTGCTTTTTCACCTTCCTCTGCTATCTCTGTGGTGTTGCGCATGCCCTTCCATCACAATGGTTTCCCTTTCATCACTAATGTCCTGACAAGTCAGAAACAAGAGTAACATTATACTTCATTTTTCCGTGGAAGGTACTAAAATCTCCCCATCTCTGCTGTCAAAGACCACATTATTGGTACTTTTAAGAATCCCGGGAATGCAGCTGTTACAGCTTCCTTCATCCAAACTACTTTCACAGGCCTCAAGGAAAGAGCTAAGGTTAAAAAGTGGTAAGAGACCTGCATTACCTTAATTTAAATGTAAAGTTTATGGTGCATGGATGGCCTGCTTGAGTTGGGTATGTTACTTCAGGGATGATATTCCCAAGTCACCTTTTTGGTCTTTAAAGCCTAGCCAACATTTGGACAACATAACCATTTTATACCTAATGGAAAAGAGAAGTGGCTTTCCAGTCCAGATAAATGTTCACCCAATGATCATATTGCTGAGTGAAGGGGTTTGGTGAGCTACAAAGATGGAGCAAGCACATTTGCCCTGACATTAAACCTGAAGAACCAGCTTGAATTTCTGCTATACAAAAGTTTGCTGAATTATACTAATAGGAGCGGGTGGCAATTCAAGAGGAAATTGACTGTATTCTATTGTAGCAGACAGGGTTCCCAGGGAAGAGGAGCAGAAAATCACAGGAAATGTCCACCTACACCCTAACTCCTGCCCACATCACCAGAAAGTCTGGCCCCCACATTCAACAAACAGCACTGAAATGGAAATGGAAATAACGAGTGACTCCAGAAGTGCAATATCTTCCCTGTAGTTTTGGATTAGCACCTCAAGCCAGTCGGCTGCTAAGGGATGGGGCTCTGTGTTTGTGCAACCACTGAAGCAAATGCTTCATTTGCCCCTTCCTGCTTCTTCCAGCTTCCGTAGAGCGCTTCAGTGCAGGGAGAGGCCAGACCGCAGGGACTGGGAAAGGTGCAAAACATTTGAAAAGGTCGCATGGAGACCGTAGAATTCTGACTTTCCTTGTTCAGC
Organism: Mesoclemmys tuberculata; assembly: GCA_007922155.1. Classification (NCBI taxonomy): domain Eukaryota; kingdom Metazoa; phylum Chordata; order Testudines; family Chelidae; genus Mesoclemmys; species Mesoclemmys tuberculata. The sequence goes on along the minus strand of ML675616.1, from coordinate 45,537,180 downwards.
CCTTCCCATACCTAAGCCAGCCCATACACAAGCCACCAACATCCCAGCCCCCATTAGCATGGCTCCTGAGCATAACGTGAGGGAATGATAGGGATGGAGTGGAGGAGGGGCAGCGTTGGGTCTTTCCATAAAGTATCATTAAACTCTACTTTCCTCACCCAGGTCCTTTTAAAATCCTTACACTCCCTTCCTCCGTCCTTCCCTCCCTCCAGCCCCCAACCACATTTTGTGCAATCCAGGAATTATCATTGCCAGTGGTGACCAAGTAATGACAGACACAGAGATACAGTGATTGCTCATTAATAACCCATTATAGTTTCTGCTAAATACTTTACAATGTTTCATGAGGTTTCAAAATCATTGGTTTACAGCCGTGTGTTGTTCCTGGACCATGTTGGGGTGAAGTGGGGGGAGAAGGGAATGACTGGCTGAGGCATGTAGCACCAGTGCATGAGGGGCTATTGTGGGGGAGTGTAGGGGTCCATTGTAAAATTTCCCAGCACTGGATTCATGTTCCAGCTGTGGCTTTTTGTCCTCAACTTAGTGCACCGGATAGTGATGCAGAATTACATGCTCCTCATCCTCCATGTCTCCCAGGACTTCCTCCAGGAATTTCTGCGAAGTCCCCACTTCTTTCTCACCCTGCCCCTTATCGTACCTTCATATGATAAGACAAGCAGGGTTGAAGAGGGGCTTTAGACTTAAGACATCATACTCACAGCCCTAGAGATCACCTGGTCCAACTCATTGTAACATGGGGATGTGCTAGGTACTCTCCTGGAGCAATGATTGGAGTCCTTCAGTGTACAGTACAAGAGCCAGAGGTACTTCCCATGCTCCTAAGCCCTGGGATGGAGGCTGGTGAATGACCACCTCCTCCAGCCTCTGTGAAATCTCCTAGTACAGGTTCGTGTCAACTCATATAAAGTCCTGGAGGCTGGTGTACTCTAACTACACTTTGACCAGCTCCATGATCATCTTTACTGATCTATGGTTTCTACTATCTCTGGCAAGAGGGGGTGGTCAAGGACCTTTATACCTTGGGTAATGATCATGTAATAAAGGGATCAATAGAATCATAGAATCGTAGAATATTAGAGTTGGAAGGGACCTCAGGAGGTCATCTAGTCCAACCCCCCGCTCAAAGCAGGACTATCCTCAGCTAAATCATCCCCATGAGGGTTTTGTCAAGCCGCAGCTTAAAATCTCTAAAGATGGAGATGCCACCACCTCCCTAGATAACCCATTCCAATGCTTTACCACCCTCCTAATAAAAAACTTTTTCCTAATGTCCAACCTAGACCTCCCCCACTGCAACTTGAGACCGTTGCTCCCTGTTCTGTCATCTGCAACCACTAAAAACAGCCTAGCTCCATCCTCCCTGGAACCCCCTTTCAGGTAGTTAAAGGCTGCTATCAAATCCCCCCTCATTCTTCTCTTCTGCAGACTAAACAGGTCTAGTTCTTTCAGCCTCTCCTCATAAGTCTTGTGCTCCAGCCCCCTAATCATTTTTGTTGCCCTCCACTGGACTCTCTCCAACTTGTCCACATCCTTTTTTTTTAGTGGGGAGCCCAAAACTGGACATAATACTCCAAATGTGACCTCACCAATGCCAAATAGAGGGGAATAATCACTTCCCGCAATCTGCTGGCAATGCTCTTACTAATGCAGCCCAGTATGCCATTAGCCTTCTTGGCAACCAGGGCACACTGTTGACTCATATCCAGCTTCTTAACCACTGTAACCCCCAGATCCTTTTCTGCAGAACTGCTACCTAGCTCATCGGTCCCCAGTCTGTAGCTGTGCATGGGATTCTTCCGTCTTCAGTGCAGGATTCTGCACTTGTCCTTGTTGAACCTCATCAGATTTCTTTTGGCCCAATCCTCCAATTTGTTTAGGTCCTTCTGTATCCTATCCCTCCCTTCCTGGGTATCTATCACTCCCCCTAGCTTAGTGTCATCTGAAAACTTGCTGAGGGTGCAATCTACCCCCTCTTCCAGATCATTAATGAATATGTTGGACAAAACCGGCCCCAGGACCGACCCCTGGGGCACTCCACTTGTGACTGGCTGCCAGCTAGACATGGAGCCATCGATCACTACTCGTTGAGCCCTTTGCTCTAGCCAGTTCTTTCTCCATTTTACAGTCCATTCATCCAATCCATACTTTTTTAACTTGCTGATAAGAATACTGTGGGAGACTGTATCAAAAGCTTTGCTAAAGTCAAGGTATATAACGTCCACCACTTTCCCCTCATCCACAGAACCAGTCACCTCTTCATAGAAAGCAATCAGGTTGGTCAGGCATGACTTGCATTGCATTGTAGGAATGGCCCTGCAGGATTATCAATACCTGTGACTTGGTACACACCACTTGTCCCCATCCACACTGCACTGTAGAATGGATATGAGGCTATGCCACAGCACAGGTGTATACATACCCACGCCTCGCATACATTCTAGCTTTCCTGCTCTAGCCTGTCCTTCACGAATGTGCTGCAGGGCTTCAAACGTGAAGAATATATGTGTGACAGGGTGCGGGCATGGCACTGAAAATTAAGACAGCCCTCTGCCACTGGAGCCCTAATTAGAGGGGGAGCGGAGCCAGCTGAGCGAGCCTGTGGGGACTTGGCTAACAGGAAACAGCTGTTATGCTCATTAGACTGGCCCTATAAAGGCTCAGAGTAAGGAGCTCAAGAGGAGAAAGGGGGATTACCAGAGACTAACAGCAGGGAGGTAGCTGGAGCAATGGAAGAAAGGAAGGAAGGAACGAACAAATGAGTGAATGAACAAACAAACAAAGGAAGGAAGGAAGGAAGGAAGGAAGGAAGAGGCGAGTGGTTAGCCTGGGAAGGAAAAGCCTCAGGTAGAGGGAAGCTGCCCTGAGTAAGAGGCTGAGACTGTGTGGCTCCTGAGCCTGGATTGAACTTGTAAATAGTTGGTGGTGGGGAAAAAGCCCGTGAATAAAGAGCACATAGGGAGGGCATGAAGCTGTGATCTGTGTGTGGTTTGTGAGAGCAAAAGCACAGAGCAGCAAGGGGGACCCAGCATCAGCCCGTTACAATATGGTTATAACACCAGCACACCCGCAATCCTGTACACTCAAAAGTGTAGATACACCCTAAGGGGTGTATATTTCAGGGCACTAGATGCTTCCCATTTTGATAACCATAGGACTAATTCCCTCCAATGTATCATCATCCTTCTTGTAACGATGTGCCCAGAAATGAATGCGTTGTTCCAAGTGTGGTCACACTACTCTGGAGAGAGAGGGATTATTACCTTCCAACTCTGTGACATGATGCCCTTGCTTATGGAGACCAACACTGTGCTGGCTTGATGATGTTGTTGGCATTTCACATTGCGAACTAATGTCTAATTTAGGGTTCACTTAAACGCTAAATCTCTTTTGGCATGACTACTCCCTGGGTTTCTCTTTCCAACTGCACATTTGTGTTTCCAATTGATTTTTCATGTGTCTCAGCTTTCATTTTTTCCAAACTCATTTTGTTTAGGTTTCACATCTATCCTTTTGTATTATTTTTCTGTCCTCATTGCTATTTACAACTCCTCCCACTTCAATATTTATGTCAATTTCATTGATGGGATGTTTGTTTTATGAATGAAGACATTTAATAAAGTCAGAACTAATGCTGCAGCTCTACAGGAAAACCGAGGAGACATGATGTGGTGCATACTTTCCTGCCTCTCCTCAAACTGGTGACTGCTGTTAATTACAGTGTATGCACTAATTGGCCGAGGCCTGGGCACATTCTGTAACACACAGACACTGCTTCAGCAAGGCTTATAGTACAACCGCAGTAGACCATCTTGGTGTTCTGTTGATTGCTAGGGAAAGATACTGCTCTGCTTCTTGTGTGGGAGCAGATTTGATACATTCTTCCACTATCCTCTTATACAATAATACAACATGAAGTGGGATTTAGCCCTTTTTTCTTTATTAATGAGAATAACTGTCAACCGCAAGAGGAAAATATTGTAAAAGGTGTCTCTTTGTGTCAACAACAGAAAAAGGCATTTATAGAGACTGAACCCTGATTTTCAAACTTGAGCCCCTAAGATATTAGGGACCCTGAATGACAATGGAGGCATCCATAATGTCCACTGTAGCCATCTACTCTACTGGCTGCTCTGAATGCCCAGATGTGGAATTTACTTCTCCCTTATTTGATAACTGTACTCCCTATATTTGTAAAGCACCCAAAAATTAATGACATTTGAAAAAATTGAAATAATGGGTATATGCTCAAACAGTTGACATACTACACATGCATTAATATTAAAGCATTGCGTACACATATGTTCTTTGTAGGTGTGTGTGAACTTGAATACAATTGGGTTCATTCTAAGGGTCGGTTGCGAAATGTTGTTTGCACTGGGACATGCAACCCCTATAACTTGCATTTGAATACACAAATAGACACTTACATACACAAATACCCATATTGCCTGTAGAAATAGAGAGTCAGCTGCACATTGGTGGAAATATGCAGGTGCCAGAAAAAGTTTGTCCACTAATTTGTGAGTGTGGCTTGGAAAGAAATTTTCACAAATAGGACCCCAGTATGTCAATTCCCAGTAGGTGTCTCTCTAGCAATTTCACATTTGTGGTTCTTCTATATATCTGTGTATTTACCTAAAAAGTAAATTGAATGAGCCTTAATTTCAGCCAATATCAGAATTGAAAAATTTGAAGTAGGAATGCTTCCCATTGAGATCAAACACACACCTTTTTGCAGAGCAGTTTCTGCTACTGCTGATGGTGCAAATTCTTCTTTGGACCATGGAAACCCCCTGAGAAGGAATACTGTAGTGTTGCACCTTATGCAAGCCTTCATTTCTACCCTACTCAACTTCATCGAAGGATTTTGCCCTAGAAATGTTTCTTCTTACTGAAATTAGTTTTGCAAGGAGGAAGAAAACACATTAGAATGATTCTTTGTGAGTATTTCCATGACAGTCTATTTATTAGAGGGAAAGCAAGGAGGATGGGTGACTTCCCCAGAATATTTAATCTTTGTGCCAAATAACAATCTTAGGGTTGAAGTTGTTGCAAGAAATAGAAATGGTAAAAAAGACTCCACTTAAAGAACAATTTTAAAGATAAACTGAACAGTCCTCATCAGATACTATATACTATATATTATATATATAATATAATACTATATAATATAATATATAATATAATTAATATATAATATATTATATACTAATATATTATATACTATACATATGTTATATACTATAAATCAGCAATGAGCAGGAGCTACGCTAGCTTCTGTTGAATGCTGCCATGAACGTATCTGACAGGGAACACAGCAAACCAAATATGTTAAAATAAAACACAGTCAATATATCAAAGGCAGACCAACAAGTCAAAACCAAACAGTTGGCCTTTCAAATTACTCCTAATAAAACGGTAATATACTACATCATACATTACTTATTTCTTATTTAGGATCAGGTTAATATTTTAAGAACCTAGCTAAAGATTGTGGCTTGTTGGCTGGTGAGCTATCCTCCTCTGAGTATGCTAAAAATGGTGACCAAATATCTAAATATCTATTATCTTTTTTGTGTTTCCCTTATGTATATACTTGGTGTGAAAATGTTTCCATTACAAGGGCTGTTCATGTTTTGCTATACCACAATTCCATAGGCGAAATCAGATTTTTCCAATAGTGTGCCATACAAAGTCTTGCTGCTAACAATAAAAAATAAATTAATTTGTCATTCTGATTAAAATGTAGATCTTCTATTGGAGCATTAAGTAAACAGCTCAGGCAATCTCTAGGATGATAGCATATTGTCATAAAATAAATCTTTTTAATAATTTTCTCCCCAAACCCTCTAATTCCTGGACACAATCACCACCTGTGTGCAAATATATTTCCCTTTCTCTAAAATCCCTCCAACAGTTTCTACCTCGGAGCAAAAGCATGATGGATCTTAACTGGAGTCAGATGCCATCTACACAGCAATTTATAAAAAAAATTCTTCGTGAGCTACACCCACTGAAAATATTTATCTCTTTTCTCTTATAGAGACACGCTCATCCAGATCAGTGTTTGTCCAAATCCCTCTCCCACCATTTCATCTGGATTGTTTTCTTACCAAATCTTTGTCAATCAAAATTGTATGTATCTTAGAAATTAAACCTTTTGTTCCAGCTTTTTCCTGGGCCAACTCCTCAAATGCGGTTAAATGTCTGGACAGAGATGTCTTGAATCCAGATTTCACAATACAATGTTTGACTCGTAAATATTGTTTGCAGTTTTGTTGTAGCCATTTTGGTTCCAAGATGTGTAAGAGACAAGGTGGGTAAAGAAGTATCTTTTACTGCATACAGATGACAAGCTCTGGAAATGTGAAAGCTTGTCTCTTCCACCAAAAGTAGTTGGTCCAATAAAAGGTATTGCCTCACCCACCTTATCTCTCTTGTAAATATTTAAAATACAGAATATTGATATTATTTACATATGTTTATGCTGTTCTTATAGAATCATATAAGAATTATAGGTGTCAAAGATGGAAAAGATCTATTAGGTCATCCAGTCCTTATCAGCCAATGCAGGATTGTTCCTTCTAGGAACACTAAAAGTCTTCTCAACTTTTTAGCCTCCTTCCTATAATTTTTCCCTTCTCAATTAAATAAATAAATAAATATCCTCTTTTGCAGAGAAAGGAGATTATTTTTTAGATTTGATTTGTTTTTAAACACTCAAAATTCTGCTGGTGACAAATGTTCTATCTGACATTCCAGAGGGAGGAAATCATTAAAACATTATCACTCAATTCTCAAATCACTCAAATACCGGAGAGGACAGTCTTGCCACCAACAGATTGTATTTTCTGAGAACATCATTAATTGAGATTACTGAATCAAAAAAAAAAAATTGGTTCCTGCCTCGTGACTAAAGATGAAGGGCCAGTCTTAGCCCCCATTCCAACTGCTTTGTGCTTATTCTGATATTCAAACAGGAGAGCGCTGCTCCTTCATTTCAGGCTCAATTGTCCATGTATTGTGGCTGGAGGTGAGTGACACATAGTTAAATAGCCTTTCCACCACAGGAAAGTGGACGTTGTTTCAGGAGGGGAGCTATCAGCTCTAGCAGTCTGACAGCTACCCCTCTCTGACTCTCCCACTCTCACTATGCCCACTTTAGAGCTGCCCCAATAAATACCCACCCAATGACCATGCCCGTCTTCTCTAGCCACCTGGTAATGCCTTCTGACTCTCCACTAATGCCCCTCTGCTCATGTCCTTCATCACAGAACCACAGTTTGCAATCTGAGAGTAGTAGAGGATGGTGTGTGCTTTGTAACCTCCCCTTCTCTCCGAAATGACTTCTCTCCTGAGCTTTTTACCTAGAAATGCTCCTTATGAGCCAATCCACTTTTGACCATTGCAGCTCTGCTCCATTAGAGGGGCTCATCTCTGGGGGTGTAAAGGGATCATAAAGCCAAGATAACCAACTTCCTGCACATCCCCTAGTGGTGCAGCAATCCCTGACTGGTGCAATGGTTCAACACCATCCCCTCCCAGCCCTCATCATAGAGAAAGTGGTTGGAAATAGGGGGCATGGTCAGAGCATGCACTCGTGTGATAGCAGGCCCTCAGAATGGCTCCCGGAGCAAGAAGGAGCTGGATATAACTGTAATTTTCACTTTGGCACTCAACTGGCTGCTGGTCAGCCTCAGGGTCAGGGTGTGACAAATGTTGTAAAGCCCCTTTGCTCCAATTCTGTGTTAAATGTATATTGGCCAGGGGATTTGTCCCAATGGCGCTCATTTGGTAAACCTAAAACAATCTTGATATCCAGGACTGCATTCTCAGAGAGCAGATCAAAGAAGAAGTTAATTAGAGATCACCACAGCCCAAACCAATGCAAGTTTCTCCATTCCTGCTTCAGGCATGGATGACTAGATGGCTACATTGGGACATTATTTTAAAAGTATTTTTTACCTCAGAGGAAGGTTAATATAGTAGTGAAGGAACAGTGTCTCAGTGATGACACAAACTTTAATTCAGCAAAATATTTAAGCATGCACTGGAGGGCTCTGCTGTGTAAAGATGAACTGCAGAATTGGATCCTCTGAAAGAAGTGGATAAAGGAAAAAGTAGTTGGAATAAACATGAGACTAAAAGGAGAAAGTGTTTCAACATCTCAACTCACTGACAGTTCTGAAAATTACTGAAAAACCCCTTGCATTAGCCAAGTTTACAATTTAAAGTGACAAGCAATAAACCCTATATAATGGTCAAACTCTAACCTTCTGTTAAAGCCACCATTCCTCTCCAAATTACCCAGATATGTCAAGTGGTAAGCCTCCCCACACTGAATAAATCTGACATCAACAGATTTCTCTTCTTAATTTTTAGTTTAATAAGCAAGCCATACTGCAGCTGTGAAGTTACTGATAATGAATGTTGGAAATAGGATTACTCAAGTGAGTTAAATCCTTCTTCTTTTTCATTATATGCCATATAATACTCCAAAACTCGTGTTCTGAATAGACAGGGCACAAATACTCAGAACTTATATATTTGATCCCTGTGCCTCTGGTTGAATCATAGACTCATAGACTCATAGACTCATAGACTCATAGGTCAGAAGGGACCAATATGATCATCTAGTCTGACCTCCCGCACAAGGCAGGCCACAAAACCCTACCCATACACATTTATAACAACCCCGAACCCATGACCGAGTTGTTGAAATCCTCAAAAATGAGATTTGAAGACCTCAAGCTGCAGGGAATCCACCAGCAAGCGACCCATGCCCCATGCTGCAGAGGAAGGCGAAAAACCTCCGTGGCCCCTGCCACTCCGCCCCGGAGGAAAATTCCTTCCCGACCCCAAATATGGCGATCAGCTAAACCCTGAGCATGTGGGCAAGACTCACCAGCCAGCACCCAAAAAAGATTTCTCTGCAGTAACTCAGTTCCCATCCCATCCAGCGTTCCCACAGACCATTGAGCAGACTTATCTGCCGATAATCCAAAATCAATTGCTCAAATTAAACTATCCCATCATAACATCCCCTCCATATACTTATCAAGCTTAGTCTTAAAGCCAGATAAGTCATTTGCCCCCACTACTTCCCTCGGAAGGCTATTCCAGAACTTCACTCCCCTAATGGTTAGAAACCTTCGTCTAATTTCTAGTCTAAATTTCCTAATATCCAATTTGTACCCATTCGTCCTCGTGCCTATAATAGTACTAAACTTAAATAATTCCTCTCCCTCCCTAACGTTAATCCCCCTGATATATTTATATAGAGCAAGCATATCCCCCCGGAGCCTTCTTTTGGCCAGGCTAAACAAGCCAAACAATAGTCATATAGCATGTGTTTCACATGGGTCATATTTATGTGAAAAAGCTGTAACAACTATATTTAAAACACACTTTTACTGAGAGGATAGTGATCTTCAAAAACTGTTCCAAACTCCTAGGGTGGTTATTTTATCAATAGTAGGTTGATGTTATTTTTCTTTGGCTCACGCTGTTTGTTTTGGGGGTTTTTTAACATCAGGTAATCAGTACATAGTCATTACATTGAGTGGAGGCTGGGAATACACAAGACACTGTCTGCAGCCATGTAGAGTCCTGGATTTCCTCTTCTACTTCCCATCTTCTATGCACTGCCTACCCTCTTACCTTGTAGGATGTCTGCTAAAGAACTATGCTACCACAGGCTGTCTCTTTCCAAGCCTATGAAGTAACAATGTGGAGTAGACCCTGTGACTGTGCTACTTTATATTAGGTACATAAATAAATAAACATGGCATCAGAGAGTGTGCCATAGAGAACAGCATCTTCCCAGCCCCAGACCTCTTATTCTCAGCTCCACCCCTTTCTCATTCCTAAATCTCCTGTTGTGAAACTGTAGTGGGGCTTCCATAGGATTTGGAGGAAGTTGGAGAATCCTGTACATTTGGCAACCCTGCCTTCTGCAGTCCCCTGGTTGATTCTATTGGATAGGGCTTTCATCTACTCAAATAGATAGAACATGACATGAAGTTTGTCATTTCAGTCATCTGAATGTTTAGGTAATGGGATGGGATTCTGCAATTAGAAGGCAGCAGAGACAAGGAATGCAATGTTTCTTACCATCCTTTTAAAATATACCTAGCAATTCACAGTAATAACACTAAGGCAAAGGATAAACATAACTGGTTTAAAGTAATAAATATTGTCCAAATACGTTCAGTGGTGGATTTCAGTTCAGTGGAGGTGGCAGCTGCCCACCTTGTCTCATGCAGTTCACCAGCGTCTGAACGTTCTAAGCTTTAATGTAAGAACTCAGCTATATTTTTAATTCTGTATTGTAACCCTTATGGTTGTGAAGAAAACCTCCCAAACATGAACTGCAAACTGAAGCTGTCTGTGGTCTGTTGCAGGGCAAGAACCTGAAACAATAGTGATAATATCTCATAAGGGTATTCAGTCTGAAAAGGCTTGTCTCTGAAGGACAATTTAAAAGTCTTTTCTGTTATCAGTATATTTTATAGGCAGGGGCTTGAGGGAGAGGGGAGAACATGAGCCCACCTCTTCAAACGGAGACAGCAGTATAGCAAACTGATATGATTTGCAGAGCTGTAGAGGTCTTGCCTGAAGTAGACCTTTTGTCTTGTTGCAATTTGAGTTAATTGATTTGCCAGTTAATTCAAGTTAACTAACAACTGTAAATACTAATCTGGACACTAAACAAATGCTTGTTCCATGTCATGGTTCACCTAGGCTCAGGTGAACTATGAGCATGGAGAAACATTTGTGTTCTGGAACAAATGCATGTGGCATGTCCATGAAATGAATGCATAGCCCTTCTGATCTCCTCTGGCCTTAACTAATGCTCTGACAAAGTCAATACTCAGAATTGAACAGCTGAAATAAGAGAGAAGCAAGAGGCAATAGGAGAGGAAGAATTTGGAAGAAGTGGAAAAAGAGCAAGGAGTTTTTAAGGGTTAGGGAACAAAGGAAAGCAAAAGGCAGGGGAACAATAGGAGTCTGAACATCTCTGCAGCCTTTGGACCCAGTGGACCACAAGGTATTGTTAACCTTCCTACATGACAGAACAAGAGTAGATGGCCCAGCACTACAGTGGCTCCAGTTGCTCCTCTCCAACAGAATTCAGTGTGGTGGTAAGTCACTGCTCCTTCTCTCCAAAGTTCCTCACCTGCTGGGTCCAGTTGGGATCCATATTATCCCTGCTTCTCTTCAGTGTCTCCACAAGGCCATTGGGAGAGAGAGTGAGACACCATTGGCTCAAGTGCAAACGGTATGGCAGTGGCACTCAACTATATATACAACTCTCAACTGATACAGCCATCACCACTAAAAAATAATAATGCCTACAGGAAATTAGCTGTTGGATGAAGAGCTAAACCCAGGCAAGACTGAGGCAAGACTGGTTGGAGAGAAGAAACGTTTTGAAGAACCAGCTGAGACATTGTCCTCTTCTTCCATCGAAGGCACACAGCCCCATTTGTCAGAGTGGGGCGGAACCACAGGATCCTGACCAGGTAACATTGATACCTAAAATGTCTTCTTTCAGATCCAGCATACTAGGAAACTATATTTCTTCCTCCTGGAAAAGGACTTAACCAAAGTGATTCATGTATTTGTCACCTCTGTGCTGGATTACTGTAGTTCACTAAATCTGAAGCTAAATGTGAAGATGATGCACAAGCTTGTGCTGGTCCAGAACGTGGCTACACACATTCTACATGGCTTAGACTACTACATCAGTCCTGGGCTCAAGTCTCTCCACTTGCCACTTTATGGTCTTGGATCCAGATTTTGGGTCCCACAATGAAACAATCTTCCAGAGTAGCTCAGGCAAATCTGGAGTCTGACCATTTTAGGGCAACTACAGAAGAAACTACTTCCTTTCATAAAAGTGTTTCTGTGATAAGAATGATGCTCAAAACTCAGACACACTTTCTACACACTAAACCCCTTCCACCAAAATGGAGAGGATATTAATAATATCTAAAGATTAAAACCAAAAATTTTCCCATTAAGCAGAGTTATTATCCCAAAAGGAGAGAAGTGCAAAAAACTGCATGAAGCCCATTATGGACTTTACTATTACTATCAATTTTGTGTGGAAGGCACTCAGATACTACAGTGATGGGTGCAGTATAAAACCCTAAGATAGGTGGATAATCCTCCGCCTCCTTGTCCTTCTGGAAAGCTGACAGGTTGTATAAACAAACACACTTTCTTTTTTTAGGGAATTGCTTTCCCTTTCCCCCAGCCAGATTTACTACAGACTTCATTACTTCTTACATTTACAGATGCTTTACTAATGCAGCAAAATGACAGATTTGAAGCTCACAATAAAATTGCCCCAGTTTTATTTCTGTGGTGACTATATTTCAGCCAATTTAAATCCTGTGAGCCAGAACAATCAGTTAACTTCTATTTACCATATATACTTGATGATTAACATCAGGTATCTATTGAATATCTGCAACAGAGAAAATACTGACTAGAAAAGGAAGCCATAACCTATACCAATAGTGAAACTATGAATGACTGTTGCTTAGTGAAAACCCTATTGACCCCCTACCCTGACTAAAGACCATCTGAATGAACTAGTGTTAAATTTTACTGATTCAGAGTTAACCTAAGACACTGACAAACTCATAGAAAAGACAAGGGGCTGCTTTGCAAGACAGCTAGCATCGCAGAAATTATTGACTGTGTGAAGCATTAAAATTGTTCATTTCACTGTTTTTCTAAAAGATGAAGCTAATTTGCATTATGATCATGTGCATAATGTTACTTGCTTACATCTGGGTTGCTCACACTCACTCTGCCCTAAGCACAAAATCCTACTGCTACTGAATAGGTTGGACTCCTACTTTTCATCTGACTGTTTGCAAACTGTTGACTTCAGCCATTTGCTATTTATTATTTGTGTTGTATGGTTAGTCACTGAAGTGGCATTGTATTGTTTCTGCATAGTGTGAGATAGGACAATAGTGAATTACACACTTTCAGGACAACGTATCATAGGAAGAGTCACGAAACTTTCCTGATTCATGAATATTGTCACAAATACCCACGAATCCTTATGAATTTCATGCTTATTTATAAAAAAAAATTTTTTCTGTTTGATTAGTTACACACAGACCTGAAGGCTTAATGAAATGAGCGCTGATGGTTCCATAAAAGTTTAAGTGTGATCGTTCACTGAATTTTTTTTTTTAAACTCGCACAAGTCTAGTGACAGGCCCAATATATTTTACATGCAAAAACAGCAAATTTGATCTCAAATCCATATGTTCCTCTTGGATTTTCATTCCATTTCTTATTTCAGACTTCCAGTTCATTCATTGTCTCTTACCTTTAATAAGGAAATTATGAGTTACAAGTTTAGATGCCTGCAGCTGTATAGAACCATTGTAGTTCTTTGTAGTTCTTTCGAGGGACCAGAGAGACAAATATGCTAGCATTAACTGTGTATTATAAGAATTATTCACAAAGGACGTATTATAAAACAGCTCAGACTGACTGAAGAAAAGTGATAGATTTACTGAAAAAAATCAAAGCCAGGCACAGACAAAAGAATGTGAATAAATAATATAGTTTTGTCTTGCTATTATTTTTTTCCAAATTCTAAACACTGTAATGAAGTGTTTCTTATAAAATGAGGGTGTGATTTTTCTCCATGTAAATATAGGCCTGATTCTCCACTTAATTACACCAATTTTACACCAGTGTACAACCCTTATGATAGCTGTGGAAATTGAAATTGGTGTAACATAATGGAGAATTGGGCCATTTATCAAGAATTGTAAAGTGAAGTTATTTTAGAATAAATTAGAATATTTTAAATTTACTGACATTTTTTAGCACTTAATAAGATTGATGGAAATTATTGTGGTGACTCCAAATCCTAGATTTGAAGCCTTTTTTTAAAAAAAACACAGATTAGTCAAAATGACACTTAAGTCCATTTCTAAAATGCTTTGCCCTCCATATAGTCGTTTACGTTTGTGCAAACTAAGAGGCAAAGTTGGTGTAAAATACTAATATTCTGATGTGATAAGATTTTACACCAGTTTTACACTTGTGTAAATGACTATACCTGGTGCAAGACACTGGTGAATTAGGCCCAGTGTCCATTGTAAATTAGGCAGTAATCTTGTAAACACTCTGTGATTCACTTCAGGCATGTGAACATTCCCAAAGACTTGAGCATGTCCATAAGTATCTCCAGATCATGACTTTACGTTGTAATCTCTTCAGAAGAGGGACTGGCCCTTATTGCTTTTTGCACAGTGTTGTAACATTGTTTCATTTTATAATTAAAGTGACCCAACTCCATTTTAAATTAGTAGAGGTGTAAACTCATTGGGCCGAGGTGTAAAATGTTAACTGCTTTGTAACAACCTCCAGCCATGTATTACAACAAAATCTCTGTGAAACTTCATATAAACAGTATCCATTCCTGTATTGTAACAAAATCTCTGTGACAAGCACCGGGAGGACCCCAGCAGGTGTTAAGTACTGAAGGCAACCAAAATGCAATCAGTCTGTAACCTGAAGGCTTTGTTACTTGAAACTCAGTAAGTTTCATTTAAGTAGTATTCAAACATGTATTGTAATGGGTGAGTCTTTGTCAACAGCAAACAGCAGCTGGACAATTAAGAAAAATAAAATCGAGTTTTGCTGTGTAGGTTTCGCTGTGTCAGGGTGCAGCCCCCAATCACCTCATCGCTCTTAGGAACTTCATAATTGGCTAAAAAGTGGGCATATGGCTGCGAGGAAGAGAATATAAGGTGTTCATAAACAAAAGGTAAATTGGAGATGTCCCATATCTTGGAAGGGCACCAGAATAGCTCTACGTGCAGGCTTGATCTACCTACCATCTCTCCCCAGTTTGCTGCTCAAAACCTAAGTATAGAGCTTGTGGCTGTGTAACCTGACTGTGACAGTATTTTTCCACTCAGATGAAAAACCCGGGAATCCTACTAATAGAATTGGAGTACTGCTTTGCTGCTGACAAACCTCACCGTTGCAGTGTAAGTATAATAGCATAAGTATAATCCTATAGTGTAAGCTAGCTTTGTAAATATAATTGTATAGTTGTAATTGTGATTGTGTTTAAGTAGTTAAATCGTTGTATTAAATAAGAATGAATGGTGATTTTTTTTTAAATTGTAATTGATGATGTATAAATTGTTGCAAGTAAAACAAAGTTGTATGCAAAGCAACCCTTGTCGCTCCTTATTTGAGGGATCCATATAAATCGAACCCAATAGCAAGCTGGTTCTTGTTGTCACCTCACACAGGTCATGGCACAATGGGGCCATGATTTGATGGGGACATCTGGAAGGCAAGGTGACACAAATAATAATAATTTCCTTGAAAAAAAATTCCATGCTTGCATTCAAAGAAAATATCTGTGTTAACCTCAAAGTAACTGTACTCTTCGAATTAATCAATAAAATCAGATTTTGAGCCGCCAAATGGAGACATCAAAGCACTAATGTTTACTGAGAGATATAGCCAATGACAGAGTATAAATAAAATTACAAAACATAATCTACTCTTAAACGTGAATGCTTTCTTAAAATCTTAATTGCATACATGTTGTTTTTCAATTTATGAAAGCCCAATTTTTTTCTGAAATGCAGGAAAGTTATATCCCATAAACTGCTCCTTCAAACTGTAATCTAGGGGATGCAATTGTATAGATTTAGAAAAATTCACTTACAATAGTACTTGTTCTTGAAATCAACCTGTTAGCTGTAAATTGTGGCTTACTATGAGTGAGGAACTGTAGAATACAATAATTTGTTTCAAGATTCAGTCCAGGCCAAATTATTATATCTAGGCATTTAACGAGATCTAAAGGAATAGGAAAAACATCCCTAAAATGAGAGATCTTCAACTGAGGGAAATTAGATGCTGTAGGTGCTATATAGTAATATGCATAGTATTGTATATTTCATGATAACTATTAACTCCTTGAAAACAGACTCACTAGCCAAAAATGAAACCATATTTTTTCTTTGATTTTTGTGACTACTGATGGCAAATGCAAGTATTTTGTAGATTTGGCCCATCTGTGCTGTCATTCAACGTTCAGTTCTTCCAATGAAGTCACTGAGAGTTTTGCACAAGAATGGCTGCAGGATCATGCCCTTCATCACTTTAGGATACACTTATATCGAGCATGTAAAATTATTCCTATCAGCTATCGATTCTATTGGGATTCATTGCAAGTCGATAAGCTTCTGTGTTTAGATGTTAGTGCCTGTGAAGAGCCAAATACACCGTTCAAATTCAGCTGGAAGTAGTTAAATGGGAGACTACAATGAGTGATACTGAAAGGTGAACTGTCAGGCTGGATGGAGGTTACTAGTGGACTTCCTCAGGGATCGGTCTTGGAACTGTTCTTATTTGACATTTTTTGATAATGACCTTGGCATAAAAAGTGGAAGTGTGTTAATAAAATTTGCAGATGACATAAAGTTGGGAGGTATTGCCAGTACAGAGGAGGACTGGAATATCATACAAGAAAAACTGGTTGACCTTGAAAACTGGAGTAATAGAAACAGGATAAAATTTTAAAATGAAAAGTGCAAGGTCATGCACTTACAGACTAACAACAAGAATTTTTGCTAAAAGCTGGGGGCTTATCAGTTGGAACTAACAGAAGAAGAGAAAAACCTGGGTGTATTGTGGATCACAGTTTGACTATGAGCCACCAGTGTGATGCTAATGCAGTCCTAGGATGTGGCCATCTACAACACCAGGGAGAGGAGGTTGGCTGGGGGGGTGCTCTGCAACTGTGGGGCCTATTTCCGTTCCTCTCTCTGTTCACATATCCAGGAAGAGTTCCTCTAGGAAGTGTCCGCTGGCTCCCGAGACACCTTCCGGGAGCAGTGGGAGCTGTCTGGGGTTCTCTGTTCGCTGTCCTTTTCTGGTTCCCTTAGTTTAAACCTGTGACCCCACACCCTCTCCTGTTTTCTCATTTGTTGTCCCCCGTAATCTGTTGAGCCCCAGGTCCAGTAGCTCTTCTCTTTGCGGTGGGTGGGCTTGCACGCTCTCCTAGTCCTCAAATAGTCACACCCTTTTAAAGCCGTCCAGCCTGACTTTATCATACATGGAACAGCATGGAACCTTTTTTACCACGAGACTCCATGTCTTTGTCCTCACAATTGGAAGGAACTTTATCTAGAGATAATCCTCAGTAAAATGCATTTGAAATGGTGATTGGACTATAAAAGTGAGGGGCAAAATCACCCCAGGTTCTCTCATTCTCTCTCTCTGTCACCTGAGAAGACACAGGAACTGGTTAGCAATGTTGGTTAGCAATGGAACATGTTATAAGGATTTTACCTTGTATCAAGCCTAGATTGTTAAGTTGTAGCTACTAGAAACTCTTTTATCTTTATTTTTCTTTTAACCATTTCTGATTTCAATACCTTATACTTGTACTCACTTAAAATCTCTCTCTTTGTAGTTAAATACAATTGTTTTATTTTTTAATCAGAACTAATCCAGTGTTGCACTTAAATTGAACTGTTTGGTAACTCCATTTAAAGTCGCAAACTGTTGGATATTGGTCGCTTACAGGTGCAACAGACCACTAATATTTTAATTATCCAGGAGAGGATTGAACAGTGCAGAACACATGTTTGGGGAAAATTCAGGACTGGGAGTGTGTTGAGGTCACCCTGCAAGTAGTAACTAAGGCTGCTACAAGACAGAGTGTGGCTGGTGGTTTGGGAGCTACAACAGCAAAGCATTGTGAAATATCAAAGGTTGCAGGGTCGGTGGTGACATAAGCCCTCAGTGGTCTGGATTACACCCCAAAATGTGATATCGTGTAATTAGGATAATAAGCTGATCACACGGCTACCCCAATCAAGATGATTCTACTGTATAATTGCATATTTTGCGTGGGGAATTAATCTAATCATTCTAATAAATAATCTATCTATTCTTAAAATAAAAAGAAATCTGTTTCTATATTTCAGGGAATAATCCTGCACTATCGGTGGCATTAGCAGCGCTGGCAATTCTGTTAAGAAGTGCACGTGATCACCAACATTACCCATGTGACTCCTATGTTTGAAGGAACTAAGTCTAATAGGGAGGCAGCTGTGAAGGAGTGGAGATCCTCCTTGGAAGCCTACCAAAAATAACGGAGTCTTGAGGAGTACTTCATGGTGGAGGCACATAGCTACAAACCTCTACTTGTCCACATGAAAGGTCCTCCAGTGTTCTTTCAAGGGCTTGTCACCCAATCAAGATGGCTAGCAGTGTGGAGATGGGACTGCAGCTGCCCTTCTGACGGATGAACTCTCTGTAGAGTTTCAGTGCTTTATTTCAATCTCAAAGGAATACAAACTGCTGGATCATGACCCAATAAAACAGAGATACAATCAGTTGGGATTTTAGTGTTCTCTTAAAAAATTCACACACTTTTTTCTGATACTCAAGGGAAAATGGTGAGCAGAGATTATTGGTTTATGCATGTGATAGTTAGGTGTTCAGTAATTGCACTGGAGCAGAGAGATCCCTTTCAAAGTGGTTCATGACCTACTGCAGACATTGCACTAAGCAGGGCTCTAGAGTCTGTAGGTTTAAAAGTGTGGGAATACTCACTCCTATTATTTAAGGAGGAGAAGTAGGGCAGTAGTAGGTCACTGAAGGGACAAATTCCTTTGGGCCTTAATGGAAGAGAGCTCAAGTTCATGGCTGAACTCCCAAGGCAGGCCTTTCTGGGCATGAAACAATCTGGGACTGAGAAATAAACCACCTTATCCAATGCTTTGGAAATAAGTAAAAGAACTTTGCAGGATGCCAGCATAAGGATCTTACAATAGATGTGATGTGCTGAAGTAGCTGTTTGCCTATAAAAATATGAGCAGCTGCATCTTGGGAGTGTATATGGAAATAATTATAGACCTGATCCTACAGTCCTCACTCATATAAATCTCCTCTGAATGTAATATTGGATCTCTGAAAGAGGCATCTGACTTTTTTGGGAAGAAAGACCTTTATCAGCAATTCTAATTTTTTCTTGTCGAACAAAGATTTTAGCTTGGAAATATTTCATGTGTGCTTAATGGTCATTTAGAGGTAGATTGAATATCCATTGATAAGTCTGATGATAATATATTCCCCAGGCTTTAAAAACCTGACCTGGCTCTAACTGAAATCATTGGCAAGCCCAGGATCAGATCTCATATGCCTTATGAGGGAATAAGACACTCATTCTCAAAAGAGATAAAACATAGCTTCCCTGCTATGAATATTTCTGAGTCAAGTTTAGCTCCTCCCTAGTTAACAGACCACCAAATAATGAATCACTCACAAAACAAGTAAACACCTGCAAGATAAATATATACTAGGTGCAGTTTAATTGATTAAACTGACTTCAGTGTGACAAAGCAGGCAATGAATTTTCATTACAATTTACAAAAGAACCACAAAGGTTACAAACAGTTCAGAGCAATAATGTACCCTCATTACCAAATTCCTTTTATATCTTTAACCATATTCATTTAGCATTCGGTTAAAAAGAACAGCAGGGTTCATTTTCTATTTATTTATTTATAGATCAAACATGGAAAGTGTTAGTAAATATTAATCTTTTTAGTCCTCTTTCTTGTATATTAAATTAATTTGTATATTAATGATTCTCCCAGAATAATTATGATATTAGCAAAGAGTGTATTTGAATTCTAAGGCCCAGAGCTTTAGTTCTTAACCTGTGTGTGACCTATACTCAGGAATTTTTTATGAGATTGAGTGTTGGGCTCAAATGTAATTATCCTCAGCATCTCCAAGTCTGAGGAAATACAGTGTCCAGGGAAAAGGACACTAATAAAAGTGTCTATAAATGTAATTTGTAAACAAAACTGGGTGACTGATAAGGACACTTTTATTATGGATGGGTTCCGTAATGGAGGAAATAAGAAAATTAGAACAGCTATACTGCGTCAGCCAAATGGTCCATTTACCTGAGTATCCTGTCTTCTGACAGTAGCCAATGCCATGTGCTTCAGAGGGAATGAACAGAACAGGTAATCACCAAATGATCCATCCCATCAGCCGTTCCCAGCCTCTGGCAAACAGCAATCCCTGCCTATTCTGGCTAATAGCCAACAATGGACCTATCCTCCATGAACATTTCTAGTTCTTTTTTAAACCACATTATAATCTTGGCCTTCACAACATCATCTGGCAAGGAGTTCCACAGGTGGACTGTGTTTTGTGTGAAGAAATATTTCTTTTTTTGTTGTTTTAAACCTGCTGCCTATTAATTTCATTTGGTAACCCCCTAGTTCTTGTGTTATGAGAAAGAGTAAATAACAATACTTCCTTATTTACTTTCTCCACATGAGTCATGATTTTATAGACTTCTATCATATCCAGTCTTAGCTGTCTCTTTTCTAAACTGAAAAGTCCAAGTCTTATTAATCTCTCCTAATGTGGAATCTTTTCCATATTCTTAATTGTTTTAGTTGGCATTTTCTTTACCTTTTCCAATTCCAATATATCTTTTTTGAGATGGGTGACAAGCTCTGCACACAGTATTCAACATGTGGACATATCATGGATTTATAAAGAGGCAATATGATATTTTCTGTATTATCTAGCCATTTCCTAATTATTCCTAGCACTCTTTTTAGCTTTTTTGACTGCCACTGCACACTGAGTGGATGTTTTCAGAGAACTATCCACAATGACTCCAAGATCTTTCTCAAGTGGTAACAGCTAATTTAGACCCCATCATTGTATAAGTATAGTGGGGATTATGTTTTCCATTACAAATGCATTACTTTGCATTTATCAACATTGAATTTCAACTGCCATTTTGTCACCCAACCACCCGGTTTTGTGAGATACCTTTGTAACTCTTCATAGACTTAAGGAGTTTTGTATCAACGGCAAATTTTGCCACCTCACCCTTTACCTCTTTTTTCAGGATCATTTATGAATATGTTGAAAAGTACTGGTCCCAGTAGAGACCACTGGGGGATACCACTGTATACCTCTCTCCATTCTGAAAATTCACCGTTGATTCCTACCCTTTATTTCCTATCTTTCAAACAGTTACTGATTCAGGGGAGGACCTTTCCTTTTATCCTATGACCACTCACTTTGCTTAAGAGTCTTTGGTGAGGGACCTTATCAAAGGCTTTCTGAGAATCTAAGTACATTATATCCACTGGATCAACCTTGTTCATATGTTTGTCACCCCATCAAATAATTTTAGTACATTGGTGAGGCATGATTTTCCTTTACAAAAACCATGCTAACACTTTCCCAACAAATCAAATTCATCTGTGTGACTGATAATTCTGTTCTATACTATAGTTTCAACCAATTTGCTTGGTATTGAAGTTAGGTTTACCAGCCTGTAATTGCTGGGATTGTCTATGGAGCCTTTTATACAAATTGGCGTCACATTAACTATCCTCCAGTTATCTGGTACAGAAGCTGATTTAAATGATAGGTTACATATCACAGTTAGTAGTTCTGCAGTTTCACATTTTCGTTCCTTTAGAACTCTTGGGTGGACACCATCTGGTCCTGGTGACTTATTACAGTTTAATTTATTGATTTGTTCCAAAACATCCTCTAATGACACCTCAGTCAGGGACAGTTTCTCAGATTTGTCACCTAAAAAGAATGGCTCCCTCACATTCTCAGCCATGAAGACCGACACAAAGAAATAATTTATTTTCTCCACAATAACCTTATCTTCCTCGATTGCGCCTTTAGCATCTCGATCACCCAGTGGCCCTTCTGGTTGTTTTGCAGGCTTCATGCTTCTGATGTACTTTTAAAATGTTTTGCTGTTACTTTCTGAGTCTTTGGCTAGCTGCTCTTCAAATTCTTTTTTGGTCTTCTAATTACATTTTTACACTTCACCTACCAGAGTTTGTGCTCCTTTCTATTTTCCTCAATAAGATTTAATTTCCACTTTTTAAAGGATGTCTTTTTTCCTCTAACTGCTTCTTTTACTTTGTTGTTTAGCCATGGTGGCACTTTTTTGTGTTCTTACTATGGTTTTTTAATTTGGGGTATGCATTTAAATTGAGCCTCTATAATGGTGTCTTTAAAAAGTTTCCGTGCAGCTTTCAGGGATTTCACTTTTGGCACTGTACCTTTTAATTTCTTTTTAACGAACTTCTCATAGACTCATAGACTCATAGGTCAGAAGGGACCAATATGATCATCTAGTCTGACCTCCCGCACAAGGCAGGCCACAAAACCCTACCCATACACATTTATAACAACCCCGAACCCATGACCGAGTTGTTGAAATCCTCAAAAATGAGATTTGAAGACCTCAAGCTGCAGGGAATCCACCAGCAAGCGACCCATGCCCCATGCTGCAGAGGAAGGCGAAAAACCTCCGTGGCCCCTGCCAATCCGCCCCGGAGGAAAATTCCTTCCCGACCCCAAATATGGCGATCAGCTAAACCCTGCGCATGTGGGCAAGACTCACCAGCCAGCACCCAAAAAAGATTTCTCTGCAGTAACTCAGTTCCCATCCCATCCAGCATTCCCACAGACCATTGAGCAGACTTATCTGCCGATAATCCAAAATCAATTGCTCAAATTAAACTATCCCATCATAACATCCCCTCCATATACTTATCAAGCTTAGTCTTAAAGCCAGATAAGTCATTTGCCCCCACTACTTCCCTCGGAAGGCTATTCCAGAACTTCACTCCCCTAATGGTTAGAAACCTTCGTCTAATTTCTAGTCTAAATTTCCTAATATCCAATTTGTACCCATTCGTCCTCGTGCCTATATTAGTACTAAACTTAAACAATTCCTCTCCCTCCCTAACGTTAATCCCCCTGATATATTTATATAGAGCAAGCATATCCCCCCGGAGCCTTCTTTTGGCCAGGCTAAACAAGCCAAGCTCTTTGAGTCTCCTTTCATAAGGCAGATTTTCCATTCCTCGGATCATCCTAGTAGCCCGTCTCTGAACCTGTTCCAGTTTGAATTCATCCTTCTTAAACATGGGACACCAGAACTGCACACAATATTCCAGGTGGGGTCTCACCAGCGCCGTATATAACGGCACTAACACCTCCTTCTCCTTGCTGGAAATACCTCGTCTGATGCATCCTAAAACCGCATTTGCTTTTTTAACAGCCATATCACATTGGCGGCTCATAGTCATCCTGCTATCAACCAATACCCCAAGGTCCTTCTCCTCCTCCGTCGTTTCCAACTGATGCATCCCCAACGTATATGTAAAATTCTTATTATTAATCCCTAAGTGCATGACCTTGCACTTTTCACTATTATATTTCATCCGATTACTATTGCTCCAGTGTACAAGGTGGTCCAGATCTTCCTGAATAGCATCCCGGTCCTTCTCCGTGTTAGCAATACCCCCCAGCTTCGTGTCATCCGCAAATTTTATTAACACATTCTCGCTCTTTGTGCCAAGATCAGTTATAAAAAGGTTAAATAAGGTCGGTCCAAGAACCGATCCTTGAGGGACTCCGCTAGTAACCTCCTTCCAGCCTGACAGTTCACCCTTCAGCACGACCCGCTGTAGTCTCCCCTTTAACCAGTTCCTTATCCACCTTACAACTTTCACATTCATTCCCATCTTTTCCAATTTAACTAACAGTTCCCCATGCGGAACCGTGTCAAACGCCTTACTGAAATCGAGGTAAATTAGATCTACCGCATTGCCTTTGTCTAAGTAATCCGTCACCTTCTCAAAGAAGGAGGTCTACTTTTTCATGTAGCTCCCCTTTCTGAAATTAAATGTTACCATGATAGGCGGCTTTGGTGTTTCTGCCCCCACAGGGATGTTACATTTTGTTATGTTATGGTCACTATTACCAAGCAGTTCAGCTATATTCACCTCTTGGACCGGATCCTGTGCTCCACTTAGAACCAATTCAAGAATTGCCTTTCCTCTTGTGGGTTCCAGGACTAGATGCTCCAAGAATCAGTCATTTAAAGTGTCAAGAAGCTTCATCTCTGCATCCTCTCCTAAGGTGACATGTACCCAGTCAATATGGGGATAAAATCCCCATTATTATTAAGTTTTTTATTTTTATAGCTTCTCTAATTTCCCTGAGCATTTCACAGTGTACATCTACACTGATGGCAGCAAACTCACCACCATCAGATCGACTTATCTGGATTGATTGAGCAGTCAGTGAAGACCTGCTCAATCAATCCAGAAGTCGACGCTGTTAATCCACCCCCTAAAGTGACATAGCGCCGTGTTCACGGGAATGCAGTTCCCATTGGCTCAGTGCAGTGAAGACAGCATGCAGAAGAGAAGCACAGCGGTCGACAGGAGTTACTCTGCATAGCTGGCATAACTCCTGTCAACTGCCGCCAAATCGCCAGGTAAGTGTAGACCAACCCACAATCACTATCATCATTCTGGTCACATGGTCTCTACTGCTATATTCTTATTATTCAAGCATGGAATTACTATTCATAGAGATTCTATGGCACAGTTTGGTTCATTTAAGATTTTTGTTTCATTGGACTCTGCTTCCTTTCACATATAGTGCCAATCCCGCACCAGTATGATCAATTCTGTCCTTCCAATATATTTTGTACACTGGTATTACTGTGTGCCATTGATTACCCTAATTCCACCAAGTTTCTGTGATGCCTATTATATCCATATCCTCATTTAATACAAGGCACTCAAGTTCACCCATCTTAGTATTTAGACGTCTAACATTTGTATATAACCACTTTTTAAAAATTGTCATTTTTACCTGTCTGCCATTATGTGATGTAATTGAATGTGAATCTTTTTCATTTGACTGTTTCTTATCAGATCCTACCCACATTTTATTCTCTTCCATCCTCCCCTCCTTACTAGAACATAGAGAATCTCCATTAATAGATCCTCCCCTAAAGGATGTCTCTTCCAGAACCTTGTGCTCCTCTGCACCTGCCAGTTTTCCCTCAACCCTAAGTTTAAAAACTGCTTTAATTTTACATGCCAGCAATCTGGCTCAGTTTTGGTTTAAACAGAGCCCATCCTTCCTGTATAGCTTCCCCCTGCCATTTTACCTGTCTAACTGGCACCGCGTCTGGAACTGGAAGCATTTCAGAGAGTGCTACCATAGAAGTCCTGGACTTCAATCTTTTACCTAGCAATCTAAATTTGGCCTCCAGGACCTCTCTCCTGTTCTTCTCTATGTCACTGGTACCTACATGTAGACGACCACTGGCTCCTCCCCAGTATTACATATAAGTCTGTCTAGATGTTTCAAGAGATCCGCAATCTTTGCACTGAGCACGCAAGTCATTATTCAGTTCTCCTGGTCATCACAAGCCCAGCTATGTATTTTTCCAGTGATCGAGTCCCCCATTAATATTACCTGTTTTTTCCTAATAACTGGAGTTCCCTTCCCCAGAGAGGTGTTGTCAGTGCAAGAAGACACCACGACATCATCCAGAAGCGGGGTCCTGATGGTCTTCTTCCCTGAGACTCATCCTCCTGAACAGTACAGAGGCTGTCATGCCAGGGTTGGGACCATCCTACTGTGTCCCAAAAAGTCTCATCTATGTACGTTTCTGTCTTCCTTAGTTCCTCCAGTTTAGCGACCATGGTGTCCAAAGCCCATATGCCATTCTGAGGGCCAGGAGCTCCTTGTACCAAATGCACACACACCACACTCCCATGGAGCAGGTAATTACATATGTTATACTCAGTGCATTAAACTGGATAGCCCCCACTCTGTTACTAGACTTCTGCCTGCATTCTCTTTTTACTTCTGTAGATCTTTCATGCATTGTTGTTTGTTTTTATTGGGGGGGGTATTATCTTTTGTTTACAGAATGTTAATGAATTGTATCTACCCCTCACACTTAAGTCCCTCGCAAAACTCCACTGTTGGTTGCCTCTGGTCACTAGAGTCTCTAATTGCTTAGGAGTGGGCTTTTTAAATCCTGGTTCTCCCTGAGTAGCTCCGCCCTTTGGTTAAGGGTTGATGGGTTTTATTTATTTCAATAAATAACCCATTGAAAGTTCATTAAGAACTGTCAGTTGTCACAGCTGTTAGTAATAATGACTGGGTTAGAGATTCCTTTTCACTCAGTCAGGTAAACTGAGGCCTATAAAAGAAATTCTGTCAGTAATTAGGAGAATACAACACAGGGTGAAATTAATCTTGGGAAAGGACTATTCCCTTCAAAAAGGGATTTCTTTGTCTCACACACATAAAAGGAAAGAGGGTTGGAACCGTAGACTGGCAATTAATATTGTCAGCTTTCCATTAGGTACTGCGGATGTTACCTTCTCTTGACCTTGTAAAGAGTGGTAAAGTATCTATTCTTTCTGTATAGTGCTGTATTAATGTTTGATTAATAATCTTTGATTAAATAAGTCCATTTGAACTTATTTGACAACCTTGAATTATTAAATGTAAATGCAACAAAAGAAAGGCTCAGCAGTATTGAAAACATTTAATAATAAAAAAGGACTGGCTATTTAAATTTTGAAGTATGCTAGGTTACACATTTTGGGAGAAAGACAATAATTGCACGTCAACAATTGCTTTGTTCATGGATAAATGCTTTCTCTACAATCAATATACCTATTTAGTGAAAGGCAATAGCTACTGAGGAAGTGCACCACTGTATTATTGTAACTGAGGTTTTAGTGTGTGGCTCATTGTGGAAAATAGATTGAGAGAGAATACCAGCAACTGTGTTGGAAAACTGCTCCACGCATGTAGGCAGCATAAGGGTTGATCGGATACTATGTGAATTAAATTAATTCCTTGGCTAAAAGTAGCTTATTTCAGCAGAGACAATGGCTGTATCTTTCAGCCACCACCATGCCTACAGTGCCCCAGTAGAAGAATTCCCTTCTTAATGAGGTTTGAATGACTGCTGTGCTATCATCTCACCATGAGTTAAGCAATTATTTTACTGAGTTAATCTAATATCTAGTTATGATGGGGTGTCCATGCCACACAAGGCAGAGTAGGTTGTTAGGATATTTAACCTCATAGACTGCACGTGGGGGACAACCAGGAACTGAAAGGTTAATTGATGATGAAACCCAACTGGGTAGAGGCAGGGTGAGCTTGTATAAAGCCAGCAAGCTGAGCGCACAAGAGGACTACAGCATGAAAACTTGCAATCACTGTTGGGCTTAGCAAGGGAAAAGCCAGGGTTAGAGTAGAAACTCTAGGATCCTGACCCTGATAAAAGGATGTACCCAGAGAGATGGTAGAATAAAGGTGTGAGAAGTGGAGTAGGACAAGGTTCAGGTAACAGCAGCAAGGTTTGGGAAAGTGCAGATCTTGATTGCTGAGGAAAGGTTTCTGAGCTGGAATGTGGAGTAGTGGAGGGTCAGAGCTCCCTGTGAGCAGCTGGGGGAGTGGTATAGGACCTGGCCTTGCAGCAGAAGACTGTCTGGAATGGCATGCATTCCCCTTGGTGTGACTTTAATTCCCTGGAAAGGGAGGATTACATTGTGACCTGGCTGGAGGGCTGAGTCATGAAGAGAAACATGGCTAGTCCTAGAGAGGAAGTTGCTTACACCACTTCCTATCGAGGGGTATATCAGATCTGAGCGGAGCTCATCCTCAAATACAGTCACAAAAAAAAGGTTTGTTGAATATTTTCCAGTTGAGCTACTTGAATGATAGTGAACAATGTTCATGGAAAGTTTTTTGCAAAACTGGCAGCTTTTGAAAACAAATAGGGTAGGTAACCTGTTCAATGAAACTGGGCTCAACTCTCCTGTTCCAGTCTAGGTGCCCCCAGTTAGGCCAGTTCAGAGAGTGGAGCAGCACCTGGGGCACTATAAGAGGCCTGAAGAGATCCTGTGAGAGGGTGAGAGCGGATTGACTTAGTCAGGAGTGAGCTAGGAGAAGTGGTGGACAGGAGAACTGCCACAGACAAAAGGTAGCTCCTAGGGGAAGGCTAAAGGAAGGAAAGCAGTGAAAGGAGTTTGCTGGTTGGTGTCTCCAGGTCAAAGAGCCAAAGCTAGTGATCTGAGGAAGGCTGAATGCAGGACAAGCAGCTGTAGGCATGAGAGGGAGTCAGCTTATGACTGTAAAAGCTGAACTCTAACAAACTAGGTTTGCCCATCCATAATAGAATCCCATAGGATAACCTCTTTGAGTCCAGGAGGCATTAGTTTACTAGATTAACTGGGTTCTTGTCAGGTCAATTTTTAATTTGAACAGTATGTCTCAATCACAACAATTACTCATTCTTAACCAATTAACAATTTATTAATTCACCTAGAACCACATTAATATATAATCAACAGTACTTCACTACAAGTACAGACAACTGATATTCTAGGTCTGTATTACACAAACCCACACACACTCTACAATTGCAAGCAGTTATGTCAAACTAGAGTTGAGGTTCAGATGCACATTAAAAAACAATGCAAATTACTAAGATTTATTACATTTACATATGAATCAATAATTTCATACCTAACATTTATCACACTTTGAAGGCTGCACTTGTTTTTAAGGCATTTTGAAAGGTGTGGTTAATACAGTTTGACTGGACTTGTCTAAACTTGTCCCTTTCAGAATATTAAAACAATTATTTACGTTATTTTCAATCTCTTGACTCCCAACTTGCTTTGATATATAAAGGAGTTAAAATCTAAGATATGGTGACTTGAGTTCTAACTAGGTAGTGTAAACTCAGCAAGAGAACCTACAGTTATTTATATTAAAGACTAGACAGAGAAATACAATCTCATCACTTCTTATCCTCTTAACCCTGGGATAGGGGATGGGTGGTCCCCTATCCCAGGACCACATGGCTGGTCCGGCATTAGTCATAATTACAATTCTGCAGCTTCTTTTGTTGCATTCAGTGAACTCTCTTGAGCACATGTTGACTTCAGGTTATACACTCTAGTTTTAGGGCTTGTAGGAGGCCTCCCTCTAATTCGCATTGGATGACAAGTGAGTGTTTTGATTTTAGCTTGCAGTTTCTTGACTGCTACCATTATTAAGCAGTAGACAGTGTTGGCAATTAACAAATTTGTTCAATCCTTTTTCTTATCACAGGTTTTTAAAGTTTTTATTCGTTTCAATGATTGTATGTCATTATTAGCCCCCAGTAATTATTCGGATCCCCTCCTTCTAAGCAATTTAATATCCCAAAGTTATACCCTGGTTTATGTCTTTCAACAGTTCTTCTTCCTTGTGCCAGACAAGTCCTATTATTTCTAGAGTGTAACAATTATTTACAATGAACACCAACAACATTCTTAAATTATAAGCTTGGAGAACATAATCCATACACTGCTTGATTATACGTAAGCATTTTTCATTATTTAGGACTTTCAATAGGACAAGATATTTCCTACATGTACAAGGATGTAGATCTGTCTCACCAGGCAAACAAATTTGTGTATTCTAATTCAGGGTGAAAGACTGTTTTCCTTGTAAATCAAATGTATAGTTCATATTTTGAGTAAAAACATGTGCCTTGGACTTCTTGGAGTAACAGGCCATTCACCAAGCTTGAAGGTCAAATTTACAGACATATTTCTTGTTTGCTTAACTTGCAGCTTCCCCACCCATCTCTTGACCCACTTAATGTACAATGGACCACTTTGCAGGATATGACCCTAGCATCATAACTTAAAGTTATTTATTTAGCTAAATTGTGAGGTGGAGGGGAGGCTTTATTCATATGTAAATTTCAAAAGATTCTTGCTAAGTGATTAACAATTCTCTCATTTAGCCTTTTTAGTTTCTATTCTTGGGACAGAAATGCCTGACCTTTGCTGATCTGTGGGTCCATAGGACAAAGTGTCTCACATGATGTGAACCACTTTCTTATTGTTTTCCTAGGTGGATCCCATGTTAGCATAAGCAAAAAAAGGTGGATAGATTTTACAATTTTTAGGGGCCAGAAGGAAGCAGTCGTTAATTAGTCAAGACATCTATCTTCCATATATCCTTTACACAACAGCAAAGGGAGTTGCCATCTGGTTGCGAGCCATAGAGGGGCTTACTTGCTGACATCTCCTTGCTAGAGAGCTGGACCCAGAGGAACTGTGAAAGGAAGATATTCCTAGTAGAGAAGCTGTGCGATTTCCCACTGGGAAAAGCAAGTTGCACCCCAGAGGGAAGGGCTGAGGTGGTTCTCCTGGCAGAAGGACAGAGGATAACTGACAGACTCTGGGCATGGTAGAAGATGCCAGACTGGGGTATGTGCTATGTTAAGGCCCAAGAGAATATATGATTAAGGACTACTTACACTGAGGTGATATGGGCCATGAGGAACTACTTGCACAGTGTTTGTTACTAAATGGTTGGAACAGAGGACAAAATTCCATGAAGTTATTGGGGATTCAAAGGGAAACTGAGGTAAGAAGCCACTTGCAGGACTGCCCTGAGGCCTTGAGGGGGTGCCTGGAGGAGGCTACTAGTTTACAAAAACATTCTTCCAACTATTTTAAAGCATTCTTTAAAGAGCTTTACATTTTTGCTTATTAAAGTTATACTGTGTCTGGGAGCTAGAATAAATTATGAGGCACCCTTACATCATTGATGACATTGAGCCATTTAACAAGATATAAGTGAATATTAAAGAATCTGAATATTAAAGACCCTTTATTTTTTTGAGCACCAATACATTATAATTTCTTTGCTCATGTACAGACTAAAGATAAAATTCCTCTCTCCTTAATGATACAGTTTCCCCATAAACTACAGTAACACTACTCACAGGTAAAGTGAGCAGGATTCGGCATTAAGCGAACATCTTGCCTATTTTATGTAAATGTATAGCATAGCGTGTGACTGTTCCTCTAGTAGCCTGAATGAACAATTCTGAAAATGAGACGCCTCTAGTAACCTTGTCTTTTTCAGTATGACTTTAAAATAATTTTCTTATAGACTAAGGAATTTTTAAAATGTCAGCAGTGTTTACTATTTTAGAGTACAAACTCCTGTATGCTATTAAAAGATAAGTAAATATTCTGATATAAGTGTCAAAATGATAGAACTGCATAATAAACTGGTCCATAAAACTCTTTTCATAATAGATTTAATTAAAACTTGAACATGTGAAACAAACACTCTTGCTAATAAAATACCCACTGGTTTGACAGGATTTAATAATAACTACTAAGAGATTTTTGGCTCTTGCTCTAATTTAATGTTGTCTGCCATGCAATTTTACAAAGACCTGGAAATTGACCTGGAGTGACCCTATCAAGCTGTTCTAGAAACGAGTTCAGCCACAGCCAGGCTCAAACCATGCTTAATCATGGTGGCTAAACAGTTATTTACACAGTGCATTACACATCTAACCCTTCTGCCAGGTGCTGATGGCAGCAAAAAGGGCTGGGTTCAATTTTCTAGGGATTAAAATAAAGAATATTTTTTGGTGGGGGAGACAACAAAAGAATTTGGGGAAATCCACAATTAATCAACAAAGTCCATGAGGTGAGATTTCCACACCCTTGGTTGCCTTAAATGGAGTCCCAACCTTAGTCTTCCTGGCAACTGAGAGTGGCTGATGTGTTCCAGGCACCACCTCCTCACCTGCCCACTCACAGTTAACCATCCTGAGTTGGAAAAGTCCAAGGATGCTGTCTGGCCAGTGCTGCCTGGCCTGCTCTATGGGCTCTACCACCTGACCAGGTGAGGTGACTGCCACTTTAATTGTTAGGTAGGGAGGGCTGCACCAGAGTCCTCAGGAAGGCTGCTCTATTTGTGGCTTTGGCCCTAACTGCCTCAGCTGTGCTCGAGCCACCACCACGCTGCAACATCTGTCCTCTCAAACCTGCTGCAGATGCCTAGAAATCACACTCAACTCTGTGCCAGCCTCTATTCTGCAGCAACCTCATCTCACAAGTCAGTGGTATCAAGGACCCTTCACAGAGTTTTCCCCGCCAGTGAGGCACTCCTGACTGAAAACAGGAGCCTCCTCCTCTCTCTCTTCTCCTTCAGCTCTGTGTAGGCTTTTTTATCCAACTAGGCCTGATAGTAGTCTTGGTCAGGCTGACCCCCAACACATTCTGTGTCTTGTGCTTCCCAACCAGGTCAATAGCAATTTTCTTTGCTGTGTAGACATATATGCAGGCTTCAGGCCATGGGGCTTATGTCTGCCCGTATCATCACAGCGATAAAGATGCATTTTCACAATATCATGGAACCAGTTTATATTACACAAGTGAGGCTGGCTACAAATTCCCATCCTAGCTAGGAGCAGAGAGGGAGGTAGGAAATGCTGCTGCCCCTTTTCCTTTCACAGTTGGAGCAGATGGAGCATGGCTAGCAAAAGCAGAGGGGGCAGGATATCGGCTCTGTAAACTTGCGTTTATAGTTTTGATCAGTTACAATAGCAGTATATGTTGAACATGTCCATCTCTACAGTATCTTGGTTTGGCTCTGCAGTTATGCAGTGGGTCTGACCACCAGGTCTGGAGCTGGGAAAGGAAGATTCCCACTTGGTATATTATCCAGGCTAAAGCCTTCTGTTACCCTTTCCCTTTGTCTGTTTTTGTTGGAGGTAAGGGTTGATGAAGGTGTATAGCAGTAGCCTCTTGGATCCTCTGAGGAGCTTTGTCCCAGACTTTTCAGGAAGAAAGATAGGACACCAGGAATTTGGTTTCTCTTCAATGGATAAAGTTTCTTTATATTGACTCAACTTTGTTGGCTAGGTCCTCGGCCACTTCAGGGTCTTAATTGGACCTAATGCTCCTAATTGACACCCAGAGGGGATAGTGGGGGCAGAAGCCACATTTCCAAGAATTGCATCACAGTAGTGGATAACGTGGGTTGGCCATTGTTACCAATCCTTACTGAAACTACTGCTTCTGGGATCACAAGCCTGAGTATACCTGGGGCTACTCTAAACAGATGGTGTCTAGTTTTTATGTCATTAGTTTAGAGTAGCCACAGGTACTCAACTAGGTTCTGCCTATGTGCCTTCAGATCTCTTAGAGAGGAAGTAGAGGGGCCCAGCAACCAGATTCCCCAAGACTAATTCTGGATTACTCAGCCACAGTTCCGCTTGCGTTCCTAGGACCCCTCACACTCCTGTGTCTGCTACACCACTACAGCATATTCCTGTACCTTATTCATCTGGTCTGTGCTGGAACTGGGGTGGATTTGTGGCCCTGCCATTCCCATCACCCTCAGACAGCCTGAGCCCAAAGGAATGCAAAGATAGAGAAGGGCTATTATCCCCATTAAGAATCCAGGCAGCATCTATGTGGGGGGCACAAAAGGAAATGATGCTCTTTGTACCCTGCTCAGGCTCTCTGTAATAAGATATTTTAACAAAAAACCACACTCACCATGATGCTGCCTCCATTGTTCACATTCAGAATTATTCAGAATGTATGCTTCTGGCTTTTATCCCTTTGATTCAGTGGACATGATAGCTCAAACTATAGTCATATTTAGTGTAATGTTTTATTAGTTTCATAAATTTTACAAACAAAGAAAAACTTCAAGGAGCTTCTAACTGCACAAATATAAAAAAGAATATTTTGTGCAAACTCATGCCGGGTCTTTGTTTGAACTCTACAATGGCAGAAGAGAACCCTTGGTGATGAATTTGAAAAGAATGAGCCCCCAGGAGAAATTGGTTGTTTGTTCATCCACAGGCAAAATATTCAAAAAGTGAATTGTGAATGCACATAAAAATGTAAAACTTATGCTTTTCAAAACAAACATTCCGTGTGATGAAAGCATAAAAAGTACTTAAAAAGAAAGCAGAAGAATAAATGGTCTCATCATTTATGAAAAATGAACTAGAGCCACATCCTTCCTTGCCTCAATATCTGTGCAATATGAAAGGGTCTACCATTGTGGGCACTCAGACCTAAGGACTTTAATAGCTAAAAGTCATGGAATTAAGGCAGTCACTTCATGGATAATTCCAGATTAACACAAGGTATGGGGGTCATATAAGAACCTTGATAAGGAAAGGCAAAGAGACAAAAGATAAAGAAATACAATATTAAAATGATGTGGCTGAATGAGATGCAGGTTTAATTCTGAAGGTGTGTGTATGCAGAATTTTCACAGATTAGATCATGTTCTTAAAATGTCCCCTATGGAAGATTTATAGCGCATAAATAGTTAGACTACCTTGTGTCATGTAAGCTTGACACCTCATGTCATCCAGAAAGAAAGACCTAATATAGGATCAAAACTGTGCTCTCTGTTTAACACAAATGGAGATGTTTAACAGACTAATATCCACCCACCTTTCCCAAACCCATAGATTTTTCTGTGGAGTTAAATCTCTGCAGTCAGTAAGGGGGTGATCAGAGATGGTCACAGGAAATGGCTGCTGTCTATGGCATCCATACCCAGTGTACTTGTAAAGAAAGAGGTGCCAGGGCTCAAGCAATTTTTTTTACTTTCATAATTGATGTGTCAAGTCAGAGGTGCCTGGTCTATGAACTGCCGAGCCTATTGATGCTGGGATTTAGCCTTGGCACAAATTAAGCACTGTCCATACTCCTTCACATCTCTGTGGGACTTTTGTAAGTCTATAATACCCACTTTCGCCTTCACACTGTGAAATGTGTGCCCCTTCCTCTCTCTCCCCTCACTGCAAGATGGATCCATAGATGTGGCCATTTAATTTACATGAAGGTTTTATATTTATTTTTTCACTTTCAATGATTTTAGCATAGAAATATGTACAAAATAGTTAGACTTCTCAAGCATGATATATTCTGTCTGGTAATGAAAAAAATAGTAGTAAAGGACTGTAGCACCTTTTAAAGCATCTAACTAGTTTAAATAATGTAAGATTTATTTGTGTTTGGGGGAAAGAAAAATGTATTTAATGTTTTATTTTGTGTAAATTTCTGGTCATACATGTGGCAACTAGTTTGAAGACTATGCAAAGCCTTGCTAGCCAGGCTGAAATTATAGTTACAAACTATTGATTTAAGCAAAATCGAAAGTTCTACAGTCACAGCAATGTTCGTCAGTGCTTTTGCCAAACAATGTGCGGGGCTGAGTCACTCATTACAGCATCCTTTTTCCAAGTTCATTATGTCCCCTTTGGCTAGTGCGAGTTCATGGATCAAAGTTTTTTTGTCTTAAGGTGTCAATAATCCTCATTAACAGTCCTCAGGCTTCTAACCGAACATGCTTGTACAATTACCACAGAGATAGGATTTCATCCCCATAATTACACTTCTCAGAGTACACAATCCCCCTTGTATATTTACCAAATATATAATAGTGATCAGTATATTTTGATATGTAGTCTTTCTAGTACCTTCTTTCTACTCGGTCATTTCAAGGGCTCTATAATTTGTGTATTAACAGCTGGGTAATCTTAAACGCTATCTTGGCAAGCCTCCTCAAGATTCTATTTGCATGTTAATTATTTTCTCAACCCACCTGGTCTCCTTGTTTCCTTGACTGCATTGTTCACCAGCCTGGGATCTTATACTCATAAAATTAAAATATGTATCACAATTATAGATAAATAAATAAATAACATAAATAAGTTCCAAATCAAAGGGGAGTGAAGCCGTGTTCTGCTTGAAGCCTAGCGTCTCCCACTAGGCTGCAACCCAGCCAGTTTCGTATGTGTTACAGACCATGTGTCTTGTCTACATCAGACTTTTTAAACGCTTTTGTTATCACTGTTAGATAGTGCAAGCTATATAACACATTTTAAACCCAGTGTAGAGAACATGCTGGGAGCTGAAGCCCTGCCATTTGAGCAGTGGTAAGAAAGAAAATTCCAGCCTTCCCCACCAAGGAAAAGATGGTTTAAACTCTGCAAGGACAAGCTAAACTTTTGTTTCCTACTTGGAAATAGCCCATGTAATGGCCATGTGACCTATAGTGCATTTAAAAAACCAACCCCACGTACTGAAGAGGTGTTGCCTGCTGTTAACCTGGTGCTAGTGGTAGTGAGGTGTTCTGAGTTTTATGAACAAACTTATCTTAAATTCATGCAGATAGCATTGGGAAACTTTAATGTCTGGTTCGAAAGCATTAAGTAAGGTAACAAGGACAGTAGCTGATCAGAATATGTAGAAGAAGAAAAGTGAATGAATGAACAGGTGAGAATCTGTAGGATCCCTGAACCTGCCAGCTCTCTGAATTGCATTTGGGTTGTTTGGCAAACTTTTTTTTAAATCATGCATAAATATATTTTAACTGGCAGCTGACAGCTATTGTTCCCTTCTTGCAAGCCGAAGCTACTTTCTAACTTACCATTCAGTTAAACTATCAACCCTGAGATATGTAAAATAGTGCCAAAGATTTGATAGAATTGCTCTGGGAAAGACTTAAAGCTATTTTTTAAGATAAAAAATAGTTTCAGTTGTGGGCTTTGTTTTATTGTTTATCCAAGCTACTTGATATTTATGTGCTGAGATAAACGACTTTTATGAGTATGTCTGAGCCAAAATCTTAAGACATAAAGATCTAAATCAGCCAAATCTTGGGGTTTTTTCACTTCAGATACTTCCAGTCCCCTGACACTTGCCATATGTTCATTTGATTCAGCTTAATGACTATGGCATCATGCCATAAATTATTTTTAAAAAAAGGTCCAATTGATTGTCTTAATCAAAGTACCTGAAAAATGTTTGGCTTTTTGACAAGGCTCAAACACTCCTAAAATATCACTCATTGCACTGAATGCTGGTTTGCCATCAAGGAACAACATAAAACTGGCTTGCAACTTGTATGTTAAAATCTCAGTAAACACTGAAAAAGAATCTCAGCTCTACATTCCCTTTCTGGACTGCCAGGCCTATGGAAAATGAGACTCATGGTAACTTGATCTTTCTTTTTGAAGTTTCTGTCTTATATTTGCTTCAAAGCACTTACTAGGCTTTTAAATTTCAATGTTTATCTTGTGTTATAGGTACCTAAACTATAAATTCATAGTAATCCATTGCAAAAAGGACAAATTACGTTTTGCAAAGGAAGGAGAGATAGAAATATTAAAAGAATACATGTGGGATTTATTTATTTTGACTGTTTTCCATTATTCTACCACAGACATGTTTACAAAATTGGTCAATGGATTCTCAAGCACCACATATTCCTTCTGGTAATGATTTAAAAAAAAATAAAGGGCTTTGTATAAAAAGCTCACATTGCAAACCGCCTAAAGCATCTGATGTTCATAAAAGTACATATGAGTTACATATTTAAATGAATGTAGAATAGAGGTAGGTACAGAACAATCCTTACACCATTAGCCATATTTTCACAGGAAAAAAATGTAAATTCTTTTCCAAACACTGATGTGATCTTTTCATCCAGCTACGGTCTTCTCCCCTCTCATTAAGTCCCCCTTTTTAAACAGCTTTTGCTCCAAGAATATAGTAGCATATCTAAAAGAGTTAATCCCCCAAAGCTACTGAATAGGGGCATTTTAGCAACCAGCCAGGTCTCCAAGCCACTGCCAATTACTGGGATGGACTACCAATTATTCTGCTTGCTGCTTTTAGCCATTTTCAGGCCTTTGCTGGAACTTAGCATAACTAGGCAAAACTGAGGAGGTGGTGGATAGACAGCGAACAATAAAGTGAGCCTGGCTTTATGCGTTCTCTCTCTCCCTCTCTGAATATGCTTGGGTGAATGTCTGCGAAAAACAGGAAGTCTGAATATATTTTAGAATTGTTGGTATGGGGAAATTTAACTCTCAGACTAACAGCTTAAGACTGCTTGCTTAACAATATTTTTTTTAGTGACATGTCCCTGTAACTCCTGCTTTTGCCCACTGATTGATTTGTTTGCCCAGCAATTTAACATTATTTTGAATGACATCTCTCTGTAACTTTTGGGGTAAAAGAGGGAGTAGCAAGTCTGAGTCAGGCAGATCGCTTCGTGGATACATTCAAAAGATCTCCAGGAACAGATGGAAGATCCGGAAATCTGTGACTGATTCCCCCGAAGACTGCCTAAGGCTTGTGGGGTAGCTATCAGTGTGGGGTATTCTAATACCTATTGCATTTGTTTGTGCTTAAGACTCGCGTGGAGACTTCTGGTAAAAGCATTCCGGTGGGAATTGTTACAGACTAATAAAGTAAAGCTTTAAAGTTAAGAGCACTTGGTTTTGACTTATCTGGGCCAACCATATACCAGATGGAGCTACTGCATTTCCTTTGGTTTATTTCCTGGTGCTGTCTCGCAAAGCCTAAAGTTAATGGGTTGAGCAACCCTGGGTAACACTGCTTTCTTAACTCGTGTTTATCTGTTCACTGGAAAGTTCATCTGAAGTCCTTGTGGATTTTGTCATAAAGGTTATCTTTGACAACGGTTTTTTAAGACTTAGAATTTAAGGTCAAGATACTATATTGCATTATTTCAACACACACAAAGGACTGAAGCTGGCAACTACAAGCAACCATTCCTACAGTAGGATGAAATCACTGTTCCATGTAACTTTTGAGTGTGCATGTTGTACAGAAACTACCCTCTGTGTGTGGACAATCAGCGTTTAGTGTTTAATGGAAATTCTAGGCATGGCTATAGACTATTTTAGCCATTTCATAGAAGCATAACAACATCCAAAATATGGGTAATAGAAGTAACAAACCTCTATTTAAAAATATATATATATATATAAATATATAGATCTAATACTTATGTATTTCTAAGCACTGTATGTTCCACATAGTGATATATATTTACACACAAACTGCCAATAGGTTTGTAAAAGCAAGGAAAATAACTTTATAGTCTTGCAATAAACCATGTTACCTTTTCAGCTTTAAAAAAATGTAAGCTTGAGAATTCTTTTTCAGTACTGAAGTAATCAGATGATACAGTTGTTACAACAGAAGGAACAAGGGCAAAAATAAGGTGTTGCATTATTTTCTTTTTACTAAGTTTAATGGACACTCTTCCTTAAGAAAAATATTACCCTTTGTCTATTGCTGATTTGCAGTTGTGAAGACAACACCATGAAATATGTTTTTAAGTAAGACTAATAGTAAGACTAATGTACAGAGTATGAGTGATACAGCAAACAGTTTTGTTTGTGATTCATAAAAAATGAGTTTTCAAATTAGGAAACAACTAGCTTGATAACTACAAACTCATTGGTGCTCTGTAAAAGAGGGTACAAAAATTAGTCAGTTTTCAAAATGGGGGGTGCCTGCTATCTATCTCTCTCAAGGATCTTTACTGGGACCAGTGCTGTTCACCATTCATAAATGATCTGGAAAAAGGGGCAAACAGTGAGGTGTCAAAATTTGCAGTTGACACAAATTACTGAAGATAGATAAGTCCAAAGCAGACTCCAAAATTACAAAGGGATCTCACAACTGGGTAACCTGGGTACCAAAATGGTACATGAAATTCAATGTTGATAAATGCAAAGTAATGCACATTGGGAAACATAACGCCAACTATGCATAGAAAATTATAGCATCTAAGTTAGCAGTTACCACTTAAGAAAGAGATCTTGAAGTCATTGCAGATGTTGAAGTCAGAGCAGATATTTTCAGAGAACTAACAGAGCCATTAGGAAAGGAATAGATAATAAGACAGTAAAGATCATAATGCTACTATCTAAATCCATGGTACACCCACATCTTGAATGCTGCATACAGTCCAGGTCACGCCATCGCAAAAGATTTTCAAATTTTAAAAAGTACAAAGAAGGGCAACAAAAATGTGTAGGGGTATGGAACAATTTCCATCTGAGGAAAGATTAAAAAGACTTGGACTGGTCATCTTGGAAAAGAGATGACTAAGCGGTGGTATGATAGTGAGCTATAAAATCATAAATGGTGTGGAGATAATGAATATGTGAAGAGGTAAATAATACTTAACACAAGAAGAAGAGGTCAGCAGATGAAATTGACAGGCAGAAGGTTTAAAAAAAACAAAAGGAAGTATTTCACACAATGCACAGTCAACCTGTGGAACTTGTTGCCAGCGGATGTTGTGAAGGCCAAAGGATAACTGGGTTTAAAAAAAAATAGGTTCATCAATGGCTATGAGCCAAGATGGTCAAGGATGCAATCTCATGCTCTGGTATTGCTAAACCTCCAACTGCCAGATGCTGGGACTGGAGGACAGAGAATGGATCACTCTAATTGTCCTCTTCTGATCATTCCCTCTGAAGCACCTGGCATTGTCCACTGTCAGAATACAGGACACTGGGCTAAATGGACCATTGGTCTGAGCCAGTATGGCCATTCTTATGTTTGTTCCTTAATGCTGTTTACAATTCTTGAGCTTTATTTTCAGAGAATGCTTAGTGTTACTTGGAGATGCACTTTTGTTTTCTATCCAGACGCCAGATATCTTGTGTGTCGGTGTTTTTCCCAGGGCAGTTGAGCTGAGATGGGGTTCCACTCCAAGAGGAGGGAGGCAATTATGTTTGCACTGATGCCCTTTTAGGGAGACTTGCCAGTGGAGGCCAGCATTGGTGCAGCCAGATCACCTATAGGGATCTTACAGGTAGAAGTACAGCTATAGCCGCAGCCATTCTCCAGCTAACTCTTCCCACTCGGGGAGTAGTATTAGCCAGTGCAAGGCTCCCAGCAGAGCGTGTGTTGCAGATGCCTAGTACTGCCACAACCTACTGAAAGGCAACCTTGACAGTGCCAGGGTTCCTACTTTCCTACTTCAGTGGAAATTGATATAGCCTGGAGTGAATATAGCCCTTTGAATATGTGTCTGTGGAGAGGGAGGGGGTGGTCATACAGTACAATCTGAATATTTTAAGCCTGCCTTCAACCTTATCTAATACCCAAACAAATTAGCACAGGGAATGCAATAGATGTTTTAGTGTTATCCAGAAATAATACGGAACTGTGAATTTGGCCTAGTGGATTTATTCTCACGCATGCAGCACTTTTGTTTACTGATAAATATTTAATCAAAGCCAGGACTGAGTCTTCTAACAGAAGTACATGAGTATGAATTCCACTGTGGCACTGATGAGCTGGAAGGCGAGCCTGGGGCCCCTTTGTTAATAGAGCCTGCTTTTCAGTCCTGGAAAGCTTTCAGTTTAATAATATGGGTTCATCAGTGTCCCCTGGCTATCTTTGACAAGATGTAAAGCTGTCAGATGGCTCTCTTGTAGAATTCCCCTGATGTAGGTAAAGCATATAGCAGCCACGGTATAGCAAGTGTTACCACACACTGACCATTATTTCCTCTGCACAAAGGGCATGTAGAAATATTCCTGAGGGGCAAGGCACATGGCTGGGATGTTTTCACAGACTGGCTATTCCCACACCTGGCATTGTCTCATATAGTTCATTGGCTCAGCTCAAGTACAAGGAGGAATTAATCCTTCACTCTATCCTTTCTCTTGCTAAGTCAGCCTTGAAAATGTATAGCAACACTAACCATTCGCTAGGACTGAAAGAAATATGCAGTGGGTTCCTCTTCTGCAGCTGGGAATTATACAGATTTCCCAACACATATCTGTTATGAAAATGAGTGTATGGGGTGAATATTTCTCCAGATCCTTAGGCTGGCCCTATGTGGTAATTATGAATAGACATTAACGGCATATGGGGGGAAGAGGTGGCAAAGGCGAAAAATTGTTTCACAACTGTCCCAAATCGCCAAGATCAGATCCACTTGCTAAAGCGCGTTATGGTCTCTGAGTGTGTCACAGTTTCTGCATCAGTGGCAGGAGGGATTCCCTTGGGATATGCACCACCGGGACCCCACAACCTTCCCCTCACACTGACCCCTCCAGCAACATGCCAGAAGGAAGAAAGGCAAAAAGACAGTCAGGCTGGTACTGTGCTAAGTTGAAGTCCGGGAGCCCTGCTTGTCTTATTGCCAGTGCCCGTTTGCTCAGCCCAGAATCCAAAGCCCTGTTCCCTCTTACCCCTCCTAGGTAGGGGAGGCCTCCAACCCTTGGAAGAGACACATCCTCTTCAAGAACTGAAAGGGATACATTTCCCAGCTGACCATGCAGACCACCATTCAGGTGATCCACAATCTAGCTGATCAACCACCCCAAAGCCAAAGTCCATAGGACAAGTGTGTTACTGACATAACTGTTGTAGTTATGGTGTTACCCAGGGTTCCTCAAACCAGTAACTTTTAGTCTCTGTGACTTGGTATCAGGAAGTAAACCAAAGGAAACACTCTACCTCTGCCTGCTATATGGCTGGCATAGACAAGTCAAAACCAAGTGCTCTTAAGTTTAAAGCTTTACTTACTGGTAAGTTGCTAAAATACTAGCTACTTTATTGGCTACTTGCTAAAACGCCCCTGTATAATGAACTGATTTCAGGATGGGGAGCCATGTAGAAAAGCTTCAGTGAAGCACTGAGGATTTGGAAGTACAGTAAATTAAGAACTACATGATGTGGGGATAGTGCGGGAAAGTATAGAATGGTTGAATATTGGGAAACAGAAGAAATTTAGAGTAGAATGATTTTTCTTGTGTATAAGTGAAGACTATAGAGTTGGTTTACTGGATGGAGATTTTAGAATTGTC
The DNA here is from genome assembly GCA_007922155.1 of Mesoclemmys tuberculata. Classification (NCBI taxonomy): domain Eukaryota; kingdom Metazoa; phylum Chordata; order Testudines; family Chelidae; genus Mesoclemmys; species Mesoclemmys tuberculata. The sequence continues at coordinate 45,494,729 of ML675616.1, read as the reverse complement.
AGTAATAATGAAAAAAGGCAGAAGTTTTCAATAAATATTTCAGTTCTGTATTTGGGAAAAAAACAGATGTAGTGATATCTAATGATAACTTTTTTGCCATTCCAGTAGTAATGTGGGCAGATATCAAACAGCAGATACTAAAGTTAGATATTTTTAAATGAGCAGGTCTGGAGAACTTGATTCCAAGAGTTTTAAAAGAGCTGGCTGAGGAAGTTATTGTATGGGGGTATTTGGAGGGGGCTTGGGGGGGGTTTCTTCCCCAATAAGTCTTGGAACATTACATCTTCCAAAAGAGTGGTAGAAAGCTAACACTGTGCCACTATTTTAAAAGATTAAATGGGATGACCCTGGTAATTATAGGACTGTCAGTCTGACATGGATCCTGAGCATGGTATAGAAGCAGCTGATACAGGATTAGAGTAATAAAGAATTGGAGGGTAATACTACTGATGCCAAGCAAAATGGATTTATGGAAAATATATCCTGTCAAAGTAGCCTGACAATTTTTGATGAGATTACAAATTTGTTTGATAAAGATAATAGTGTTGATGTAATATAATTTAGAGCTCTGTAAGGCTTTTGACATGGTACCACATGCCATTCCGATTAAAAAACTAGAATACAAAATTAATATGGCACATTAAATGGATAAAAACTCAATAATTGATAGGTCTATTTAACATCTTTATCAAAGACCTGGAAGACAATATAAAATCATTGATAAAGTTTGCAGATGACACAAAAATTGGAAAAGTGATAAATAATGAAGAGGACAGGTCACTAAAACTGAACAATTAGTATCACTGGGTATGATGAGAGCAAGTAAACAATATGTTTTAATGCTTCTAAATGTATACATCCCAGGAACAAAGCATTTAGGCCATACTTAAAGATGAAAGACTATCCTGTAAAACAGTGACTCTGAAAATGATTTGGGGGTCATGATAGATAATCAGCTGAACGTGGGCTCCCAGTGTGACACAGTGGCCAAAAGGGCTAATGTGAACCTGGGATGCACAAACAGGGCAATATCAAGTAGGAGTAGATAAGAGGTTTTTACCTCTATATTTAGCACTGGAATTCTGTGTCCAATTCTGGTGTGCACCAATTCAAGAAGGATGTTGATAAATTGGAGAGGATTCAGAGAAGAGCCAGGAGAATGATTAAAGGATAGACTTAAGGATCAATCTGTTTTGCTTAATAAAGAGAAGGGTTGGGGTGACTTGATCATAGATTTTAAGTACCTATGTGGGGAACAAATTTTTGATAATGGGCTCTTCATGATAGCAGAGAAAGGTATAACATGACCCAATGGCTTGAAGTGGAAGCTAGACAACTTCAGATGGGAAATAAGGCATACATTTTTAACAGTGAGAGTAATTAATCACTGAAGCAATTTAGCAAGGGTTGTGATGGCTTCGGCAACAATTCTAAATCAAGATTGTTGGGGGTGGTTTTAATATATGCTCTAGCCTAAAAGGATTATTTTGGGGAAGTTTTATGTCCTGAGTTATACAGGAACACAAACTAGATGATCACAATTGTCCCTTCTTCCCTTGCAATCTATGAATTTATTATTTTTTTAGTTATGTAAAACCAAGCTACACTGTCTGAATTAAGTGTAAAATGTTTCTAGGTAGCCTTTTGTTACAATGTTGCCTGCATCAGGAAGTCTCTATTATCTTTCTCTAGGGTTTTTGTTTTCACATTTGCCTGCTATTAACTTTGCCAGAAGAGTCATCGTTTACATCCAAGTATCTTTCATTATACAAAACTATAATACACTTACACTGGGACAGGTTACACAAATCATGGAGGGGTGGGTGAGGAAACAGCAATAGGAAAAAAACACAAAGTGTGACTTCATTTACAGAAGATTAAAAAAAACAACAAAAATTAGGGCAGCATATTTTGGAATCTGACAGACAATTTTTCTTCACATATTCATCATCTGAGACCATATGCTAATTGACCAATTAAGCGAAATCATTCTGAAAGAGGCCAGCATCAGCCAATAGACATCCCTGACATTAAAGGGCAATAAAGAATCTAATTATAGTTTGAGAAATTACTGTAATTATAAATTCATGTAAAAATTAATTCAAGTCAAATGATATGACACTCAAAAGAATAAGGATGAATGAGGGTTTTGGTGACAGCTTGATTTTACTGTATAATACTTAAAATCCAGATAGTGGACTTTGGGTTTTTTGTTTTTTGTAGAGGAAATTTGAGCATGCTGTTCTGGATGTGAGTGGGCTTTCCACAGAGAAACTTTTGCCAAGTCTGATTAGTCCCAATGGTAAACTAAGGGCCTAGTTGACACTGGAGTAGGCAAAATGCCAATTAAAATCAGTGGGAACTGTTTGTGGTCAGCTCCTTTGCAAACATGCCCTAAAGCTCTTATGAATCTCCCATGTGTTTTTGTTCCCACTGCTCAGGTCTCAAAAGGCTGTCATGTTCTTCTCCTAGACATAGCACACACTATCATAACCACAACAAGCATTTTGTGATAAATAAATAATGCTTTGCTGGACTATTAAGGTTGAATCCACTTATCCAACAAATATGTCACCAAAACGCATAATAAAATAGTTACTACTTGTCCTGACTGTGAATTTTACATTCACAAAATGCATGGCAGCCCCCAGAAAACAATTACATTAGATATTGCAGAAGCATTATAGTCTGTTAAGGCCTTGTTCTGCAAATTCTTGTGTGATGTGCCGTATGGAGGGAGATGTTCTTATTTTCCAGACTCAGTTGGCTTGAAAGGGAATGGGTAGATGAGTTCTAATGCTAGTTCTTACTGCAAAAGAGTGGTCACACAAGGAACTTGGAACTTATTAATGTTCACTGCAATAAACCATGGCTAATATTTCTACACCTAGTAAGTCTTTCAGTCCCACATTGTTAATCTGCTTGATGCTTTTCTCTCTAAAAAGGGTTAGATGTGTAGACTATCATCCATGACAACTAAACACCTCTGAATGAGACTAAGCAAAGTACAAGAAGAAAGGTATGAAAAACTGGGCAAGGGAGTAGAGCATCAGGAGGGAGATATACTGTTGGTTTCTACACAGACTTTTCCACTTTATGCCTGATTAGGGGTAGGCATGAATATGAACACAGGACAGGAATACCACCAAAACGTAGGATATGGCTACACTGATTCCACTGCATCGGGGTCCATGGCTCGATGCAGCAGGATCGATTGAGCAGGCAGTGGAGACCCGCAGAATTGATCCTGGAAGTGCTCTCCACCCGATGCAGTAAATCCATACCCCACACACCCGAAAAAAGTAGGAGTGCATTTCCTATCAACACACTTCAGTGTAGACACCGTGGTAAGTGAAAGTTAGTAAATCGACAGATGATATGTAAGTTTCAGTATTTAGCTTGCATATCTCCCTTCGACGATGCCAACAGTGTATACCAGGCCTTAGATGGGAAGGGGATCTTTCAAAACTGAAACTCAGAGCTAGATTTAAAATTGGCAAATGGCCCATAACTTTATAACTAGGCTTGGAAGGATTCGATTTTTATTAGTAAATGGTGGTAAATGTTGATTTTACTATACACACACAAACAAACAAAAGTATTCATCAATAATTAAAATTTATGGATAGGCAAAGTAAGAAAAATGCTGCATGAGTTTTTGATTTAAGGATATTTACTTTGTGTATTTTGACATGTGATGTTGACAGTTCATGTTTTAATGGTTACAAAACTAACTTTTTGTGATTAAATATCTATTGGTTCCCTCCCGCCAGTGTTTGACCCCCACACTTTCCGGCAAGTGTGAACATTTACATGGATAAATATTGAAAAAATACTTAACAGATATTTTTCACTGAAGTTTTAAAAATACAAATAAAATTCTGCTAAGCCTATTTATAATGGGTTTGATCAAACCTAAATCTAAACACTCCCAGATATAGAGATGTTCTAAATCTAGATCCAAATCTGGTGGCTTGATCCTAGCTACACCTGATTATTAAATAGGAGTGATTGATGTCAACCACACTGCATGAAAAAGGCTTGATTTTAAATATCTCAATGGTATTTTATTTTCAATCCATAAAAACAAAAGCGTTTTATAACATAAAAGAAAATTAATTACACAAATTACCTTTCTCTCAGGCTGGTCACTAAAACCCCTAATGCTCTGCTCACATTTTCACTAGATCTCGTTTGTTTGTTTGTTTGTTTGTTTGTTTGTTTGTTTGTTTGTTTGTTTGTTTGTTTGTTTGTTTGTTTGTTTGTTTCAGAGCCAAGCAGGACAAACAAAAAGGAGATCCAGAGAAAGCTCTTGTCTGCACTTTAAAGTTCTAGTCTTGTTAAGTGAACCCATCAGATTCCTCATTGTTGGGCTGTCTCAATCATCCTAAGTACTCTGCATCAAGGATAGAGATAAATTATGCCAGATGACAGAGGCAATACCTGAAATAGAGGTGTAGTCTAGAGAACTCAGCACAGAACTGTGAGCCAGAAGCTCCTAACGTCTAATTCTGACTATGATCTCTTCTTTGACCTTAGGAACGTCACTTATTCTCTCAGTCTCTGTTTCCCTATCTGTAAAACAGATTAATAATAGTTACTTACATACATCACCAGGCTGTGGTGAGGATTAAGTCATGCCCTGAGCTAGCAAATCACTGAAACACATCACAGTTGTAAGCATGTGGCTTCAGTAGAATCGTAAGTTATGCATATGCTTTAGGGTTTTGCCAAACTGAGGCTTCACTATTTGTAAAAGAAATGAGGTTGGGGGGGGAAGAAGAAGGCCTCTTGCTTACTCCAGTGAGGGATTTTACATTACTTTCAGTCACACCTACATGATTCTGTAAATATTTGTCAAGTGCACGAGGTACAGAAGGATTTCTTTTGCTGGTTGAAAAAACAAAATCAGTGTCGTGGAACATGTTGTTCTGAAGCACTTCTCCCCTGCCCCCGACCACCAATCTCTAACTATTAAAGTTCAGGCTAAAACACCCTGTGATGGACAAACTATTCCACATCTATCTACTGTGGGGTCCCTACACCATCCTCTGAAGCATCTGGCTGTTGCCCACTGGACTAGATGAAAGCTGGCTCAGATCCAGTATGGCATTTCCAACGTTCCATCACTATCTCCAATTCCTGCTGTTTATAGGTTTGGTTTAGGGTTTGGTTCCAACTATTATAATTAATCTCTGCTCTGTAGGAGAGCTATTTCTGCTGATTCACTACATCTCGATGGGTGCCAGCAGGGTAATGCTACAAAAGAGCCCTATATTTTTACATAAGGCCCCAGATATTGACACCTTGTTACAAATGTCCTAAACCCCAATAAGTTTACCAGTATCTTGTGAATGTAGCTAATAGTTAGTGTTAGTGTGACAGTCAACATATAAAGCCTGATGCAAAGCCCACTGAAGTCAATGGAAGACACTAATAGGTAAAATGCCATTAACTTCAATGAGAGCAAAACTAGGTCTGTAGTAATTATTTTAAAAGACTTAATATTTGTTTCTCTCTGGTACTGTAATGCCATCTATGTTGCAGCTGGCCACTTGCTTCAATGTGCTATACATCATGAATCATGCTGTAGCTTTTGGTGAGCAGCAAAAATAGATCACTTTGTATGCCCTATTAGGTTGTTCTTATGGTGCTCTTGGGCCTTTATCCTTATATACTGTGAATTCCAAGACAAAATGCCCTAGATTTGGATTAGATGGGTGCCCTAAGATATTTTTTGGTTTAATGCCATGGGATCTGGATCAAGTTGGTGCCTTTAAGACATTTCAGTCCAATGCCCTAGGATATGTTTTATTTTCATTTCCTCCTGGCTTCCAGAAAGTGTTAATTCCCTTGGGCCTAGACCAAACTGATGACTTTTAAATATTCTCTGACCATAGAACTCATAACCATTGATGTACCTAAAATAAGAAAGACTGCCTTTTCATACACTGAAGTCATTTTAGTTAAGAAAACTCTTTGGATACAGTGTCTTTGTAGGATTTTCTATGGTTCTCTGGAGAAACCATTTGAATTTTAGTTACCTGAAGGCATACTCCAGCTTCTGCAACTTTTCCTTCTTTACATAATACCGTCTCCCTATTTTCAAGTAGCAGTTAATGAAAAGCATGTGTACAGCATAAACAAGGGACCCCTGTGCCTTGGTTGAGCATTGATCTGAAGTGAATTAATTTTTATCAAATGCCACTGATAGAATGATATTTAAGAACTAGAGAGACACTTTTCAGTTTATGTTAATTTACCTTTCATAATGCAAAGAAACACCATTTCTGATAACACTGTTTACATCCCTTATGAAAAACAGGATTCTGCAGAAACCATATAAAATGCTATAAATCACAGTAGCAACACCTTAGGAATTTGCTAATTACTGTAAAATACTACATTTTAAAAAAAGAAATTAACAATATTTAGAAGAAAGTGACAGCAAATGCATTTAGACAATAAAATGTCAATAAATTGTTGGTGATTGTATTCCATTTCTATTGTTTTCCAGTCCAAAAGTATGCATCTATCAATTTCTAGATGAATTCTAGCATGAACAAAAGCTAAAAAAGGAATCTCAGAGATTAACTCTGATTTTCAAAGCTGCCTAAGAAACTTGGATGCCTAGTTTCCATTAAAATTATGGGGATTTGGGCAGCCAAATTTATAAAACAGTTTTAAAATCTCAGCCAATATGAACAGGCACATTGCCATCTGATAATAATGAACAGGATTGCTGTGGTCATTATTGCAACAGAAACCACTCAAATCCTACCACCTCAGAGCAACCTCTCACAAGATTCCTGAGTAAACATGCAGGATGCCATGAAAGTCAATGAACTCAGGCTCATTCAGACTAAGAAACAAAGCAAATTCCAAAGTTATGGGCTCCCGCTGAGAGCATGATGCCTGATCCACAGGCACACCAATAAAGGGACTATTAATTTAAACATCTCAACTGATCTGAATTGCTACATTGCATCACAAAAAAGAAATGGGTCCTGATCTGATCTCATGACCATTTATCGCAACTGATTTCAATGAAGTTACTCTTGATGCACTTGATGTAAATTTAAAATCAGGCTTCATAATCCCTGAGACCTAAACTTGCCATTCCTTCTTAGGCTGACTAGCATCCTTCAAGACTCTCAGGCCCGGTCTACACTTACATTGGTGATTCAGCGGCAGTCGACAGGAGATCCGCAAGTGATGTAAATCACTTGCATATCTCTCATCGACTTTGCAGCATCTCCTCCGCTCGGTGTCCATACTGCGCTGCGTCAAAGGGAACAGCGCTCCCTTCAACGCAGCGCTACTCCACTTACGGGGGTGGCTTTCCTGCGTCACTTCCTGGATCGACTGAGCACGTCTACACAGACCGCTCAGTCGATCCAGAGCAATCGATGTGACGGCGGCGAATTTGCCGCCGTCAGTGTAGACCCAGCCTCAGTAAGGTACTGCTTAGTGGGAATAAGGGCTTGTCTACATGCTGTGGCAATGAGCACCGGAGGGGTGTAAATTGTAGAGTGCACCAAAATGTTGCATTCTAACTACCATGTGTTGACCCTGCTGACACCTTCTAGAAGGTTCCTAGGGTGTGTTAATTTAATACTGTTTGAAACAGGGCTACAGCATTGTTTGCTAGGTGTATTTTAGAGCATGTCAGCAGAGGCTACATAGGGCAGTTAGGGCATAATGCTTTGGAGTGCCCTGCCACTAACATCCATCTGGTGCACATTGCCACACCATGTACACAAGCACTAAGATCGACAGAGCTTAGAGTCCATATGGGACACTACACATTTTAAAAAAAAACTATACCTTTTACTGCACCCAGAAGGCAGGTGTTAGCCAGCATAGTCTACAAGTTTTGAGGATACATGCTCTGAGATCCTTGGATGAAACTTGTTATAGAAGTGCAAATTATTAACAACCTTTTATTCATATTTTGCAGCCTTCCAGGAGATATAATGTGAAATCATTGGTACACTTCAAATTACAATACAGTACTGACAAATTTTGAGTAAGAGTTGATACAGTCTCAGAGTTTCCCCTGTCAGTTTTATAAATTTCATATATTACTAGTAGAGAGGTTAAAGACTGTAAATCTTTGACACAAAAACAAATTTTCCATATTTCTCAGGTCTATTTGTTTTTTGTTTTACTTTTTCACATTCTAGAAATAGAAGCCTGATCTTTAAGTGACAGTATACTATCCTCATGTCTCATTATTCAGGAGTTTATCCTTTTCTTTACTAAATCATGAGATATTAGCAAGATTCACTGTAAAATCCTGTCAGAGCACACATTGATGATAGCAGGAAGTGTAAGAGCAATTTTTTTTATTAGAGAGTGATTATCTTTTTATACTGAGGACATACACAAGCACTGTCAATGAATCCACTGGTAATTTCACTTCTGATATATCAGTTATTAAGTTTACAATCATTAACCTATGTGCTTTGAGATTTGCCCACTACATATGGATACTTTTAATTCCACACTCTCAGCAGTGATTTTGAGGATTTTATTAAAATGAAAGAATGCTGAGTACCTCTGTAACAGGAAACTGAGTTGATCTGTGTATTCCTTGGTCTTAGCCAAATATCTGGACATGTCCATATATCAATGTGATTAAACAATAGCCACTCTACACCATGCAAAAGCATAAGGAAATTTATTCTGGAAGTGCTTTAGAAGGAGATGACAACATTTTGTTTCTGTGAAACCAACATTTAGTTACTTAGGGAAATGTCATAACCACAGTAATTTTTCATTAAAAACTTACCACCAAAATGATATCTGAGATACTGCAGCTATTTCACTATTAACTTCATAGGGAAGACCACTGTAACTTGCCACAAGAGAACTGGTACTCCAAGGGGCCCCAATTCAACGACATCTTTAAGCACATGTCAATGTTAAGCACTTGAGTAGTCCCCTTGAAATTGTTGGGGGTACTCACATGCTTAAAGTTAGGCATATGCTTCTGTACTGAAGGGAGTAAAGTTAGGCATATGCTTCAGTACTGAAGGGAGGAAAATATGGACTTTATTGTATCAAAATTAAGAGTTATAAAAGACCGTTTCTGTCCCCCTTTTTAAACTCAAAATACAAAAAGTATCTCATTTTTGTGTCTGCATGCAATGCAGCACATGCGTTCTGTATACTATGGAATAAGGTTCAGCACATTTTTGTACCTCTCACAGACATGCCTTTCATTCTTAAATCAACTGGTCATTCTGTCTAAAGTCAGAGCACTACATGTTCTGTTAGACTGAGATCACAAAGCAAACATCCAGTCCACAGTGAATTCTGAAATCTAACTTTAAAAATGCAAGATTTACATTAAATAAAGCTGATTTACATTGAATAAAGCTGAAAGGATCTAGACAGTGATTTAATATAAAATAATCCACTGATAAATCAGGATTTTAATAGGTGGTGAAAAGGAACAAGTTACGGATTGAGGTATGGATCCTAAAAGTCTGAATCATGGTAGGAAGAGGCAGTTTATTTTTAATACAAATTACATCTCCATTTGAAGTCAGTGGGAGACGCAGGTGCTCAGGAACCCAGAAATCAGCGCATAATTCCTGTTGGGAGATGTAAGGAGAAGTGCTATATCTTCGAGAACATGTAGCCAGCACTCCACCTACCACAGCTTCATTTTGCACTGTCATGTGGGAGATTAAAGTGATTCCCCTTTCAAGTCTCTCACTCCCCAGACTACAAGGAGTTGTTCTATGAAGCCCTTGAAAAAGTCTTGAAATGTGCACAAGAAACCCAGAGAAAAGAAAGAGAAAAAGAAAGAATGTGTTAGTTTGGGTCTTGAAGAGAAGAAAGAAAATAAGCTAAGTAGCCCTGATGTCTTTTAAACAAAAGAAAAACAAATATTTGCTTGTTTACTGTGGTCCAGAATTCCAAATGAAGCACAGTAACCTCAAAATGCCATAGATAATGTATGTGTATGACACATAGGTAATGTTTACTTTTTTCTCCTCTTGCATCAAGTTAGTTAAGAGCTAAAGAGCTCAGTTGTTAAGATTCCCTCGTGAAAAAGACTTCAGTGATAACCAAAAACTTAGCATAGAAAGAGAAGATTTGCTCCGGAGGGAGATACCTTCATACTACAGAACAAATTGACTTGCTTGGTTACTCGTATTCCTGGAAATCATAAAGTCAGACTAGCAATTGACACAGATGCAGATATAACAGCTGATCCAGAAACAATATATTAGAAAACGAAGGTTAACTCTCTAAAGAATTCAAGCAGGATAATTTAAAGGCTTTTGCAGAATGCATATGAGGCATGTATTCTGTTCATAGATGTTTTTAAAATGGAGATTTTTAATAAAACAAGGAACATATGCTGTCTAAAAACCATGCCAAACATTATCAGTGCGTTCTGGCATTGACTAACTAACCTTTATCTCAAGGGTGGAAGTGACTGGCTCACAAGATCAATAATTTTGTTCCAAAAATTCTTCAAGAATTTATGGATGAGAGATGGAGGAATCCAATATTTAAACAGATACCAGATGCCAACCCATATGCCAGATTCAGTCCTTGAAAGATTTCAATACCAATTACCACAAAATGAGAAACATAGAATTGCTCTAGAAGATGTAGAACTGATCTTCTTAAAGAAAGAAAATGAAAGGATGGTCTTAAGTGATGTTACAAATATCAGTTAACAGTGAGGAATAACTGGTGGGATTGTGTCGTTATGAAGGGATGGGATGATGAGCAGTGGCTGCTGAACTTTTGGATGTGTAAGGATGCTTTCCTGGAACTTTGTGCAGAGCTGTCCCCAGCCCCAAAGTGCAGGAACCCTAACTTGAGACCTGCTCTGACAGTGGAGAATGGAGTGTCCATCTCTCTGTGGAAGCTAGCAATGCCAGACTGCTACTGGTCAGGTGGGAATCAATTCAGTATATTCAATTAGAATAAATCCACCATGGGAGCTGCTGTGATATAAGTGTTCAGGGCCATTAATAGACTTCTTCTAAAAAGGGTGTGAGCTTGGGAAAGGTACAGGACATAGTAGATGGCTTTTCCGCAATGGGGTTTCCTAACTGTGGTGGGGCGGTAGATGGCACACATATCTCTATCTTAGCATCAGGCCACCTTGCCACAGAGTACATAAACTGAGAAGAATACTTTTCCACAATGTTGCAAGCAATGGTAGATCACAGGGGGCATTTCACCAACACTAACATGGGGTGGTCTGGGAAGGTGCATAATGCACACATCTTTAGGAGCTCGGGTCTGTTCTGAAAGATGCAGGCAAGGACTTTTTTTTCAGACCGAAAAATAACTATTGATTATGTTGAAATGCCAATAGTGATCCTGGGAGACCCAAACTATCCCTTGCTCCCATGGCTCATGAAGCCTTACACCAGACACCTGGACAGTGATAAAAAGTGGCTCAATAATAGACTGAGCAAGTGCAGAATGGTGATGGAATGTGAACATTCCACAACATTTGGACATTTAAAGGCTTGCTGGCACAGTTAGCTCACTAACTTAGACCTCTGTGAAAGCAATATCCCCTGCAGATTGAAATATCCCCTGCAGATTGAAAATTCTTAGCGTGGCCTCTTTCTCTTCCAGTGTTGAGTGGAGCATATACTGCACCTTGACCTCTCTCCTCCTGGAACGCTTGAGGGATGGGGGCTTGGGAAGAAGTGAATTGTTGCTGGCAGATGTGCAGAGGATGCAGAGGGAGTCTATCCTGCTGCTGCTGTTCCTGAAGCTCAAACAGACGCCTCAACATTTCTGACTGGCCCCTCATTATTTGCAGCATCTCATCCTGCATTGCATGCTCATACTCCCGGGCTGCTCTCCTGTTCTCCATGTCCAGTTTCTCAAACAATGAAATCTTCCAGGCTCTTAGCTCTGTGTCAGCTGCCCCAGAGACGTTCATTATTATCTCATTGCACAAGTCATCCCAACTTCTCTTTTTCCCCCCTTCTAATCTGTGATAGCCTCTTTGCAGGAGTGGAGGATGTGCTGGAGGCCGGGCTTTCCACTGCAAGGCATGCAAAGCACAAAGTAACCACTGTCAGTGCATGCCATGGGGAAAATGCAAGGTTGCAATGTCAAAAAACCACTCCCCTTCTCATTCTCAAGTGAATGGTAGCCCAGAATCACAATCCCGACCTCTTCCATGAGTCGGTTTCATGTGCCAGCCATGGTGAGTAAGAGGCTTGTGGCACCAGTTTCGGGAAATGTCCGGAGCACAGAATGTTGTGGACAAGGCTGCCCTTCCCCCAGCCACATGACCAGGGAACATCATTTAACTTCCCAAAATTTGTTTTTTGAAGGAGATAGTCCTAGGGGGGGTTAGGTGAGGACTGGCCCAGGAGAAAACACATTAACACCCATTTCCAGAGCAACCTCATGTTAAGGAAACTGCTGTTGAGGGACCGAGAAATTGCCCTGGGTGGCGGATCACATCTGCTGTTATTTTTGGTATGAGAATGTGTATTGTAAACGAGGTGTCCACATGTGATATTTGTCTCCTGAAAGGGACACAGGCAGAAAGGGAGTAGTTGCTGCAAATATCTGGTTGCAGATCTGGTCCTTATGCTGATATGCTGTATGTCGCGATCATGCCAGAAAATTTAATAATAGAATGGCATGGGAAAGAGTCCTGTTGTGGTGGAAGAAATAAGGCTGCCTTTTCAAAAAACCTTCTGCAAAGGACTACAGAGTACCTCATGAAAGTTTCCTGGAGATCTCCATGGAGGATTCTCGGGCCATTCCTGTGCATATAACCAGTCTTTTCCAGGAGCAACCCTCTACATAACTGGAGAACTTACAGGGACGCCCATCCCCACTACCCTAATAAAGTTTTTCATATTAAACAGAACATATCAAAAGATGCAACCCCAACACTGTGACTGAAATTTCATACTCACCAGAGGTGCCTTCCCCAGCATCTGGTCAGCCAAGATGCTGTCCTGCATCTGGCTGGGCTGCTCTGGGGTTAAAACAGCTCCTGCCTGTCAGAGAGAATGGATATCCTACTCACCTGCCTCCCATTCTTTTCCTCCTCTTCCTCGTCCACAGTCTCATCATCACTGGCCCTGGACTCAGATTCCCCCGAGGCATCAACCCTGCATTTCGGGGCAATGGTGGGGTCGCTGCTGAGAATCGCATTCAGCTCATTGTAGAAGTGGCATGTCTTTGATGATGAAACAGAATGACTCTTTGTCTCCCTTTTCTTTCGATAAGCCTGCCCAAGTTCTTTGATTTTAACACAGCACTGCTGAGTGTCATTGTTGCGCCCCTTCTCCAACATGTTCTGCTATATCTTCTAGTAGAAATTCAGCATTCTTCTGCTGGATCGGAGCTGTGCCGGAACAGACCTTTCTCCCACAGAGTGATGAGATCCAACACCTCAGGTTCAAGGCATTCAGTTGCCATGATCAGCTGTGCTAGTGAGCTCTGTTCACGCTGACCAAACAAGAAATAGGAATTCAAAATTTCCCAGGGCTTGACCAGGGGAGGGGCTTTTTCCTGTGTATGGTGTATGGTGCTCCAGAGTTTAAAAATATATTAGTCATATTGGCCTATTGGAGTCCATATTGAAGTAGTCATAATGGAGCATTGTGGGACACCTCCTGGAGGCCAATGATGTCGATTTATGCAATGTTCTGCCTACACTGCCTCTCATTCGACCCATCCACTTCGATTTTAGTGCTATGCCTCTCAAGCGGTGGATTTATTGAGTTGATGTTTCCGACGAGTTAGTTTGGCAGAATGGACCTGGCGGTGGAGCAGCATGCATTATGTGGTTGACGGAAGGCAGCTTCCATTGCCCTAACTTTGCAGTGTAGACCAGACCTGAGTGTGAAAGTTGGAATGGTAACAGAACCCATTCCAGTTCTTTTAGTATATGTCTTAGGGCAAAATGCAATAGGGTAAGGTTGTATTGTTTTTAATTTCTAACAATAAATATTTGAATAATATCATGTTATTGACTTCTATACTTATAACTGTATACAACGCCAGCTCAGTCCTTACTTAGAAAGAAGTCACATTGACTTAAAATATTTTGTTTGTGGTGATGAGCCACTTATGTCAGTGGTAGTTTTATCTGAAAAGGACTAAGGGATTAGTTCCTACATTAGTTGTATATAGAGAGAGGCTTTTATAAATGTTTACAATCTTCCTAGGTAGCGATGGTTGCAATCAGAATATTTTCATACCAGTTGGAGTATAGCAAACTGAATGAATATTTGAGGCATACAAAATTCCACAGAACGTTTGGGAAGGGGGGTTTCAAAAGTACTTAAGTGACTTCAGAGCACAAATCCTACTGAAAGTCAATGAGACTTGTGCTTCCAAGTCACTTAGGAGCTTTCGAAAATTCCATCCTTAATGTAAATCCAGGGTATACAGAGCTTTAGCTTGTAAGATCTCTCTGCACTGTATACCAGGACACTTAAGCCAAGGTTTCAAAAGTGACTACTGATTTTAGGTGCCTGCATTTTGGGATGCCCTACCAGAGACACTTTAAAGAAGCCTCATTTTCAGCAAATGTTAAGACCCATCCCTCTGAAAATCAGGCCCCTTTAATGTACATCAAGTTGGGCACCCAAAATCACTTTTGAAAACGTTAGCCTCTTTCTTAGTTATTTCACTAGCAATACAGAAAATGTCTGTGGACTGGTCATGCTGCAGCATTTTCTGAATCTACAGATAGCGCTGGTCTTTTTTAAAGACACTCCTAAAGCAACTTGCTTTGCACTGGCAAGGGCAAATCTGACACTCTGGAACACAACAATGTGTCCTCATTTACATGCCACCTGCTGCTGCTTTGACTGCTGCTTTCCCAATCTGCTATAACAACTCTTAGCTTGCTTTACATTGCACATTTATTTTTATTATAAGTCTACAACAGGCTATAAAGTACTGGAGGGTTGTGTCTTTGAGCATGTGCAAAGAAGAATTTAACAGTGCCAAATTTTTCCCATTTTCACATTCCTGGCTTTTTGGTGTTGTGCCTAATATAACAATAGATTATTAAGAGGACTGATATGAACAGAAAATATTTTAGATTGAAATTTTTGCATTCTTTGGATGGAGTATGCACTGAAGGTATATTACTCCCTTTGTGTCCTATTTGGGCTTCTTCACATGCTTTGAATCGGTTTATGGTCTTAGTTCTATTATTGTAGTCACTCCAGATTTACACTGATGGAAATTAAAACATAATCCAGCCCCTTGCCCAGGGAAAGGCTCTGGCAGCTCCCTGTGGTGGAAGGCTTTGGAAGGGGGCAAAGACTGGCTGTTGAGCCTTTTCTCGCTGTTTCCTCCTGCCAGAGCTGGTCACTGACGTGCAGCTACACATCATAGTATGGACACAACCTCCCTTTGGCTTGTAGCTGCCGCAAGTGGTGTGCAGTGCACACGTGCCCATTGCCTCCCTTTGGAAGAGTCTGTGTTACGCATACATGTGATCCTGAAACTACTTGTGCTTAGTCCAAAACTCAGTTATTCTGAGGGGTCTGGTTACTTGCTCCACTAAAAAGTCTTTGGAGATACACACAGGAAAGAACAAACAGAGGTATACACATATATTACATGTACTTATTATATACACATAATCTACTTGAACATGCAAACACGTTTTTGTCAAGTTGGAACCCAAGCAACATTCACATTAATATTACCCCTATTACTCTGATGTTTCCAATGAATAAATGAAATTTCAAAGTTTCCCCAAATAAAGTTCTGTTGCAAACATCTTCCTGAATGATAGCAGGTTTCTGCTTTGCCAAAATTGAAAACAAGTATTCCCTGAGGCAAAAAACAGTTTTCTCCTGGACTTTGGTTTAGTCAAGTACATAGGTAACACTGTCACTATGCTGTTCTTCAAGATGAATTCCTTTGATAGATGGTACCCCAATGAGACTGGACAGATTACACAGCAGCTGCACAAACATGTCTAGCGCAGGTGTGGTTGATGAACCAGAGGAACCTGAAGAGACTACAAAGAGGGGGGATGAAGGATAATGGCTGTGGCCAACTTTATTTTGTGATTTACTATTTTTCATTATAATTCACATTTTTGAAAGACTAAACATATTGTAAACTTGCATTTCAGGGCTCTGAGAACTGGAGATGAGATTTTGCTCAGCTTTAGAATTCGAGCAAGCAGACACAGACAGACAAAAAATTGAAAGGGCACAGTAAAAAGGTCGGATTAGCTTAGTTTTAGAGACACGTGCTGTAGCTTGTGATTTAGTAAAATACATGCAAAGCCAGAAGTATATATTAGCGCTAAATATCTACCTTTTGTGCTTGTGATATTACACTAAAATGAAATCAATGCCCAGTAGGGCCAGAGTGAGAAGAGCTATGTTGTTAATATAAATGCCCTCTTTACTCTGGAAAGGGAAAAGTGTATACACAGTGGGTGAAATCCTAGCTTCATTGAAATAAATAGCAAAACCCCTATTGTCTTCAATAGAACAGGGATTTCACCGTGTGTGTGGTGTGTGTACACATAGAAATTGCAGTACTGCATCGAAGCAGTGGTCCAGCTAGTACAGCATCCTTCCCAATTGTACCAGAACCAAATGCTTCATAGTCAACAATTATGAAATAAACCACCTATAGGGGAAATTTCTTTTTAGCACCTTTTAGTCAGTGTCCTGAAATTGGAGGAATTGTAATTCTTCCCTTTAAAAATACATAGCTTGAGTAATGTAGCTATGATGTTGTCACTGACCATGTGAGTATGTAATCATTTTTCAATCCTACTCAGCTCTCAGCCTCAGTGGTGCTTTCGTTATGAATGCCACAAATTAATTATGTGTTGTGCCACAAAAGTTTGCGTGTATCGGCCTTAAGTGTGTTGACTTTTGATTTCATTGACTGTCCCCTTGTTCTTAAATTAGGAGCAGATGTTAGTAGAAACATCCAGTTTACTTTTTCTATACTACTCATTTTTTGTATAGCTGGATCAAGTCCCTTCTTATTCATCTTTCTAAACTAAAAAGTCACAGCCTTTCCAGTTACTTTTCATATGGAAGATTTTCCACACCTTTAAGCCATTTTCGTCACCTGTCTCCAACTGAATTCTCTGAAAGTCTGTCTACTGACTCTAGCGGAAGTGGATTGATGTGGATACAGCAGCAAAATGAGGACAGACACACGCACAGAATTAAGTGGCAGGCCACAACTTCAGTTAACTTTAAATACAAAGGAGGGGTGCTACCTGCCCATCATCTATACCCTCTTTTACCAGGCATTTAATTGGTTTCAGTGAAGGGCTTACAGGGCTCCTTACCATATAACTTGTAACTAGTGCCAAGATTACGGGTCTCCTTACTATGTAACCCATAATGTGGAGTACATTATGGTCAGCCTGCCCCCCAGGACTCAGCTCTCTCCACCCTCGCACCCTCCTCTAACGAGGGGAACGGAGGGTATAGCAGAATGGGGGCACAGCCCACAAGGGCCGAAAGATCTCTCCCTATCTCTTGAACCTCTGGGATCCATTCCTTTTATTGTCCTAACTGCACTGGAAACCTGAGACAAGTTGCAAGAAATAAATATCTCCACCCCAGTACCTCATTTTGGTACCTGCCTTCTGACTTAACCCACTGTGGCTTGAAGATGCTGTGAGGAAGGCAAAAAACATTCCTGATCCTCTGCCAATTGGTTCATGGGAGAAAAACTTCCCTCCTGACACCCTAAACAAGCAATTGGCTAGACCCACAACATCTGTCTGTCTGGATTCCCATTCCTAATTCAGTCAGGAGAGTGGGGCTGCTCTGATGGAACCAAAAGGGGCTTCATGTAGCTCCTTTGCTCAGCTAAATCTTGGGAGCTGGGGAATGCAGGACAGTCAGCACCCAAGGGTACCAGAGACTCCCAGGGGAGGAGCTACTTATTGCCCCTTGGCAAATATCTCCCTCTTTTGCCACTGGGACTGTCCCCCTTTCACCATTAGCCCCATCAGTTTCCCCCACACATTGATGCTGGTAAGTGGCATTCTGAATGGCAATTGCATCAGAGCTGGAATTTCTTCTTAACTATCTCGATTCCCTTTTATTTTGCCTACCATAGTTTATGCTCCTCTCTATTGGCTTCTATAGGGTTGGATTTTTATTTTCTTAAGGATACCTACAAATTAATTCTTGAATTGTGCTATTTAACATGTTTGGTGTTTCTTGATTTCCAGAGTCCTTTAATCTTTAGGGCTGTGTCTGTTTTCAGTGACTGTATTATGGCAATTAGCTTTCATTATGAATTTTAGGATTTTTATTTCCTCACTTTTTTTTTCTTAAGGATATTTTTGACCAGCTTCTTCAGGTTTTTTTAATCCTGCCTCTTTTAAAAACCTTCATGCATTATTGTTTGCCAAAGTTCCCAAACAGCAAATGTATTTCTCTCCAAAATATGAATGTAATCTTTGTTTCTAATTTGGATTAAGGGATCAATAAACCACAGATTGTAAATCACTCAGATACTATGGTTATAGGGCCATGCAAATGTTTTAGGATACATCTGCTTTTAAGATGGAAGGGAGGATTCCCAGCTCACATTGATGTACCTGAGCTTGATCTGCTTCTGCTAGTGCCTAAAAATAGCAGTGTGTCTGCAGCAGCATGGGTGAAGGCTCCCGTAGCCACTCAACTACGTACCCAGTGGTTCAGGCAAGATTGAACTCAGTGTGGCTAGCCTGAGCAGCTGCCCGTGCTGATGTCGATACTACTGTTTTTAGGCACTAGCTGGGAATCATACCTCCCAGCTCACTTGTATATATACCCTTAGATAAACCTGAATCCTGCCTGCTGTACAATTATAGCAAGTTTATTGGGCCTCATGGCAATGGCAATGCCATTCAAGCTTGAAACTTCTTCCTGGATGCCTTTTTTCCCCAGCAGTTCTCTGCCTCCCCTCTGGTGGCCTCTCCCATGAAATTTCTTAACTTCTTGCAGCTCTCTGGCTCAGATTCCCCAGATCTCACTTCCCTGCAGGCCCAGGCGCCCTCTTTTGAACTTAATTGGGGTCAGCTGACCAGTCACAGGTGCACTTTCTCTGCTTCCTCTTCCTCTTCCGTCACCTTGTGGTACTTTTTAAAAAAAAAAAATAGATAGATATAAAAAAAAGAAGAAAGAAATTTTTATTTTGGTTTGTTTGTAACAGTTTGGCAGAGGATTGCCTTATGCAGCATTTACCAATGTGATTAATTCCAAATATTTACATTTCAAATATTTTAAAAAGCTGAAGGGAAAGAGCCAAAAGGATTATTGCAATAGCCATTCACTGCCAAAGGATTTACTCAGATCACCACTAACGAATAGAGGTATGCTGGCATAAATGCAGATTTTCTGGGAGACTGATCCAGAAGTGCCACCTTCCATATATTTACCTGTTGGCTATAGTGTGTTGTTGAGTAATTCGAATGGTATGGACAATCTATGTACCACTCATGAATAAAGATTCATTTTGTGTATAACTCTACCCTTCAATGTGTATTGAATCAGCCATTTGTTGACAGGTACCACATCATGTATCACACTGTTTTCTGGAAACCGGTGCTGGACAAATGAAAAAGTAGTTAATGGAGAATGACTCTCTGTCCTGGTAGAACAACGGATATGCTAAAGAAATTGACCAAGTTAAAGGTAACTGGTTTCCCCCACCAGAATGTCTGCAGGGAGTGGGGTTGGAACAATGGAAATTCTCCAGTAGAGATGGAGAATACAGTAAGAGGGATGCAAGGTGCTGTTAAAAAGACACATGCTTTCTGGCTATGGGGAACCTGTTGGCTGCTGCCCCTGAACAAACTACCAAGAGATTGTTGCAAGAGAGAGAATCTGATGGCTGAGCAGGATGAGAGAAAGATCTTGGGACCCTGAAAGGACTGACAAAAGCCTGAAGGGCTCTCAAAGAGGTGAGGATACTGGAGGGAGGTTTTGCTTTGTTTTGTTTGTTTTTGCTTGGATCAGTAAGTCTCAGGTGTTCTCTAGGGAGAAAGCATGTGTGTGTTGAAGGAGTTACTTTGCAGAGCCTTGAGTTTTGTTGTAACTGTCCTGTGTCCCCAAAGAGCTAAACAGTTAACGGGAGTACTCATGGAGGTGGAGCTCTAGGAATGGGTGTCTTAAGCTGCTGTGCTCAGCAGACTTAGGGCCTGAGGCAGCTGGACCACAGAGCCACACTTCGGAGAAGTGGTAGCAGACAGGGAGTCAGCACCCTAGGATGCCAGTGCCAGAGACAGCACCTGGATGCTGCTGAAACTCAGGGGGCTTAGAAGCATGGGGGAGCCAGTGTTTGGAACCACACAGAGGACCCTGATGATTGTCCAGCAGGGGGCATTTGATCAGCTCTGTGACCATAATAATAGGTATTTTGATTCTAATTACAATTAGGAACGTAAAAAGAGTCTTTCTGGGAGAAAATATAGTACTTTATCTATTCTTACCATCAAAAGTTTGGTCCATATTTAGGCAAAACTTAGCTAACTTGCTAAACACCACTTAATCTATTTACTCGGGCTATAGTTTCATTATCTCTTGACCTTGGAGAAGATTGGAGACTTCTTTCATTATTTAAATAAGTCAGAAAAATATTACGTTACTAATATTTAAATACTTTACAGGGCTCAACCAGAGAACATGCGTAAATGGGACAACTGAGCCCTTTATTAATTATTATTTTATTTATTAATTTTGTTATCTGGGTCCTAGAGCCATGATTCAAAACCCATCTTGGACTCCTTACTCAGGCAGACTCCTCTTTAAAGCCTCTTTAAAGCCAGGAGTTTTGCCTGAGAACAATGTGTGAAAGACACGCAGGACTGGTTTATAATGCTGCATTTTTGGCATGGCTGTGATAAATGCAACAGAAGCAATAACTTTTGCGATTGAAGGTTACAAATTTGTTATCTCCACTTTAAACAAGCTGCCTGGGAGTGATCTAGGTAGATGGGCTAGGAATAGACTCGAGGGATGAGCCTGTGCTTTTAAGAGACAAATCGTTCTAACTAAAAGAAAAGTAGCTGGGATTCATCCCTCCTCTTCCCGCAGGAATTCCTGTGTGTATCTATAGTGGGAACTTTCATAATCTGTCTGACACAGTGGTGGGAGTACAGGACTCAAAATAAAGAGTAACAGTGCTCAGTTGCCTGTGTGAGGAGATCATTATTTGGGAATGTGCAGCTGTTTTCTTTTACCCATCAGGCCATACTCACTCTGGAATAATTTGGCCTGTTGTGCAGCCGAAATACATGGCTTTGTGGGGTATGTACACTCCAGAAGGCCACTTGCCTTTTCTGCTAGAATTGGCTCTAGAGTAGAAAAGAAGCCATTTTCCTTTAGCATGCATTTTTTTCATGGTAACTAAAGAATGGACTACACTAGGTCAGAGAAGATTTGCCTGTAGCTGGTATTTCTGAGAGTAACATAAAAACATAAAACGTGATAGTCCCCTGATATTCAAAGTACCATAGATAGTACACATGCTTGAAGGGCCATTGATATCCAAGCAGACTTGGATTTTCAGTGTATACCCCTCTTTGATGGTCAGCTGCCATTTCTTTTAATAATGCATGTTTTAGTCCAGTTTCTACAAAGGAAATCTGTGGGGGAAAAAACTGAATAGCATAACCTGACCATTCTTTCAAAAGCACAAAGACAGAAAGCAAAAATGTTAAATTTAGATAAAAAAGATGAAAAACTTCTGTACCTATATTCTAATAAAACTTTAATAAACTTTAATAGCATAAGGCTTGCTTCCTTTGGCCATCAGATAGAATATTTCTTAAGATGATATTAATCAAAATACAGAGAGGCTGTGGATGCCTTTAACCCTAATCCATCTTTCTGACAGCATTTAACACATCTGTCAATCAAGTATATTCTCCAAAAGTCAGAATGCAATGTCTTAGAAGAAAAAAATACATAGGAACATAGCAATTAACATGATGAAGGAGGCATTTGTCTTAGCTAACCAGTTTTCATTCACAGTGTGTATTTAATAACAAGGAATTTCTATTAATATATTTTTAACCTTTGTGGCAATTCATTTCATACCTCTTTGAACCAGAAAATTCAGGAATTTTTTGAAAACAGTCTTACTTGTCTCTTTGCATATTTAGTCTGAGCTTCCAGTATTATTCAAAGTCACTGCGTGTTGGATCACTACAGTGAAAAGCGATATAATATGAAGGGGAAAGATATAAATGTGTAAGGCTCTCTTAATTCAAATAGAATCCTAGTTATTAAATGCCTAGAAAATTATCAAATGCCTACAGTTTATTTCACAAAAAAAAATCTAACTCAGTATAATCTGAATCAATGAAAGAAACCTCATCTTCCATGCACACCAGAGTGGCAGACTAAATAGAGTCTTCTCATCAAGTCAAAGTCAGTGCTGAGATCATCCACACTGAGTGTAAGAGTCATGAGCTGATTATCATTCATAGAATAAAGGTATCGATAACCACAGTCCTGGCAAAGGAAAGCGATATGCTGATTGCTCTCTTCATACACCTTTGTACATTATAATGCTTATATTTGTATTGTGTACAGGTATTTATAGACTAAAACACCTTGTTGCACCTTGGGACAAAGATAAAAATTGATATTTCATTCTTTTGAGTGAACAGATGGGAAAAGATTATTGTTTCTGTAGTAACATAGCATCTATTTGAGTCTCTAAATACTATGTATCTTCACTCTCTCCTTTGTTATGCTATCACCATATATGGCGTTAATATAAATCTGTCCTTGTTCAAAATACTTTCCATTTATTTGTTTTAATATAAATTTCAAATACCATCACCATGAATTTTCTTGTGAATGGTTTATCTGCAACATGCAGGTGATGCCCAACTCTATTATTCCTGTCTCATCTGATCTAATTGATATAGCTGAAAATCTCACCCAGTGGCTAGTTGAAATGGAAGTTTGGTTGAGGTTTAGCTGGCTGAAGCTTAAGCTTGATAATTCAGAAATGATGCTAGTAGGTTGGGAGAAGGAACTTGAAGGTATGTCCCTTTGATAGTAGGTATGTGTCTGTCTCGTGTTGTTTGGATTGACAGCCTGAGAGTCTGTTAGATATTCACTTAATGTCCATATTCAGGATGACGTTTTTTCCGTATACATCTGTCTCCAAGGTCTGACTATTTCTTCTCAGATGCAGATCTTGCAACAGTCAGTCATACTTTTTTGACCTCTACATTAGACTATACAACATGCTCTACTTGGGGCTACCCCACAGATGCATTGAGAATGAAGTTGGTGCACAAAGTTGTAGTTCACTTATTTAAGCAGCATTTGCCACTATGAACAAATTATACCAGTGCTCTGGGATCTGCATTTGTTGGAATATAATGTGTTCTACATGGCATGGAACATGACTATTTAGAGATCATTTTTATCCCCTTATGATATTGTTGCATGTGCACTCAGTAGTGGCTTTCCAGACTCCGTTTAAAAATGGGGGAGTTGCCAGAAATGTAGTCTCCATGAAGATTTGTTGACTTTGGAATTCACTACCCCCTCACGCTTTGGTCCAAATCAGTCCCAAACAGTTGACTTTCAGAGCATTTGGCACAACCCATCTATTTCCCCACACATTGGGAAAGAGTTTGCTGAAGAATGGTACAATATTCTGATTAGGGTGGCACACTTTTGTCCTTACTTGTTTGTTTCCTGATTGGTAATTCCCAGTTTGGGGGGCAAGGATATGCTATTGGTTTTACTGTGTTTATGATTGTGCTTTATGTATTTGTCTAAGGTACCTAGAGACATTTTTAAAATAGGGTTAGGTCCTTATCTGAATTGAAAGAAATATCTTAATTCCATATATGATATTTTGCCTTATCTTAAGGGAAGCCATGGTGAAAAACATTGTGCGTGCAGAATGGAATAAGAGGAAACCCACCAACACCACTTCCTCCTCCTACTCATCGCTTTGTTCTTGAGAAAGGGCTGACCTGGCTTACATACCTAATTCCAGGAGAGAATTCACAGCTGTAAATCCAAGTGTAACCCCTTTTGAGGGGCAGGCTTAGGCCACACCCTTCTCAGCATTCCCTACTGTCCAGTTTAGTATGCTGGTTCCAGTGAATAGGGAGCCTAGATGCTTTACTTAGGCTGTCCTGCTGTCTAATGGAATTTACAACCTTAAGTGCCCCCTGTGAACCCAGCTCCTTTTGGTCTCATTTCTGAGGGAAAAAAGGGTATTTTGTTTTGGGTAGTGGTTGGATAAATACAAAATAATGTGATCTTGAATCTAACAGAAAGCGAATTATTTTTGCACTCAGACTTGAAAGACATGCTGGTATTGTGACTATAATATCATTAAGATTCATTATAAAATTACCATGACAATCAAAGTCAGCAGTGAAACACCAGTTCAGGAGTAACTCTTCTCATTTCCAAATAATATCATTAGTACTTGTCATGCAGAGAAATGTAATTAATGTAAATTTCATTTGCATAGTCTATGCTTCACTTCTTTTCCTTTCTTTAAGTCTGTAATCACTGCAAGTTATTTTTCAAAAAAGGTGACCTTATTAAGTGATTAACATTTTTGTTAAACACAACCTAAGAAGTGTTAGCTTATTTGTATTGTTCTCATTGTAAACAAACAAAAGTTGTGCATTAATAAGAGATACTAGTCAAATTTGTATTCTATCCATTAGCAAATCAGCAGATGAGCACAAAGACATGTAAAAATATATTACATAAAATATTCCTGTAACTAAAAACCATCTACTGCAGTGACATTAAACATTCATCATTTGCCAACAGTTACCATCTCATGATACCTGAGACACTACACTTTCCCTCCATCTTTAGAAGAGGGGATAACTAGTAATCCCCTCTTCTAATTTGTAACAAATAAGGTACTTGTTTATTTTACTTCCATTCTCTTTGTCTTCAAATGTCTTTGATTTATCCCAATATATTCTTTATTCACAGAATAATTTCTGTAAATAATTCTTGGTGTTGCTGTTCATGAGAATTTAATTGTATCAGGTAGCTGATATTCAGTATTTAAATAACCCTAGTCTGTCATTAATTACATGGGTGCAGAGCATCCCTTAGAAGTCAATGGAAGTTGTACCCATGTCAATGAGAGCAAAAATGGGCCAAAGCTGTTTTGATTAGACACACAGGAAACATAGTATGTTTCTGTCCTCCGTCTGGCTGAGCACAGAATGAGACTTACAGTGTGAATTTTTGAATTTATGAATTCAATATTCATTTTCCATTCTGCGATAGTCTCTTAATATGGGCCAGTTTGGCAAATATTCTAATCTATTTGGTCATTTACTAGAATGGTCTCAAAAATTGAACACAAAAGTGGTCTGAATACAGGCTAAGTTAATCCATTGCAAAGAGAAGGTTCACAGAAAATTGTTTGCCCAGCTCTAGAATTAACAGTAGTGAATGTTGTATCTAAAAGCAAATACCTATTGAGATTTTTCTGGCTATTTCATGTATGAAAAGGAAATATTTCTAGGCAAGAACAGATGGGACCTCACTCTGGTCATGGCAGCTCCAATCACACAATGCAGAATGGAGCTAGTTAAACAAAGTGGTGCCTAATTTGTGTGGGGAGCAGAGCTGGAAAGCTAATTAAGCCATTAGGCACAGGAAGGATATACAAAATGATTGTTAATGAGCTGGGGGCTCCCTAGGACCATTGGAGCAGAGCAGTATATAGTATTAAGGTGGTAGGAACCCACATTGTAAATATACTACACAAGGTGTTTGACCAGCACCAGGTCTCTGAGCAGTTTGTGGTCCAAAGCAGAGGCAGGAGCCAGAGGGTCCTGCCACTATTGCACATGGGAATTTTGAAAGAAGGCCTTCATATCCAGCAATAACTCCATGTGATACACGTTCTCGATTGCCAAGCTAAAAGAAAAATTTAGCACTTTATGGACCAGTTCTGCTCTCAGAAACACAATGGTGAAACTATCAGTGAAGTAAGGTATGGGAATAAGTGAACCTTTATGAGTAAATGAGCCTTTATGTGATATTTCAGCTGTATCCTATCACTTTGTGTGTAATAGCTTGCTATTAGCAAGTTAGCTCACATTTAATACCGTAATTGTTCATCACAATGATTCACAAGCCAGGTAAAAGCCTGGAGTTTTATACTGGAGTCAGGGTTTAACTGATCGCCATATTTGGAGTCAGGAAGGAATCTTCCCCCAGCGCAGATTGGCATAGGCCCTGGGGTTTGTTGGTTTGTTTGTTTTTTTGCCTTTTCTGAAGCATGGGGCACAGGCACTTGCTGGTGGATTCTCTGTACTTTGAAGTCTTCAAATCATTATTTCAGGACTTCGATAATGCATTCTTAGGTTAGGGGTCTATTACAGACGAGGGGGTGAAGTTCCGTGGCCTGCATTGTGCAGGAGGTCAGACTAGATGATCATAATGATTCCTTCTGGCCTCATAGTCTGAGTCTATACAAATCATCAACACATATCCCTAATTCACATGGATTATAAAATACTCATTAAAGTTTTATAGATGTAGCGATGCTATGTCAAGCTTCTTCCATCTCAGTCAAATAGGATTCATTAAGAATTATCTTTCCTACAATAGATTTAACATGATCAACCTATTCAGAGACAAGACCAACCCAATAGCAATAATATCTGTAAATTCAGGGAAAGTGGATTAGTTGAAAATATTTTATGCTAGAATCATATGTAATTGCCTCTGCATCATGGAGAAGTTCACATGCAAATGTATGTGTACCTCAAGCCAACAGATTTCAATACATTATATCAGTTCCAGTCATATAATGTATATTAGGTAGCCTCTGGGTTCATGCTCTTACCTTTCACACATAAAAATGTGATTTCATAGTCATGTCACATTATCTTATTATGACACTGTTTCCAGTACATGATGGTCCTCTTAAAACCATGAAGTGGCTTAGTAAAGCCAGCAGAATTGGTGGACTCTCCTCAGGTGAAGACAAGTACTGGAATAACAGGACTGAAGTGCACAGTGGCTTTGTCTAAACTTACGGTGGCATGCAGCATATGTATAACTACACACTACAGTGAAAGGCAGGCTACATGCACACTTGTCACCAGAGTGTAGCTACACAAAGCAGTGAAAGGCTCTGGCAGTGGGGAAATGCTTTGGTCGGGGAGGGAGGTAGCAGGGAAAGGCTCCAGATATGGGGAAGCAGTGGGACGCTACATTGCTAAAAATAACAGTGTGGATCTAAAAGATACTGCTTGGGTGTGTAGAGAGACATATAGTGTATATGCCCTAGGGTTCAGGCATGTAGGGCACTCTGCTCTACTCATCTAAGACATGCCTCACCTTCTTTGCTGCTATTTATGCCCATGCTAGCTGAGCATGCATTGTCTGTACTCTCCACGCCACTGTGTAGACGTACCTTGAGTTACACTGGAAGTTTATACAATGATTGATGACCTTTTATGCCTTACTCTGTCTAGTGTCATCAGCATTTCACTTTCATTCACAGTAAATGTTACCAAATTAATCCTAAAACTAAAAAGGGGTAAAAGATTAACTGCTGGTGTTAAATGTAAAAAGAGTGAGTTCCTACTGGGACAAATTTAGCATGGTTCTTAAACTCCTATTTTGCAGACATGAGTGTCTCCAACACTTGAAGTGTTTAAATCAAGACTCATAGTATTTGTAAAAGATTTGCTCTAGCTCAAATAGAAGTTATATGCTTGATGTAGACATTTTGGGGCAATGCTCTATGACCTGCATTATGCATGAGGTCAATCACTATCATAATGATCCTTTCTGTTCTCAAAATCTAATAATCTGAACTTCTTTTATGATGCTGACATGTCCTGGGTTTCCAGTTAAGCAATCTTTTTTTTTTATAATTACAAAATGTTTGTTCAAGACGTATTGCTATCCTAGTTTCTAGTGCTCTGTGCATCCTTGTTCTATTTTTCTCAAGAAGTGAACATGTTCTCTGTCAACCATTGTCTGAGGCCAATGTTTGCCATAAATAATCCATCAACAACATTTGTAATAGGAGTTGATGCCACAACATGGTCAGTGCCAGTCCCTGCTGTTGGTGGTTGGAAGAGGAAAAGGATGGGTACCCAGTCATCCATCATTTTCTTGCTTTCCCCCTATCTCTGGTCATCAGAACAAAAGAGAAGAGGAAAGTGAACATGCAAGGTGCTGGTACAAGAGAAGGATCTCAGCCTTTCCTTGATCTGTGCTTCTGCTTCAAGCAGAGCTTTTCTGACCCAGATGTAAAAGCTAAAAGAAAACTCTGGAACCCATGAGTATTTCACAGCCATAAAAACATTGCCAAAACATTGTTTTTTATTTTGCAGATATGGCTACCCTCATAAAAGGAGCAAGCTCCACCTTTGCTTACAGGACATAGCTAAATTGGCTGTCAGTTCTTGTACCTGGCCACTAGATGTTACACACAGAGCTCCTTCAGGAATTATAGAAATAAAATATCTGGTAACAATATTGTCAGACAGTGTGGATCAGCAAAAGAGAGGTGAGTCAGACCAACCAAGGTGAGTATTAGAGAGCTATTAAATTAATGAATGCTCACTTACTTAATACTATGTATGGAGCAATGCTCATGTTGTTCACTACTATGGAAATGAAATTTCCCTTAAAATTGGCATAACTGTGACATGCTGTTCTCTCAAATTAATTAAGTGTAGGAAACTGTCAGTGGT
Source organism: Mesoclemmys tuberculata (assembly GCA_007922155.1). NCBI lineage: Eukaryota > Metazoa > Chordata > Testudines > Chelidae > Mesoclemmys > Mesoclemmys tuberculata. The sequence goes on along the minus strand of ML675616.1, from coordinate 45,466,021 downwards.
TTCTCATGGGGGTGTGGGGGGGGAGAAATCACACACAATTTCTAGCTAAGAATCCTGTGAAATTTGCGATTTCTTAGTGTGATGCCATGCTGAGGACTCAGGTTTTAAAGCTCTGCTGTCAGATTATTCTCATTATTGCTCCCATGTTACATGATTTCACTAGCTAGCACATATCCTGATGATAGAGCCAGTTAGAAATCATTCAGTCATAGCTTGGGAAGTAAGCAAGGTCAACACAAAACTGTTCCTAGCTTAGATAAATGATGGCTACCACTTTACACACACTGTTGCCTTCTCTGAACTGCTGCATGAGTATAAATTAATCTGTCAATTTTTAGCATGCAACCGAATCAGCCCCCTGGATGTGTTTTTTCATGATAGTTGCAGTTAAAATAACTTTGAACAATTATTAAATAACCATTATTAAATAACTAACTCACTACTTAACATTGTGCAAATTTTGCCTCCAAAACATAATTAGTTTTGAAGTCAATAGTTTTGTCTACTGAATACTTCTAATTAGATTTACAGTCAAAAACTATTTTCTTTTGCTTTGTATTAGTATGTAATAGAGATTAAAAGTTAAGTCTTAATTACAATGTAAGCATTAAAACATGTATATTGTTTTTAAATAGTGCTTGTTTACTTTTGTTTTTAATAGCATTATGTTCCTAAAAGGTCATGCTCCAGCTGTCCAGAAGTGAGAAAGGGACCCTTGCCCTGCCCCACAATGTATTCTGTGATTTGTCTTTTTTTGTTTGTTTGTTTCTTTGTTCGGCTTTGTGTGGGTGGGTGGTGGGGTTTGTTTTCTGTCTTGTCTCCTTCCTCTGGATGGAGACACCAGGGATGTCCATGGCAGGAGGCAGGATATTGGTCAGGAAGCACCAGGGCTTTGTGGTGGCATCAAGAATTTTCTTTCTCAGGGGCTTGGCTGGTTGGTTCTTGCTCACATGCTTAGGGTCTAAATGACCATCAGATGTGAGGTTGGGAAGGAATTTTCCCCTATGTCAGATTGGTAGTGACCTTAGGGATTTTTTGGCTTCTTCCGCAGCCTGTGAGGGTGGATCACTTGTCATACTGCAGCTGTAGTCATAAATGTTTATCTGCTAGATACAGCATATGCAGTAGTATGTCACTTTTGTGCCCATCCATTCTATGTGAGCAGGGCATGACTCAGTGTGGGAAGGATTTTTCCAAGGGGCTCAGATACCATGCTGCTAAACACTATATAAGAACCTAGATAAAGTGATAAGTCTACAAATTCCATAACAGGAAATCTTTTATCACCTTCCTACACTTATTTTATATGGTATCTTCTTCTTGCATGCCTATGTTTCTCTGTGGCCATGTTGATGAATTCTAATGGCACAACAATATTTATTTGCAGTTCAGGCAGTTATTTTTAGGTGATTAATTTGGGTGCCAAACACGCCACCTGCCGTTTTTCAGATAACGTGCTGATCAAGTTAACTGCATCATTATCCCCAGGTAGCAGGTATTTTGAATGCAGCCCATTGCTTAGTCTAGGTAATTAAGTTGTCACTCCTTTAAGCAATTTATTATACTATAATATACCATTTTTTATCATACATGGAAGCCAGGCAGGTTCCCATCAGTGGCTTGCAACCTTATTAAATATAAGACTGTCAGAAGGGTAGAATAAATACCTGTCACTGGGGAAAAACAAGGAAAAGTTTGAAAACAGAAATGATTTGTAGCGTTTCTAGGTGTTTTCAGGGGTTTCTCAGAATTTCAGCATCTTCAGCCAATCCATCTTCCAGCAGCTTTTTGAACATGCCCATGACTGTATAATTGTGGCTGATAATTAAACACTAATAAATGAGCAGCAGCCATCTGTGCTGAGGCCATGAGACCTCCTGCCTTCCAGCTGCAGACCTAGGAGAAGAGAAAGGGAAGAACAGAAAAGAACTGCTCCTGGTACAGCCCCCACTGAAAGAAGGCTAAGAATGAGGTATAGTCTGCTGAGGCTAAAAGGTCCTACATCAGCTCTGCCCCTCCGGAGATGAGTCATGAGCAAAGGTATCTCAGTGACTGCCGAAGGACCCTCTAAATTGTCCCTCCCCTCAAAGGTGACAATGAAAGGAAGGGGAGTCTTATCATCCTCAACTGCAACTGGTATTTGTAGAGCCTATGGGGAGATTGTCTTAACCATCCCTGATCTCACTGTTGCCTACTGCAGGATTTCTTCCGTTGAAGCTGCTGCTACTGGCCACTGTTGAGTTAGAAGGCTAGATGAAATGACCAACCGTCTTGATCCAGTATGTTCTGAGTACAGCTATCAGGTTGATTTGATGCGATTTGTTTTTGGCAAATCCATGCTAACCGTTACTTATCACTTTATTATTTTCTAGGTCCTTGCAAATGGATTGCATAATTATTTGCTCCATTATCTTTCTGGGTACCAAAGGTCTCTTAATATTAAAAGGTAGCTTTTCCAGAACTACACAATAGAGATGAGGACAAAATCAGCCCTGAAATAACTCCACAGTCCTTGATAGGAATGGATTTTGAATAGCCTATAGATCATAAAACATAGCAATTGCGCCCCTCTTCTGTTTCTTTTAAAACTACCTCTGATTCTACTGCAGAAGTAATAGCTTATACAAAGGAAAGTCTTCTGTCTACTATCCACAGTTTGCCCCAGAGAGAAATGTATTACTCTAGCTAATTATTAACCTAATCCAGATTCTGGAAATTGCATTAGAGTGTTCAGACAGCTCTCAGGGAGATAAATGTGTTGTGTTATTCTCTTTAAGACAAAGATCTGCCATGATGTTCTCAACCTAAGAGTCTTTCAGCATGTACTTTTTGGGTCTAATTGTTCTCTTTGAGTACACCCAGAAGATTTGGGCATATTGGAAATTGTGATTTCTTCCTAGTCAGAGTCCCCCTAGTTGTTAGTCAGGGAGTGAACCTCATGAGCAATCCCCATTTTTTATCCTTCATCAGGATAAGGCAGTAATAAAGGCATTGGGGGCTAAGCTTTCAAGCCTTATGAAATTTCTGCAACCAAAACAAAGGCAAGCAAAGAAAACCCCAAAAAGTAAATGTTTACTTGGTTTTATTACTTCAGAGATTATTGATGACCAGTTTGCTCATATTTCCACAAAAAAAAAAAAAAGAAGAGAAGGAACATTCCCAAAATTAAAAGTCTTTAACCATCTGGAAGCATGAATACAATTGGTACTCACCTTAAAAGATAAAACTAAGGTTTACGTAAACAAGTAATCAGTAAACTCTACCAAATCGTAAGGTGAATTTCACACCTTTTCGCATTAACTGCAGGACTGGTCTATAGTGCTGCTGGTATGTCGGGTTTTTTGTTTTTTATTTTCACAGAGCCTGTGTAAGAGACACCATAAGGAGAACAGGCTGGGATTAGGCTATATTATTTCTAGTCTCAATGCTTTTTTATTAGCCTATAATGTTATACTGTTCTTTGTACCACATCTAGATAATCTCCTAATGAGCAGACTATTTCAAAAATATTTAAAATTATTCATGGGCAAGTACATCATGGTCATTAGGCTCACAATAACATATATATTTGCAAGGATATTAACTATACTAAAACTCAATTACTTTAGGAGAATCTGTAATAAGAATTATTTTTAAACTCTGTGAGTAGTATTTGTTTAACTATTTTTGTACTATATATAACTCTTTCATTTGTATATTAATTTACAGATTTAAGAGTTTATTTTTATTAACAAAAGACATTCCTACAAATTGGGAAAGCAGTTTATTAAAACGATCCTTGTTTTTTAGTTTCCTCTCTTACCAACTTCCGTTTGCGAGGGTCAGTCAGTACTCATGTCTATCTACTATGCATACACCCACTGAAGCAGATTGTGATCTCATTTATATCGAACAAAGCATTCAGTCATTTAACTGAAATCAACAGAGATAAGTCCTGCTCTACATCCACATAACTGAGATTAGAATCTGACCAATTTTATATGGTTTGCCATCAAAGGACTCATGCATCAAGCTGTGTAATATAGTTTTCCAAAAAGTGACATCTGGCCTCTTGGCAGGCTCCACAGGCAACTGTGCTGGTGGTTCACAAATTGCTGATGGGTCTACCATATGCAAGGCCCGCTGTTTGGCTGCCTCAGACTTGCTCAGATTCCTTGCCCTACTAAATACAATTTGCTTTGAATTATCTTCTATCTGAAGGCACTGGTATATTGTCATCTGTCCACATTTTTCATCAGAGTTCTGGTAAGAAAAAAGGATGGTTCTAAGCTATACTTCTTATGCTAAGCTAGGAAGGACAATCTGATAGTCCCAGAATGCTGAGTTGTTAAAAACTACAACAGCCCGCTTGCTTGTCCAGCAGGTCTGTCTCTCTCATAGCTCACCTGCCAGTTGTTGACTACCCATTGTAATTTTTATCTGTGTGCTTGTGGCATAGAGTTGAGTTTATACCGAATAGTTTTGTCATGTGACGACATCCATCCTACATCTCATGTGCAGAACTCTATGCAGCACAACAGGATGTACTGATTTTATTTTCCAAAATCAGCTGTTCAATCATTTCTAGCAACTTTGAAAATGATTAAATGTTTATATTCCTGCAAGAGCTTACAAGCATGAGTAACACCCATTGTAGCTCAAATCTATGCTCTGATGTACTTATGAATTAATCTTACCTAAAGGGAAATCTCCCACTGGTTTGTATGTTGCTCAGATGAAAAACAGGACAAAAGTTTCAAAGACTGCTAGACACAAGTCCTCAGGCAGAAGAGTTGAGTATTCTATGTCAGGATACGCTACCCAACCATCTTTTCTTTTTCTTTTTTCTTTTTTTTCTAGACTACCAGAAAAAGAACATTATTTATTATTTAACATTAATTTTGTGATATTATCTAGAAGCCCTAGTCAGTGATAAGAGACTCATTGTGCTATGCACTGTACCCATCTAATTGAATAATACTAGTAAAGCCTGACAAGAAGTTGTTTGGGTTCTTTCTCTTCTCACTATGGAAATTATGTCTTATATTTAGAGTGGAACAACAAACCTGTAGAACTAGAAATTAATTTAAACTTGTTTTTAAAATATTTTTAATTGTTCAACGTTGAAGAAAAGGTTTCGGAAAATATTTTTATTCTCATATCATTGCTATGAAGTTCTTTACCTTACAAATATTTAATTGCTGTGGCATATCTAGTACTAAATATTTTATACACATGTGTATAAGTGAAACTTTTAAAAATCCTTTAAAGTCCATGTAAATAGAGATATATACTTTCAATAAATATTTCAACAAAAATGCAATAAGAGGTAGTTAATAAGTAGCAGTTAAGCACATAGAAGTTAGGAAATAACAAAATTACGATGGCATGTAAAACATTCGCTCTTCCCCTTTGTGTATAAATTTATTCAGGTCCAATGAATAACTTAGGACCTAATAATTATGCTCCAAAATGCAACAAGTAAAATTACTGACATTTATATTGATTAATGATTCACAAAGCTTACGCATTATGCTAAACCTTGAGAAAAAAATTCCCTGAAAAGCCATGTTTAAAAAAAGTAAAAAACATTAAGAGTGTAGAGACTGCTATAACTTTTTTTTATTTATATAAAACATAAAGATTATATTAAGGATTAATCTAGTATTATTCATGTATATACATACACTAAAATATGAGGAAAATTGCTGAATGATGGAAAATAAGGGCTACATGTTGAAAATTTAATGCTGATGTAATGTTAATGGTGTAATGTTATGTTAATGATTTCCAAGAACATAGAAAGGAAAGAGAAAAACAAATTTTGAAAGTTTGCTGCATGGATAACTGGGTTTGTTTAATGTTAAATAACATTGGTTGGAGGAAAACTAAACAATATGTAATATGGAAAGGTATAAACTCTAGTGAATAAAGGGGCCCAAATTAGATAAATACTGGATCAGAAACTGAAGGTATGATACTGAAAGATTAGACCAAAGACCAGAGACTGAGACAAAGTGGATGAAGTGGAGGAGAACTTCCTAGTATCCTGGAATTCAGTAACTTAGGCCCCTATTTGTTACATCTTATCTGTTTATTGTCTGGCATACTTATATATTCAGAAACAATAAGTGACAATAATTCTGTCCAAAAATTAATAAATAATGTTGAAAATTGATTATACTGATATTGAGTGGACTTGTGACTCAGTTTCCTACCTTACACTTCTGACAGATTGTACAGTCTGCAATTACATGATCACTTGCTATTTCTAAAATAATATACCTCACAATTGTTTCTCTACATCTTACGCATGTACAGCATCCTGTAATATTTTTCATTTTTGTATACTTACACTATTTTAGTTGTCATAATCATCTGGTATATTTGTCTTGTTTTTCACACATTGTGTAAGTAATCTAAGTTATGCATTTTAACATCTTTGTAGGCACCTATGTATTATGCATTTTCTTTCCAACTGGTAATATAGCTTTCCTTAGATACAGTAGATGAAGAGACTAACTACAAAGTGACCTGATGTGGCAGTGTACATACGTGCAACATATACTTTCTTAGATTCAACCTAAAGGATGAAGCAATTACCTGTGAGACTTATTATTCTGCACACACATGCCCAGTGCAGCATTCCTTAAGTACAGATCACAGGATGAGGCAACTACAAATGTAAATAATCTGCAAAGTTAAGTGACATATATATTTTATTCTTTGTATGTATACAGTATATGTTGTATAACTATGGTTTACTGTGTACCTTTCATATAACTGACTTTCCTGTATACTGCTTGGTATCAGAGTAGTAAATAACATTTAAAGAAGCAACACCTATATCTAAGACTGTAAAAAAATACATAACATTGTAATACTTTAATTAGAAATAATAATGATCGTTTAATTCAAGACTATATCCTAACATGTATACACATTAAGGTAGAATTTTATGTCTAGCATGTTTTTCTTCCATGTTTAATTGAAACTTTCCCTGACTAGGATATTACATTTGGGTTTTTGTAGGTGCGTTAGTGTCTTGGTTCAAAATCTGCAATTATATGGGATTATATTATGTGCTTGGTTCAAAATCTGCAATTATATGGGATTAGACTCAATATATATTGAGCGAAAATTCGTATTTTTGATGCAAGTGATCATCATTCTATCTCTGACCTGATGTCAATTTAAAGGTGCAATTTATCTAATTGTAAAAAATAATGTATTTTGTATTTACAGAATTGCCCATTCTTAACATGATAAATAATCTCTGGTTTTGTGAGCAACATCTCAGTAAGAAACATGTCAGATATTGAAAAGTCAAGTAGCCACTCGGAACCGAGGGTCTAATTATTTTAAAACCAAGCTAGCAGTATCATACAGAGAAGTTTCCTTTAAAAGCAGCTTCTTAGAACAGGAATGAAAAACAAAATTTCAAGATGGAAAAACATGTTTTCCATAGGAAAAAATGAAATACAAGAAAAATGAAAAATACATTCTGCTGCCCAGTGGTTCAGCTAAATGTAAATTTCAGAGGTTTGCAGAGATCTTTGTTTTATTTAGTTTCATCATATTTGTGACAGAATTGGCCAGATTCTTGGCTGGAGTAAATTGGTAGTCAATGGAGCTATGCTGATTTACACCAGCTGAGGGTCTAGCCTGATATTTTTAAGTGCCAAATGCCTCTATAGCAGGTATCCATTGTCTTTGATCCCTCGACTTTCTGACACACATCATCATCTGAGAACTGTTGAAAAATATTCCAGTACTTCATAAAGCTCCTCACATGAGATAGCTGAAGTGGTGATGAAGTTAGTCCTTTTCTCTTGTCCTGGCCTAATCAGTCTGCTAGTCATCTGATTGGGATGCTATTTGGAGGTATATGTATGATGGTACCCAAATCCCATTGTAATCATATGGGAGTTGGACACCTGAACCCCTTAGACTCCTTTGAATATCTGAGCTATATTGTTTACCATTCTTGTCCATCCTCAGCACCTCCACACTTCATACAATTTATTGTCATTACTTTTATGGTTCCTTCCCTTATCTTAAATGATTCACTACTTTTCATTTTTTCCTCCTAAAGAGGATAAAGTGTGTCTGTATGTGCATGCACGCACGTGTATCTGTGTACATTCTTAACTGAACACTTATGAAAAGCATGCAGTTATAAACCAGATGATTCCTTTCTAATGACAACATTAGGCTATATCCTTAGCTGGTGTGAATCTGCATTTATTGTGTTAAACTCAATGGAGCTACAAAGCTGAGCCCTGTCCATTTGTTTTCTCAAAACATGTCATTTAGAATATTAATAATGTTGTGATTATAAAGATTAACATAAAAGTTTGATTTATAATGTGTTTAACTTGAAATGTAAAACTATCATATCAGAAGTCACTGGCTATATTACCGTTTCAGACTATAACTCTCCAATTGTGGAGGGAAAAGAAAACTAAAATACAAAAAGGGAGCATTTTCTATTGTGTTTGTGACTTTAAAAGATTTTATACAATGGGAAAATATTCAAAACATTTCCTAAAAAAGTGCATGTGGGGATTACTTAATAAATGCTTCTTACTTTATTCGACTTTGAATTTCAGGAAAGCAAGAATGTAAATATTTTCAATAGAAATACCTTATGGTAAATAACTTGATGGCTGTCTTTGAAGAAAGTTGTCATTTGTTGTCCTTTTAAGGGAAAATTGCAGTATAATGATTTTATGTATTTCTTTATACATGATGCTCAGTGTGTGGGAGCCCTTTCAACAACTAAACAAATAGAAATTATCAATCTTTTTACAAAGCAAATAAGAAGACTGCATTATATATCCCATGCCCTGTTCCTACTGAAAATAAGAGTTCATAAGACAATCATAAGTTTGAACACATAGACTGTATTTATTATGGTAGCACACAGGAATGCAGATCAGGGACTGTGCTAGGTACCATAATGAAAAAAGAATAAGGCAGTCTTGCCCCAAAGAGTTTACAGACAGGATGCAATAGATGGATGCAAAATATCAATTCAACAAAAAATAAGGGGGAGGTTGGACTTATCAGAATGAGGTCACAATAAAACTGGCATAGCAATAGAAGCCCCAGATGTCTTTTATTGTGGCTTGAAGACAGTGAAATGTAATTCTGGCAACTCAACAGTTTCAACAGATTTAAGTATGATCCTTTCACAGATAATATCTTCTTGTGGTCTTGGAGAGTTCTACTCCTAGAATGGATGTCAAGCATTAGCAGTGAATCAAGCCAACAAGTCAGGGCTTGGAGACCTGAGCCCCAAGCCAGTATGGCATTATACTGTCATGATAAGCAATAGCTTGTGTTTTTATGTGCAAAGTAATTGCAAGTAAACCTTAAGCAATCTAGCTCTGAGGTTTGAAAGGCCTGGACTGCTCTGGGTAGGTAGTGCTTAAAAGACGTTACATGTTGCCATTGAAACCTGAGAAATCAGCAGCTGCAGTGGCCAGTATGACCCTAACACTATAAGTTGTGTAAAGTAACTGAGAGAGTATACATATATATATTGTGACAGGGCAAAGCCAGACAGCTATGCAAGGGTGCTGGAGGGCATGTATATTAGCCCCAGGCTCAGCAAAGCCTTATTCCCTGGGTGATCCAGCTGGGGCTGCTTAGCCAATTAGGCCACCTGGGGCCAATCAAGGAGACTGCCCCAGCACTTAAAAGCCTCCAGTGCAGGCAGGCGGTTGTGGGTTGTGGAATGAGGAGTTTGGAGTGAGGAGGAGTGGAGGAGGGAGAGTGGATAGGATAGTTGGGAGTTTACAGTTTATAGTTTAGAGTTTTTGCAGTTTAAAAGCCTGCGGCTGGGAGTTGGCGGTTTGGAGCTGGCAGCCTGCAGCCGGCAGCCGGCAATCTACAAACGCTCGAGGCCCCACCATTGCTGCCCCAGCGCCGGAGGCAGAGTGCCCAGCTGGGGAAGCAGGGAGTGGACCACGGACTACACCCGGGGAAGGTAGAAGTACACAGGGACAGAGCGGGCCCCGTCCCCTCCCTAAACCTTCCCCCAGCTGCACCACCGGCCAGGCCGGGGAGAGCGCAAGACCCACGAGGGTGGAAGACTTCTCCCTCCGCCTGCCACACTGGTGTCAGAAGTGGGATAGAGCGCCGCAGTTGAAGGGGGAAGAGGCGGAGCAGGAAGGAAGGGGGCCTTCCCTTTTCTCCACCGAGATGGAGGACGTGGTCAAGGCACTCATGCAGGCCACGGCGGCCTAGCAGGAGGCCACCAGGGTCCAGCAGGAGGCAGCGAGGCTCCAGCAAGAGACTAATCAATTGTTGGTCAGCCAGGCCAACCAGGATCGTGCCCTCATGCGGGAGGTGGTAGCCCAGCTGAGGGCCCTGTCTTCCCAAACCTGGGAGTCAGGTGGAGCGCGAACCCTACGAGCCAGCAACTTCTTGCAAAAGATGACGGGGGAGGATGATGTGGAGGCGTACCTCCTCGCCTTCGAGCGGATCGCTGCCTGGGAGGCCTGGCCGCCGAGTCAGTGGGCTGGCATTCTCGCCCCCTTTTTGTGTGGGGAAGCCCAGAAGGCCTAGTACGACCTGCCCACAATAGCTGCAGCAGACTATGCCCAGCTAAAGATAGAGATTCTGGCTCGATTGGGAGTGACGACGGCTGTATGGGCCCAAAGGTACCATGACTGGAGGTACCAGGAGGGCAAGGCTCCACGGTCGCAGCTATTCGACCTTGCTCACCTTGCTCAGAAGTGGCTGCAGCCAGAGACCTGCCGGCCAGAAAAGATGCTGGAGGTCCTTGTCATCGACCGGTACATGCGGGGATTACCAGCTGACCTCTGGGCGTGGGTGGGGCAGAATGACCCCTCGTCCTATGACGACCTAGTTGCTCTGGTGGAAAGACGGGTGACAGCCAGAGGCCTCTCTCTGTCAACCAGCGAGGACCTTATCCGGGTCAGACAACCTGTCTCAGCCCCTGAGACCCGAGCCCCAAGAACCCAGGAAAGACCCAGTGGAGGTCCAAGGAAGAAGGGGACCCACCGGAGGCCACCAAAGGGCATGGTAACGTGGCCAGGGAAGAGGGAGTTAGGCCCCCTAGCCCTAAGGCCAAAGGGGTGCCTAGGGCCCCCTACCGGTGCTATGCCTGTGGGGAATGGGGACACATAGCTGCCCAGTGTCCCAATACGGAGGAGCCAATGCAGTGCAACCTGGGAGGCTGGGCAGGCTCCTGTGGCCTAATCCATGTTGTGGGGGTAGCCCTAACCCCCCATCAGTATACAAGGCCGGTGAAACTAAATGGGGTGAAGACCCTGGAACTGGTGGACTCGGGGAGCGCCATCACCTTCATCTCGGGGAAGTTTGTAGAGCGCAGCCGGCTGGCGCAGGCTAGGCGCACGGGGGTGACGTGTGTCCATGGGGCCGGGAGCTATTACCCCACCATCCCTGTGGACATCAAAGTTCAGGAGGGTGTCACCCGGGTGACGGCAGGGGTGGTTCCCCGGCTCCCATACCCCGTTCTCATCAGGAGGGATTTTCCGGGGTTTGGGTCCCTCCTGACCTCGGAGGCAGCCGGGGGGGAGAGGAATTTAAAGCCGCTGAGGTAGCCCTCTTTCCCGACGCCCACCCCCCAGTCTTCTCTGAGATGGCCCCGGGCCTATTTCCGGCCCCGGGGAAGAGCTGAAAGACCAGGGCCGAACGGAGGGCCGCTAAGGCCTTGGGGACCAGAATCTTGGCCCAGGGGTTGAAGCTGGCTTTGGTGGGGAAGCCGACCCAGATAGCAGCAGGAGGGGTGGCCCAGAAAGAGGGGCCCCAGCTGATCCCAAGTCAAGCCCCGCCGAACTAGAAGCCAATGGGCGGGGTGCCCCCCCTGAGATGGAGCACTTAGGAACGGGGCAAGAGAGCTTTGCCTGGGACCAGACCGACGACCCAAGGTATGGCACAGCCAGGAAGGAAGTAGCTGAGGTCAATGGGGTCCCAGTGGAGGGAAAGACCCCAGGCCCGGGGCCGTACTTTCTGATAAAGGGGGACCTGCTGTACCGGGCCACAGAGGCGAATGGAGAGAGGGTACTACAGCTCATGGTGCCTTGGAAGCACCAAAATGCCGTGCTCAGCTTAGGTCACAGCCACCTCTTTGGAGGGCACTTGGGCGTAGAGAAGACCCTGGCTCGGATTCTGCGGAGGGTCTTTTGGCCAGGCATATACGAGGACGTGTGGCGCTATTGCTCCTCCTGCCCGGAGTGCCAGCTGCACAGCCCCCAGCCTCGTCTGCGAGCTCCATTAGTGCCTCTGCCCATCATAGAGGTCCTGTTTGACCGGATTGCCATGGACTTAGTGGGGCTGCTGGAGAAGACAGCCAGGGGGCACCAGTACATACTCGTCATCCTCGACTATGCCACCAGATACCCCGAGGCCATCCCCTTGCGGAACACCACCTCTAAGGTGATAGCCGTGGAGTTGGTGAAGATTTTTGCCTGGGTGGGGCTACCGAAGGAAATTTTGACGGATCAGGAGACCCCATTTATGTCAAGATTAATGAAAGACTTATGCACCCTATTGCAGGTACGAGCCTTGCGAACCTCCGTCTACCACCCGCAGATGGATGGCTTCATAGAAAGGTTCAACAGGACCCTCAAGACCATGATAAGAAAGGTGGTAAGCCGCGATGGGAAAGACTGGGATACCCTACTGCCGTACCTCATGTTCGCTATCAGGGAAGTTCCCCAGGCCTCCACGGGGTTCTCCCCCTTTGAACTATTATATGGGCGCCACCCCCGGGGCATCCTGGACATCGCCAAGGAAATCTGGGAGGAGGGGCCCTCCCCGGGGAGGAACATTATTGACCATGTGCTCCAGATGAGGGACCGGATAGCCCGAGTCACCCCCATCGTACGCGAGCATTTGAAGAACGTCCAAGGGGCCCAGCAAGCCCATTATAATCGCCAAGCCACGATTCGGCGATTTCAGCCGTGAGACCAGGTGATGATACTGGTGCCTACCACGGAGAGCAAGCTGCTGGCCCAGTGGCAGGGGCCCGTGCAGTGCTCGGGCCCGTGGAAGAGACCAATTACAAAGTACGGCAACCGGGGCGCTGGAAGCAGGAGCAAATTTACCATATTAACTTGTTGAAACCATTGAGGGCCCGAGAGGTATGCATGGTAACCCAGGAGGTGGTACCGCGGGAACAGGTGAAAATATCCCCCGACCTAACGCCGAACCAAGTGGCCGAGGCAGCGGAGATGATAAATCGCTACCAGGATGTCTTCACGACCCGCCCCGGTCGGACCACAGAGGTAGCCCACGACATCATCACTAACCCTGGGACCAGAGACAAGAGATTAGAGCGGAGGTGAAAAAGATGTTGGAGATGGGGGTCATCGAGGAATCCCACAGCCAGTGGTGTAGCCCAATAGTGCTAGTGCCAAAGCCCGACGGAACCACAAGGTTCTGTAACGACTTTTGCCAGCTGAACGAGGCATCCCAGTTCGATGCGTACCCCATGCCCCATATAGACGAGCTGGTGGACCAGGTGGGCAGGGCCCGATTCCTGACAACCCTCGATCTGACCAAGGGATATTGGCAGATTCCCCTAGCTAAAGGAGCAAAGGAAAAGACGGCGTTCTCCACCCCGGATGGACTATTCCAGTATATGGTCCTCCCCTTCGGTCTACATGGGGCCCCCGCCACCTTCCAGTGGCTAATGGACAAGCTGTTACGCCCCCATACCGATTATGCCGCCGCATATTTAGATGACATAGTCATTTACACAACGGACTGGGAGACGCATCTAAGAAAGGTGGAAAAGGTACTGGGTACTCTGAGGCAGGCAGGCCTCACTGCGAACCTGGCCAAGTGTGCCATCGGTCTAGTGGAGGCCAGGTACCTGGGATACGTTGTGGGGAGGGGCGTTGTGAAGCCCCAGCTGAACAAGCTGGAAGCCATCCAGGAGTGGCCCCGACCTAACTGGAAAAAGCAGGTTCAGGCATTTCTAGGGGTGGTGGGGTACTACCGGCGGTTCATCCCCCACTTTGCCTCCAGGGCCAGCCCCCTGACGGACCTGATAAAGGCCTGGGGCCCAGACATGGTGCATTGGACCCCCGCAGCGGAAGAAGCCTTCGCAGACCTGCGGACAGCTCTCTGCAGCAACCCCATACTCCTCGCCCCCGATTTCACTAAAGACTTTATTCTACAGACTGATGCCTCAGAAGTAGGGCTTGGCGCGGTCCTATCGCAGTTGGTGGGAGACAAGGAGCACCCCATATTGTACCTCAGTCAGAAGCTCCTCCCGAGGGAGCAAAGGTACGCGGTCGTAGAGAGGGAGTGCCTCGGAGTCAAGTGGGCAATGGAGGCCCTCTGGTACTACCTGCTTGGACGGCAGTTTACCCTGGTGACTGACCATGCCCCACTCCAATGGATGCAGCAGAACAAGGAGAAGAACGCACGGGTGACCCGGTGGTTTCTGTCCCTACAACCATTCCGGTTCACCATCCAGCACAGGGTGGGCTGATGCCACGGGAATGCTGATGGGTTGTCCCGGGTTCACTGCATGGCGTCCCAAGTTGCCCAACCCGGTGGATTGAGCAGGGGGGGAGGATATGTGACAGGGCAAAGCCAGACGGCTATGCAAGGGTGCTGGAGGGCATGTATATTAGCCCCAGGCTCAGCAAAGCCTTATTCCCTGGGTGATCCAGCTGGGGCTGCTTAGCCAATTAGGCCACCTGGGGCCAATCAAGGAGACTGCCCCAGCACTTAAAAGCCTCCAGTGCAGGCAGGCAGTTGTGGGTTGTGGAGTTTGGAGTGAGGAGGAGTGGAGGAGGGAGAGTGAATAGGATAGTTGGGAGTTTACAGTTTATAGTTTAGAGTTTTTGCAGTTTAAAAGCCTGCGGCTGGGAGTTGGCGGTTTGGAGCTGGCAGCCTGCAGCCGGCAGCCGGCAATCTACAAACACTCGAGGCCCCACCGTTGCCGCCCCAGCACGGGAGGCAGAGTGCCCAGCTGGGGAAGCAGGGGGTGGACCACGGACTACACCCGGGGAAGGTAGAAGTACACAGGGACAGAGCGGGCCCCGTCTCCTCCCTAAACCTTCCCCCAGCTGCACCACCGGCCATGCCGGGGAGAGCGCAAGACCCGTGAGGGTGGAAGACTTCTCCCTCCGCCTGCCACAGTATCTTCAGTGAAAAGTACAATTATAGCCTACCCATTCCTCTATATAATTTCCCATGCTTATCAACATCACATTACTTACACTGGAAAACAATTTTTTTCAAAAGTGTTGCTTCCTCAGAAATTTTTTTAGATTATGCTAGACTGCTTGAAGCTGAACACAAATATAATTTCAGACTACTTGTATCACGTAGAAATTTGGAGAAACAAGAAATAGACTTTTATTGAATGTAATGCATTTAATCGCTTAACGGTGCTGACGCTTTGCAATAGTTCAACTGAGCTAAAAATGTTTTGTTGATGATTTTCATTTGTACTCAGAGTCTGAGGCTTCTCATTTAAATATCCAACAATAATCAGCCAGCATTAATGGATTCCAGTTGCCCTGATACTGTTTTTCCATGACTGCAATGTCCTGGTGAAACCTTTCACCATGCTTGTCACTGACTGCACCAAGATTTGCAGGGAAGAGATCTAAATGTGAATACAGAAAATGAATCTTTAGTGACATGTTGCACTTCATGGTTTTGTATGCTTGAAGCATGCTGTCAACCACCTGCACGTTGTTTGGTGCTCTGTTGTTGCCAAGAAACGTATTTTGGCTGTTGCGACAGTGGCAAGACACTTTGCTATCATGAATACTCATGAAAATACAATTGCTTTATTATTGTGAGTACACACAATATGCTCTGCATATAGAGCATGCTCATTAACATGAATGCAAACTGATATAAACGCAGTGCACAGAACGGTGTGTGCAAAATGCTTTTATAGCCTTTCTAAAACCTGTCCTGCCAGTATCCTCCCTGCCTAAGCCTTGACATTCCCACTGCGTGTTGTGTGGCCCGCACTAGGTGCAGTGTCACTACATGCCCAGGCATGCTTGGACACAAGATAGAAAACTTTTCAGCTTACATTGTGGGCAACATTTTAATAGACTTAAATTATTAATTGAAATAACAAATATAGGCGATTTAAAAAAAAACGGTAGGTGATAGGGCCATTTCATGGTGATTTTCATAATCAGCAGCCCAAATTCCATAAAATACATCCAAAAGTATTCAGAGAGCAAAATCTTTGTTGTCCAGTGTTATTGAAAGTAAGTTAGTAAGTAAGTCAGTTTGTGCCTGACTAGCGATTTAGATAGTCGTATGTCTCTTGTCAGTGTCATAGTGTCTGAATGCCCTATCTCTGTCAGGCTCTGGGAAGAGAATGAGATGCAATATCTGGGTTTGAGTGAAAAGGAGATGTGAATCTGCACCATCAGAAAACTGTTGACACTGCTGGTCAAAATACCTTGATATCTCTTCCAGTCAGTGTACATAAACATGGGCGGTGAAGGAATTGAAGAGTCTAACTTCTGCTTATAACTACAAAGAAGAGGAATTTAGTAAAACTATTTACATTTCTTAAATAAAGTTTGAATAAATTAACATATAATAAGAAGCATTCATACAGACTGTCTGATTATGCAAAATAGGTCTTAGGCAAAGCAAAGGTAGGAGTTCTCTATGCCAGAGAAAGCAGAGACTTTCAAAAGTGTTTTGTGGTCCTTTTATCTTAAAAAATGAAATAAGAGCAAATAAGTTGTAAAATTCTATCCTTAAAACAAAATATGTAATTAAAGTTGTAGGGTGCTTTCTACTTCAATAGCTGTGAAGATAGTGAAACTGTGGCAGATAATACTAAAAATTGTTTTGAAAAATTAATAATAGAGATGAAGTAGGAATTTCTTACTGTGGTTTTCATAACTCATTAATATTAGCCCAATTTTGCACCCCCCAACTTTTCCAAAAAGGCACCATTCCAACAAAACATTATCCTACAAATTCCTTATACACACAAGAATTTTGAGGAAAAATTATGGTTAATAGAAAAGGTGTTTTTTACTACCTTGGACATGAGATATTTTTTAAAACCAGTATGGTCTACAAACTTAAAAATTGTTTTATTCTTAATTCTTCAGCAAGCACTAGAACACAGGATTTACTAACAAATGAATTTCAGCTGATCAATCTGGAGTAATTTACTACAGACATGTGAACATCTGAAATTTCAATGAGCAGCATGGGAGCAGGCACTAGTCTGCTTAACATGAGCTTTTTCAACTGCCTTTTATCAGTCAATTTGTTAAATGAAATACAATGAATAAAAAATAAAATGACTACAATCAATTATTACTATTTATTATTTAGATTTCAGTAATACCCAAAATGTGCAAAGACTTTCCAAACAGACACAGTTATTAGACACACTACTTTTTGCCAGAGAGTGTCCAGTAGAAGACACAAATGGGATTTCTTCGCAGGGCTGTATGGTGATTGACAATGGTATGTTAATATTTCAAAAGCCCTTTAAAATTCTGGGTTTATATTTGGTCTCTTTTGTATTATCTTAGTCTTTGAGTCCAGGATTTCTGGCAGGTGAAAGACAGGTACAGAATATGATTACAGCTGCTGAAAAAAATATTTGGTTCATTTTAGTCATTTTTAAGACTTTTAACATTCAGTACTAGGGTGAGCAAATGACCTATCCAAAATAAATTGGTAGAGGTGGATACAAACTGGATTTCAGCTCCATAAATGTTGTAGTATTTTACTGACAGACAGTCTGGGTGTAGATACTGCTTAGACAACTCAGCCAGTTAGACAAGAATACTATCCTGTTAAACTTAATTAAGGTTTAGCACGACTCATTCATAATTTCAATTCACTTTACAGCAAGAAGTGGGTCTTCTGCATCAACCCTTTGTGTGACTTGAATAGCTTTTGTGACCCCATCTGCATAAAAAACAAGACACAGTCAGTTAGATATAAAGGATTTTAAAGAAGCATATAACTGAGATGAGATGACAATGATCCACCATCAAGTTTTGGACCCACCATCAATAGCCTGAGGAAACAGTTAAATAATAGATACTATTTGCACAACACTTGCCTAGCTAGTTATGTTCACTACTTTTGATCCTCTTGGCATCTGTAAAAAAAGATTTCTTTAAAATATGTTTTCGCATCTTTTTTTTTAGAAGCACAGACTGAAATAGAGTGTTATAGATTTGTTACAGAAACTCTGATTACCCAACCATTTTGACAAGATACACATTTGTTAAGAGTGTCCAAATCCTACTCTTGCCAAAAGTAAACAAGAAAGATTACTTGCAGGTGTGGTTCAAGATGAAAATGACCAAACAGAGTGACTAAGCACTTGTCTACACTCAATTAGTGCACAGCAAACTGGAGTGTACATTTACAGCACAGTGGCCTCCCACACACCAGCTGGCCCTGTGGACCCTGCTACTCTGCACTAACAGTTCCGTAGTGTGCTTGGATCTACTCCACTTTGAAACCAGTCTGGCAGGTCTTGTGCTCTGAAATGGGAGTAGATCAAAGCCCACTAAGGAGCTTTAACAGGGTCCATATGGCAGTTAGAACATAGCAGGTTAGTGACCTATAGATTTACACCCAGTTTGTCGTGCACTGACCAACCATGTAGAAAAGCTTTAAACTAAGGGAATATTCTGTAAAAGAGCTGGAAGAAGCTACCCTATTTTAAAGCCACTAGATTTTTCCCAGGTCATTCCTATTCTGTTATATATAGACTAGACTAGACTAGAATAAAGCTGAGAAATGATATAATAATTGACGTGCATGGTGTAAGAATTTGAATGCAATAGGATGTAATAAGAATTAGGCAGTCTAAAAAAGAAAAATTATCAAAGCAATATAATATCTAAATAAAATATATTGTGCCAAATCCTGAAGGCTTAACTCCAGCAAATTCCCACTGGAGGAAAACTAAATCTCACTGAAGTCAATAGGAGTTTTGTCTGAGTGGGACTCATAAGTGTCTTTGGATTCAGCCCATTGAGACCATTTTTTTTCATATTAAGTAGTTTTTAAAACTTTGCATAATAATTTTCTTCAAGGGGTGGAGCTGGTCTGTAAAAATTGGATCCCCTTTAAAGTCAAGCTTTCTTTAGTAAGTGGTTCTGGGGAGGGAGATAGTGTTATAGCTCACAATCACATCAGTGCTTTCCTAGGTACTAATGCTAATAATAGTAATAAGATTTTGATGTAACATTCTGCTGCTGTTTCATTGTAAATACAGATGTTGTTACACATTTTTGCATTAAGGTCTTTATCTTGTTATTAGACCATGTCACATTTTGTTGAAAATGTGAATCTTCTCTTTAAAAGAGTGAATGGGATCTTCTAGCATGTCAGTCAGACCTGTACAGTTATATTAATTTAGCATATGGAAACATCCTAATGAGATCTTTGAAAATCTGGGTCAAATGAAATACAAGTTCTCTACTTCTCATTTGACTCAAACAAACAAAAACAACACAGACCTGCCATGTTAGTTAACTTGGGGAAAAAACATAAGGAAAATAAAATACATTTGTTCATGTTGCACATGGATACAGGTTAGAGGGCTAGGACATCTTAGTGCCAATTTGGGCACTTAAATGCAGGATTGAGCATCCCAACGTGCAAATCAAAATCTGAGTATTAGTCCCACGGTGTGTTAATAACTGCTGAGAGAGCAACAAATTATCTTTTGTGCTTATAGCACCGCAGACCTAGTAGAACACTCTCTGGGATCCCTGAGAGCAGAGCTATACTTTATCGTCATGTGGTTCTTAGACCAATCCCTTAATTAGAAAAATGAATTTGCATAAAGAATCAGTTTTCTCTATATTATCATAACAACAATACCTCTACTCCCAGGTTATGCTCATTTTGGCTGGATGGTTGAAACTCAGAGGTTTCTGAATATTTAACTGAAAGAATATTTCATATAAATTTCCTCTAGTACAATAATTTTACCTGATAGCTACCAAATCTCAAAAAAGCAAATGCTCTAGACTTGCAGATTTGGCATGCATTTTCACTGATGTGTTTTTAAGGTATTTACCTAATGGATTTTCTTAATTGTTTTTCATATAACATGCTTTTGAATAATCTAGTTAGATTTTATTTTTATTTTTGAATGCTGAGTAATTTTCTATTAAAACACGTTTCCATGCTGGAACTTTGCTTTAGAATCATTAAAACTTTAAAAATATTGTAATGGTTTACAACTTCAATCCATTAAATTACTCATACTTTTATAGTAATGGGGTTTTTTAAATAAAAGTGTTTATTAGAGCTCAGTTTGGCCCATATATAGGTTCCACTGGAAAAGTGTGTTCATGTAAGCTTCACTTCTATCAAAAGTTGTACAATGATGCATAGTCTTTCACATAACTCAAATCTTTTGTTGGACCGTCATTGTTTATAACCAGCAACTATTAGATGGTGTGGGCCTGTGTGCTTAGCATTCTTCCTTTATGCCACGGTGTATGTCTAAATCTAATTTCATGTTGTCTGCTCAACTTCCTGTCTGTCTATCAGAATGTATGTACACTTGTCTGTCTCTGTATGCCATGAGTAGGAGATAGGGATGTGTTGAAACCTACCAGTTTATAAAGACTAAGGCTGGGTCTACGCTGGCGGCAGCATATTCGCCGCTGTCAGATCGATTGCTCTGGATCAACTGAGCGGTCTGTGTAGACCTGCTCAGTCAATCCAGCAAGCGATGCAGGAAAACCACCCCGGTAAGTGGCGTAGCACTGCATTAAAGGGAACGCTGTTTCCTTCGGTGCAGTGCCATGTGGACAGCGCATGGAGCAGACGCTGCAAAGTCGACTGCCGTTGAATCCAGAAGGTAAGTGTAGACCAGGCCTCACTTTACAAAGTTAAAAAAACAATCATCTCATCAATGTACCAAGCAGCACTGTTCCAAACTAATCATGTTGCTAAGTCAAATACCACAGTTCAGCTTTCTGATTTTGGCAGCAGTTGGTGGCATAATCATTACCATTCATGGTTTTCACTTGTATGTTCACATTTACATTAACATGGAGCCAAAATTATTCAGATTCATTTGTGGTACACACAGCTTTCAATGTTCAATTTATTTAGAAATGCTTTTCAATTCAATATAATGTTCCCAAAAGCACAAAAGACGGGTTATGAAGGCGTATCAGAGGGCATGTACAATAATTATGATGCAATGTATACACTATTTTCATTCTTTCTTTTCAATATAGTAATTGACAGGAGCTATGCAGAATTTGTGTAGGAAAATTCTATTTCTTTAGGCTGACATAGAAATCAAATGCTTTGAACATGAATAACTTCTCTAGCACATATAGTGAAGCAAAAGAAAACAGTTGATTAATATTGAAAATTCATTCTTGGGAGACAGTGAGTGAGTAGTTCTACCACTTTGACTTCTTTTGCTTTTCTGCTTGTATCTTTTGTATGCTGAGTGACTACTTTTTTCATCATTTTCTTCATGAGGTCCTCCATCTACCAGAGAGGAAACCATTAGTTTGGAATTTAAACAAATCTGTGCTCCAAAATTACAAAAGAGATGCACTAGAAAAATTCCTCTTTCCATAGCTTGGTGAGCCCTTGCCAACAAAACAAAACAAACAGATACAAAGAGATTAGTGTCTGTACTGCAGCTGTTTTTTCCCACCATGTATGTTAGAAAGCACAAGAGAGAGGAAACAACTAGGCAGAGTGTATATATCGGTGCCTGCAAATCAGAGCTGTGAGAAACATTCATATCTGTCTTTGAACGCATTGGAACTTAGCCTGAGTTCGAGCGCGTTATCTGTTCGAGCGCTTTTCAGCCGTTCAAGTGCTTTACATGCTTTTAAGACATATAAGTCCTCCAATTTGGAGAAATGAAAGTCATTGAAGGTCACCATTTCTACTTATCTTAAATTGTCAAAGGAAAGTGAGTAGGCTGCAGGTGCTGATGTTAATAGCAGTAGCTACCTAAAAGATGGATTTCTATCAGTTAGTGTGTGCCTGTGAAACTGCTTGGTAATGGACAGAACATAAATGAAGTACAAGCAGATGAATTTAGGGGAAGAACTTGTTCCACTCAAGATGCTCAATAGAGTAAGAGCAGGAATGGAGAGTGGTAATACAGGGGGCACAAAGCTCTATACACAAAGAAGAAAATAGCTTGTTATGAACAGCAGCACATCAGTTGCTGATGTGTAATTAGAAGTTCCCCAGAGTACTAGCTTCCTACCACTGTAAAGTCAACATTTTGCATGTTGTTTAATTAATATATTATTCCTGCGGCAAGGATGGCTTGCTGCATGGGATGGGGAGCTTGGAGCTAAGCCAATACTGATTACAAAAAAAGCCTCACCTGAGAGTAATCAGGCGATTCCAGTATAAAAAGAGCAGGAAATTTCTCTTGCAGTGAAAGAGGGGAAGTTCAGGAAACTGTTGTTATGGTTATAGGCACTGTAGGGATGGGACTCAATAAACTGCCCCCTCCCCAGGTGGAAATTGTTTGAACTACCATTGAACTTAAAGGGCCCTGAACAGAAGAAAACAGAGGCAGACCACCTGTAGTATTACCCTCAACCAGGAGGGAGTACATGGGAGGTGACTGGACCTATTACAATTCTATATTTATATTTTCAGTCTTGCCCTGTTTTACATCCATGGCTGGTGATGTAGAAAGTACAGTGTGATAGACACATTGGAAATACCAAATGGATGGCTAAATGATGAGTAGACACTGTCAGTGCTGTCATCACCATAGGAGATTGGTTGGGAACAGATTGGATTGGACTTGGAATCTGGCCCCTCTTTAATTAGTCAATTCCCTCCCTACAAAAGATTTACTGTAATCAAGGTCAAATCCCTGTGAGAGTAGCGCCATCCCTTCCTCACTTTGTATGTTCTCAGGACATTATCAGCCTGTGATCCTTGGTATATCAGATTTTGCTTTTATACAGAGTATCATATCAAATTCCGAGGATAAATCAAAATTCATCAGCCTTCCACTACAATCTACATGTGAAGTTCTACATTGATCTTATTCAAAAGCAACCTACTTCTAGCTTATTTGCAAATACAGAAATCCTTATTCAGACCCTATGAAGTACAATGTATAAAGAAAACATTTGAAAGGTTTCTCCTCTACGGAGAGGACCCAGCGCTAGCATGAAGGCACAAGGGAAGGAGTGGTGCATGACGACTTGTTCCTGAACTATTTTATTAATTTTAATGAATATATGGGACCAAAGAGTCAAAGGTGTTAACATGATCCAGTCATTGTACAACATTATATGGTGTTAAACAAGGTTCACGATTTGGTATACAGAGACCTCTGTCTGCTTAGTATCATGGCAAACACACCATTAACTAAAAAAGATAGAAAATGCAGCTTCTGTCTCTAGTGTTGCCTTGCACTTGCAACTTCACTGCTGGAAAAACACAGGCATGGCACAAGGTGTTATTAGCCACTGTGAGACCTAGTAAATTTGTACCCGCATTGAGCTATATAGGGCATTGCTTGTAACTGCCTCTTTGATAGAAGCCTCATAACACTGTTGCAAAATACTGTCTTGGCCAACCCAGCCATATTCTTATCAGACAGAAGGCAAAAGGAGAAGAATAGAAAGAGGAGAAATACAGTAAGGAAGGAAAAGGACCTATGGTGGGAGGTAACAAAATCTCATCCCACATGGGATTCAGGATTTAACTAAAACCGGTGGAGACGCCGATGTCATTTGGGTCTTTCTATCTGGCCCCGTCTAGTCATGACATCTTTCATGATCACAATGATGAAGGTCCAACAGTGTTACAGTAGATCTTGGTTTTCCAGGAGACAGTTGGGGTGGCAGCCATGATGGTGAAGCTTGCTGCAGAGAGACAACTTCTTCTAATTTTCACCTAATAGTGTTTTGTTTTTAGGTATCCCAAAAGGGCGTGATGGCCAGAATAGCCCTTACCCTTGTTATTTGTCTACCAATTTACAACACACCAATTCTGGTCCATTGAATTCCAGCCCCACACTTTTCTTGGTTACCAGGCATGATTGTAACACAGTCCTTGAATTATATCCATAGGACTTTTAGTTTTCACTAATTCAGCCTTTTTGCCTGCCTTTTGCATCATTTCCTTCCAACATGTATTGTTATGAGTAATTATGACATTTTATGAACTTTCACCCACTTCTTACAGTTGTGCTTACAATTAGGGTCAATGTATAGGCCCAATTGTTACAACAGCACAAAAGCCAACAATCTCACTATGTACACTCACTTCATTGTAGGCACTACACACAACTAGCACCCTATTGGGGCACTAGCTGTACCAAAGAGACATGTGTTGACAGCATACAGTATTGGGGACAAAAGCCATCATAGAGCCCTATGTGAAGATTTCTAGTATTGATGTGTAACACACGCATATCTAAATCTTGATTCATGTTCTCAAAAGGTGACTCTACTATGTTATCACTTCTCAAGATATACCAGTGTGTTAATGCAATCTATTTTTATAGCCTTGTGGTAAAATAATAGAATGAAGAGTTTCTCTAATAGAGATTTATTTATGCTTATGGTATAAGCATAGAAGGAAGAGTTTCTCTAATAGAGATTTATACGGTTTCTCTAATACCTTAATCTTGCTTTCATGATTTCCTCTCTATCTCATCCTCTTGTTACATACCTGTCAACCTATTTAATTCATTTTCTACTCACATTCCCTATTATCTTCTATGATCCTATGTCTCTTTAATGAACTGGATGTATGGGAATGAGATCTCTCTCTAGCTGGGATGGAAGAGAGCTTTCATCATGCTGAAGATTATTTCTGTCTGTCCTGTTTTTCTGTATACATTGGTTACAAATTTATCCCCTCCATTTTCTGCTAAAATGTCCAGGTAATGTATCTGCTTTGAACTAAATGATGCAGTAAATTTGATCAATCTGTGTACATGATTCAAATATTCTAGGAAACTTTCCAATTCCACCTGATTCCTTTTCCATCATAAATATTGATGTATCAAATTCAAGGTGTCTGAGCCATAGACTTATACTGAGCCAAAAAAATATCAGGCTATATTACAACCTGTTCTGTCCCCTGTAACTGATGGTCTCTGTATTAAAATGTATAATTATTTTTGTTCATTATGGGTTCTGCACACAATGGAATATAGCGGTGTGTGTGTGTGTAAATCTGTCTTATTCAGAGTTATTTGAGAAGCGTCTGCTTGCTCGCAGACCTATAA
This sequence comes from Mesoclemmys tuberculata, assembly GCA_007922155.1. NCBI lineage: Eukaryota > Metazoa > Chordata > Testudines > Chelidae > Mesoclemmys > Mesoclemmys tuberculata. The sequence continues at coordinate 45,440,793 of ML675616.1, read as the reverse complement.
GGGCATATGTTTATGTCAGTTAATGCTGGAGAGAGTGGGTGGTGGGGAGTTGGCATTTTGAATACTGAATGTACACCAGCCAAACTGATAACTCGATGCTGGACACCACGGGCCCATTCAAAGTATCAGCTGTGTGCTGTTAATCTGATTGAGCAAAAGTTGCACCCAATCTTTACTGAAAAACAGTGTAGGGTACAGGGAAAAAGACAGCACTGCTATGTGCAGAGCAATGTGGAATCAAGAAAACTTGGGAGGTGCACTGGGAGATATCAACTTCCGAAAAGGAATCATGGTGTTAACTCTTTGGGACAATGACCATTTGCTTATGTGTTTATACAGTGCCTAATGCCGTGGGGATCTGATCCAGGCCGAGGGCCCCTATGTGTTATTCCAACACTAATACTAATAATTATGATTGTTGCTGTTAGGAGAAAGACGTTTGATTCCTCTCACTGCAGCTGCACCCTCAAAATTCACCTCAGCAAGGCAAGCCAAAGAAATCTAATGTAAAGCCACCCAAGACTGCTCTCAAAAAGGCTTTCAGCTGTGCATTCAAATATTTGCAGGCTCAAACAGTATGGCCACAGCTACACTGAGCTAATGTTAGTACAGTGAATAGTAATGAAAATAGCTGTTATTTAGCAATGCCTTTGAGTATCACAAAAGTACTAGCATGCTGTGGTCATGTCTTACAATGGAACTTTAACACAATTACCAAAGGTACCACTTTAGCATTTCAATAAAGCATGTTCCCAGTGCCCTAATTTTGCTGGCCATACAGACCACCATGAATGGTCCATGGTCCATGAATTGGTCCATGAATGGCTGATGTGGCACACTTGATCTATGTAATGCATAGAGGATGGACACGCAAGTGATCTAACAACTCTGGCTGTCTTCACCCTTACGTTCTATGGATCATCTTGCCCGAATGCACATTCTTATTGTGGGTGCCTGGATTCTCATGCTCCTCCCCTGATGGAGAGTCCCTCCATTAACATAGTTTTACATGACGTCTGCTTTTTCTTGCCTTTTAGTGCCCCTACCTTTTCCTTAATTGAAATTCAAAATCCCCACATTTTATGGATGTCAGATATGAATTTTCCAGTTGTCAACCCTTGGGCTGTGGAGGAAAAGATGGATCTCAAAAAACGTAATCTTTTATTTCTCCCTTACAATGCTCTCCTCCCTTGTACACAGTTTGAGTACACAGTGCACTTTCAGTCCGTGGCATTCTGTGACTGTAATAATACTGCTGGTATTTTGGTAAAGGTAGTAATAGAGTTCCAGGATTCTTAAATATAAATCTCCATTGCAAGCTGAGATAATTATACCTGATAAGCTCTACATTTTTTATAAGCTCTTGATTACTTACGAATACAAATGATAGAGCCTGCTATCACACAAGACAATAATTTACAACTCTTCTGTGCGTCCCGTGTTCCAAGATAATGACTCTGTTTTTACTGTGTCTCTCAGTTGTTCATATAGTTTCTATCTTTCCTTTTTGTCAGATGTATCCATGGTTGCGTTCATGATAAATATGTGACCCTGCAATATTTATCTCCCTTGTTGCCTCAGCCAAGCCCCCAAAACAACAGAAAAAAACAGGTTGCAAAAATACATGCTGTTTTTCTTGGCTATTTTTTTCTTATTCTAAAATTCAAATACAGTGGAATCACATTAACCTATGAATTGTCTTCCCTCATTCTGTATCTTTCAGTTATAATTCCTCTTCATCTAAATCCTTTTCTATGTATCAAGTAAATGCACAGCTCTAATTTTTAACCAAAGAACTCAATAAAGACCTAGATTTCAATAAAATAAATACAAAAACGAACGATAAGGTTCGTACTTGCTAACTCAGCATAGTAAAATGCAATCATAGATAAGACGCCACACTTTACCCTAACCATAGCAGCACTGTGCTACAGAACTGTTTGTTATAAGGGTTATTTATTTATTTAACAAATAGGTAAAGAAATAGGCTTGCTGTACTCCAGAAATGCATTGCTGAAGTTATTACAAGGTAATATATGCTGCAGAAAGATAGTGCTGTTATCTCACTGTCTTCTAAAAGTCCAGCTTTTTTTAGTAAATCCAGTCTTGTAGACACAGACTTTGCTTCAAACAAGCAGCTTATAGCTTTTATATGCATAGTAAGTAATACAAACCATTAACTTTGAGAATAAGATGATGAGAACAATATACTTAATTATATTTACTCTGAACATTGTGAACGGGTTCTTAGAACAGTACTGGAGTTTAAATCCAGCTGTCATGAGCAAAATTTAGCACATTAAAGGAGTCTCTTTTTTCTTTTGTGTTGCATTTTTACATACATTGTTCTAAACTGCAGAGCACTCAAGTAACTGCTTTAGTTGTACTTATTTCTTATGTTTCATATTAGATTAGTTAGAAACAACATTCATACTACAGGAATGAATCATAGGAATGAATACCTGCTGTCTCCAATCCATTTTCAATAGCTGAAATCCAGGAGAATCTGCAACATCAAATTCTTTTAGCTAGACTTCATTTTCAGCTTAAATACTTTTCTATCCACAATTTTTTTGAAATTCACAGGATGAAATTCAATAAAGACAAGAACAAAGTACTACACTTAGAAAGGAAAAATAAAATGCACAAATAAAGAATGAGGAATAATGGGTTAGGCAGTATTACTGCTAAAAGGGTCTGGGGGGGTACAGTGGATCAGAAAGTGAATATGAGTAAACAATGTGATACAGTTGTGAAAAAGGCACATATCATTCTGGGGTGTATTAACAGGAGTATTGTATGTAAGATATGGGAGGTAATTCTTCTACTCTACTCAGCACTGGTAAGGCCTCAATTGGAGTATAGTGTCCAGTTTTAGGTGCCATGCTTTAAGAAATATATGGACAAATTGGAGAGAATCCAGAGGAGAGCAACAAAAATGATAAAAGGTTTAGAAAACCTGACCTATAAGGAAAGTCTAAAAAACTAGGCATGTTTAGTCATGAGAAAAGAAGACTTAGTGGGTACCTCATAACAGTTTTTAAATATTTTAAGGGCTATAGAGGATGGCAATTAACTGTTCTCCACGTCCACTGAAGGTAGGACAAAAAGTAATCCATTATTTAGGATATTTAGGTACTGGCATAGGTTACCAAGGGAGTTTGGAATCTCTGTCACTGGATATTTTATACAACAAACATCTGCCAGGGATAGTCTAGGTATACTTGGGCCCTTCCAAACTTACATGTCTATGATTCTGTGATTAACATTACCACAAAATAATTCAAAATACACCCTGAAGTTAAGAGCTTTGGGCAGATTCTGCTGGTAGTACCTTACAGTACTGAATTTGTGAAGTAAAGGATTATTCAACATGAGTAATTTGGACCTAATTAGTTAGGCCCTGACTGGGCCAGCCATGCTCCCAGAGTAAACTGCTACATGGCACGAGTGAAGGTGACAGAATCAGGCCCTTAAGGTGTGTAAAGCTCTTTGAAGTTAAACAACTGAAGATTTTTCTCTTTGTCAGACCTGTGGAATCCAATTGATGACAATAGGAGTGCTGAAGTGCTGTCAAAATCCAATGATATTTCTGATATTTATTAATTTGTCATTATGGTAGAATTGTTTTTTCTAAACAAATACAATAAATTATTTACTTTTTCATGCCACATTGTAAAACAGCTTTCTCTGGTCCACTCTTTCCTGGTATAGAAGGATCTTCTATCTTTTCTCTGATGATCTATCACTGCCACCCTTCCCAAAGTCTTAGGGCACGTCTTTACTATCGCACTAAATCGGCGCTGCTGCCATCGATGTAGTGGCATTGATTTAGTGGGTCTGGTGAAGACCTGCTATGTTGAGGAGAGAGATACTTTAATGTACTTTAATTTGGCTATTCACTGCCTGCCCTGTTTGACTTGCCTCTAAGTAGAGGCACATCTGTGACGTCTTCATCCGATTGCCTGGTTAACGATAGCCAGACCCTTTATTTATTTCTGGAGATGTTTATACACAGTTTTATAGGCATGCGGTATATGAACTGGGTGCCTGCCCATACAATGACTTACACAATACAAAATAAAGCCAAAAATATGACTATCCCAACTTGCCAAATAAATAAATGTCCCTTTGTAAACATATACAGACAGGCTGTAATGAGATATTTATTTAAAAGAGCCCTCTTTCCACTAAGAGTATGTCTACATTGCAGCTGGGAGCGTGCTTCCCCAATTTGGGTAGACAGACAACACTCAAGATAGCAGCATAGCTCAGAGGCAGCTGCCCAAATACAAACCTGCCCAGCCCCCCAGACATACGCTCTGGCAGCTAGCCCGAGTCACTGGTCATGCTAGCCCTGGCTAAACTGCTATTTTTAACATGCTAACTCAAGCAGAGTTAGCATGTCTGTTTATCTAAGCTGGAAGGCATGCTCCCAGCTGCCGTGTAGACACACCCTTAGACTAACACTTCTGCCTTTCACCCATAATACAGGCCTGTCTCAGTGGCTAGAACAAAGATTTGGATTTCTTGTTTAATCTATAACTGGTGTTTATAATTTTTGCTATTTAGGGCCTGACTCCAAATCTACTAAAATTAGAGGAAAGGCTCCCACTCACTTCAATAGGCTTTGGGTCAGGCACATAGTAAATAAGACAAAATTGAAAAAAAATTGGATGTCCACATAATGATGGGTTGTGAAACCTTTTAATTATACAAGACGTATGTTTAAGACACATCGCTTTTTCTGTAAGTACATTCTTAAGGAGATATGAATCTTGTTTTCCTTTGCTTACTATTAGTTGGTTTAGGGGATTGTAAAGGAGTAATGTCCTGAGACCCCAAATACCTCAGTCCTCATGTCTGCTCCACTATATCATCTTATTTAATAACTATATGCCAGAGATGACCAAAGTAACTGCTCCATTTGTGTTTTATGGCATTAAAAAGTAGACATACCTAGGTACAGCATATCACTTAATATTAAACCAAAGCCCTCAAACAATGTATAACCACAGATATGCTCCAGATTAAATAGTCAGTGTTGTTAACTGAGCCCTGAGTTTGGGGAATGTATTTACCAAATAAAAATCATGACAGGAACAAAATCCAGCATTTGTGGGTGATTAAAATTTGAAATAAAGCTGAAATGTTTGATAAGTACAAAAGCTATTTATGTATTTTAGCCCTATAAACATCAATCCTTTTTATTATACAATGATATAAAAATATAAAACCACAGCATAAAAATGCAAAAAAATATGCTTTTTATGACCTTGTTAACTGTTTGAAAGTTTTCTGTGTGCTTTCTTGGGCTTCTCTTTCTATCACTTTAATGTCAGGGGCTATAAAATAATTATTCTGGAGAAGGTGAATAATGGTTTCAAGGCAGTGATAAAATGTGATAGCTGTTATTTTTTAGTGGTTAATGAGGCAGGACTAAAACTCTGACTTCCTGACTCCTATTCCTGGCTCTGGCCCTGACTTTCTTGTTCTCTTTGTCTCAGCTTGTCTATCTGTAAAGCCATATCATAATACTTTCCCAGATCATAGAATCTTGTAGAAGCGTTCTGAGGATTAATGAGTTAACATGTTTATAATAGTTTGCAATCCTTGGTTGAAGGCAGGACTACTGCAATATTCTCTACCTAGGCCTCACCATGAAAGAAATTTTGAAGCTAAATATGGTCCAACAGACCAATGAGAATGCATCACAGGGGTATTCAGCACATTAAATGGCTCCCCATTCAGCCTTGGATCCAAGTCCAGGTCCTAGTCCCTACTTCAAAGTTCTCAGTGGAATATGATACGATTACCTGAAGGGCCATTTCTCTGTTGCGATAATTGGGCCTATAAATGTATACTAACTGCAAGTTCAACTGTACAATATATCAAAAGTTTATAAATGATCACAATAATCTACCATAACAAATGTTGATAGGAAAAGGTACACAAGGAAAACAAAGACTGAAATTGTGCAAATAAAAAGGCCTACTGTTATATTTTAAGATTATGGCTGGTAAACAAGAATCCAAAAATTCATGAACTGCAATTGGGATGTTGGAAATTAGACCTAATTGGTGGGCAAAATAAAGAGAAGATGGGCTATTCCATCCATCACTCCCTTTTGGTGTCCTTAAAGAAAGAGACTTTGGGGGGAGGGAAGGAAAGATCTACTGGAATAAACTTCATCATCATGGCTGCAACTTCCACCTAGCCTGGGATCCTGCGCCTTTGTCAGCCTGATCCTGAGAGATCTCCAGACCAGGCCAGAGAGAAGAACCCAAAGGACATCTCCACCACCATGACGGGTTCTGGTTGAACCCCAGACGCTCCTTGGGATGTGAGATTTTTGTCTATCCCCTCCCTCCCGTGCGTTTGTTTCCTTCCTCGTCTTCTTTCTTATCTTTTCTGTGTCTCTCCTTTTTCCTTAACCTGCTTTAGCCAACCAAGACTGTATATTTTGCAACACTGATGTAAGTCTATGACCAGGCAGAGGCAATTAATAGCAATGCCCTAAACTGTGCAAGGCTGGTACAAGTTTGCCAGGTCTTGGAGTGGCTAATAGGATTGTATGCCATGCCTGTGTTTCTCCAGCAGTGAGGCTGCAAGTGAAAGTCAACAACAGAAACAGAAACTGCATTTTCTATATTTGCTGTTCTTTTCTCTCCCCTTTTGTGTGTGTTTTGTTTTGTCTTCTAGGAAACAGGAATGGTCTTTAATAACAAAAGCAACACCAGCTCTATCATCTCTACTAATTACTTCCCCAACAGGACGGTTATTAACATTTTTAATACATTCTAAAGGACTGTGAAACAAAGCAATTTTTTTCCTTCTAAAAATGTACCCCAGCTAAGGGGAAAGGAAGCAAAAAATGTTGTTAAAATGAAAGTCTTACTTCATACTTTGCATTCCAAATTCTTGAATTGTTTTTCCTTTTTTGCTGTATCTTTAATAAAAGGCAAAAAGAAGTTTTAATAGTGAATTTGCCATGTAGTAAGCAGGCTGATTTCTCTGTATACCAAACCCTGAATCTTGTTTAACGATGGCATTATGTCCTTTGGCCCATATATTCCACCAAAATTAATACAACAAACCCTCTGAACTACTTCAGGAATATAATAATAACCATGGACAATGCAGCCAGTAGAACAACAGTCGAAGTTCATGGGAGCTGCAGACAAATTGTTCTTGGAGAGAGTACTCAACTATGATACACCCTTATCCGGAAGATTAAGATAGGGCCATGATTTGCCCTTTTTCAAGACCCAGTTGTTGACAGAAGCAGAGACTTTTAACCCATAAATATCCCTTACAAGAACTAAAAAAAATACAGCACACTTAAGGCAAAGAAGAGAATATAATCCTTCCAAGATAAACTTGATATTTCAATTCTTGCATTTTGTGTTCAGTTCTTGCATGGTGCTTTGTACACTAGGAATAATGTATATAATCAGTGAAATTACCTAAATTATTATGCACACTCACCCTTATTGCTTGCTAACTTTTGAAAATCTAGCCAATACTATGATATAATGCATATTATTAACATACTACATAACACTAATCAATATGAACAGGCCTTTGAGTTCTAATTTTGTATTGTTATGCTAACTGTTGGCCTTTATACGTATAACTAGCATGTAGCATCAGTTTTCTATACTAGTGTTTTTATTAATTAATCTCTTGTTTTACTTAAAAGAGACAAATCAAAAGGAAACCAAATCTCCATTATTCATTTTTCTATAAAATTAGAAACTAGCCAAGTTTAGTATGTCCTGAGATTCTTATCTTGGATTAATGGAGTCCAACCACTTTCTGTGGAAAGTGAGTGGCCAAACCAATCATAACATTTTTCAGAGCAGCACAAAATCATTCGGTGCCTCCTCTTGTTCATGGCACAGGGTTAGAGAGATGATTCTTTAGCATGCACCTGAAACATAACTGACTAATTTGAGGCTTATCCACATCCCCGAGCAACATAGTTATACTGACATGTTAGTAGTGTAGACCAAGCCTTATATGAAAGGAAAAGCACAGAGCTGGAAAAGGGAAAAAAATCACTTCTGGCTTTCAGCAAGGAATCAGTTAAGAGTGGTTTATATTTTCCAGACCACTGTATATTTGGGGAAAGGGCTGGAAACTCTCTTTTCTTTTTAATGAAAAGTTAAGTTTCCCCTTATTTTTCTGGTTTCTCCAGATCAGTGGGGCAGGCCTGTGAGGAATGGAGCTGTCAGTTGTATCCCACATAGGCTGCAGTTCTTTTACATGTGGAATTCCTATTAACTGTAAGGGGAGGGGGGCAGTTAGTATGTAGAGAACATTTGTAGGAACAGAGCCTGGCATCTCTTCCACTGGTAAATACACAAAGTAACATCAGGATTTGTTTGGAAGATGTCATTCATCCATGTTCTCTGACACAACAATGAGGGCCAAATGAGGGCTGTATGCCAGGAAGGAGGGGATTAAAAAGATAAAAGAAAGAAAGAAAAATGGGAAAAATAAAGGAAAAGATCCAGCTTCAGGCCTGATTCAGTGTTTATAGGAATCAATAGAAACTTCCCATTGACTTCACTGCGGCTGGGTCTACACTGATGGCGGCAAATTCGCCGCCGTCACATCGATTGCTCTGGATCGACTGAGCGGTCTGTATAGACGCGCTCAGTTGATCCAGGAAGCAACACGGGAAAACCTCCCCCGTAAGTGGAGTAGTGCTGCATCGAAGGGAGCACTATTCCCTTCGACGCAGTGCAGTATGGACGCCGCGCAGAGGAGATGCTGCAAAGTCGACGGGAGATACGCAAGTGATTTGCATCACTTGCGTATCTCCTGTTGACTGCTGCCAAATCGCAAAGGTAAGTGTAGACCGGGCTTGAACTTTGGATCAGTCCCCAGGTGGATGAAACAATAAAGGAAGATTAAAGAGAAACAGGTCTCATTAACAATGTGCAAGTTAGTAAACTAAAAATCCTGTGCTTTTCTCTACAACAAAACTACTGTTTCTTACATTCAGACATTCATCAGTAAAATTGGTGTGAAACATAATTAAACCAGGGCTTTGATCTTTAAAGGAAAACATAAAAATTAGCTTACCAGTTATTTAACTGCTTACTAAAAATATCAGAGAGAAGGGTTTTAGACAATTCATCATTAGAAAATTGGCTGTCAGTGAATACAATATTCTCTTTCAGAAGAACAATGTACTTATTAAAGAGTATAAATTGCTGCTACATCACACCATTTTACCCATGTTGATTTGGAAACGCTTATCTCTCATGGGTGTTTTTCTAACAATTACAAAATTAACTGTGTATTATATACTCAGGATTGATATACCTTTTCTGTTAAAGAGTAACAAGTAATTGTTTTTTAGATGACAAACAAGACTTTACTTTTAGAGAAGAGTATTTCAGGAAAATAGCAACACTTCACAAAGTCTGGTAAGGTTTTCTTTTTTATGATATCTAGCTTCCAAACTGCAAAAAAACTTATAATCTTATTTAATCATCTTAACTTCTACATTAAAATATGAAACAATGTCCTAGCATGTAAAAACCCCTTCTATAGTAAAATGGGTGTCAGAAGAAAAGTAAGGTTTAGGTTAAAAAGGCAGTAGTACACAAAGAAATAAAAACTTCCCAACACCCTTTCCATGTGGGTGGGAGAAACAAAGCAGGGTATCCTTGGTTGAAACCAGTCTTAAAAAGCATGAGGAAGTGCATAGCAATAGAAAACAGAGACCCAGCCAGGGTCCTCTGCTCCACAATGCCAAGAGAAAGCAGCAGACTGCTTTTTGTAATTGGAACTTTGCATGTTATTTTCTTTCAGCTGATTGCGTGTTTGCCCCATCCCTCTCACAATCCTTTTTCTCACAATCCCCTTTCTCCCAACCTCCCTCTCCCTTGAGACGGGTACTTTAGTATTATCTTCTAGAAAATGAAATAAATACATAATCATAACACTCAAAATATATGTTATAAGTGATCTAAGGGCACATCTAGACAAAGAGTTAGTGTGCAGCAGGCTGGAGCGCTCATTTATAGCACACCAGCATGCCATGCACTATCTGTCCATGTGGTTCCTGATGCTGCACTCTAGAACTTCCCTAAAGTATCAGGGAACTTTTAGTGTGCAGTACCAGGGTCCACATGGACAGATAGTGCATAGCACACTGGAGCACTGTAGATTTACACTCCATCTCCCTGGGCCTGGGTCACCTGCTCCTAAATTCAGCCCTGACTGCTTCACTGACTAAAGAGGATCTCTTTCAAGAGCTTTGTGACTGCACTGCACTGCACACCACATGGGACCAGGAGTAAGTGGAAATTTAAAGAAAATAGCCTGAGTGGAAGAATAGAGCAGCTAAAAGCTCTACCAGAGCTGAACCTCTCCAGAAATACAGAAGATAACTGGGAGAGATTTAAACAGCACTTCAGTCACTCTCTGCAAGCAATGGGTGCCAGGAAAAAGGAAGATAGTCTTATTTCTGACACAAGCAGGTTTTGATGTTCTTGATATGTTTAACAGCTTTCAGTTAACTCAGGCAGAGGAAGATAACTGTGATACTGTATGACAGAAATTTGAGTACTGCATTCCATGTCAAAATGAAACATATCAGAGAAATTATTTTAACCTGAGGCTCCAAAAAGAAAATGAAACTGCAGAAGAGTTCATGACCAATCTAAGGCCGAAGAGCTGGTTTTGCAGTTATGGGAGGTTAAGAGTCCCTGATACAAGACCATTTACAACAAAAAACTCTGAGAGTCTACTGGAAGTTCATGAATTAACCACGGGCAAAGCAATTAGAATTTGCCAAGCAACAGAAGTCACCCAGTCCAGCAGGAAGCTTCTGGAGGGTGGACACTGCAGACGCAATTGAGAATCCATCCGTAATACCACAAGAAATGAAATCTGAGGCAGAAAGGGACACAGAACTGAAAGTCAGACTCAAGCTGCAAAGCCATGTGAATGCCTTGCATGTGGGAAAAGAGGCAAGAGTTTGCAAGCACTAGTAGTGTGCACAGCATGGCCAAAGAGAAAAATAACAATACCAATCACTCAGAAGAATTCCTTGTAGAAGCAATGGATACCATTGGAGCAGAAAATAAATGGACTGTCAACCTGAAAGCAAATGGGACATTTATTAATTTTAAGCGGTATGTAGGTGCACAAGCCAAAGTGTTGCCAGAAACAGTTTTGTTAACACGAAAATAAAAACCCTAGCCAGTGAAAGGAAAACAGGTAAAAGACAGGGCTTACAGTGGTGAGTTTGTCCCCACAAATTAAATGTCTGAGGAAAGCCTTGGCTGTGCAGTAGTGGAGGGGGAGGGTGCAGACCGATTCCGTTACCGATAGGGGCAGTGACAGGAAAAGTTTGGGCACCACTGTTTTCAGGTTAAAGGTGTGTCACATCCTTGGTCTCCTCAAGAGGATGCACTCATTGGAGGGACAAGAGACCAAAGCAACTGATGAGAGGTTTGAGGACATTTTCAGGGGAGAGGTTCACTCTCAACAGAGTGCAGAACAAAGCTGATGGAGCCCAACCATCCCATGATTCACACCCCTAAAAAAGCTCCCCTTGTCCTAAGGCTTAAAGGGGATCTGGGTTGACTCAGCTCATTGCTCTGAGAATCATAGAGCGGATAAAAGAACCAACTGGAAAAATATCCTCATTGGTCACTGTAAAAAAAAAAACAGACAGAACACTTCACTTATCTACAGACCTCTCAAAAATTAAATATTGTGATAAAGTCAGGCTGAATGGCTTTAAAAGGGTGCGCTGGGGCTGGTATGAGGGCCCGAAAGGGTTAAAAACCCTCTGCCTTTCAGGCAGAACAGACAGCACTGGAGGGCAATTAAAGGCACCTGGACCCAATGAAGGGCAGGGCCAGGAGTATTTAAACCCTGCCTTCCCTAAAGGAAGGGGAGGGAACAAACACAGGGGAAGCTGCAAAAAGGTGTGGAGCAGCTGGAGGAGAAGTTTCCCTCCTAGGCCAGGAGACAGAGCTCCTCTAAAGCCAGGGGAGATGAGGTAGCTGGTGGTGCCCTAGCCCACAAGCAGAGGTAAAGCACGAGACCCACCAGGGGCAGGCTGGCAGTTTGCCACAATATGAAAAAAGGGAACACTTTCCATTTCCAACAATGTGGAAATTCTGGGGAAAATGACTGATGCCAAACATTTGCCTGCACTGATGCATCAGGAGGGTTCTGGCAGGTGCCATTAGAAAAACCATATACAATTCTGCACATTCAACACTCCTATGAGAAATCATGTTTCCTCAGATTGTTACCTGGGTTCAATTTGGCACCTCACGTGTTTTACTGGCAAATACAACACACTTTGATGGTGTGGCGGGTACTAAGATTTATATGGGCGATATACTGATCTAGAAAAAAACAGTAGAAGAACATGACCAGAGACTCCAAGCAGATTTCTGGTTTGGAAAGAACCAGAGCTTCTGGGCTAAAGATAAGCAATCAAAAATATAAATTCCATGTAACAGAATTAACGTATGTTGGGTGAGAAAAGTACATGCAAAGGGGGGTCAAAACACTAAGGTTTATTCATTCAAGCCTTTATTTGAACCGAAAGCAAGTTCCAAGACTTTCACTGCCAGAAAAAAATGGATTTACCGTTTCCTGACAATGGTAATACTGATATTTCAAGGGAAACCCACAAGTCTAAGCAATAGTGCAAGGTACCTCAGGGAGTAAGTGAACATTTTTAGTGACTGTAGTGAGTAGGCTGGTTATGAGCACGTGCAGTTGTGTATTATATAAATGTTTGTTACGTGTTGTCACATTTTGTCTGGGAAAGGAAGATGCGGTACTGGGAACTATACGTTTAATTTGTTTAGCTGGCCAGACAAAAAGTCCATGGAAAGGTAATGCAGAATCCCATGTTCTGTTATGCAGATGCAGTTGGGGAACTATGATCTCTGAATAAAGTTCATCTCTTTCAAGCATCTTGTGCCTATAGTGATTACTGAATACCAAGCACAGGTCCTGCTCCGTTGCTCAGTGTGATATGTGTTTCCAGAGAGAGTGTAAAGTCCCTATGAATTGTGACTGTTTCAGGCCCTTGCATGTGTTGCTCAATGAAGAAAGGCTCTTTGCACCCTCCTAAATGCCATCACACCAGTCACAATCTGTTTCTCAGCCTTCTCTTGTGCTTCCTCCATCTGTTTATCAATCCACCTGTTGGCTTTCACCATAGTTAGAATGGAAGTACTTTGGGGTAAGGATGTTCTTTGTGTTGTGTGTGCATGCACTGTGCCTAGCTCAATAGGGTGAGGCTTCTACCACAATTCAAATTCTAAATAACAATACCAGGACTATTCTGCATTCCTACAGAGCAACCTTTACGTTATTTATCTCTAGATTTCAATGTCAGCTGGCTGTCTGACTTCCTTAGGCTCCTTTGAATATCCTAGCCTTAAAGTATTTCTGTGTTGAGGAATTAAGAGAACAGAAGATGCATAGTCCGAGCAGCCCTTTGATAAGAAGCTAGAAATTAAACATTATAGGTAGAATAAAATGGTTATGTAAAGCAGTTAATGGTTCACCAGACATTCAAACTAATACTTATTTTTTACCTCTCATCCCAACTTTTAATGGTTTTAGCTTTAAGGTCCCAGCTCATTTCAGCTTAGAAACCTGCCCTCTTTTTTGTTAAATTAATGAAAAAATGTGCCAGAATAGGAGAAAAAAGAAAAAGGAGGGAATTTGACATGGCTTTGCAAATTAGCTGTGCAGAGGGATTGAGCAGGAGGGTGGATTATATTGCTACTTCTTTAAAATTACTAAGTAACTTTTCCTTTTTGCAAAGTATTTTTGCATGATGTCTGAGTTAATGCAATAATTTTAATGGAAAGGAAACTTGAACCTTTCAGCACTTGTGTTGGAAGCTTCCCATCAGTTCTCATGAAAATGTTTTTATAATTCCTTGATCACGTTGGAAGCTGTATCCTCCAGTGACTTAGTATTCTTAGGCTATGTCTACACTGCAGAGTATTTTAAATCGACTTTCACCCACCAAATTTTAGAAGTCGCAGGAGTGTGATCACACCACGCTCCTCGCGTCGGGCTTTTGCATCCCCACTCGCCACGACTGTGTTGACATTCAAAGCAGTGCACCATGGGTAGCTATTCCACAGTGCAACTAGCTGCTGAGGCTTTTGGGAAGGTTGTGGTCCTCCCATGATGCAGTGTGCTCCCTCCCCCTCCCTTCTTGTCCCAAACAAAGTACAAACACTTTTTTGTGATGTTTTCCTATGCTGCACGCACCCTGTTGCTGGAGAGGCATGAAGCCTGCTCAGCTCTTCACTATCATTGTGAGCATCACAGATACCTCACAACTTTGACAATACTGCAGGATAAGGCGAGACAGGCGCTGCAGCACAGAAAATAGCAATATTACGGAGGCCGCCCTGCTACAAGCCATATAGCGAAACAATTCCCATTTGCTGCAGGCTGTCACACATCATCTTTAGTGTGTGGAGCACCAGTTCTGGTACCAGAAAACAAGCACAGAGTGGTGGGATCGCATCGTTATGAAGGTGTGGGATGATGAGCAGTGGCTGCAGAACTTTTGTATGCGAAAGACCACTTTCTTTGAATTTTGCACGGAGCTCTCCCCAGTCCTGAAGCATGTGAATATTGAGACCAGCTCTGACAGTGGAGAAGTGAGTGGCCATCGCTCTACGGAAGCTGGCAACCCCAGATTGCTACCGGTCAGTTGGGAATCAATTCAGACTTGGTAAATCCACCATTGGAGCTTCTGTGATTCAAGTGTGCAGGGCCATTAATAGACATCTTCTATGAAGGGAAACCCCAAGTGACTTTAGGAAACGTGCAAGACGTAATGGACAGGTTTGCCGCCATACAGTTCCCAAACTGTGGGGGGGTAATAGATGGCATGCATATCCCTATCCTAGCAACTGACCACCTCACCACAGACTACATTAATCAAAATGGATACTTCTCAATGGTGTTGCAGGCCCTTATGGATCACAAGGGATGTTTCATCAACATCATTGTGGGGTGGTCTGCAAAGGTGCATGACGCATTCATCTTTAGGAACTCAGGTCTGTTAAAAAAGATGAAGGCAAGCACTTTCTTCCCTGACCAAAAAATAAACTTTGGGGATATGGAAATGCCAATAGTGATTCTGGGGAATCCTGCCTACCCCTTGCTCCCTTGACTAATGAAGCCCTACACCAGGCACCTGGACAGCGAGAAGAAGTGTTTCAACACGCTCAGCAAGTGCAGAATGGTGGTGGAATGTGCATTTGGGCTTTTAAAAGCCAGATGGAGATGTCTACTCACTAGGCTTGACATCAGTGAAAAGAACATCCCATCAGTTATCTCTTCATGCTGTGTGCTCTATAATACGTGTGAAACAAAGAGTGAAAAGTTCCCCCAGGGTTAGGCCATGGAGATTGATAGGCTGGCCACAAATTTTGAGCAGCCAGATTCCAGCACTACACTCAAAGCCACGCATGAAGCGCTTCGCTTACGGGAAGCATTGAAAAACCAGTTCTGCCATGAACCACAGTAATGTATGTCTCTACTGTGCCTTTCTTTCGCATTCCCCACCCTCACACCAGTGGCCCCCTCCCCTTCTTTTCCCACCCATAAAAACAGACGATTTTTAAAGCTGCAAAGTTTTATTTGTGACCTGTTTCAGTGGGAAGAAAGGAGGATAAGTTAACTTTGTAAAGTGTCGCTGTGCAAGCAACTGTGGTTGCGTGCAGTTTTTAAAGGGCCGTCGCGCCTTTCTGGTCACCTCCACCAGTGTGGAGTGCAGCACGTATTGCACCCTGCTCAGCCTCATCCTAGAGCTCTTGGAGGTGGGGGCTGATAAGAAACTGGTTGTCAGTTGAGTGTTTTGGAGGGGCTGCAGAGGAAGTCTGTCCTGCCCATTGCTCTTCCTAGATCTCTACCAGATGCCTCGGCATGTCAGACTGATCCCCCATAATATGCAACATCTCCTGTTGCGTATCATGCTCCTGTGCTGATCTTCTGTATTCCATGTCCATGTCTAGTCTTTCAAACAAGATATCCTCCAGGCTCAGCTCTGTCAGCAGCCGTGGAGGCATTCATTAGTTCACTGAACATGTCATTCTGGGCTGTTGTTTTTTTCGCGCTTTCTAATATGCGAAAGTCAGCGGGATACTGCAAGGTGGGCTGAAGACCAAGGTGTTGACTGTAAGAAAAGCAAAGCACAAAGTTTCGATTGGTAGCTGACCCAAAGTAGTAAAAGAAATATTACTATATAAAAAGAACTCCTCTTCATGTTCACAAGGCAAAGCCAGACCCGCATTCCAATCTGTATGTATCGCATGGGTCGGCATGGCATTCCAGATATGGTAAACAAGGGGCCCTTGCATCCATTATAGAGAGGTCTCATTAGCACTAAATTCCACAATCCATACTTGAGCAAGGAGAGGGATCACTGGGCTCCCCTGTAACATCCCAAGGATTGTTTTTGGAGGAGGTGGGCAAAATAGATTAGAGGACGCTGTGGGTGAAGTGCAGCGGCAGAAAACATAGGGCAACCAGTGTGCTACCAGTAAAACCCATGGGAACAGTACTCTGACTAGAAATTGTCTTGTGTAGATGCTCAGAGACACCATCCACGGCAGGGGAATAATACGCAGTGACTGTATTGGTCGGGTATTGAAAACTTGCACCATCTTCCCTAGGTGACCGTGTGTAATGTCAGTCTCCTGAGGGTAATACAGGCAGAAAGGGAAGATTTGCTGCAAGCACTGGGGTACAGGCCTGGCCCTTGTGCTGCTATGCTATGTTCTACGATGATGCCTGCTCATTTAATAGCAGAGTGGAGGGGAAAATTTTCCTACTGTGGCAGAAGAAATAAGGCAGCCCTCCCCAGAAATCTTCTGCAAAGGATTACATATTACCTATATGAAAGTTTCCTCAAGATATCCAAGGATTCTTGGAGCATACCTGTGCGTGTAAATAGTTTGTTCTGGGGGTAACCCTCTGCTGAAGTTTACTATTACCTAGGATGTCCATCCCCTGAAAAACATAAACTTCTTTTAAGAGGCTGGACTGGGGACATAACCACAAAAATGAGATTTGCCACACACACTCACCAGATGTGCCTTCCTTGGCATCTTGATCAGTCCTGCTATCCTGTGTGTGGCAGGGCTACTCTGGGGTAACGAACAGGTCCTGGCTGTCAGGGAGAATGGATATCCCGCTCTCCTGCACTCTGCTCTCCTCCTCCTCCTCATCCACAGAGTCATCCTCATTCATGCTGGACTGGGATTCTTCAGTGGTGTCAATGCTGCGTGGTGGCACAGTGGTGCGGTCATCACCAAGAATCACATGCAGCTCCTCATAAAAGCAACACATCTTTGATGACAATCCAGGATGACTGTTTGCCACCCAAGCTTTCTAATATGCCTGCCTCAGCTCTTTGGTTTTAACGTGGCACTGCTGCACATCCATCTTGTGGCCCTTCTCCACCATACCACACGGTATCTTCTCATAGATAGCTTCTCCAAAATTTGGGTATTTCCTGTTTACATGGCCACGGTGCAGCAGAGCATCAGTGTTCAGAGCAGTCCAGAGCAGTCACAACAGAGCATTATGGGATACGTCCTGGAGGCCAACAGCATCGATTTATGTTGCTCTCTGCCTACGCTGATGCTAATTCAACTCATGGAATTCAACTTCAGCGCTACACCACTTGTGGAGGTGGTTTTATTAAGTCAACTTTTACCATTATTTAGGTCAGCAGAACTGAAGTGCCAGTGCAGACACATACTTTAGGGGGTCGACATAAATGGCGTTACATCAATCTCCATTGCCAGTGTAGACCAGGCCTTAACCTTAGATGTTGTCCTGATATAAATCAGGGACATAAATCATAGTTTGGGATATAAAAAGGAAAAAATACATGCCACCAGTGATGAACTGTATGGTAGTCACTGGTGAACATAGCCAGCCTCTCAGTCCTATAATAACCTTGTCTTTCACTTTCTTTTAGAAAAAAGGAACTGTACAGCCCTTTCCCTTGTGAAGATAGCCTTCAAAATGAAAAATTTTGTAAACCATACACTACGATTAGGTGAAATGAGCAGGTAGACTCTATTTCTCCAATAGGCATATGAGGAGAGAGACCACAAGGTCCCCGAACACAAACGTTTGATGTAAATGAGACAGTTGAGTTTGGCGTGAAAACCAAAGGATCATCTTGCTAGTCTTTCCCAAATCCCTGTCCAAAGTTGTGTGAGTATTCAAGATAAGATTTGACAATGCTTTAGAGACTGGGAGTGGACAAGAAAATGAACTCTCACAGACTCTCCCCAAAATGCAGAAATGTGTGGTTTTTGTTACCAATGTCATTTGTCTATGAGGACAGGACTGAGCCAGCTCCTGTTCACTCAGGCTGAAGTGCTGTGGATCATCTACTATTGCAGTGGATCCACCACCAGAGGAGACCTATTCCCCACCCAGCCACCCATCACATAGCCAGAGGCCACAGGATGAATTACTTGCTGTCACTGTAGGACACCAATCTGGCCCATCCCTGCTTCTGTGAGGAACAGGTATCAGGCAGTGGGAGACACACAGAAGAGCTTTTGTGCTGCACTCTGAATGAGAAGGCATGCTGCCCAAGATACACTGGGTCATGGGCGAGTGGTAGAAAGTTTGTTGGAGATAAGGCGAAGTATCAAATTGAGGGAATTTTTGAGAGGAGAAGAGCATTTCATGCATCACAGGCATCACCAAATGAAGAAAAACGTTTTTGAGGGATATTATTGTTAAATATTGGCAGCACAAAGTTGTCAGTACATAAGCAATGGCCATTACTTATCAGAGTCAGCAGCAGCTCCTCAGCTGACTCATCATTTTGCAGTAGGCAAGGAAAAGCAGAAACGCTCCCAAAGTGCCTTTTCTGAAAGAATTTCATGTTGTTTTAAATAAAATGAGGAAAAATAGAGCTCTGCTAGCAAATCAGCCAATATTTTCAACCTGGAAGCCTGCACAAACAAGAAAGTCTTCTACTGAATTCTAAAAATCACTGGATAAGCAAATATTCCTAACAGATAACAAGGATGAGTTTTAGCTTCTCACTGGATTAACAGACAGATTCTCCACAGGATTAAGAGAGTGTGAGACAGGTCATAAAGTATATGGCCTCAGTGGGGTAACAGAGGCCCAAACTGTGGAAAGCTCTCTATAGGTCCATATTAATGACTTAGAAAGAAGCCATGTGGCTCCTACTTACAGGGAATTTGGACAAAAAAAAAACACAGAGGATTTTCTACAAGATCTGAGGGAAAACAAAATGGAACAGACTTTTCTGTGCTCCTCATTGTTGAATCTGGAATAACTTCATTGTCTTCCATAGATCTACTCCTTCAGGATTTACACCTCTGTTGGCATTTCTATGGTGAAAAGTTACATCATGTCAGAACATGTGGTAATTAGCATGATATTAACCAGGACTTAGCTCCCAGTGTAGTCTTGGATTGTTGCATGTAACACTGTGTCAATTGGTCATAGTTGATATGAAGGTCCACGATAGGGTTAACCACAACTAACCTTTGGCATGATGTTAAAGACAACAGTACCTATGTATCATGCGCTGCAGACCTTCAGCTGTAAATTAGTGTAATGCTATTGACTTCAGGGGAAGTATGCAAATTAACACCAGCTGAGGAGTTGGCCCCGAGTATTTAAGTCATGTTCATTAAACATTATTTGTAATATACACAATGTAATTTTCCAGTGTAGACAAGCACTTTAACTGAGAGCAGAAACTATGTTTATACAAAGCATAATTGTATCTACACAATTAATGCAGCAAGCTGCATGTGAGTATTCCTGAATGATCAACAGTTTTGAAAACTGCTCTGATATGAATGTTCTTGTATTTTCTTAGATTAATTGTTGGGGATAATTGAACCAATTTTAAAAAAGACTGTCCTGAACCAGCTTGAACCAAATTTTCCTGGATGTTCAAAAGCATTTGATTTAGGTTTTTTATGGGTATTTTTCGATTTCCAGGCTTGTTTTGCATAGGCACAAGGTAGTAGCCTTTCAGAAGTCAACATTTGCCTTCTGCATCTGCCCTTCCTTGTAGGCTCCTCATTGTTTTCCATTTTACAATGAAGATTCTGTGTTGTGGCACATCCTTGTTGGTATCACTGAATGCAATTCTCATTTACCCTCATGAATTAAAACAGATATAAAAATGTGTAGATCTCAGCAGGGTAAGAGAGGCCTAGAGTATAGAACTCCATCAGTAAATGGGTACCAGCAAGGTTTGAAGATTTAGCCATTGTCCTAAGCCCAAGTCTGATGATTTAATCATTTTGTTTGGTAGATGTGGACATTGGGATAATCTGCCAATCAAAACTAAAAGGCTCCAACTCACTTAAAGACTCAATTCTTTCTTTTCATTCCCATCTTAAAAGAAAAGGTAATCACCGCCAGTTGTGAGAGAAACACATTTAGAGAATGCACCAAAGAATGAGAAAGTTATTATTTCACAACACGTTCAATCTTCAGGGCTGTTTACCCTACCATAACCATTCACTGAAACTTGAAACAAATCAGAGAATCCTAGGACTTATTTGATTGTTTTATTTCTAAAAGTAAGTTCTTGCAGAATGTTTATTTCTGAACAGAAAAGGGATGAGTTAAGTAATTTAAAATGCATATTAAATGATTAAATATTGAATGTGAAGCTCTTTGGAATAGGAATGGGAAGAGGGAATTAAAGGGCAATCACTGACATACACTGTAAAGAAAACAAAACATACAGCTTTTTTTAAGCTTCAATTTCTCTAACAAGGCACCATAATTAAGTCCTTCAAGATTTCCAGGACTGCAATCTACTGGGTGTTGCCATCTGCCACTTGCTGAAATATTTCAATGGAAATCGGTGAGAAAGCCCTTTCTCTCAGTATTTCATTAATTTGTAACATGATAGTACCAGGAGATATTCCCCAGGGCAGAACTTTTTAATTTATTAAGATTTAAAATAAGTTGCACACATAACAATTTTCTGTGATGCCTTTCATCACAAGTGATCCATCCTGTTGACCATGCCTAGCTTCTGTCAATCAGCAGTTCCTGCCTATTCTGGCTAATAGCCAGTGATGGACCTATCCACCATGATCTTATCAAGTTCTTTTTTGAACCCCATTACAGTCTTGGCCTTCACAACATCATCTGGCAAGGAGCTTCCCAGATGGACTGTGCATTGTGTTAAGAAATACTTCCTTTTGTTCATTTTAAACCTGCTGCCTATTAATTTCATTTGTTGACCCCTAGTTTTTGTGTTATGAGAAGGAGTAAATAACAACATTTCTTTATTTACTTCCTCCATGCCAGTCATGGTTTTATAGACCTCTATCATTTCCCCACTTAGTCCTCTCTTTTCCAAACTGAAAAGTCCCAGTTTTATTAATCTCTCCTCATATGGAAGCTTTTCTATATCCCTAATCATTTTAGTTGCCCTTTTCTGTACCTTTTTCAATTCCAATATATCTTTTTTGAGATGGGGCAACCAGATCTGCACACAGTATACATTATTCAACATGTGCGTGTACCATGGATTTATAAAGAGGCAATAGGATATTTTCTGTCTAATTGTCTATTCTTTTACTAATGATTCCCAACATTCTATTAGCTTTATTGACTGCTGCTGCACATTGAGTGGATGTTTTCAGAGAACTCTCCACAATGACTCCAAGATCTTTCTTCAGTGGTAACAACAAATTTAGACCCCATCATTTTATATGTATAGTTGGGATTATATTTTCCAATGTGCATTACTTTGCATTTATCAACATTGAATTTCATCAGCCATTTTGTTGCCCAGTCACCCAGTTTTGTGAGATCCCTTTGTAACTCTTCACAGTCTGCTTTGGGCTTCACTACCTTGAGTTGTTCGTATCATTTGTATCATCTGCAAATTTTTCCACCTCACTCTTTACCCCTTTTCCCAGATCATTTATGAATATGTTGAACAGTACTGGTCCCAGTACAGGTCCCCGGGAGACACCACTACTTACCTCTCTCCATTTATTCCTACCCTTTGTTTCCTATCTTTTAACCAGTTCCTGATTCAGGAGTGTACTTTCCCTCTTATCAGGTGACCACTTACTTTGCTTAAAACCCTTTGGTGAAGAACCTTGTCAAAGGCTTTCTGAAAATCTAAGTACATTATATCCACTGGTCACCCTTTAATTTGAGACCACCTCATTGTGGGATCTCATGCTTGTAAAATCCCTCACTAAACCAGAGTCAGATTTATTTTTCCTCTTAGCTATGCCCAAAGAGATGTGCAGGGCATCTGACACGAACAGAAGGGGAGCCAAGCCTAAGTTGCTCAATGGACCCTAGAACACATGATCATATTATGAAAATAAGCATAATCTGCTGTATATGGTATTACAATCTATGCCTTGAGAGGAAGGATGATCTAGTGGTTAGGGTCTCAGCCTAGGACTCATGGGATCCAAGTTCTGTTCCCTGTTATGCTACAGATGTTCCTGTGTGACCTTGGCGCTATCAGTTAGTACCAGATTTTTAAAGGATTTCAGGTTTTTCTCAGATGATCAATGTGTAACCCTCAGACGGCCTGCTATTTAGTGGAACTTTCAGTCCAGAGTTAGTCATCTCCATGCCATCTGGGCTCCCTAGGGATTGTTAAGCACTTAAAAATGGATTTTTGGAAGCTGGTCAGCTAAGCGGAGAGCCAGCTAAGCTAGCCAGGAGTGAAATGCCAAGGAGAGGAAGAAGTCAAGAAGAGAAGTCTAAGGGGCTGACTTGCAGCGACAGACCGACAGGTCAGAACTAGGTGCCTTCCTCCACTCAGACTCCTCTTCTGGAGTTAGGCACCTAAGCAGCTGACCTGACTTAGGTAGCCCTTGCAGCTGAAACTCTCTGTCTGTCTCTCTCTCTGTTTCCTGCTCAGACTCGATACCTCTCTCACACTCACCCCACCTTTGTCCCAGCTATGTTTTGCGTAGGGGCTGTGCTGCTCTTCTATGCTCCCACCTAGTGGTGGCCTGGATCCAGTCCTCCTCCTGTGAGGTCTGGCAGGTATGCTTGAAGCACCTCTGCAGGATCCGCCCCTGCTGGTGAGGTAGGCATCCCCTACCTAATTGGAGAATTCTGCTTTGGGTCCTCTGCGGCTTTGGGTTGAGCTAAGACTCTGTGCAGCTTCTTGGCTGGGGCCTGTGTCAGGCCTTATGACAATGCCAACTGGTGGAAATGTATACACCTAAGGGATTTAAGCACCATGTGTTGAGGGAGGGGGATAAGCAGCCCCTGAACTGCAGCTTTGAAAATGTCAGTGGCACCCACATGGTGGACTTAAGCACCTATCTGCCTGTTTAGTGATGCTGTGAGCCTGTAGGTGAGGTGAAACAATGGTACCCAAAATGGAAGAGAGAGAATGTCATTTCTGCACCCTTTCAGAAACACTGCAACATGACAATGACTACAATTTTTACTATTTAAATTAATTTCCATACTTACTGTGGTGTTTCTTGGTCAAAGCTAGCAAATTACTATGCTTTTGCATAGGCAAGTTTTTTTTCAGAAACGATTAAACTATTTAGCAAAAATGGTGATAAACTAACATGGCCATATTCTAGCATGAAATATTTTCACATTGCACATGCTTAATTGTCAAAGTATCTCTCAAGTGATTATAATAGTTTTCTACATTTTCAACTTAAATTTGCTGACCAACTCAGTCTCACACTGAAGGTCGTACACCAGTAGCTGCAGATTGCATGCCCATAGTTTGTACTGCGCAGTAGGTAGATATAAATGTAAGTGAATTCCTCATGTAACGCTTTTCCATTTGTAAGTTTTGTACATAGAGTGCAGCATCTAGACTGCCTGGTTTTGATTCGTCTGTGCATGCAGAACCAGCCTTTGAAATATCCTAGACACTAGCTTTTTTATTCAGTGACACTTATGCACAGTCAGTATTATTGTTAGAGATGACAATACACGGCTTCATATAATGAATATGCAAAAGCTATGGCACATAGAAGTAGCCTTACAAGAAGTAGAGAACACCATGCTACAGCTCTTACCAACCGTGTCATTAACAATATGACATGCCCATTTGACCCTTAATCACATCAAGAGGTTCTTATAAACATATCAGCTGTACAGTGTATAATAACAGCTGTACAAGAGTCTCTACTGAAAATAGCAGATGCTGGTGAAGAAAAGAGAAAGTTATAACTGGTGCATTTGATTCTGATGGGAGATGTAGCTTCAGCCCAATCAAGAAATCTGGCATCTAAACATTTGTTGACATGACCAAGAAGGGCAAATGTAAGTCTGGCAAGGGAGGGACAATCACAGCAGCTATTAGTCCAGAAATTGTCTTCTGCAGAGCTCTGTTCTTAGCAAGATGCAGAGATGAAGTTTCTATGGCAACTGTTCTTAGTCACTCAATGGGACCTGTGCCTAAATCCCTCTTCCATGCTGATAGAACAATGAAAAGAACAGACAAAGCTGAATCAGGGCATCAGCTCAAGCTGAAAGAAACCATGAGGTAGGAAACCACCGTGTTCATCAGAGATATCCTGGCTGTCATAAAAATTATGGCTGGAGATAAATGCTACACATTTGATGAATTGGCTGTTGAGTATTTGAGGCAGATTCTAAAACTATTTGACAAAGCTAATTTTATAATCAAAGTCTTTGACAGAGATGACAACAGTCATTCTGTCAAAACTGCAGGAAAAACCTAGCCCTGGACAAAACATAAATTTGGATGAAAGAAACATCAGGTGATTGGTAGACACCCTGTGCCTCGACTGAAAAATAAAGGTGGCTTACAACAGGCCATCACTTGTAAAATTCCTCTGTGAATATATGGCTCAAAATGCACCTGAGAGCTAAAAACACACCCAACATAAACACTCCTTCTTGCTGCAGGCTTTTCCGAGGTTGAAGTAGCAAAGTCCATTGCCAGTAGCGGTGATGGAGAAGCCTACGACATGTAGAGTACTCAAGAAGAAGCAGACATAAGGATACTTCTGAATGCCGTATGTGCCAACATGGCTCTTGTGTCTCTTTGTGTCAAAATAACCATAGTAATTAGGTCACCTGAAACAGATGTTTTGGCCCTTGCTCTTCACTAATTTCCTAAAATAGAACACACAGATAAGTTGCAGATTGAAAGAGGCACCATTGCCTGTGCAATTGACTAATGTCACTTCATACCTGTGCATGCAATTCGTGATGCATGCACACCTGACTTCTGTAACTTACTTCCTGCTATACATACATTAACAGGATGTGACTCTGTGTGTCACTCCTATTTGGTACCGGGGAAAATCTGTCTTTAATGTTGTCCAAACAAAGGGAATGTAGCACTTCAGACAACTTGTCAGATTGGGGAGAGCTATGGTCAAGGCTTAATTTCTGAAGCAAGAAAATTGGGGGCAGTGACTAGAGTGAGAAAGAAAAGGAGAAGCACAGTAACCAAATTGCTTGTACCTTAATCTAGCCATCAAAAAGGACAAGTCATTGGCCAAAAGCCTACTGTCTGAGGACATTTTTGAAGAGTATTCCAAAAAAGCATCTCGTCAAACAAAGATTTGGATGTCTTCTCCAATAAGTAAACCAGATATTGGATCACCATTATAACATGGATGGAAAAATGTGGATGATTAACTACCTTCTGTATTCTTCAAGAGCCCAATAACATCTGAGCTACTACAAGACCTGTCTGGGCTTGGACCAGAACAGGTCACTGCACAGTCACCTTTGTCAGTAAATGAAATCTGTGTTAACCATGCACTCCCAACAGAGATCATTATGATGAACAAAATGATGATGCTGTTGAATAGAAATGTCACCAGTGCTATTAAATTTCAATGAAACCTATGCAAATTTATTATTAAGTTTTGTTTTACCCTTTAGATCATTGCTATGATGCTTTGAGGACACAGAGCAATCCAATTTTATGTCTTGAAATAATACAGTCATTAAACTAATAGAAACTAATGCAAATATTTCAAAGGGGTCATTTTAATGTGTTGATGGTGTCATTGTTTATCCCTATTTCTATGATAATGGCACCACTTGACAGCTCCATATCACATCTCATCTTAAAGTAAACATAATAAGCTTTCAAATGATGTATAATGTACGTGTGTCTAGAAAAGGTACGTTAAGTTGACCATATAGGTGATGTTTGCTGCTTACCAACTTGCAACAAAAACCTCCAATGGCTCTAGCTTCCTGAAACATAATACCCCATCTACCAACATCCCAGATCGCCGCTATATGTCTTAATAGTAAGCCTTTTAGTTGCGTGGTACAAGTGTTGCAGCTATTTGTGTAAATCTACTACATTACAGACACATTGGGCTTTCTGTGTTTTGAAGCATTTTCCTTTTCTGTGGCGTTAGGAGACTCAAGTGTATCAGTATTTTTCATGTGTTTCCAAGAGGTTTCCTAGTCCTGACAGGGATAATGGATTGGCCTTACAGGTCAACCTCATTCTCACCCACAGTTTAGAATCCCTGAAGGCCAAGATAATAAGAAAAAGAAAAATAGAACTGTTTAATCCTCCAGTATCATAAAGAAATCACAGTCTCATGTTCAGACATAACTAGGTCATTTCCCTCCAAAAGAAAGATAGCTTGACATACTGTACCTTCCAAAATAAGACCACAGCTTTATTCACTAGTAACTGGCCTTTGCCTTGTTATTTCCAGGCACAAAGCCAAACAGTGACAAAAGCAGCATAGCAATGATGTGTTTAGGGGAGTTAAAAAATCAACCAAAAAAGCCTGATAGCCATTTTATATATTTCAAATGCAAATAGTCTACTTTAAGGTAATGTTAAAGTTGTAACATAACTTTCCCAATTCAAGGAAATTAAAACTAAGTCTGCAAGGTGTGTCCTTAATGGACTAGTACCACATACCAATACTGTAGGCCAATTTCTGCCCTAAATCCTATCCATGCAATCTCCTTGAAGTCAGTACCAATGCCAGCCCATAACAACTCTTAGATTGGTGCCGCCAGAGGGATGGCTTGGTTATGCTAAGAAGCCAAAGGCCCTCTGAAAATTCTGTAGAATCCATGCAGAGATCTAGCAGCTCTTTAATCTGTTTTGGGGAAAACTGGCATATCAGCCATTAGCAGAGACTACTTCCATGTACCTTCTCTATAGATCTATATAAATAAGAATCTAACTTAAATCTCTCAAAGCAAGCAAGGGCATTCCAAGAAAAGTAGTTCAATCTTTGGTAAACTCCATTGTGTATTCTATACATTTTTTAAACCATAGTGAACATTGTGAAGATGCAAGATTATTTACATACTCACATGAAACAGAAAATTGTTATAGGTAAACACAGATATAGGGAGGGAAAACATTGTATATAAAAATACACTTGTGTTTCTCCTATGTCATGTTTGGAGCCAAGCAAACTGTTAGTAATTAAGAAACAGTGGGTCCAAACCTCAGCTAGTGTTAACTAGCACCATTGCCAACAGCTGAAGATATGGTCCACTGAATAATAAATATTGCTAATAACCCCCCTTACATTAATCTGAAAATATACCTATTAAAGTGTTAGGGTATAATGTTAAGGGGGCACTAAAAACTTACTGAAACTAAAGATTCATACCACAATGAGTGAAATGGATAGTGAACAATGATATGAACAGTGTGACTTGGACCTTACTGTCACAGAAGAGGCAGCATGGTGTGAGCTACTTCCATGTCTACAGCAAACAAAATTCAATTACTGTTTGGATGTGATCAATTATTGCCAGCCTGCCAAGTCTATTTGCTCTATTGGCACAAATATAGCAGTTCCTTCAGAAAGGACAGCATGTGTTTCTGGGGCGAAGAGAGAGGAAAAAAGCAAACAAAACATTGAGAAATGCTATTGAAACATGATAAGTTCATTTTGATCCAGAGAAGCCCATAATTTTGCAATGTAAAGCCTCTAAGTGTGGCAAGGGAAGTACCGTCACAGAGAATCCCAGATGGAACTGAGAAGCTCATCAGCTGTGCTTCACAAACACTTAACAGCACCAGCTGAAAAAATGACTTGCAGCTGGTCAGTGGAAAAATCTCACCAATATTGCAATCACTATTGCTACAGTTTACATAGACAACAAACTTCATCTGAGCCTTTTCAATTAAACCAAAGGATATATGCCAACTGCATGTAGAAAAAGGCAATGATGTGTACTGAGGATTGTAGAGTCTGAATAGAGAAGCAGGACAGGGCTGGAAACCTAGTTGCTTATGCAAATGTCTTTTATCGTTTACTCTTAATTGACATAAAGTAACAGTTATCTGGTATGGATATAGTATTAAAGAATCATATAGAAGTCTTTCAGTGACTGATTGTCAACTAACTATTGGATAGTGGAAGACTGATTAGCAGCGCACGTGATGATGACATTGTTAAGGGAAAAATGGACTAAGGAAATATAGGTAATAATGAAGCCCAAATAAGGATGGTCAAATGAAGGTGCCTGCTGTGGTACAGTTATATCATTGTGTTGCCTTGAGAATATAAAAAGGAAAGTGTGCTGGATGACTTTCAGAAGATATACATTGGAATATCTTGGCCAAATGTGCACTGCATCAGCTCACTGTGGACATCATCAGAGTGTGACATCAAAAAGCTTCATTTTAAGGACCTCACATGTTACCACTACCAGCATTCCTTCATATTTTCAACAGGCATCCTGCTCATGCCACCATACGAAAATTGCACACTTACCCAAACAGAAAGGTATCTGATGACTCTTCTCCTAAGTCAAATCTATGGCATGTGAACTTCTGAAAGAGCAGATAATGACAAGGATATAATTTGGAAACTGAAAGAAAATTATTATTCACTATAATGAATTTCTGCAGATAGCGTTGCAACAGTGAGTTCAGAGACCATTACAGGGTTTGCAGAAAAAAGGAATATTTTAGCAAACTCCTCTATGTTCCTTTCCATTCACTATAACCCATTTTCTTCTTTATAGCACCTCCATAGCTGACTGTTTTTCTAACCAAGGAGAACTGTGGATGGCACTGTTTTTGGATCCCAAACTGATCATCAGATCCAGAATCACACATAAACTATACAAGCTGTTTTCTGTCTGCACAAAACAGAGGACACTTGTATATTGCTCTCATCCTCTTCTGGTATAGAGGCAAGTGACAATAGAAGAATCCGAATTTGTATTCCTGCTGGGAGCACTTTTCATTGCCTTTAACATTCTATATTGGACTTCGCACCAGTTAAAAGAAAAATACAGGCTTGTAAATATGGAAAGTGCTGTAAAAACCAAAATATCAGGGTCAGACAGGGCCTAACTTTAATTGTATCCATTGTAATCATTGTTCCAATAGGCTCCTGAGTTAATTGCACCCATATAAAGGAAAATAATGTTCTAACAGAGCCACTGTTATTGTGAAAATAATGTTTCATAGAACCACAGTCCATTATACAATCTTGCAAGAGTAAAATAATAAATAAATCTCTACTGAACACACACATACATGTAGGTAGTGGAACTTCCGAGGGGAGCGCACCTACCAACATATGAGAAAGATTCAAATATTATCACTGTTCCAATTATATCCATGTAATGGCAGTGTCATATTCACTATAATCTGGGAAATCATGTTACATGGTAAATACATGAGCCAAAAATGTGAGGAGTAATAGCAACACACCTTAAAAATGTAGGCAGTGGAGTTTTTCCACAGCTACATTTTTCTATAGCTGGGGCTATCGCAGATCTTTATATTTTCTAAATTTTCATTTGGGTAATAACTGATTACAAATATTCTCAGTCAACAGCTCCTGATATAATGCAAACTAACTTTATTAATATGGCGTATGATTACCGAAACTTCAGCTGTCCCTGGAGACAAATGAGCTTGGTTTCCAAAATGTAATTTTTAAAATGATAGTTATTGTTAGTCATAGTAGCAGTACAACGAAATGTTTATAGTACCACCCAGAATGTGCTGGGCACTGCATTGCCACAAAATGCATGATCTTTGTTCCGAAGAGCTCACATCCTAAAAAAACCCAAAACAAATAGAGACATGAAGTGAATGGGAAAGAGTGACATCAGATAAGTAAGGTTGTCACGTGGTGACTGGACATATCCTGAAAATGCAAAGTTCTAATGACAGAATTCAATATATATATATTCCCCCTTTTGGGGGGAAAGGGAAACAGTTAGTTAAGGGCTTCTCTTGTTAAGTCTAATTCTGCTTCCTCAAAGGCAAAACAAGACTCACTACAGGGGAGAGAAAAGAACAGCAAAGACAGAAAATGCAGCTTCTGTCTCGTGCTGACTCTCACTTGCAACCTGACTGCTGGAGACACACAGGAACAAAAACATGATGTTATCAGCCACTCCAACACCTAGGAAACTTGTACCGCCCTCAGACAGTTTAATGCATTGTGTTTAGCTGCCTCTCCAACTACAGGCTCACAGTAATGCTGCAAAAGGTGAAATTGGCTTGGCCAGATAAGCCAGACTTTTATTAAACAGAAGGCAAAAGGAAAATGATAGGAAAGAAAAGAAATAAACTGAGGATGGAAACGGACACTTGAGGGAGTGGGTGGCAGCAGGAACCCAAATCTCATGATTCAGGTGATGGTCAGGAATTAGCCAAAGCTGGTGGAGGTGCTTATGTTATCTGGGTCCCTCTCTCTGGCCCAGTCAGGTCAGGATGCCTGCCTGGATCAGGATGATAAAGGCCCAATGGTGTCTTGGTAGATGCTGGAATCCCAAGCTACGGCACTGGAACTGGGGAGTATAGGGGGGAAGGGACCATGCCACCCTACTTTTAAAAGAGGGAAGGCCATGCTTCCCCACATTTTAACATGGGTGTCGTTTGGGAGGACGGGGGGTACCATTGCCCCCCCACCAAACGCAAAGCCTCGGGCAAGCACAGAGCAGTGCCAGCAGGGGTTGTGCTTCATGGCGGGGAAGATGATCACCATTATCAACTCCCCTGCTGGGAAGAACAGCCTCTGCCGGTGCTGCTGTGCACCTGCCGAGACTTGCAGTTTTGGGTGGCAACACTGCCCCTTGCCGCCAAAACTATGCCCATGTTAAAATGTGGGGGCATGGCCCTCTGGCCTCCCAATTCTGGCAGTGGTGTGCCCCCTTCCCCACACTTCTACAGAGGTTCTGGCACCCTGGATCCCAGAAGATGGTGGTGGTGACAGCCATAAGGATAAAGTTCTTATCCTTTTAGTCCACCTGTCTGCACCATTTTGATTCCCCTCTCAAATCCCTTTTTTTAAGTACTCCAAAAGGGGGTGATGGATAGAATAGCCCATCCCCTCATTATCTGGTACCCCAATTACACTTGATTTCTGAGGTCCATTAACTTCTGATTCATTCTCCTCTTGTTTATAGGTCATGATCTCAACACAATCCTTGAGTTCTATCAGTAGACACTTTTCTTTGGCCTAATTCAGTCTTTCTGTCTCCCTTGTGTACCTTTAAAAAAATAACTTTATATAATAGTCTAACCTTCATTTAGTGTTACCTTGGAAATCTTAGCATACAGGCCTTTGCACACCAGGTAGGTACTATTAGCTGAGCAACGGAGAAGGGAAAGAGATATGAATAAGGGGCAGATAAGTAGGGAAAGATTATGCAGGGCCTAGAAAACTATGACAAAAAAGCTTGAACTTGATTCATTGGGGACTGACCTGGTCATAATGACAGATAAGAAGGATATACAAACTGAAGGGGATGCAATGTGTGTGTCAAGGACTCCAGAAGAGGAGGCTGAAGTAATCAGGACAGGAGATGATGAGGGCCTGAATAAAGGTTTTAACAGTAAGGATTTTGTGAAAAGAACACATGTGAGAAATGATTTTCAGGACGAAGTAGCAAGGTTTGGGTATGGCTTATCTGTACAGAAAAAAGGATTGAAGTAATCAAAGATTACTCAAAGGATATGGGCCCGAATAATAGAACAGATTGTGGTGCTGTCAACAGTGGCACAGAATGAGGGGAGCAGAGGGTATAAAAGTTAATAGCGTTAACCTATGGCCTATACCTGATTGAAGTTAGACTAGTAAATCCATACGTAATCACCTGCATAAAAGTGATTTTGTTTTCAGAGGTTCTGAGCATGTCATTCCAATTGCTATCAGTGGAATTTACAGGTGTTCAGGACTTCTGAAAAATCATGCCACAGCGACATTTACTTACAAATATCTGAGGTCTGATATCAAATCACACAACCTAGGAGTCAGCAGGTACCACGGTCTTTGTTTACCATTGCCAATTTATTTTCAGGCAGTTCTGTGTGTACAGTATCTTTATTTATGATGCCCATAACAGTGGTAATAACAGGTTCATCAACTATGCTGCCAGATGGGGAGTTATTGGTTGCAGCTGCAGTCTAGTTTGCACCATCAGGAGACGTACTTTAAGAATCCTTTGCACAGGTTAATGTAAAACATGTGACCAGCAGCACCAGAGGAGCTTATAAACCTATCATTTGTCATTAAAATGGTCTCTGTCAGTAAGAGTGTATTCATAGGCAATCCTCTGTAATGGCTCAATTGTAGATAAATCTGGGGGTTTTCTCCTTTGATATCAATTTTTGAATCTGCTCAGTGTTAATTTTTATTGTCTTTGGAACAAATACATTACTTATGTAATACTTCCTTCCCACCCCCATTGGCACCAAAAAACCATCAGATATGATTGGTTACCTTGGATCGGTGAGCGTTTTTTTCTGGTGAAGGCTTTACGACAGAAGAGACAGATGGACATTGCACCTTTTTGGACAGCATTTTGCACAGCCGTTTAATATACTCCTGATTTACCTGTTTTTTAAAAGTAGGTCAAATTAGGTGGCAGTTCAAGTCCAATATATAATGTAAGGTACCTGACCATTCAAATTTTACCAAGGTAACTTTTCCAGTGTGCTTCGCACATTACCAGTAGTTCTACTTTGTGACAAAGCCCAGAAATTGTGAGCCTTATGCACCGTGAAAACCTCTTCTTTCTGACCCTTTTTAAGCTTCTGCTCTTGCTGTCACTGGATGAGAATAATTCCTGTTGTACAGGGCCAATGCAAGGGTCTTCACACCACTTAGGGCCCACATTGGTTCTGCATGAGTGTGGGGGAACAGTAGGTGATTTTCCTGGACATCCCTGCCATGCCACAGAAACTGCACTTATACCTACCCTGCAAAGTCTGATGCAAAGAACAGCAGTGGGGTGGTTATGGCAAAGGACTTCAGTATCCACATTTACATGGATCCATCATTGTGTGGAAATGGGATGGCATGTATAAGGCTGGAGAAGTGATCATAAGGGTTGGGTGGGTCTGCACTTGAGAAAAGGGAAGGATCATACCACTCCCTGGCCTTAGATAGCAGATTGATGTCATCACTCTAACCCACCCAAAACTCTCTCTCAAGGAGAAGCCCCATTATTCAGGTTTAATACAGGTGATGTATGTCTGGCTGTGGCAGAAAAGGCTAAACATTGTGTAGGCCAGGGAAAGAAAATGCAATATAGTTCTGTGACACTAGTCTCTCCTTCATTATTCTGCTCTTGTTTATTTGTTGGCCATTTCATCATCTGATAAATCTTAAGGCCAAATTTTCACTGAGACTACAAATAATAGAATCCAGGCATCTATATAGCTAATATCTCAGAGGAAGAAGACTAAATCCTATTATTTGAACCCATTCTTGATTACACCCCAAAAATAGCAAGTGTCAAATAATTGTAGGTGCAGTTTTAGAGGCTGTTTCGATAACATGTCCCACAGAGTTTCCTTAGTGGGTACGATGTGAATTTGCATTTTGAGGGTTGTGAGATGCACAGGAAGAGTCAGCATTGTTCTCCCCATATTTGTGCCCATTCAGTGCAAACACTATTGCAACAGACACATGAAAACATAAGAACGGTCATCCTGGGTCAGACCAATGGTCCATCTGGCCCAGTATCCTGTCTTCCAACAGTGACCAGTGGCAGGTGCTTCAGAGGGACTGAACAGAACAGGTAAATCAACAAGTGATCCATCCCCTGTCACCCATTCCCAGCCCACCTAGGGACACTTCAGAGCATGGTTTTGCATTTTAGCAATATCTCAGGCAAATGTACAGACAGGCTCTTTTTTTTTTCACTGAGGCTTAATATCTCAATAAGCGTTTTAAGGTTACATTCACACAAGGATTAAAGTGTTGCAACACTAAGCATCACATTGTCTAATTTTTAGTCATCTGACAAATCACTGAATTAGAATCTCAGGCTTGCTGTGCAATGAATGGAGGGAGATAGGTGCCTAAGAATGGACATGCCTCTGAGGGAGTTGGACACCTGAAGCATTTCCTGCAGGAGACCTCAGAGGGGTGGGGATGGGGAGGAATCGCCCTTATAACCTTTAGCCAATGGTTAGGGAATGCACTCAAGATATGGGAAACCACCAGTGCAATTTCCCCCTCTGATTGAGAGGGAAAAAAAGGGGATTTGAATAGGAATTTGCCCTTTCTCAGGGAAGTGCCTTAGTCACTAACCTCATGCAGGCTTCTTCCTCCACAGTGTCTGGATGGTAGCTTGGAGTGGGAGGGGCATCACTGAGAGTACAAGAGAGACAGTTTTCCTGTTCTCAGTTCCAGTGCCAGGATCCAACTTGGCATAGAGCAGCTGACAACAGCCATTATAGGAAAAGTCCCTCTTGAGTTCCCACAGTCCTGGGGTGAAGCATGTTCAGTCATTCGGAGGCATGACAAGTGAAACCCAATCACATGTAGGAAATGTGAGGAGCATAGAAACATAGAAATGTCGGACTGGAGGGATTTCAAGAAGTCATGGAGCCCAGCCCTCTATGCTGAGGCAGGACCCATCATAGGCTTTCTGTGGGCATGGCACACGCAAAGTCTTGCCACGTTTTGGAACTTTAAGGGGATGAAGTATGCTCAGTCAGTCTGTGGAAATGGCAGATGTGCCATCTAATCAATGTGGGTGGATCCTTCAGAGATTTTATGAGCTAAAAGAGAAAAGCTCTGTACTGAACATGTGCAAACTGCGATTTTTTTTAAAGGTTTATAAATTGGTCAAATTTGAGCAAATTGCAAAAGGCACATTCCTGACACAAAGGCAAAACCCTGGCCAAATTTCAAACCCTTGTTCCAAAGTATGAGACCACTAGAGCTTTTCAAAGAAAATGTCTCAAGAATTTTTTAACTGGGGCAAAACAATATATTTTCCCCTTGTCCTGTTCTTGGAAACAGTTCAACAGTTTTGGCTGAGATTTTCAAAAAAAAGAGGCACACAAGGATATGTAAAATTTCTGCCTCAGTGGTTAAAGTTATAAACAACTGAAAACAGTGTTATAATAGGAATTGTCAAGCAACCTTGATAAGAGGTGTTGCTACCAGAACCAACTATAATAGCTATCTGGTTATTGCAGGCATCACCAGGTGGCACTGTTATACATAGTTTTCGAAGTTCTTTTTCTTAGCATGTGAGCAAATAATGACTTTTGAGAAGGCATGTTGTGTTGTAGTTAGTTTTGGTTTATACAAGGTTTTGGTATGGAAGAAATGTCAAGAGAGGAGAAGCTGTGAGAGGAGCAGGGGTGGGGAGAGTTGCTCTCTGTCTTAGGCTCTGATTACAGTCACTTCTTGAGGCAGAGTTGGTCCATGGGAATTGGGCATTGGTGACAGACTGACATTCCTAGAAACCAGTAATTGCCCTGCCCTGCCATGTTTGACTATCTCATTTCAGGATTAGTGTACATTAGTAAAGTAAATAATGTTCAAAGTATACTCACACTGTAGATCACTGATTTTTCCCTTCATTGGAAAAAGGTCCCAGACATTGCTTCCACTGACATTGCTGCCACTGGTCAGAAGGATGACACTGGTGTCTAAATGGCATATGGATGTCAGAAGAAGGGGAAACATTATTAATTATGATTATGATGAGTAGTGATGACGACTGTGGTAGCACGTAGGTGTTCCAATCATAGACCAGCCACCTATAGTAGATGGTGTACAATTGGATAAAAAAAGAGCATGGGCCAAGGAGCTTATAAGCTAAGTATAATACAAGAGCAAACAAATAGATACAACAGACAGGGAGACCACACAGTTAAAATGAGACAAAGCTGTTCAGCAGAAAAAGCAGTGGCCATAGCACACCAGCTGTTTAGCCTCTGTGAAGATTTTTGTAGGTTCATCTATTTGTTGGGGCTAGCTGGAAAAACAGAATTTCCATTCTTTGGGTAATTGTGACATTTTGAAATTTGTTTAATTCTGATCTGGAACGAAATGTCAAAACATTGAAATTTTCCATGAAAGGCAAATTCCAAAAAATGTTGATTCGGAAACATTGAAATGTTTTGTGTCAATAATGTCAATTGTTTTTTGTTTTGATAAAGTTAAAATGTTATGAGACAACATATACCTATAATAGATATGTATATTGATATATAAATATACCATGCATTTAATATATCAGTATTATATAATATTAAAATTAATATTTATTATTACATGAAACCCTCAACAAAACTGCATTTTTCAATGGAAAACTATTCCATCTTAATGTTTTCAACCAGCTCTAATATGTATGAAGGAATAAGAATGTCCACATTGGTAGTTACACTGGTACAATTATACCTGTATAACTATATTGGTCTAACTGGTAAAACTTTCCTGTGTAGACAATTCTTTAGACATAGAGGCTAATTGTGACTTCTTATTATTATTATTTCTAAGAAAATTAGAAACTCTGATGTCAGGAAATGTATAAAGCAGATAACTATATATTGCTTCTAAAAAGGTTCTTGCAATTTGTCTATTAGCAGCTCCTCATGTTACACTGAAAACAGTTTTAGATATCGGTACAATAACACTAGAACTTGCATGGAGGTTGAATTGAGAGCAAAAAACAATTACAGTTTTATTATGTCTGGTTAAACTCTTGTGGATAAATTTTCAAAGCAGTGTGTGTGGGAATTGAGCTGTGCAACTCCCATAACTGCACTGAAAATGTATCCCTTCGCGTATAATTTTTAGCCTTCAATAAATAACAACCTTGAGGTTTATAGAGTAGTGTATACTATTTGTTGTCAGCTCTGTATCCAGCTTTTTCAGCTGATGGGAATTAATTTATAACTGAAACAATTGGTAGACAACACTTCTTGCACCCTGTAGAATGCTTAGATGTTGAAACTGGGGGTTTCTTCACTTTTGTTTCTTTTTGGTTTTTAACATTGATTAAATATATTTTTGTTGGCAGAACAGTAGGAATATGAAATACTGTAATCAATATGAGACACAGAAGGCAAGAGCCTCACTATCCTACAAGCCTGAGCATAGGACTGTGTTTTGCAATCCCTGCAGCCACCACTATGGTAGAGTTGAGTGGTGATGATCCTAACAAGAGCCCTTTGCTGGGTTGGCATTAGATGATGCTCCCTCTAGAGCAGTAGGTGCAGAGTCTGTTCTGTTGCTAAGTGTTGGGTAGGCAGCTTCTGTCCTTCCTCTGTGGCTGTCTGCCACATCCTATAGGTACATCTCTGACAGCTGGAGCTAAATTCTGTGACAAGGTCTCTGAATTTTGTGCCCTGGAAGAAGCCCTTCTTCAGAGAAATTCAAATTAAACTTGAGGTTTGAATTTAATTATATATGAAAATAAAATCATGTATGAAAATGTATTAATAAAATAATCAACACAGCAGCCTCCACGGTATTTGTTTTGATAACAGATTCCATTAATTTTATACTATTCCCTACATTTTCTGTTTTCAATGCACCACAAGATGTCAATTTTAATTTTCCAAATTAACAACCACTGAGAAGCCTAGGGCATTGACCCTCTCAGAACTATTGTTTCTGGGTGCCTGCAGACTCAGGCAGACAATGCTTCATCAGTTTCCTCAATTTACATAATCAAGATTTTCTTCACAGGGTAATTTTGTTTTACAATAACAGCTGAGATACTGACATTACCATGTGACTCCAGAAACAAGGCCCAAGCACATTCTTATTGTGCCGTAAATGGGCCCTGATTGTTTGCTCCGTGTCCTCATCTGTGTTCTGTAATCCCTTCTTAGAGTTCTAAATATCTGTTACTGTATCAAGCAACATTAATTACTAGATTGCAAGCTCTTTGGGACAGGGGCCATCTTTTTGTTCTGTGTTTGTACAGCGTTTAGCACAATGGGCTCCTTGTCCATCACTGCGGTTTCTAAATGCTATTACAGTAAAGAGTAAATAAACAGGAGACAGTGTCTGTTTCCTGACTTCTGCCTCCTGACCAACCCCCTTCACATAGCCTGCCTGCTGCACAGAGTTTGTGAGCAGGTCGAGGAGGAAGAGATGGGGGACTGTTTTGTGTAGCTGCTTTCCCGGTCTGCTCACCCTTTCCTTTTTTCCAGATTACAATGTTTTCTTGTCCCTCCACACAGGCAGTGGAAGAGACCATATAGGCCTGCATATTTAGTTATCTAACCAGCTGTATGTCCTAACAACTGCCAATTTCTGTGAATCTTGTGGCATTTTCTCTCCCCTGTCTCTGCTGTGATTTTTTGGTCATCTTTATGTACTGGAACACTGAAAACCCCATCTGCATGATGTTTCTCAGGCAATCAGTACAATTATCTTGTTTTCCCTAGCTCAAGAAACCCTAATATACACTTCCTTCCACATGAACGGAAGGAGCATTTAAACTAAATACTTAAATCTATCATACTTCAGGTAACTATATTTTTCATTTTATTCAAGTACATAATACTGTCTTTATTTCTCTAACTCATGCAAATAAATATTTAATTTGATACCATTATTTGGTATTAGTTGGAATACATTTTCTTCACAGCTATATTTAAGAAATACATTTTCCTTGTTTTAGTCAGTTATTTGACAATTTTTTACTTCTTTTTCTCAAAGTCAAGGCTCACCTAAGAATTGAAACTTTAGTCTGTTATTATTTCTGACCATTTCATAATAAATGAACAGCATATTACTGAATTAATTTTTCAGGACAGCTTTTCCATTTTCCTTAAATTCTATTCTGTGCAGGCAAGGTACAAAAAGAGGAGTTTATGAAACTGCACAGTATACCACCACAACATTTCATAATACCAAATATTAATTTGACAATTATACTACTAAAGATATTAGTATCCTAGGTAATTACATGGGAATGCTTAAAGTATTATTTTTCCAGACAACATAATTATTTTCAGGATTATTGCATAGCACAGTGGATTTGTCTTTGTCCAATACATTTTTTATTTGGCAGACTTAACCAGTCTCAGTAGATCTGATTGCTACCATGCAGAAAGAAAAAATAGATAACTGAGAGAATTATTGTTTCACCCTAAGCTTGAAAATTCTGCAGGCAAAGCTATTCAAAGCACAGATAAAAATTAAAATGTAATTTACTTTTTTCTTCCACATCAGAAATTAATGTCTCTGTTCTTTGTTTAAACCCTATTATTCCCACAATGGCAAGTTCTAGGTCACTGCATAGAGGCAGCTGATTTTTAGTCACTGATCCTAGTGGGCTTAATTGGTTGTCTAGAGAAAAATGACTGATTCCTAAATACAGGCAACCATACATTTCTGCTAATAAAACCTTGGTTTTCACCAAGACAGTTATTGGACAGATTTCCCACAAAAATGGCACCGATTACTTCAATTGTTTCTCATTTTAATTTCACTTAGGACCTAATCCACTTCTTATTAACATAGGTGGAAATGCTGTCATGGATTTTAGTGGGAGCTTGATCAGGCCTTTACTTCTAAAGCTAATTTTCATCCCTTACTTGTTACAAAAAGTGGCCTAGACCTTAGCAATTTGACCATTTGTAGATTCTAGCTATAAAGTTGGTGTATCCAACCCCAAAAGCACCTCCCCAGCTGATGGGGGATACTCCAGTGAGTACATAAAGCCAGCATAGAAGCTTCTAAGCTTTCACCTTTTCTGGCACCTGTGTATGGAGCATAGCTAGAAGAAAGAGTGCATGGCTAGGATGTGCCTATTCTGTGCTGAAACCCAGCTGTGGTTTTGGTTCCTTGGAGCCTTTATAAGCTACCATAAGTGAAAGTAGCATGATGTCTCCTCTGATTTATTTTGGGGACCGGCCTTGCCCACAGCAATCCCAGCACTGGAAGATTTCGAAAATGAGCTTTATGCCACCCATCCACACTTGCCTGTCCCCAGTTTGCAGTGTTTGCTCTACCACCATAGCCAAGGCTCTGGCCCAATGTCTCCATGGAAATATTTACAAGACTCAAACTATGGGCTGTATGCTAAGTTGTCATTTTACTTTTACCCTTTATACTGAAGCAGTCAAACTAGTATATTTGTGTACATTATTCAGGGAATCTCTCATGAATCACCATGCTCTTTGTACAGTAATGACACATTGTATGCAATCACCTATACAACAGTAAATGATGAACTACAGAAATTTATATTATAGAACATACCAGCTGAAACCATAAATAGGGTACACCAGCTGATCACTAAACTGCAAGGAACAGAAGCAATTCTTTTAGTGTGTTGATGGTGTTATTTCATGCGACTTTAAAGTAATTTAAAATGTGCAAAGTGTTACCTAAAATGTGCAGGTGTTATAATGAAGCACTTCTTTGCAATGTATTATTACATTTACTTATTTTTGTAGCTCAGATGCATCTGACTGTGAATAAAATAACATTAAAAAAAAATCACTATTTTCCAGGCTGCCATTTTAGGGATTATCAAGCATAGGGCAGGAACAGATAGTTTAAAAATGGGGATTTGAACTCACAAGGAACGTAGACTGGCTTAGACAGATTTCATGTTTTGTTTTGTGCATAGTACACAGTTGAGCGTAGAGACACTGCAAATAGCTCCTTTTTAAAGGCTTGGTTTTACTTTTAATGAGACCTACAAGCCAGATGACTCTCTAGATTGCCTGTGGAATACACTCAAATTCCTTCTCTGTCTACAATGAGGAAATTGAAACAGAAATCTAGCTATGGGAGAGGTTCAAAGATCCACACAGCATAATCCATGTCCCACCATTACTTAGCCCAAAGTTTGCCAGAAGCAAACTTCTATAATGACCTAACACTTACCAATTTAAGTGAGAATGAGACCTGCTAGCTAACTCCAAATCATCCTATCCTGGTCAAGTTCAAGACTACAATAAAACTGAAGAACAGTGAAAGACTCAAAGTTTAAACTAATACAGGACCACTTTGAAAACATTGGTGTAGAAAAATCAGTAGTGTCATGTATCCATCTAATCATAAACATATGTTTCAAGATTATTCAGAAATAACATTTGGGGAACGCTTATTTGGCAGAAATAGTCACATTATAGTCTGTCCACCGTCCTGTCATAACAGACATTCATTACGGTGTATGTCCTATATAATGCTCTTAGATTTCAGCAATTCTGATGGCAAAAACACATCCCTGAGACACTGGAAAGTGAATACAAAGCCAAGTGTGAAGGAATTTATTACTTTTTAAAGCTGAAATTGCCTCATGTTAAAATGGCAAGAATAAACTTCTGATCATTAGAAACTATTTCTTCCATATCTCAACAATCAAGAGACACAGCTGGCCAGACTCTTGGGCACAGGCAAGAAGCAGTACATGTAGGTGGAGGTGAAAATATAGAGCAAAGCTTACCTTTACACTGCCTCCATTTTGAAGCAGTTCTGTTGCTTGAGGGGTGCGCTAACTTATGCTGGCTACTAACAGTTCCAAACATCAAATGCCAAAGACAGGGACGGATGCAGCAGGAGAGAAGGGGTGGTATCCCTGCCCCTTTCCACAAGCCATGCCCCCTTCACCGCAGCAGAGGTCTGACATGGCATAAGAAGCTTGCCACTTGCTCTGCAATAGTAGAGGTTCCCCTCTACTAGGAGTGACCTTCCAAGGACTAGATATACTTTGCAACAAGATTTCATCAGCAGTGCAGTGAAAAGAAGCCCATCATACCACAGGATCTGGCCCAGTAACTTCCTCTCTCCTCACACTTTCCCTCCTGTTTCCTCCTTTAATTTATTTTTGCATTCTTAGGAATAACAAGATAACATTCATATTCTCTATTAAAAACCTTATTCTTAGGCAAGCATATTGAGGAATACATAGTATATTGTTTGCATAGATGTTTTCATGCTTTTCTACCCGCTGTTCTAAGGCCAGAACAATCCCCTAGGTGGGTTACTCATTCCTACATATAGTAGAGGCCTGGAAACTGAGTACGAGCTCTTAGTGTTTCCCTGGACTTCTTCCATTGGGGATGGGGGAAGGTTGCCTCCCCAGCCCTATGGAGATAAAGCTGAATGTGATCTAAATAATAAAGATACCACAACTCACACCTCTTCACTAATCCTGCTAAAGGTCCTATCCTCCTGTTGAACAGTAGGGAAAAAGGACAAGACCCCTACATGAATGAGCCCTCAGAACAGAAAAGCAATTGCACAACAGTACACTCTGGGATCTCTCCAAAATGAGAAATAGGGCCAATCAAGATGAACTGGGGCAAATGTTGTTCTGCAGTATGGGGTTTTAGGTCATGCTAGAGAAATAAAATAGAACAAAAGAAGAAACAGAAAAAGGCAAATATAAAACAGGACCTCTATAAACAGCTAAGGGATAGTGACTGTGGATGTGTGGCTGTCTAAGCAGAAGTGAAAATTAAAACCTAGCTAGGTATTCCCCACAAAAGCAAATTTGCAGGTTTTATCCTCCTGCCATAAAATCCTAGGAAAAGCAATTTGTTATAGCATTCATTTATTGAAGTTTTCTATTTCCCACAGGATAACCATATTCAAACAAAGCAAAGTTTAGTAGCATGATGAACTACGTAACCCAGGAATAACCTCATTAATTACTAAGGAAACATTGTTTGATTAGGTGATTTTCCAAAGCATTTATTTAAGAGCATGTACAGAAACCTGTAGATTAAAAGGTTGCCAAGAAACTAGTGCGCCTCCCTGAAAGGTGACCTACAAATAATTTTTTTTAAATTGCTCGTGTCCTTTTTAGCTTCTTTGTGCAAAGAAGGATCAAATTTAAAATATATATATTTATTTGACTTATTACCTAAGAAATATTAGCAATGTGAACTCTGGTTTTGCTGGAGGATTTATTGGGTGTCTCAGTGGATATATATTGCTAGGTCTCATAATCATACCTTATAATTTCTGATTGAAATTTTCCAGATTTTGTCTGAATCATTTGGCACTTCCATATATTTTCCTTAACTGTTTTGGTCCGTGAATTGGGAGTGAGCAGGGGTCTTTGCCATTAGTTTTCAATGGAAGGAGACAGATGAACCACAGCAGTGAATTCTGCAATCATTTGTTTAATCGGTTTCATGACAGCTATAATCTAGCTTTATCAGCTCATACCCTGGGCTTTTTATTCACTAGTTCCCTTTTGAATTCTCCAATGCATACTAATGCATTTAAATGTGCTTTGTAGTCCAGGACATCAATATTTTAATTTCTTAAAGAC
Source organism: Mesoclemmys tuberculata (assembly GCA_007922155.1). NCBI lineage: Eukaryota > Metazoa > Chordata > Testudines > Chelidae > Mesoclemmys > Mesoclemmys tuberculata. The sequence continues at coordinate 45,397,257 of ML675616.1, read as the reverse complement.
TAAAAAATTGAGCTCATTTCCTATTCTGGAAGTCCTCAGAGAGTGTAACCTCTGGATGAAGCTACGGTCAAAGTAAGAGCAATATCATTCTCGCCTGTGGGAAGCTGCCTCAAGAATGATATTTTGCTTATCTTCAGAGGAAACCAATATTGTGAGTATTTTGCTGAATTTAATAGAGAGATTATATGAATAGTCTTCATAAAAGGAAATATTTTCAACTTTTATGTTTAAAAAAGAATTCTATTTTCTATACATATGTTCACTATACACAAACATTCAGCATAGTGTGACCCGCCTGTAAACCAACATTGGCATCAGCAAATAAATACTTACCATATATAATTGTAGTCCTGCTCTCCTACAAACACATTTGACCCCCATTTTCAATTAAGCTGTACACACACAAATGGGATCAGATTTTTAAAAGAGCTCCAATAACCTTTAGGCACCTAAATGATGTGACCAGATTTTTGCTCCCCTTAAAAAAACTGGGTGCTGAACAATTTTGGCAATCTAGGCCCTTACCTCCTACATGTTATACACTAATAGCCGCTGGCAAGCCATTGTGTGCTACTGCAATACCAAAAAGATTGGTATAAAAAACAAATAAACACACACAGCAATTCAGCTTCACATATGACCATATGTTTATAGTGCCACTGTTTGTATTAGTCTGCAACTTTAGAGGTAACAAAAATGATATATTTTTAATAGTTTTTTACCTGTTTTTGTTTCATTATTTGCTTCTATTTTAGGTCCTTGTACAAAGCCTTTCACTATTCAGAAAACATCTGCATGTCTTGGGTGGTGCAGAAGCATGAGTATTCTGAATTTATAACTGAAGCTTTGAAAGTTTTAATCTCTTATGCAATGTCAAAATTATGTGAAATGGGCTTCTCACTGATGGTTGCAATAAAAGCAAAGCAACAAAATAAATTATCTGTGGCGAATGACCCACTGCTGGGTGTTTCTTCAATTCAATCCAGCATAAAAAAATTAACTGGTATAAAACAAGCACAAGAGTCTCATTGAAGGACTCCATAAAACTTATAATTTGTAAAAAGTGAATGTATAGTTTGTTTGGCAGAAAAATGTTTTACCGTTTCCTTTTTCTGCTTGTTTTCACCTTAGAAATTTCAGGAATGTCAAGTCTGGTCTTCCCTGACTATACAGGAATACTACCTTGGAGTCCTCAGACATGCTAACTCTGAGTCATCATGCCTTAGCTTAAAATACAGGGTTGTTAAAACTTTAACAAAGACATCAGTTCAATCTAGTGTTTATTAGACACTGGAGTTAAGTAAATGTTAATCAAAACCAAAGCATTTTAATAATCTGACTAAAAACCTTTTCCTTTCTCAGAATTCTTGTCTCTTATGATGTCATAAGTATGCTAGTTCTTCAGTGGATATGAAGTTGTCCAGGGTACAAAACCTGGATTTCTAATATGAAAACAGGCAAGAAAATAAACTCTACTTCAGCTAAAAAGTTATACAAGCCTTCAAAAAAAAATAACAAAGGCCAAATGTTCCTTCTTTGCAGGTCACTTATATTAAAGAAAAATTAGATAATAATTAGAAAAATTAGATAATATAAATATGGGTTGGAAGAGTCAATTCTAAATGAGTTCTATTTAGCAGTCATAGCAGTTACCATAATGGATAAGACCAATGCAGTTAATCAGGCTAAACTGTGGACTCAACTTATCGCAACAGATCCTTCCAGCTTTGCTCAGAGAATATTGCTATTAGCCATAAGACTTGAGACTCTAGGAAGGCCTGTCATGCAACCAGGTATAGCCTCTTTTATGGTTGAGAAATAAAAGGGCTCATTTTCCAAGGAGAAAAAAAATATGGTAAATGTGAAAGACTTGATTTTGATCTCACTGAAAACCAGCTTTTCACAAGTATAATTCCATTTAGTTCTACTAAGTTATACCTGGTTTACACAGGTTAACATGGGATCAGAATCAGATGCACACAGGACCTCTCCATGAGTGTGGCTCATCTGTGCAAGGGGACCAGGCCTGGTTTAAGGAGGGATTTAAATAAAGATAGGGCAGTTAATTAACCTGAAGAAGAGAAAGATTTTCCCAGCATAATCAAGTGGATGGAAGGAAGCACAAAGATAAAAGACTACGTTTACTTTTAAACTAATTTAATATATTAACCTATGGAGATACCATGTATAATAAGAGCCAGGGTGGATGTCAGTAAAAGAAGTAAAATATCAAGAGGATTCTGAAGTTGCATGGTGCTAAGACTCAGGGAAATTAAATCATGTTGAGATTAGCCTTAGAAAAATTCTAAAGGAGAGCCACACAGGAAGCTAAAATCTCTGTTGACAACGAAAGCTTTGCAGACTGCTATTCAGAAACACAGCATCATGTCACCAATGCAAAGCTGTCCAGAGATGACCTAGCTGCCTACAAGAGGATCACCCCAGTGGAGAGTGACCCATAAGGGGAGCAGGCACAGTTTAATGCCCTTTACATCACTCCACCTACCAGAGAAGGCATGGCTGGAGGAAAGAAGGCATGGCTAGGGCTTCCCTGTGTCTCAGTGATGCCCAGCAGTCAACATACTTCAGAGCAATCTGATGCCTGCTTTGGCTTATGGTAGTGGGCTGACATGCCACACAGCTTGACCTACCTTTGAACCCTGTTGCCTCTAGCGTCTCACAGTCTGCTCCTTGACTGAAGGTGAGAATTGAGTCAATGGGTTCTACAGAGCTTCAAAGAGACAGATAAGATCTTTGAGAATGATTCATTTTTTAAAGAGAAAAATATGCATTGAATTCTATTTGGCCAGTCCCCTCTAAGGAAAAACGTTCATAAAGTTCTGTAGGGCAAATTCCATTTATATCTATTGTTTCCAGTGGTATTCTACAGAAAACTTTTGTGAAGTAAAGAAGTACATTGCCAAAGCCACCAGTACAGATAAATACATGCTTAGCTTTCCTGAAAGTTACATTTCAGAAATTATTTCCCAGCATGACAAAAATATCATTTACAAAGCAGCTAAAGGAGAAATAAGATAATTTCCAATCCAGAAAATAATAAGGTTATGAAATGCATAAAAGCATTTATATTTGGGATGACATTTTAATATATAAAATTAACTCATTTTGGAAAATCTATAGGCATGGTCTATATGAAATAGGAAAAAATTACTCTGTCTTGAGCATCAGATTTAACTTTCTATTAGTTTATGTTGATGATTAAATTATGCTGATCCGAGGGTTATTGTGCCCTTGAGCCAAAGTTTAACAGTCCACTTGTAATAGAAACTCTTAAGGAAAGATGATTCTGGCATATTGCAAGTGCTGTAATAGATATACTTGGTTGACTGTTCATGTACAAATGTATTTAAATGAAATATGTATCACATCAATCAACCACTGTAACACATTTAAGTTATTCTGGCACTTGGTATGGTTAATTTATGTCTAAATTATAAATATTGTAAATATCAGCATTTAAATCAATATTAGCGTAACAACAATGCAGATGGCTGAGACATTTTCTGTTACCTCACAGTGACTTGGAACAGATCAGTCCATATCATCTGAATTTCTATACTTTACCTTAGGATTTTCACTGTGTTATGCTTTCTGAAACACTCTTAAAGTATTATGTGTTCTAGAATACAAGGCTGTATTTGGAAGGATGTGACATAACAGCAATGGTACCCTGCTACCTCCCAGCTCTCGCACAACCCTTTCACCCCCAAGTATTCACTGGATGCACTCTCTGGAAGGCCTTAAAATAAATCACCACATATGTTATAATGGTTAACACACAATATTAGTTATAAATTAATCACCCATCTAACATACTGACCTATGCCCCTGCAGTCCCTTCATTTAGGCCTGCCTACATCCCATCCATGCTGACACATAGTACTCCCAATGGCATATTTTCCCAAAAGCCCATTATCTCGAACAACAGAAAGTGACCTGCCCTTCGAAATATATTCTGTAGCAAGGCTGTGCCCTGCAGTAAACAATAAGGTAGTATATGCTTAGAATGGGCCCATTAATTTACAGTTATAAGTAAAATAACCTAACCCGGTTTTCAGGCCTTTGGGAAACAATGCCTAAAATCACACAGAGATAGATGCCCCTGCATGAGAAAAAGCATGAAGTTTATTGAAGAAGGCAAGATGTCCCAGTAAGGGAATTCCTTTCTGACACTAAAGTTTGGCACTCCCTACTGCCCTGTGCAACAAGGCAGTGAACAAAATCCATGGTCAGATCTTGGGGCCTGACGAAACTGCACACAGCACAAGTAAAAGTGGTGTAAATCTCACCTTCATGTTCCCCTGATCCCTTGGCCAATGTGCGCATGGTCATTGTATGCAGTCAATCCCCCCTTCCACCAATTGTATACAGTTCCAAAGGGCCAAAACAATCTGCCTTCCCACCATGCCAAATAAGGGATGCACTGAACTTGTACTGTGGTGGCCCAACCTTGGCTGGATATGCCAACTGTGTGGCCAGAATCTGCCAGTTCTGTGACACTATGCAGCTGCATTTTACTGGAAGGCCTAGCCAAACCCAAGCCCCTATCAAGTCAAGTGAATTCCGTTGCCATACCAACTCTATACGAAAGAAACCTTTTCATGGACAGCCAATGTGGTGGCAAGGCAGGAAGATCCTCCTAGTCAGTGAGATCAGGTGGCATCAAATCCTTCAATAAATACCTGTTATTTATCCTTAAATGGACACCTGAGACCTACGAATCAGTAGAACAAGCCAATTAGATGGACAGCCTTGAACCAAATTCAAGGCATGTTCCAAAGTATCACCAAGAAGTAGCCTACACAGGTACATCAGGTGCCTGCATTGTCATTGGATAGCACAAACCTTCAGCTTCATTATACAGTCATTTGTTCATGGTGGTTTAAATAGTTCTGGGGACTTTCAAGCTACTTGTCATTCCATACTGTATCTCCATCCTGGCTTGGGACATAGATCTTTCATTGCTCATCTGTTTGTTGCCAACCTAAAATAGGGTGTTGCCAATGTGTGAATGTGTGTGGGGGAGAGAGCAGGAGGTGAGAGAAGAGGATAAAGATAGCTCCTATGTTATGAGCTTGGATCATTCATGGACTCTGAGAAATTATGTGTCATCATCATTCAATCATTTTATCTGGAAAGCAAGAAAGACAATCAAAAATTTCAGGCAGATATTTACACTAAAATAATCCTTACAGGAAATAAGAACATTTTACCTCTGTAATAAGTCCCGTAAATGAAAACGTTGTTCTTTTCAGATCTTTTGGTTTTTATTTTATAATGGTCTATATTTACAGGAAGAAGGAGTGGGAGAGGGGAGGATTCTTTTCAACCACAGGGTTTGTTACCCTGCAGAGCTACTCCACTTCCAGCTTCTGAATTACGTGGTTTCTTTAGAAGAATGGCTGCTGAAATGAGTACATTTCCTTTTTAAGGTATATGTGGTCTAGCTAGCTATGCTAGAATGTTCCTACATGGCCCTGAGTCCTCTGTTGGGGACCAAAAAACACAACTGAGTTAAACTAAGAATTACATAGATTTTCCCCAGAGTCCGATGGAAGGAAAAGCTTAGCATCTTTCATGAAATTTTGATGACATTTCTTACAGAATTAATTCAAACAATAATCCTTCCACTGATTGCTAGCCATGGATAGTAGTATAAAGAGAAGGAGATTTTGGAATTACTATAAAGGGATCAATTGTATATCAACATCTTTCCAGGTAGATGGAGTGAAGTAAAATGACCTGGCAAATTGGCAGAAAAACCTCCATAGTAATTGTGAAAATTAAAACTTTATATAACAGTCCTTAAAAGGGAAGTTATTTTTATTTTTATGAAAACATTTATGAATATCTAAGCATTAAAATAAACATGAAGAAAATGAATTAGTGTACCAAATAACCACTTAGATTTAAAACACGCTAACAGCCAGCAGAGATGCATATAAACAGAGGCAATTAAAATTACTGGCATCCTGAAGGATGAACATGCATTTTCTACTATTAACAAAGATGTATAATAATAAACAAACTTAATATATGTAGCACTCAAAAGGTCTACACACCAGCCTTCAAAATGGAGAAGACAGTGGCCTGCTGTGGGTCTCATTGCCCGGGGGCCAATGCTTACTTTTGCACCCGTCAGTCCCAGGCCACGGAAGTGGCGGGGCAGCTTCCCGGGCAGAAGCCAGAGATGCTGAGTCCGGGGCAGGCAACAGCGGACATGAATTTTACTTTCCTTTATGCTGCTGCTTCCTCTTTCCACCCGCTCTTCTTTTGGCAGCTTCCCAACTACAATTTCCTGCTTGCTGCTGCTCCTTCACTTTCGGCCTGGCTCCAGCAGCCCTTGCTCTTCTTCCTTTTCCCTCCTGGCTGTTTTCTTCACTTCTCTCTTCCATCCCCCTTCTTTTCTCCTTTCTTTCTCTTCCTTCTTTCTCTCTATTCTCCCCCCCCTTCCTTGCTTCCTCCCTTTCTTTTTTCTTCCTTTTTCTTCTTCTTCTTGTGTCCCTTCCCTTTCCTCAACTCCTGTCTCTCCTTCCACCTCTCTCACTGATTGGTGCTGCCTTCAAGGGGGATTTCCCTGTTGGGTTTAATCCCCCACTCAATCAGTTTGGAGCCCCAGCCCCGTGGTTTCCCATCTGCAGCAGCAGCCGCCCCACTGCAAGCAGCAGAGACACTTGTGTTACTTTTGTTTCTCTCGCTCCCCCTCCCACCTACCACCCCTTTAGGGCACATTCTGAGTACTTCTCTCCCTCTCTCTCTCCAAGAGTGTGGGGTTCCCCTGGATAGTTTCCTTGCAGGAGACTAGGGGCAGGCTGGAGGTTAGTCCATGCCAGGCAAGGCCAGCCTCATTAATGCATGAGCCCCAGAGCAGCCAGCAAGTGGAGCGTGCCGCAGTGCCCCCCCGTGTCTCAGGTGGCTGCCACAGCCGCTGGCCATAGGGCTTTCACTCTGGTGTCCAAAGCCAGTCTGCTAGATGCCACCAGATGAAACAGCAGCACCAACCACCCCTTATGAGCCTGCCCTAGGGGAGCCCCAGGGTAGCAGGTTAAGCAAGGCGGGGCTGCCTCACCCGGCGGTGGGAGGAAGGATGCTGCCACAGGCAAGGCAAAACAAACTCTGAAGGGCCAGGCTAGCGCCCCCTGCAACCCGTCAGCTGATGGCCATGGTCCGCTGCTCCCACCACCCTCTCCTCTCCCATCGGTACTCTACTCATCCAAATTCAGCTGATTGCTATCCATTTCATTCCTAAAGGGAAAGGTAACAATCTTAATAATTTGAAAGAGTGAAAATTCTGAAAATTAATTAGCTGATCATGCTTTCATTTCCTGTTTTATAGTTTATTAATTAATAAATATAGTAAAATAATAAATAGTAAAAACAAAGTAAACATATTTTTATTATTTATTACTTAAAATAACAACTACAAATAGAGCAAATAAGACAACTGGGCCAGGACCCCATTGTGCTGGGTGCTGTATAAAGATATGGCAAATGACAGTAACATGAAGAGTTTGCAGTCTAAGAAACAAGACAGATAAGTGGATGGAAAGAAGGTGGACAGTTGGGGGGCAGGAGGATAAGTTGTGAAAAGTAGTCAGAGGCCCTGGGGATGGGGTGGGTCATTTTAAAACCATTACAAACAATGAGCATGCTTGAGTCTTAAAATGAAGCTCCTACATACCCCATACAACCTACCCGACTCCTGACTCTGTTTGCAAAGGGATGAGCAGCTGCCACTATGCTTCCACCCCCAAATGAGTGGGCAGTGCCTTAGCTGTACCCCCACACTGTGTCAGTCAACACAGCTACGCTGACACAGGGAGTGTAGAAGTGCATTACTGGTATGAGTCAGTAGTAAATTATACTCCTCTGGTTCAAGGAAGGGAGCATGGAAAGAATGGCTTTTACCTAGGACGCAATTCCTTCCTTGAACAGCTTCTGGAGTGGTGCAGCTACACAAGGCCTCTCGCTCAACCCAACACAACTATACTGAGTAGCCCAAAGGAATGAACTGCTTCCCCATCTAGCCTCATGTAACAACAGATATTTCATTCTCCTCCTCTCTACAGCATAAATGGTATATGAGGAAATCCTGTAACTACTAATTTAGCAATTGACCTCAGATTCATTTCATCCAAGCTCTATGCAGTTCACAGCTTTTCAGTCCCAGTTTTGTCCCAGCATTCTGTCTGTGGTCGCTCATGTCCAGACCTCTCTGCCCTTTCTGATTTCTCTCTCTTTGTAGCATCCTGCTGTTCCAGCTACATAGACATGGAGAACACTGCTGGAAAGGGAACAGGAACCAAGGGAGAAAATGAGGTTTATACTAAATATTCAGCAGAACTGGTATTTAGATGAGGAATTTTCCTGCAGCTGGTAGAAGGATAAGATGGATTAAACTGGTTTGATGTTATAAAGAAGTGAGTGACATTTAAATATTTTAATTAAATGAGGATAGCAACAAGGAGAGAGTAGGTATGCAAGAGCAGGGAGGACATAGACAGAGGAAATAAACCAACAGCTGGCATGAAAATATGAATGAAAAGGTGACTTTTTAGATACTTTATTGTTAAGTAGGGAATTATATCATGATGAGATGGGAATTTGTAGCTAACAGGAAATAGGCTGGGCTCTAGAGTTATCTATAATAATAAGTCCTTCATGAATTTATGTCTTTTACCAGAGAGTCCAACACCAGGGAGTGAAGTAATCTATCCATCAACAAAGCTATTTATAGAAGGCCATTCTGGGTGCTAATGCTACTTAATGTGCCTTACTAATGTGCTGTATTTTATCATAAGTAATAATACTTTTGGCCAGATTCCATTCTATTACACTTACACATGCTGAGTAGATCCTTAAATATTGAATAGTCCCATTGAGTTCAGTGAGACTGCTTGCCAACCAAGGTGCTACTTCATGGGCCTAAAGGCCTCATCCAAACCCCTAAGTCCATCCATTGACTTCAGTAGGCTTTGGGTCAGGGGCTAAGGGTTGCTGAGTGTAGTCCTCATGAATTATGCTTCACAGCACACCTAGGGGATAAGTAAGAAGCATGTTACAGACAGGGGAAACTGCAGCATAGAGAGGTCAAATGACTTTCCAAGGTCACAGATGTAGTCTGTGGGAGGGCCAAGAAAAGATCGCAGACATAAAATCCTAGCCCCATTGATGTCAGTGGCAAAATTTCCCATCGATTTCAATGGGATCAGGATTTCACACCAAATTTCCTGGTTCTTAGAATCATGCTTCACCACACAATTATCATGCCTTCTTTTACAAATACTTTGCAATAGTAACGTAGGGACAATTATGCAGAAAACACCCATCCATTCATGCCCTATCAATAGGTGACTAAAATACTTTCTCAGCAGTGGTTAGAACCTCTCAGAGTTGTGGGACCAGCCAGGCTGAATTACAGGATGTCAGATTTGTTTGTTTTGTAGATTTGAACTCTACTGCTATTTTCATTGCTTTTTTACTTGTTTTCATCAGTGAAACATAATATTATTTTAAGTGACTTTTTAAAAAAGTAATACATATTTAAGATATTTTTAAAGTTTTATATGCATAAAAGAATTGTGTTTTAATGGATTCACTGTTACAGGCTATCATATAACAAGAGAGATAAGCTGGGTGAGGTAATATCTTTTACTGGGCCAGTTTTTGTTGGTGAAAGAGACAAGTTTTTGAGTCACACAAAGCTCGTCTTCAGGTATGGGCTGAAGAGCTCTGTGTAGCGTGAACCTTGGTTCTTTAACCAACAGAAGTTCGTCCAATAAAAGATATTACCTTGCTCACCTCATCTCTCTAATATCCTGGGACCAATATAGATACAACAACACTGCACATTAGAACACTGTCTTTTTCACTTGTATTGACCTCATTTTGCTGTTCATCAGATTGTAAAGTCACCCCCATGGTTTCACATTTGCATCACTTTGCTTGGCTTCCCTTTGTAACAATCCCTTCTTCACAATGAGGTTTCTCCTGATCTGTCTCAGATGGCATGAAGCTCTAATAGCTTTGCCACCTACTGCTACTTTGCAACTATCTTTGGAAATAAAAGATGCAAAGTCATTGTCTCTTTCTAAAGGTACTTGTTTTAGTACCTTCTGCTGTGTCTGAAATGTGTATTTATCTAAAAAAAATTCTATTAGATTGTAAGCTTCTTGTGTCAGAGACTATTGCTCCTATATTCTGCATTGCTGATAACAAGTAAATAAGCATAATTCTTTGTACGCTGGTTTTTTTTTCTTTTCTCCTTACAAAAGGAACACGGTTAAGTTCAATACTTGGTACATGGTGTAACATATTAATTAGATCAGCAGCATAAATGAAGGTGTTTCAAGAATTCCTTGGTCTGTTCAAATAGGGGTAATGTGTACTGTTTTGCATCTCTGTAGGGAGTACAACAAATGCTTTAAACATAAGACAGCAGTAAGCTGTTTAGCAGCAATCTGAACTTTGGAAAACAATTAAGTGCCTGTAAACTTACTCAAATAAATTCATAACCTAAAGGGAGATGGGAAAGTGAGAAACAATTTTGAATCTTTTCTCCAGTTACACCTCCTAAATGCTCTCTGGTGCTGTTTGTGATTAGCATAATAGTGCAACTTACCCATGCTGCCTAATATTCTTCTTAACTTTTCCCATTTAGAGCTGGAATAATAGAGAGCGAAATTATTTATGAACGTGTTTGCAAAATTTGAATTGCAATCTGATCTCACAATATTTGTGTCCTTTGGTAGAAGATGGTGATGGAAAAATCCTATTACATCATCAAGTTTAATTGCTGGGATACACAAAAATTCCAGAAATGAACAATATGGGTTGCTCTTTGTTAGGATATAAGTATATAATTTAGGTTTTTATAAGTATTTAGGCCTGTATATCTGCCTGAGATGGTAGTCTGTGCCTGCCTGGGCCTGCTCACTTGCTTGAATGTTGATACACTGCTTGATACACATCTTAGCAAAGAACAAAGACATAGTGTGTTCCTCTTGCCCACCCACCACCAGTTGGGTTTTCTTTGTTACTATGAGAAAGATAAGGGATTTAGTTAAAATGTTTCAAGGCATTGTGGGGGCTTGATATATGAATGCACAAACAAAGGAAAGCACTGACTCCTCTTCAAAGACAGACTCCAGGGCAAGGCCAAGCAACTGGCTGAGAGGTGTAAAGGGGGCGAAGGGAGTTGTGAGAAAGAAATACTATAGGGCCATAAAGTGACCATGGCTAAGATGTAACCTTGCACCCTGGGCCCTCCCATGAGGTGCAAAAGAGGTTGTACTAAAGATCCAGGCCCAGACCCCACAAGACGGAACATGACCATATATTGGAAGGGGTGGTACCAGAAGGAGGGGTACCCTACAGATATAATTAAGGTTACCAAGAAGAAAGAGGGGGAGGAGGGGATTTTGTCATTATATGGCACTATGGCCAGGGGAAGAGGGAGTTCTATAGGCATATAGCACTATGATTAGAGAAGAAGGGAATTCTATTGGCTTATAGAGAAACAAGTCCAACTGGTCTGAAGGGCTTGGAGGTATGGTTATGGTTTTAAACTTGTCAGTGTAAACCCCAAATAATTCATCACAAATTGCCTGAAAATTGGACTCTGGACTGTTGCTTTCCAATCAACTGTGTCTGGGAACTGAAAGGGGAGAAGGCAGGGGCTCCCTAACACTCTTATTTACACAGGGTTTGCTCCAAATGCACGGTGGGGAACCTGAGAGAAGAATCAGACCCAATGAGTCTTTCTTCTGTGATAAATTTGGCTCCGTATGTATCAATATATGACAATGGAAATTTTCTGCATTATCACAATAGGCAGAATGAACATGACTGAACCATTGAACTAACTTTTCTATGTTTTCCAAAATGGTACAATAATTCTGGTGCAACTAAAATAGCAAAATCCTTAACTTTCTATTGATTTTACTTAGAATTTTGTCATCTATTAGATTTATTTATGTATATGCTACTAATATGATATTGCTAACTATGTCATTAAAAGGAAATAATTAGCTTATTGTATGTGAAATATTAAGATATCTAATTGAAAATATTATTTGTAGTCATTACAAAACATGCAATTAACCCTTATAAAGCTGGTTAGCAATATGCCAAAGAAGATCATTAGCTTTCAGTGTCATACAGAGAGAATCAAATGTGACATTACAATAGTCAGTAAATTTAGGTTAATACCCGAGACCATTTTGGAAACAGCTTATACTAAACTTATTGGGTTATTGCACTTGTATGAGAAAAGGATGACTTCAGATTCTCTTTCTCAGTGGATCAAGTAGAATAAGTACCTCTTTTAGCTAAATGCTTAATACATGTTATGCTTCCTTTCTCCATCACTGAAAATTTTAGTATAATGTGGTCAACATAATCAAAACTGAGCTGCCACTATATTTCCATTAAAAGAGGGATATTTTATAAATAATCTTCTTGCTGAGATCTCATATTGGATGTAATGGAGAACCTGGGAAACTGCCCATAATTCATATTTCTTGACAAAAGAAAATATTGCTTAGGAGCTTTTCACAAGTTGCCTGACCAAACCTAGACACAACCAGCCAATGTGATCTGTGAAAGGCAGTGAGTTAGGTGGGTAAGTCCACGAAAAATGGCTATTGATAGTCCATCACCTAGGAAGCAGTAACTATTTACGCTATGGACTATGTAAGTAACCAGAGAACATTGATTTGGGCTAGGACAGAGGAGTCTGTTCCTTACGGGTTGTATTGCTGTAATCACAGATGGTAAAAACTTGGAAGTTCTGGTATGAAGGAAATCTTGGTATTCTGACGTTGGTTTTTGGTATGAATAAAAAAAAGAAAACAAATATTTTTGAAATTTTCCATGAATTGGAACTTCCAACTAAATTCTGTCTTGGCACATTTTTATTTTGGAATTCCAAAGTTCCATTTTATCTTATTTTATTAATTTTAACATAATTACACAACCTGTCAGTAATAGTAATGCGTAATATGAAATATTTGATTTTATTCTTCATGTCAAGTGGTTTCATTATAACACAAACAGGAGATATTTTGATCTAGAAAAGAAGATAAAATGTTTCAATCAATGCTAAGTAGAAGCTGTTCTTAATGATAGTAAAAATAAAATAAAATAAAAATTATACAATACTCCAACTATTATATTATATCATATTATGACATGTCAATATTAAACCCTACTATTGTAATATTAAGAAATAATGTAAAAATAAATAACATAAAAATTTAACAAATTAAAAATAAAATTTAAAGCAAAATGTCAGAATTCCTGGAATTCCAAAGCAATTTTCAATATTTTTTCTGAAGGAATGTTTGAAATTAATACATTTTCTGAAATGTTTCAGTTTTGACAAAAATGCCATGTTTTGCTGAAAAAACTTTTTGACAAAATATTTGCAATCAGCTCTAGGTATAAGGAAATTGAAGATGAAGGGAAGAAAGTAAAAGCCAAGCAGGATACAAAAACTGGAAGTGGTGTTGGTTACAATAAAACAACATAACTATCATTATAAACAATGGGTCAATTCCCTGCTAATATACACTGGCGTAGATCTTCAATGAAACTACACTGATTTACACCAGATAAGAATCTGGCCCATTCAATCAACATTTTTTGTTTATTTTACACATGGGTAGAAATTTCAGTATTTAAGATACTGTAGTGGAGCACTAAATGCTCAACTTTCAGTGGTGACTGCATGCTCTGACACCAGGTAATGTTTTTTTTTTTTTTGCCTTGCATATGTATAATCTGTATTGCAACAATAGTTGCAACAAAGAAATTATCACTATCAGAAAGATTTAGGCAGTAAGCAGCTTTTCTTGTATCCATACAGTTTCTAAAAAGAACTGTACCAAAACTAACTTGTAGCATTTCTACAGCTTCAAATGGTATGCAAAGAAACACCCATGGCACTGAATTTCAGAGCCTGGGTCAATTGACTTAGTCAATTGGGGTGGGACTAAAAATAGCAATGTAATTGTTCGGGATCAGACTGGGTCTCAGAGCCTGGGCTTCAGCCTGAACATTTACACTGCTGCTTTTAGAAATGCAGCCCAAGCCCCATGAGCCCAAGTCAGTTGACCCAGGCTCTGAGACTCAATGCCACAGGTTATTCTATGCAGCGTAGACATATGCTACATGCCTACAGAGTCAATTACACGGAACTTGTTAGACTATCTGTAATAGCTCTATCTAATGACCTCCAGTAATGTTACAGAATCAGAATTCTTTGCATGCATCCAGTATAGTAAAGCCTCAAGTATCTCAGTCTCAGTTATCTGCAGTTCCTGAAATGTATGCGAAATAAGGTCACTTCTTTCGACATTTAGATAACACTGGACAACAAAGATTTTGCTTCCTGAATACTTTTGGGTATATCTTATGGATTTTGGGCTGCTGATTACGAAAATCACTATGAAATCTCCCTATCACGTACCGTTTTTTTGAAATCGCCTATATTTGTTATTTCAATTCATAATTTAAGTCTATTAAAAAGTTGCCCACAGTGTAAGCTGAAAAGCTTTCTATCTTGTGTCCAAGCATGCCTGGGCACGCAGTGACACTGCACCTAGTGCAGGCCACACAACATGCAGTGGGAATTCTAAGGCTTAGGCAGGGCGAATGCTGGCAGGACAGGTTTTAGAAAGGCTATAAAGGCATTTTGCACACACCGTTCTATGCACTGTGTTTATATCAGTTTGCATTCATGTTGATGCACATGCTCTATGCGCATAGCATATTGTTTGTATTCACAATAATAAAGCAATTGTATTTTAAGGAGTATTCGTGATAGCAAAATGTCTCGCCAGTGTTGCAACAGCTGCGACACGTTCTGTTGCATTAGTGGTGAAATACACTTAAATCTCAAAGACGGAGCATGACTGCACATATTAAGAAAGCATATGAGCTCTACTTTGGCTATAAAATTGGTGATCAGGACAAAGCCTGGGCTCCTCACATTTGTTGCACAGCATGCGCTGTCGATCTTAGAGCTTGGCTCAGAGGTACTCGGAAGTCAATGCCATTTGCTGTCCCGATGATATGGCAAGAGCAGAAGGATCATGTGACAGACTGTTACTTCTGTCTAACCAATGTGTCTGGGTTCTCTGCTAAAAACAAGAAATCCACTGAATACCCCAATCTCCCTTCAGCCATGAGACCTGCGCCACATGACAATAGTCTTCCAGTACCAAAGCCACCAAAGACATGGAGCTTAAAGGAGGCAGATGAAGATGCCATGATACACGAGCCAGGAATGGAAAATGACACTGATCCAGATTTTGAATTATTTACGTTGAGTGGCCTCATCTGATAACTCAATCTAAGGTAAATGACCAGGTCAGGAACTTGGGTTTGTCAAAGGCAAAAGCAGAATTACTGGGTTCAAGACTGGGTTCAAGACTGCTGTCACCAGGCATGAAAATTTCTGTCTTTCACAGCTGCCAAGAAGATTTGACACAATTCTTTGGTCAGGTTGATAATCTGTGTTTCTGCACTAACTTTGATGGGCTGGTCACTGCTTTGGGTTGCCAGCAAGACCCCCAACAATGGCCTCTTTTTATTGATTCGTCAGTGTTAAGCTTGAAAGCTGTGGTGTTGCACAACAGCCATGTCCACCCTTCAATACCAATGCAGTACACATGAAAGAAACCTACGGAAATATGGAAGTTTTGTTGAAACACATACAATACAGCAGCTACAAATGGAACATCTGTAGTGATCTGAAAGTAGTCACACTGCTATTAGGAATGCAGCTCGCATACACCAAGTACTGTTGTTTCATTTGCGAATGGGACAGCCATGCTAAAGAGTCTCATTACATTAAAAAGGACATAAGCAGTTGGTTCCAGGGCAGAAAAGTGTGGCACATAAACCACTTGTAGACCTGACAAAGATATTTTTGCCTCCTCTTCACATAAAACTTGGACTGATAAAAAATTTTGTGAAAGCGATGAACAAGGAAGGTGAAGGATTTCGATTTTTGGGACAGAGGTTTCCCAGAATAACTGATGCCAAGATTAAGGAAGGCATTTTTGTTGGTCCACAAATCAAACAGGTCATCAATGACATAAAGTTTGAAGAACTTCTAGTAGGGCCGGAAAAAATTGCATAGAAGGCATTCAAGGATGTGTTGAAAATTTTCTTGGCAACTACAGAGCACCAAACTACGTGCAGCTGGTTGACAACATGCTTCAAGCATACAAAACCATGAAGTGCAACATGTCACTAAAGATTTGCGTTTAGACTTCTTCCCTGCAAATCTTGGTGCAGTCAGTGACGAGCGTGGTGAAAGATTTCACCAGGACATTGCGATCATGGAAAAATGGTATCAGTGCTGGCCGATTATTGTTGGACACTTAAACAAGAAGCCTCAGACACTGAACACAAATGAAAATCATCAACAAAACATTTTTAGCTCAGTTGAATTATTGCAAAGTGTCAGCACCATTATGCGATTTAATGCATTACATTCAATAAAAGTCAATTTCTTGTTTCTCCAAATTCCTACGTGATACAAGTAGTCTGAAATTATATTTGTGTTCAGTTTCAAGTGGTCTAGCATAATCAAAAAAAAATTTCTGAGGAAACAACACTTTCGAAAAAATGTGTTGTCCAGTGTAATCAAGATTACATTGTGTTTATTTCCCAAGTAATTCATTGTCTTGTTGTGCAAATGTATCCAGATATCCCAATTCACTGATTACTGCTGTAGTTCAAAACATCTCTTTGGCACTGTAGGGATAATAAGGTGTTATTTTAAGTAATTAAAATAGAATACTGGCTCAGGAATGATTTTTAAACATCTCACTTTTTTCCTCCACATTATACTATGCTGAAGTTCAGAGAGAGAAATAAGTTCAGTTTTTCTTTTTATAAATGTATTAAAAGATTAAACAAGCAGTTATAAAACAAATTAGTTTAAATTAAATACATCACTAAGTAATTTAATTGATAGTTTTCCTAATCTAATTTACAATGATATAATGCAATAGTCAAATCAAGGTTATAACTGAAATATAATCAATAAAGTGAATGGTTCAGTCTATCTGGTTACTACAATAAGTAATTAAATCAAGTTACAGTAGAACTTCAGAGTTACGAACACCTAAGGAATGGAGGTTGTTCAAAACTCTGAAGTGTTCATAACATGTGTTCTTTCAAAAGTTTACAACTGAACACCGACTTAATACAGCTTTGAAACTTTACTATCCAGAAGAAAAATGATGCTTTTAACCTTCTTAATTGAAATGAAACAAGCACAGAAACAGTTTCCTTACTTTGTCAAATCTTTTTTAAAACTTACCCTTAATTTTTTAGTAGTTTATGTTTAACACAGTACTTTATTATATTTACTTTATTTATTTATTTATTTTTGTCTCTGTTGCTCCCTGATTGTGTACTTCCAGTTCCAAATGAGGTGTGTGGTTGACTGGTCAGTTTATAATTCTGGTGTTTGTAAGGCTGATGTTCTGCTGTACAATGAACAACTTAAAGAAAATAATTCTCTTAAATTCTTAAAGGAAAATTAAAGGGAGAAGCTCGTCTCTTTGATTTAAGCTATTTAGCTATATGTCTGTTAAAGGCAGAGACTAGCCCTTGCCTTGTTTTCAAGGAAATACATCTCTTAAACTGTTTTGCTGGTATCTTTTTCCATTGGGGGCTCTTTCACATTAAGTTTCACTGTTCACAGAAATTGCATCCAGTTTTTGTTTATCTAGTCTGTTCTCCTCCCCTCTTTAACACAATGCCTTCATCTTTCTGGTAATCTTGTGCAGGTACAAAATGAGCTCTAGAATCCCACGCTTATAGCAGCTTTAACTCAAAGATCTCTTACATTTAGATAACAGACTTAAGGGTTTAGTGCCTAATTTGGGGAGCAGATAGTCAGTCACACACACACACAAACTAATGGATATTTGAATGATTCAAGTATTCTCATAGTGCTCCACAGCAGGATTTTCATGCCTTTTTCTCAAAGTCTTCTCCAGTTCACGTGATTGGTCTGAGTTAGGAACTAAGCTAATATTTACTGTTAAGTTGGGGAAGAGTCAATATGGTTTTTGTAAAGGAAGATCATGCCTCGCCACTCGACCAAAATTCTCTGATGGGATCAACAAGCATGTGGAAAAGGGTGATCCAGTGGATATAGTGTACTTAGTTTTTCAGAAAGGCTTTGACATGGTCCCTCACCAAAGGCTCTTAAGCAAAGTAAGTGGTCATAGGATAAGAGGAACGGTCCTCACCTGGATCAGTAATGGTTAACAGTCAGGAAACAAAGGATAGGAATAAATGGTCAGAATGGAGAGAGGTAAATAGTGGTGTCTGCCTGGGGTCTGTACTGGAACCACTACTGTTCAACACATTCAAAAATGATTTGGAAAAAGGGATAAAGAGTGAGATGGCAAAGTTTGCAGATGATACACAACTACTCAAGATAGTTAAATGCAAAGCAGACTGCGAAGAGTTAAAAGGGGATCTCACAAAACTGGGTGACTAAATGGCAAATGAAATTCAATGTTGATAAATGCAAAGTAATGCACATTGGAAAACATAATCCCAGTTATATATATAAAATGATGGAATCTAAATTAGCTGTTACCACTCTAGAAAGAGATCTTGGAGCCATTGTGAATAGTTCTCTGAAAACATCCACTCAATGTGCAGCAGCAGTCAAAAACGTTAACAGAATATTGGGAATTGTTAGGAAAGGGATATATAATAAGACAGAAAATAGCATATTGCCTCTTTATAAATCCATTGGAATACCCACATCTTGAATACTGCATGCAGATCTGGGTCACCCCATCTCAAAAAAGGATATATAGGAATTGAAAAAGGTACAGAAAAGGACAACTAAAATGATTAGGGGCATGGAAAAGCTTCCATATGAGGAGAGATTAATAAGACTGGGACTTTTCAGCTTGGAAAAGAAATGACTAAGGGAGGATATGCTAGAGGTCTATCAAAACATGACTGGTGTGGAGAAAGTAAATAAGGAAGTGTTATTACTCCTTCTCATAACACAAAAACTAGAGTTCACCAAATGAAATTAATAGGCAGCAGGTTTCAACAAACAAAAATATTTCTTCAGACAATGCACAGTCAACCGATGGAACTCTTTGCTAGAGGATGTTGTGAAGGTCAAGACTATAACAGTGTTCAAAAAGAGCTAGATAAATTCATGGAGAATAGGTCCATCAATGGCTATTAGGCAAAAAGGTCAGGGATGCAAAACCATGCTCAGAAGTGTCCCTAGCCTCTGTTTTCCATAAGCAGGAAATGGGCACATGGGGATGAATCACCTGATGATTACCCATTCTGTTCATTCCCTCTGAAGTACCTGGCAATTGACACTGTCAGAAGACAGGAGACTTGGATAGATGGACCATTGGTCTGACCCAGTAAGGCCATTCATATCTTATGTTCTTTTTTTGGATTATTTTTGCATGAGGTGCGGGGGAGTCTGGTCACTTCTCCCTCAGTTGTAAACTTCAGGCTTGGCTTAATCAATGGGTCAAAGTCTTCCACATCTCCTTATTTGCATGACTGATCAAGGGAAGAGAGCAGCATACATCTTTGGGTGTTGTCGTTGATGCAATTTGTCCACCCCATCTTGATGCCTTCTGGGGATGAGTGGTTGGTGTGCTCCTCTGTCTTCATCTTTGAGGAGCTAACAAGATGGTCCACTTACTGCAAAGAGGAAGAAGAATCTTCAGCATAAGTCAAGAGGACACAACTTCCTCTTTTCTCCTTGTCCTTTCCTCTGTTCTACACATTTCCATAGCTTAGTCTTCTAACATCCCACATTTTGCTACATACCCACTGTATAGTAAAGACATCATAAAGGCATAATTTTATAACAGGGAATCCATTTCTGGGATGTACCTAATTTACATAATGTACACTGAGATATAGAATATGCAAAGTGCACATCTGGGGACAGATTTCTGCTTACACTAATACTCTGTTACACTGTTCTCACAACACTAAGCAATCTGACAGCTAGCCTTCCTAGCAAGTGCAGGATTCTGCCTGTGTAGGTGAATATTCCAGCAACAGCACTATATCCTCATTACCTCCTAGATCCTGACGGAGGGAGTATGGCCAGGTCACTGCTATATCAGGCTGGTCCCCAGCTGCCGCAATAGCTTGTTGGAGCAATAGCTATGGGTAGCCAGATTTGAAGTAGAGCAGCCCTAAGGGCACTGTATGCTGCAGACATGTCACTGATCTGTCCATGGATTAGGGTTGGGAGAGGTATAGAGGTACATTAAAACTACTTTTGCCTATCATAACTCCCCCCCCAACAGTGAACTGCATTAAGTGCAGCTCAGACAATCCAAAATCTGCTTCACAGTACTTTTGATGTCCACTCCCCAATGCTCTGTACCAATCATCCCACTCCCCAAGATACGTTACCTAAAGTTATGTACTCATCAATAGACACACATCAGCAGCAAAGATAGTGAGGTTTTTTTTATTGTTTGGCATTTTTTATTTCCCTGTGTTACTTTCATGTTATATTTCATCTTTTACTCTCTCTGATGTATTTAACAGATATGCTACTGGTGTGTTACTGCACACCACAATGGTCAATAAATAGATCATTAAGTGAAACAAGGGAGAGTTGGCAAACATATATATTTAGCTAGAAATATGATGAAAAGAGGGAACTCAGGGTTTGGCAAATTCAGAAAATCTAGTGGGCAAAATAAATAATATGTTGAAAAAATAAATTCTATGAGGCTGAGAGATATATTCCACACAGGAGCACTGTACGTGAAGGATGTTATTATGGTTCAAGAAAAGTGACAATGGGGATAATGGGCTTTGACTAGCCTAATAACACAAATATAGAACTAATCTAAGATAAAATGAGAGATATTTAGAAAAATAAAAGATCATAAAAGAGTTGTTTAGCTTACTAAACATTTCTTGGTACATCTCCTCTTCTGCCAGTTTATATTCTATTACAGTGCTTTAGAAGAATTGGGAGACATATGAGGTAATGTTAATGCTATTGTAAGAGGCCTAGAGTACTGCTACAACATTGATCATGGGGTATTTCAGTTATCATCATGAGATTGACTGGATACTAATTGTAGAATCGTTAAGTGAGAAGGTTTGCTCGTAGAAGTATTAAAAGTTTGCTCTCTCTTTGCAGCTGATTGAGCAACTAACATGATTGGGAGTTATGCTGAATGTAGTAATAAAAAGAGTTAAGACAAAAGGTGGACAAAAGAAAATGAATGAGGTAAATTTTAAAAGTGTAGAATCTGATGAACAGCTAGGTAGGAACTAGCAGTCACAATAACATCACATTTGAAAAGCTCCTGAGAGATAGAATAAAAAAGGTCTTAATACTGCATTAAATACACAGAAAAAATCTTTAAATTCACATTATTTAACATCTACCCAAGGTAATTCAAAGTAAATGTGAGACATTCACAGTTAAAAAGACCTCTTTGAACATAGACCTCCGGCTATGATAGAAACATTTATTTTCTATTTGAAGTTGTGGCAGGAAACACAGAAAGAATTGTTCCTTCATTTAGAATGTTATTCTCAGGAGGTTTGATGCTTAAAGATAAATTGGTTGCTCTTGTGTCCTTGTAATATATGCTTTATAAAATGCTACCTGTAGCACACTGCAATATCATTAGTAGTGTGCCTATCTGTATTATACTATTTTGCTCCCAAATAACAATTTAATATTTGAAAAGAAAGATAAATGTCTTGCAGCACCCGAATTTAAGATTTGGTTTACTTAGTACAGTGAATATTTTGCTGAATTTGGGAATAAGTCCTTTTTTCGTCACATACAGCAATAAAAATCATTGTGGATGGACAAATACATTAACTTTTTAATGACACTAGCATTCTGCATGGACTGCTGCTAGAGAACTGCCTGAAAATATATTCTGAATGACCTTATTCAGAATTCATATAGTTACAGAGTCCATCATCAGATTTTATCTGTGAAAGACAGGAGCTAAAAGATATTAAATTTTAAAAGGCACATTTTCAGAGAATATGTAATGAGTTCAAAAAAGATGATTGCCATCAACTATTGTACAGAACAGGTATAATGAAAAAATCAGGAGGTATTTCAGGAAGAGACAGAATAAGTAAAATCTATATTAATACTCATAAAATCTAAGTGTCAGAAAGAACCATAGAAATATATGTGATTAAGAAAAAGTCAGATGACAAATATAGGTAGGATTAGATAAATATAAAAAATGGGTATATTTTTAAGGAAAGCACATTAAGTGACCCAAAAAGGTGAATGAAAACTAAGAGAACAGTTGTCAACTGCAATTTTTTAAATATAGCAAAGGGTAGAGTTGAATACAATTTCTCCCACAACTAATTTGAACTCCCATTCCACACATGTAATGTCTGCAGGATAGGGGCTAAAGGGAACATACAGGAAAATTAAATAAACAAACATATTTACATATAAAAATATAACATATTTATCTAAACTGAGGAGCAAATCTCTAAGGATTCAAGATAATGATATTCACATCTATTATATTCCATTAAGATTGATTTATAGGGCCTGATACACAGTGGATTAAAACGTCTTCTTGTGTCCTTCCACCACAATAACACATTTTTCCTGTTCTGGGCATGTGATATGGCCCAGTATGTAGTCCTGTGAGATTTTCCATGGCACACGGTTCCTCCAGGAGCTGACAGACCAATAGATGTTCCATGGTTTCTGTTTCACCACAGTCACATGAGTTTGGCTCATTGGAATAGCCCCACTTCCACACATTGCCTTTGGACTTGCCAACTCTTATTTGGAGTTGATTTAAATATCTTTAGGTCAACCAATCCTTTTGAATGCTTGCAAATCATTTTGGGATGCACCAGATTAAAGACTCTGTAGAAGTGCAAAGCATTCATAGCTTCAGGCAAGGGGGTCTCCTTAGAAGGCATGGTTTGACCACAAGAGGTCATTTTTAGCACACTGACACTGACGCTTCATCTAGTTATTAAGTGTGATTTCAGCAAATAACGGCCCTGATATTGCAATATTGGCTCATGAAAGTCATTTTTATCAAGCCAATAGGCCCATTAGCTCCCAAAAGACAACACACATGAGTAAGCTTTGTTCATGAGCTTAATCCAAAATCCATTAAACTCAAGGGAAAGACTCTCAGGTTTTGGATCAGGTCCTATAGTAGCAAGGGTTGCAAATCAGGGGCTACATTTTACATCCCTGCTTGTAAGTGTAACTCATATTGTAAATTAGAGCCCAGATTCACTGGTAATCTCTGGCTACTTCATACAACTCTAGCAACACAAAGTAGCTATAAAACCAGCTGAGATGGCAAAGCAACCATAAATCTGGTTTAACCAGCCATTTCTGGCAGGTTTGCAGCTGTTTTGCACTGCTAGAAAATACTGATAAATCTGGTCCTACATTTAACTCATTCCATCAAGTCTAGGAGTTGTCAAAGAACAAAGGTTGAACAGTTAATATATAACGAGGGCAAATCTAAGAATATGCTAATTGTCAGAAATATCACAACTTGAATTTGACAAAACAATCTAGTTTAAACAGGAAGCGTTTTTAGCAAAGTATGAAGAAACATACTGTCAAGTTGTCCTCTGATGTGAGTACAAGGCTTTCCCTCTTGTATTCCAAGAACTATCACCACAGGAATTTGATTATTCATTGCTTCTTTACAAGATGTGTAAACTAAATAATGGGAAAATATACCCTGTCAAAATAACAATGCGCATTACTTATCTTGATGTCTTTGATAGGGCAGCTTATCTAAAACTTCAGAAAAGTTGTTCTATATATCAATGACGCTTCATTAATAAACGAAGGTCCTATGCAATGGCAAGGCTGCTTTGATACTTAAGAAATTCTATTTTTTTCACAGTGGCTCTTTAAACTAAAGTAACATTTATAAGTATTGAAAATAATGACTCACAGAAGTAGAGTTTTTGAATAAATTATCTGTATTATAATTAAGGATAAGGTTTTGTCACAGAGGTCACAGAAGTCATGGATTTCATGACTTCCAGAGACCTTTGTGAAATTATCCTCTTCAGCTTTGGCCCCGTGTGTCAGCTTCTGGGGGCTGCAGGGACCCTGGAGCTCTCAGCCACCACAGGCAAGGTCCCAGAGCTCTGGGGTGAGGACACAGTTCTCAGCCATTGCAGGGGGCCCACAGCTACAAGCTGCTGCTGTCAGCAGAGTCAGCTGGTGTGGGCAGTGTGGACCCCTTGGCTCCGAGCCATCTCAGGCAGCAGTGATCGTGCAGCCCCCAGCCAATGCAGGAAGTCCCATAGTCCACCAGGGACCCCGCAGCATTAACCCGTCAGCTTCAGCAGTGGCTCACAGAAATATCACCCACAGCGGGGGTGGACGCCAGAGCCCCAAGGCACCACAGAGGACCCTGAAGCAGGGATTATGTATTAATGTATTAATTGAAATGAAATCTTAGCATATGTTATATTTGAAGAAATTAAGTTGTCATTAAACTTATATATACTTGTTATGATTATCCAGGCTGCTCTTAAGTCAGACCATTGTGACATAAGAGATAACTCAACCAATCATTCCTCCTTCTTTTACAGCTAATTTGCATACAAAAATTCTACTGATTCTTTTGTCTTTGGATATATGGAGTAAGAAAATGTTTTTTTTATGTATCATATTATGACACATGATAATTTTCATTCCTCTTTCATCATCTCCTTTATCCAACTCCAACATTTTGAAGGGCCAAACAATATATCTACTTTTTGTTACTGTATCATTTTATTAATATAACATTTTAGATATTGTTACTAAAAACCCAGCTAAGACAAAATAGTGTATTTGATATAATTTTTAAAAACTGGAAAACACTTTATTTTTTGAAATGATATCATTTAATTGTATTTTTAAAATTGCAGTTCATGAAATAGTTTTCTGCAAATAAAAAGGTTGATGCATATAGGATTCGTCTTGCTTATTAGTCCAGATGGTATTATTAATTATTATTATTAATCATCTATATAGCACCATAAATGTAAGTGACACTGTACAGAAAACACATTCTGTGTACTGAAAAGCTTGAATACAAGACAGACCAAAGAAACAAAGACAAGACATGGGATATATGGAAAAGCATGTGTAGAGTGATGGTAACAAGAAGGTGGAAGGATGTCTGAAGAGAGTGAGTTCTGAGAAAGGGTTTGCAGGAAGAGATAGAGAGTGTTTAGTCCATTCATATAGATCTAATAGATGATATACTAAAACTGGAAAGTTGGAGGAGGTAAAGGAGAGTAGAGAACAAAAGGTGGAGGAGTAATAGAATAAAAGACAAAAGAAGAGGACGAAAGCTACATTATACATAGGCTTGAAGGTGAATACAAGTAGGTTGGATTTGAGAGATTCCAGTAAATACTAAACAGTGAAGGGATTCTAGGAGTTGGATGGCATGGTCTGAGTAGTAAAAGAGGAAAATGACTTTCATTTTGATAATGGCAGGCGTGGAGAAGCAGAGAAACTAAAGAGTTCCTGCAATTAAACTGAGGTAATAACTAAGATATGACCAAGAACTTTAGAAGAGGAGATGGAGGAGCTAGGCCAGATTTTGATAATATTATACAGGAAGAAACAATAAGAACTTGGATGTGGAGCAAGAAGGACAGTTAAAAGACCTCCATGACAAATCATATTGATAGTACAGCAACTGTGATTCAGAGAGGACAAAATGAAAGGGAATTAAGAGGAAAAATGGTAAATTCTGTTTTGTCAGATGTGACATCAAAGAAGAGTTATCTGAGAGAACAGTTAAAGATGTGACATTGGACAGTTGGAGGGAGTTCAGAAGCAGAGGTTCCTCGAGTCTGGTATCCTGTCTCTGTAAGTGGCCAGTACGAGATGCTTCAGGGAAGATCAGAGAATCTCTGAAATGAGAAAATAAGGAAAATCAATGCTTAAAGAACTGTCTTCCTACCCCCACCCTTTGTTAGAGATTGTCTTATCTCCTGATGCAGGAGTTCATATATCCCTTCCAAATTGAATATTGTAAGTGCCATCTATCTATCTATCTATTTGGCCACCACTCTGGAGTATCTGAGCCTTTCACAAACATTAATCAATTTTATTTTCATGTTATCATGTTTTCAAAACATTCTTGTGAAGTAGGGAGGTATTTTTTCCCAATTTTGCAGATATTGAGGCATACAGTTGCAGATATTGCAGATATTGGGCATGTGAGTTGCCCAAGGTCAGTAGAGTTTCTTGAGTCCCAGTCCAGTGCCTTAATCACAAACCCATGCATAAATCATTTTGGATTATGTAAGAACTGATTCAAAACTTTTGCCTACAGTTAAAATGGAACTTCCCACTTTGAGGTTTCAAAAGTGCAGTTAAACATTTTCCTCTTCGCGTTCTGGTTTCAAGCAGGGTTAAAAGCAGAAGCACCTAATCCTGTAATAAATACTGTAGTTTTATTCATCATTTGATTAAAAGAGCTCCTGGACATAGGTAAGTATATTGTATTCAGTGGTCTCTATTGCAAATTGTTCAGTACAACTGAATTAAGGAGTCAAAGTCTGCCCTTAGATGTATCCGTGGTTTACACTGAGCTGTCCAAAGATTTTAAATATATATTCTAGCCATCTATATTCTAATGGCTCTCTTTGACACCTATACAGTTGATTCATGCTAATTAAGGGAGCCTGACTTTACAAGGAAAGTGATATCAAAAATAGTCCTATATTTAAAAAAAAAGAAGGGCATATAAAACTTTTATGTAACATTATTTCTATGAGATACTCAATGTATTTTCTCATTAAACACCTCTCTCCCCTTGTTGTACTGCCACAGCTCAGGACAGTAGAACCTTTGAACCTAGAGCTCTCCTAATATGGAAGACAGGGGACACTTGTTGTGTGTTATTTCTGGGACTACCCATTTTGGAACTTGCTTAATTTCTTGGTCCAAGAGAGCCTGGGTTTTTTAACCTTCAGGACAGGATCCAAACTCCATTGTTGTTCTTGGGCTTTTGTGGAAGAGACAAGTTGATGGGCTGGGCCATGATGTGTCTTATAAGTAGGCTTGTCATAATTTGATTTTTATTTTTTCAAATTTTGACAGATAATATTAACGTTTCTTTTTAATTTTTTTTAGATTATCAATTTAAATTTTCAAATTTGCACAAAATTATGGGGGATCAGACAATAATTATTTAAAGACAGTAGATGTTAAAGTTTTATACCCATAAAAGCACAAATTGTCAACATCACATATCAAAATGTACAAAGTAAATATCCTTAAATCAAACTCTGATAAGTTCTCAAGCAGCATTTTTTTTTACCTAGTCTATCTGTAAATTTCAATTAATGGCAATAGAAATATTTGTTGTCAGTTTGTGTGTGCATGGTAACATCGTTATTTAGCAACATTTACCGATAAAAATCTAATCCTTCCAAGCCGACTTATAATGGGTTTATGATACAGGCTGTTTTTTGTTTCTGACTTTGGTAGTCCATTGAGGATCAGTTTATGCCCGGCATTTTCACAGGGTGCAAACATTCCTATATTTTGTTCGGCCCATGTAAGGATCAAAGCACAACTGTGCTCCTTGCACTCAAGTAAATATAGGGTCTGTTCCCGCCATACTTTTCTCGGGATGCATAGAGCCCCTAAGGCATTAGGAAGCTTCTGGGACAATGATCCTTCCACCCTAATTGTGCACAAACCTACTGTTACACAGATCAGTCCACATGACTGCCAATAAAACCTTTATATCATACCATGCTGTACTCTAAGACACATATGTAACCTGTATGTGCCTAGGGTAGCACACCTGAAAATGCGAAGGTAAAGGCAGGCTGCACAGAGGAGATCAGGTTCTTCTAAAACTGGTGGCTAACACTGAAGTTAGAGTCACCAACTCTGATTCTTCTGGTTCTGCTCCTGATTCTTCACACTGGTTATCAAGAAGCCCCAAAAAGGAAATACACAGCCCCCTTTATTGCATTTCAATCTCTGGCTCCCAATCACCAACCAGGTCCAGTAAAAAGACAAGTTATTTAAAACTATTCCATTTACCAAATGTTCTCCTGATCCCCAAATTGTCAGCCACATTATGAGATCAATATTAGTTTGGCCCTTACCCAAAATACCATGCTGCCAGCCAATCCTTTAGTAACTAACTCTAACAGTTTAGTATAAAAGAAAAGAAACAAACAAAAGGAGAGGTGTTAAATGGTCAAAGCAACCAGGTACATGCAAATAACTTCAAAGTCCGTATACATCAGATTTCTTAGCAGAATTGTGGAAAGTGCAGTTCCTTTGGAGTACCTCCAGTGCCTGGATGGGTCTGTCAAGCCTTTGTTTCAAAGCTTCAGTTGTAAAAATGTTGATCCAGAGGTAAGAAGCAGGAATGTAGACAAAATGGAGATGGTGAAGTTGCCTTTTATAGTCATTGCCACTTGGCTTTTTCCAAACACAAACTCATAGCAAATGGGTAGGGGAAAGCACTTGCAGTCCCCCTGACCACAAGCATATCCCTACATGTCCTGATGACTCATAGGCATAATCTGGGGGCCTTCCAAGGCTAAAAGCAAGTGTTCTGTGAGTTCTGTTGAAGGCTCAGAAGAAAGCCCCTGTTTTACCACTTGTGGCCATTTCAAACGAGTGCCAATAAAATCTTTATGCCATATCATATTTGATTCTCTGTCTGTTTATATAGACGTACAGTCATGCAATTCCAGAACATGTGATTCTATATATCAGTGGTGCCCAACCTTACTGAGTGAAAGCCTGCTAGTTCAAACTAGATAAAACACACGCCCCTCCCCCCTCCAACTTCCCTCATCAGCCATGAACACAAATAACCCCGATAAACACATATAAGGCTAATAATAATAACACTAAATTATAGAAATGATCATTAATAATAAATTACTTTTACCTGAGGAAGAAGCTACGCTTTCCCTGATGGGTGACTGGCCAGTGCAGGTCTGGGGGGGCTGCTCCTCCGTTCCAGCCAGAGTGGAGCAAGGTGCTGCTATTCTCTTGCGGGGGTTGCTTCTTCGTTCCAGCTGGCACGGAGCTCAAGGCTGTTGTGCCTGGCACAGAGCTCGAGGGGCTAAATGACCTCAATATTACTGAAGTCCCATGGACCCCCTGTATCTTTGGCACCCAGCCCCCCTGTTCGGAGCCGTTGATATAGGTGCACACTCAGGAACAGACAGGGAGTGTGGTCACTATTTTTGCTTTTGCTACATGCTAACAGAATTAATTATTCATGTAAAATATAAAATATGGCAACAATATTGCAACCTCTCATATATGCTTATGAGACTAACCGGTGCCATCTTGGAAAAATAATTTGGCTTTTATGAAAAAAAAGAAAGCAGAGGAACGGTTAGAGTTGCTTTTGCAGCTCTTTCCAAAAGTAAAATACTCAGTTTATTATACTCATCCTCAAACTGAAGAAAGAGGCTCACGCATACTTTTCAATGGTAGCTTTCTATTCCTTATATTTAGAATTGGCCTAGTATTGTTTGATATCAAGCCAGTTGGTTTCACCTATGTGTCTTTAGAGATACACTCAGCAGGGGAAGTGACATCAAGTAGATTTGTATTAGAATAAACTAATATCAATACCTCTTTGTAACTCAAGAATGAAGGCACAATCCATGAACTTCACAGTCAGGCAGGGTATTTATTATATGATCATAATAAAAAGGTAATTACATCTTCTAGAAATAGTGTGCTGTTATATATTTTTATACTTAGGATTTGGGAAACAAAATACTGTATCTATTATACAGTGTTAATTAGGATAAGAAAGGACACTCTTAAAATTTACAGCCATATTTTACCCATGGTAGCTAAATGTGAAACAAACAAAATATTTTCCACTAAGACTGGAACACGATGTTCTGCTCTGTTACTTTTTGCTCATCATCATTTTTCACTTAAGAGCTGCCTATTTTTAACCTGTTTCCTAATATGATGTTTTTCATTTAGTAAAAACAGTGCTTTTCACCTACTTTGTGCGTCACTTCTTTAGAGGAGAATGAAACCAAGCTAACCTAAGGCCAAATTATGTGTAACTGTCACTCTGGCTAGCTCTTCAATATGATAAATGTAAAACCTTCATTTCAAAGCTACATTGCTTGTACCTACAAATCCTGCTGAAATCAAGGTGTGCATGACAGGGTTCTTTGCATGCAAGTGCATGCACAGACTATCATGCATGTAATATGATACATGTAACATTTTTTAAAAGAATATAAGTACGCACACCCGTGCCTGTGTGACATTCTTTGCACTACTCAAAAATGAATAGCGAGTTAGTGGAACTATAATTATTGTCACACAACAGTAATTTTCATTAAACAACTGTGTAGAAAGCTTCCATTCTACCCAGAGAAAAGATAAAATGAATGAAATCCCTGACTAAAAATAATGCTTTTATTTGTATACATAGGGTCTAAGAGACACAAAAATACCAATTAAAAAATGAAGTTATGAGTAACAAAGTATAAATTACATCACAGGTGTCTTCAGTCATTTATTTTAAATTCTAGGATTCTTCTTGTAATTTGGATTAGAAGCAATAATTGCAAAGACTAGCAAGAAATATCCTTTGTGGGCAAGCTGATATATAAACCACGGTCAGAATGAGCTCTCCCTTCCATCTAGTCATGAACTCAGAGAAAAGACCTCAGGAGAAGACTGTATTTTCATGGACACATTTATTTTACTTATGTACTCACCAGATAGACCTGCTTTGCTGAAGTGATCAATTTTGTCTGTTTTGGGTTAAAATTCCCTTACGTATGAAATGCTGGAGTAATGAAACCTTGTTAACTTTATTGCATTATTAAAGAAAAACAGAACTATATTTAATATCCCCTAACTGAGGTGGTCAATCTAACTATAAGCTGACTCATTAAGTAGTATTAAATGAAAGTCAGAAGGGGGATGGGGTGGGGACAACTGTTCCTCATGACAAGTGTGGACTCTGTCTAAAGAGTCTTAAATGCCACTTGATTAGTCCCTCCTCCAGAGTTTAAAGCTAGAGCTGAAGCTTGTTTCGTCTCAGCAATCGCTAGGGCTAAAGTTAGCGATGAGCGTATCTAGAGGACGGAATCTTGGACCTGGTGCAGGGACAACGTTGCAATGAAATAAAACACAGAGGATGCCACAGTAGTAAGGTTCTGCACTACTCAGGAAATCGGAGAACTGAAATCACTAATAACTGGGCTAAGTGGTAGAATCTCAGAACACAGCCTAGCAGCCAGAGGCAGGAACAACAGCAAGGGGCAAGCAGATGCAGAGACAACAGTGAAAGCAGAGAGCAGCAACAGAGGTATTGCTGGACTCCTCCCCCCTTTCAGGGGTGGGAAAGGAACCCATGTGAATGTATCCCTGAAATCTGGGACTTTGCTGACTTTGGCCAGTCAACTGTGCATGTGGTACAGTGGAGGGAAAGAAGAGTGACGTGTCAGACTTTCACATGGCAAGGTGAGAAACTGATGAAAAGGAAGACTGCCCAAGATACCATGGGGTGGGTGTTTACTTAGAGTTCACATATTTTTGAATCATTGATATGGTGTTTTCTCTAATTAATGCTGAGTTCCCTCTTCCTTTCAATATACACAGATACAGTTCTTGTGAATGAGAAAATATTGCCTTCTAGCAGTATCCAGTAGTGGTGTTTAGTTTTCCCAGATTTCTGCGTGGTGGCTCAAGCCAGTTTTGTTTTGTAAAGTTAAGAGGAACTGCAATATTTTGAACCAGGCCCTTGTTGCTGCAGACACCAACTTGGCAGAAGGTTTACAGATATATTCAGCAGGTACACTATAACATGGCTTTTTAAATCTTCTGACACATAGCACACACTGGAGTGATGCTTCACCATAAAGGCAAAACGTAGGTACGTCATATATAAACTTTCTGGCAACAAACATGATGAACACAATATTAACTTAGCACATTAATATTCTATTCTAGAGTTAACTTCTAATATTCTATTCCAGTGAGAGTCTATCACTTTACCAATCTAGGACATTTTCTTCTAAGCCCTGTAATCCAAATTCCTGAAAGAAGAACAGAATGCAAAATGAGTGATTAAAGATATTTCTACTAATATATATACTTTGTTGTATATATGTTTATAATATTTGTATCATAAGAAGAAAAAATTATTAACTTCAGTGGAGTTAAATTACGAATGATTTTGGCTCTGTGTTGCTTTTACTTTTGATATAAACATAATTGTATTCCTTACAAATGGAATGAAAATATGATTTAAAATGTATTGCTTTGGACATATTAGGATTTCTACAAACCAATTAACAAAAAGTTTAAAAAGTTATACTTCCAAAAGAAATATCACAGCATCATCCACTCTTGGCTGGCACTATGAAATCAGTCACAATGTAGTCAAAGTAGTGCTGTTAGAAAGATATACTGCATTGGCTTACATTTTTATACTAAAAAAGTACCCCATTTTTCAGGCATAAATATCTGTGCATCGAATTTCATTAGTACAATATTGGCATGTACACTTTAAATTTTCTCCCCTCACAAATATTTGTGCAAAAAAAAACCATTAGGGTTTAAAATAATTACAGTACAAAATATTATTTAAAATGTGACCCACATTTAAAGTGTTCACAAACACATTTATCTCTTTTTCCTACAAGCATCTCTGTGCCTTCTCCAATGCTATTTGCGGTTGGAATGCCCTCCATATCCTCTTTAGCAAGTCACTTCATTTGCGTCATACAGGTCGTTTCTGAAGATTCACTTCTGCCATCTTGACAATTGAGAGGGGAGAATATTACAATTTATAAACATGGCAATCAAGATGAATACATGCCTCACAGAACTAAACTTATTGTTTCTTGTCTCTGTCTCTCCTTCCCGTCTATCCTTTGGATGTTTATAATTCTCACTTGCTTCATATGTGAGGAAAACATTTCTAAGATTCCCTCCTTCTTAGCCCCTTTCCACAGAATGGGAATGGGAATTGGAGTGGATGTTCAAGCTTCTTGTTAAGCAAAGGAGTGGTTTTGCGGATATGTGGTACCTGATGGAATTTGGTTACATGTAGTCAATAATTACTAAGATCTGTGCAATAGAATATTTTAATTATCAATTGTTTATTTGTTGAGCACCAGCAGTATGCTTCTCGTTGTGCAGAAAACAGAAATTTATGATTCCCTTCCCTAGATGACCCTATTATCCAAAATTCAACCATGCTGGATATAATAGGGTGTTTCACTGAAATTCCTATTATACCAGAATAGAGTATTTATAGAGTCTTTTCCTGCCAAAATACCTGCTTTCATTTTAGAGCATGGATTTACAATGGGATTTGCAATAATGTCTATGTTCTTTTTTGTCTCCAGAAATGCTTTTGTTGTCTCAAATGACCCTAATCCATGGTGTAATCTGCATGATTTTTTCATTCTCTTTCCCCTAAAACACTTCATTTTCTCACTTTCTTCAAAATTTGCCCCCAAATTCTGATCTGTTACACCAGTCACATATTAAAGTAAATTCAGCAAATTTTACTCTAGATTAAAACCCATGTAGCCAAAAGAAGAATTCTGCCATTTTTTCCCTCTCAAATTCTTTCCCCCAATGCATCATTGATGAATGCAGGATTTTTATATTTAAAAAAATCTTCATTCTCTGTACAGATGGTCATGCTTTGCATTGACTCACCCACATCCCTTGGGAAGTTGTTAGTGATGGAGTAAACAGATGAAAAATAATTTTGATTGTATGCATTGAAGATATGTTCTTCTATAAATATATATGTAAGAACTGCCATACCAGAGCAGAGTAATTGTCCATCTTGTTTAGTATTTGTTTTTAATAGTGGCTAATATTGGATATTTGAAAGGAAGCTGTAGATCATGCATCTAGTTCTTGTGCAGTAATGCAGCAATTTCTACCATTAAATGTACCCATGAAATCCCACAGAAGTTAGAGGGGTTACAACGGCGTAACTGAGGGCATTGTTTGGGAAAGAAGGAGGTTAAGTCCAGTTCATTAAGCACATCGGCAGCCTTCCAGAACACACAAAAGCTATATCATTAGCACTCTGCACCTATGAAAAGCAGCATGAAACAAAGGCTTGAGGCTTTTGGCTTTACTTTTGATACCCTGCCTTGTGACACCCCTTCCTGGGGTGGTTCTGTGTAATGAAATGGACTTGGCAAAGAAAGCAGTTTGGTACAGGTGTTGGGTTTCTTCTGCACTACACTGGAATGAATTTGGCTCTAAAATTGTTGCCTTTTGCTCTGGATTCCTTAAAATATATGTGAGGCTTAAATTGCTAGTGTTTTACACTGATGTTTTCACTTAGTTCTTTGCTTAAATTGGATCTAAGCAGGTCAAATATAATTCTTAATTGATGCTTAAGAAATATCTTTGCTGGAGTTTGCTGTGCGGTGGTCTGTGATGTTGACCTATCCAACAAAAGAAGGTTTACAATACAATTTTTCAGGGTTTATCCTATTTTTTCTATACTGTCTGTGTCTACACAAATGTAAACTCATTTGAAACTGAGTAATACCTCACATAGTGCATGTTACAGATTTTTTTTTAAGGAACCTCTGAAATTCCTTAGAAACAAACCATGAACCATTATCCATAAAACAAACTTTTCAGACAAATGATGTTCTTCCATAAACTGAACAGCAAAAATGTTCCTCAACAATAATGCTCCTGGCCACCTAGTAAGCAGTAACCACCAATAAGTACATTGGCTTTTCTTTCTCCACAAGGCTTAGTATCCCATTCCCACAGTCTGTGGCATGTTCTCCTGACCAGCAGAGAGTTCATATTGGAAATTTTTACTTCAACATTTCTTCAGAAATTATATATTGTAGCATCTGGGGCAACCAAAGGAGTGAGAGAAAACCACATTATCTAAAAATCCAACAACCTTTAATGTGGCCCAGACCCCTCACACAGCAAGACCTACTACTGCTGGTGCTAGGGACAGGCAACCTCACCTCCAACCAGAACCTTTGTTACATTTTCTATCCCCCTGGTCTTTCTCTCAAGCCACACCCATCTGCCACCCAGCCATCAGGGGAAGGGAAGTCCATACTACTGTATTGCAGCCCTCTCTCAGTTCATTATATTGACATTATTTATTTTTATTTTCTGTAACAGGTGCTTGCATGTTCTTCGAGTTCATGTGAAGAAAAAATTACAACATTTTCTTGAATTAATTTCTATTTAGAGATCTCTAACATCCTGCCTTCCCTTTTGTTTGTAAAAGTTTCAATGAAAACAATTCCATCTTCGTCAACAGTGATTTTCTTGTTATGTTTTCAAAGGCAATTAACCAATCATGCCTTTTTAATTAATGACAATTACTTTAACTTCCAAGAATAACACAGAGAAACAATTGAGAACAAGAAAAAACATAACCACTCCAAATTAATCAAGTTAGTGGATCATTATTTATAAGCTACAACCAGCCCACTTTGTTCTTGTGTACAGTCTCCCTCTTTAACCGCCCTCACAGAATGTTCTAGACCTTAAAAGAACTATAACAAGACACAGTCACCTCAATTTTTAAACCTCTATATAACAAAACAACTCATGGGTACATTTATTGCCCAGTTGTACAACCCTGATTTAGACTGTAGCTTTATTAAGGCCCCTGTGGGTACATCTACAAAGTGATAAAAGACTCACGGCATGGCTGCAACTGACTGTGGCTCATGGGGCACAGGGCTGTGGGCCTATAAAATTGTACTGTTTGTAGTATAAAATTGGGATTGGGCTGTATTCTGGGCTTTAAGCCCTCATGAATGGGAAGGTCCTCAGATCCTGGGCTCTAGCCTGAGCCCAAACATCTACACTGCAATTTTTAGCCTGAGTTCCACAAGCCAAAATCAGCTGACCCAGGGTCTGAGACTTGGTGCTGTGTTTTTTAATCACAGTATAGATATACCCTGACCGTGGAAAAGCATTATAATATAACTGTAAAATTGGCAGTTCAGCCTCTTTTCTGCTTCTCATCTCTTTTGGTGTCACTTGTGGCTCTGTGTGTGTCCCTCTTTATGCCCTCTACAGTCTATCCTTGGGTATCCTCGTATATAAATTTCAACAATCACCTCTGCATTGATGACTCCTGTGTATGCTTCCCTACCCTGGATTTATCATTCTGACTCTATCGCGTGACCCTAGGAGCCGAGGCCCCAGGAGCTATCATTGTTTTTCTAAGGCATTACATTTTGAATAGATAACTATAATATTAAGCTCAGTGTGGCCTACACAGAGCTCATAATTGTTATGTTCACAGCATGCAGACAGAGAAGTTAGATAAAAGCATAAAATATACCTTCTGTAAGGTTGTAATGTAACATTATTTCTTAGAATCCAGAACCATAACACACAAGTACCAAAACCAGAGAGAGACAAAACAGGCTGCTTCCTATGGAAAAAAGACCTAGTTCAACCCACTTTGATCTAAACTGGCTCTTTGCAAACTGACTGCAGGAGACCCAGATGGTTTAGTTCCCTACAGATCCTCCTAACCTCTAAGCAGGACTAGGAAACCCCTTGCAAACCTAAACTGATAACTTGTAACTTGAACAGTTTTCAATACACCATCCTCGTTCCCTGTACATTCCTAAATTAACAGACACAAAAAGTCATAAATGTAGTTTTATGGAAGTCTGTAATGTGGCTGGTGGTGCTTATCATGGAGTGAAAGCGACACATGATTTTTGTTCTGCTCTTAATCAATATTGTTTGACTCACTCCCAGCAGGAACACTCTTACTTTCCTTGTCTCAGCTACCATTTTCTGGTACCACTTCCTCCTCCAGACCACAAAAAAAATTACCAGTTTTACTAACTTCAGGGGCCTCATACTGAAACAGTACAGATCTTTTATCTGGCTGCAGCTGATCAGCGTGCCTCTTCATTATTTCATCATTATCTCCTCCTTACATATGTCACTGATCCCAATATTTGCTTTATTACACCTTTTCCCCACTTATCCCTTCCCTGTAATTTTGTACTAATACTTCCTGCCTTAGGCAGAAAATCCTGGGAAGTAATATAGTTTGCTTAATCCATTACTGGAAATGACTCCAATACTATGATGATAAAGGCAATATACAAAGCAATGTAGAATAGGATAAAATTGAACTCATCTGCTTCCTGTCCCTTTTCTTAGTAGCTTTCTCTCAAAACTTCGAGACTTCAGGAATTTTTTCTGAATGTGAACTTTTACTATTGAGCAGGAATATCTCTGCAGGTTGAGATGGTAGTCAGAAGGATGTAAATATATATGAAAATTGAAAAGTTCTCTGATACGATTAAAATGATTCAGAGAAAGGAACTATACCAGAGACAGCAGAGTAGAATTAATAAAAGGAAAAATGTTCACCTTTAAAAGTCAGGCAGTGACGTTTAAGTGCAGAAAACTTGCATCTCTGAATAAGTCAAATGTCTATGTCATTAAGACCAAAGGCTGGAAAAAATAAGATTCACTGATGAAACAATGAAGTGATGGCTTTGTATAAAACACATTCTAATGGGATGTCTGTTTTACAGTTTGCCAAAACTCTGACTTTCAGTTTGCAAGACATTTTGAGATTTTTAAATTTGGTTGAATCCAAATTAGACAAAAAAACATTTTTTAAAAAAATTTCTCAAGAATTGGAAATCCCAGGAAAAAAATTGATTTCAGAAATATCGACACATGGTATTTCTGAAATGAAATATGCTCTCCGGGACTAGCAGCTGCTGGCTGAAACTGATCATGACTGCAGCTAATGCTAATGCAGTGGTAAAACTGAAAAGAATGTCAAAGTCAGCAGCTGCTGAGGATCCCAGGGTTTGCGGCTCTGAGACAGCCCCTCCATGAGGTCTACTCCAGGTCTGGGGACACCAGGGTTTGCAGATTCACAGGTTAGCTGGCTTACCAGTCTGCAGGAGTTAGGCAGCTCAGGAATACAGACAATCCAGGAGTCTAGAAGCCCTGAGATCCTAAATTCTTGGGTAATCTGCATGGTGGTGATACCCCAGAGCCACAGCCCTTGGAAGCCCATCCCAGTTCCCTGCCTTTTAGCTCCATGGCAGGTAACATGGCATCTTGAGCCAGGGTTCTCCAGTTTCCAAGCTCTCTTCTGCACAGCTAGAATTGAAGCCCCAGTTAGGGCCACCTACTCTCAGGGCTTCTAGGTCCCCTGCTATAGAAAGAAACCCAGTAAGTGTGGCAGGACTGTCCTGGAGCAATGAACCCTAGAATCCTTGGGACTGATTTGGACAATGGGAGCTATTTGGTGCTCAACACTTTTGAAAACCTGATCCTTATTTAGAGACTTACAAGTTTAACTTTAGGCACCCATTTTTTAAATTCTTTTCCTACACGCTTTTAATGTAATATATATAAAATCATATTGGTTTGACCCATATGAAGTTCTAAAGGACCTTTCCATAAGTGTTATATAGAATAACCATCCTTGTCTGCTCTTCTCATGTTTGCATGGGTTTGCTGGGAAAAGAATGTACGATTATAATTTTCTCTGCTGAATAATTATGGAAGCTTCTTTTTTTCTGTTGTGGACTCTTTACTTCAAAAGGAAACCAAGAAGTATTCAGATTAAGTGTTGGTTTGGGGGAACATCTTCGTTCAGACTATACGTTAAGTAAGGGAAGGCTGAGTAAGAAATTAAAAGGTGGTATTTCTGTTTAACAGTACAGAGCTAATGTGCCAGGCCTTCAAGACACATTGGCAAGACTATGAAGCAAAGCAATGCACACAGATCAGGCTATTCCACTTCACACCGTCTCTTAGACTCATAGTCTCTAAGATCAGAAGGGACCAATATGATCATCTAGTTTGATGCACAATGCAGGACACAGAACCTCACCCACGCACTCCCGTAATAAACCTCTAACCTATGTTTGAGTTATTAAAGTCCTCAAATCATGGTTTAAAGACTTTAAGGTGCAGAGAATCCACAAGCAAGTGAGCCGTGCCCCATGCTACAGAGAAAGGCGAAAAAAACCCAGAATGTTGCCGATCTGCCCTAGGGGAAAATTCCTTCCTGACCCCAGAAATGGCAATCAGTTAAACCCTGAGCATGTGGGCAAGACTCACCAGCCAGACACCCAAGAAAGAATTCTCTGTAATAACTTAGAACCCACCCCAACAAATGTACCAGGTCATTGGCATATCTACCACCAGTAGCCAAAGATCAGTCAATTGCCAAACTAAGCTGCCCCATCATACCATCCCCTCCATAAATTTATCAAGCTCAGTTTTGAAGCCAGCTAGGTTTGCCCTACTGCTCCCCTTGGAAGGCTATTCCAGAACTTCACTTCTCTGATGGTTAGAAACCTGCATCTAATTTCAAGTCTAAATTTCCTGATGGCCAGTTTATATCCATTTGTACTTCTGTCCCCGTTGGCAGTGAACTTAAACTATTCCTCTCCCTCCCTGGTATTTATCCCTCTCATGTATTTATAGAGAGAAATCATATCTTCCCTCAACCTTCTTTTGGTTAGGCTAAACAAGCCATGCTCTTTGAGTCTCCTCTCAGAAGGCAGGTTTTCCATTCCATGGATCATCTCAGTAACCCTCCTCTGTTCCACTTTGAATTCATCTTTCTTAAACATGGGGGTCAAGAACTGAACTCAGTATTCCAGATGAGGTCTCACCAGCCCCTTGTGCACCTCCCTGCCTCTTCTGGAAATACCTCATTTAATGCATCCTAGGACCGCATTAGCTTTTTTCATGGCCACATCACATTGGCGGCTCATAGTCATCCTGTGATCAACCAATATGCCCAGGTCCTTCTAGTCTGTCACTTCCAACTGATGTGTCCCCAGATTATAACAGAAATTCTTATTATTAGTCCCAAAATGCATGTCCTTGCCCTTTCCACCATTAAATTTCATCCTATTTCTATTACTTCAGTTTACAAGATCATCCACATCTTCCTGTATGATATCCTGATCCTTCTCTGTATTGGCAATACTTCCCAATTTTGTGTCATGCACAAACTTTATTAGCACATTCCCACTTTTTGTTCCAGTTTTTCTGTCCTTCCCCCTAGATCTCCAGAGTGTTACCTTCAGCTCCAATCCTGAATGGAGAATCACATAAGAAGACTTGTTTGCCCACTGAACCTGACTGAAGTCAGAGGGGCACAGGGGGCTGCCTACATGGTTCTCTCTGCAGGGTCAAGCCCTTAAAATGTAGCAGCAATTGTGAGGCTGAGTACACAAGATAGTTCTCAGGGCTGATGCTGCAGATTGCCCATGTGACTTATTAGCACTATATTTGGGTAAAAATTGCTTAGACTGCTCATCCTACCTCTCTGAACTCTGTGCCATGGAGTGGATGATCTGACTCCATGGTTGTACAAATGACCTGCTTTGACAAACAAAGTCAATAGTTTGGAAATTAATGGTTGCAATTATGAACATTTACAACTGGAGATAATGCTTCAGTACAAATGCTTCCAACTTTCTTAGAATAAATACCACGTTCAGAATTACTTGCTGTTCAAAGAAGAGTTTTGCCTGCCTTAAAATTTATCAATTTCTAAATGTTTATAGTACACAATGGGTTTCTTTTGTATGACAACCCCAATTAAAACAGTTGTATGTAGGAATCTCCTAGATACTGCTCAGAGTATTTATTTGTATGACTTTCATTCAAGGTATTGTGTTTACAGTGGGAAGGAGAAGATGAAAAGACTATTCAAGTCCATTTTCAAGCAGACAGCTCTTCCCAACTTTCTTTGGTCTGTCTAACTCAAATTATTCTCCTTAATTCAGGGGGGAGAGATTGAATTAATTTTCTGCAGGTTTTTCTTTTCTATGTTACAAGGACTTCTTCAGTCATGTCTAGTGACTGATATAACATTTCAGGTCTGCCACAGAGCAAAGATGTAGTTGTATGTAAAAAGCAGATATGAAAAAACTTTACGACATTAGTATACATTAGAGGAAGTTCTGCGCTAGTGCAGAGGAAGTAACTAGATGCCTTCTCTATCTTCTGTGATTTACCAGAGTGAAGCCCAACAATGGCACAGTTTTTCAGATATTCATACCACATTTTCATTCTTATTTTTTAAGGCAGGTAATTCTGCTGACGTGAGGAATTAATAACACCACCTAGGGTCGTTTTACAAACTTATCTACAAATCTCTATCAACAACATCCAACAATGCTTTGCAACCTTTTTACTCCAGTCTCAAGCTTCTCTGAGCAGTAATGAATAAAAACCATTAAAATGTGCCAGATGTTATGTTGATTTTGGATTGTGGGCAGATGTACATGAGAAATTAAGATGAGGTTTCCGATTTCATTTCCACAGAGATTAAATTGCATTTTCATTGTTCCCCCAGATGAATAATGCACTATGATACGTCGTTGAAACAGTCCCATCTATAATGTCTCCTGTTTTGTTTTATAAAATATAGTCTAGCCTGTGATGCTTGAACAGGAGCATTTTAGCAACCATACAAACCACTGCCCTTTATTGGGATGGACCACCAATTATTCTGCTTGCTGCTTTCAGCCATTTTCAGGCCTTTGCAGGAACTTAATATAATTAGGTAAACCAGGAGAAGGGGGGTAGATGTGAATATGTGAAATGAGCCTGGCTCTATGTGTCCCTCTCTCTGAATATGCTGGACAGATGTCTGTGAAAAACAGGATGTCTGGACATATTTTAGGACTGCAGCTAAGGGGGAATTACTGCTAGACTTATAGCTTAAGACTGCTTGCTCAACAATATTTTTTTGGTAACATGTCTCTGTAATTCCTGCTTTTGCCCAGTGATTGATTTGTTTGGCCAGCTATGTGCCATTCTTTTGATTGACATGTCTCTGTAACTTTTGGGGTATAAGAGGGAGGAAGTGAGTCTGAGCCAGGCGGATCGCTTCGTGGACATATTGAAAAGATCTCCAGGGCAGTCGGAAGGACCGCCATCTAGAAATCTGTGACTGATTCACCAAAAGACTGTGGGTTAACTATCAGTTCTGGCATATTCTAACAACCTATTATATTTGTAGGTACTTAAGATTAACAAGTGGAAACTTCCAGTAAAGGTAATTCCAGTGGGAATTGCTGGACACAAATAAAGTGAAGCTTTAAGTTAAAAGCACTTGGCTTTGAATTTTCTGTGACAGCCCTATAGCAGGTGGAGGTACTGCATTTCCTTTGGTTTCTCTCCTGATATGAACTCACAGAAACTAAAAGTTACTGGGTCAATGAACTGTGGGTAATAATGCTTATATAGAGAAGTGTAAAATACATCATCCAGGAACTGACAGAAAGAGTTTGGTCTATGATGCACCTCAAGCATGTGCTAATCTGACAGAGCAGTGTATCACAGTGTTGTAAAAGTGAGCTCCCTTTTCCGAATTTCCTTAAAGCATGCTAAAAAAAGACAACTTACCAAAGTTACAGCTCTTCTCTGAACATATAGTTTCCATAGATCCACAGTGTGACATCGTGTGTCCTGCTGGGCATCAATGGAACCCATTTCAAAGCTCTAGGGGGACATTCCAGATTCCTCTCTGTTCCAGTATTCTAGAAACAAAAGTATAAAAGCAGAAATGTTCCAACTATCTCTTAGTAGCTCTCTAACTCCTAAAGACCTGAAGAGTTGCTTAGCACCTTGTTATAAGAAAGCTTTTTGAAGGCTCACAAGTCCCAAGGCTTTCTCCAGGAAGCTTGTTCCATAGGGATATTTAGTTTAGGGTCATGAACCCTGACCTCTTTTCTTACTTACCAAAGTGGAGGGGACCTAATGGTCAGACAAAGCCTAAAGACAAAATCAAGGGAAAAAACTAACTACAAACTTAGTATAGCCAAATAGTCTGATCCTGCACCCATTAGAGTCAACAGCAAAGCTCTCATTGACTGCAACAGTTCAGGATCGCCCTGAATACTGTGAACAATAGCAACAAACCATCCTAATTGAAGCCTGGATGCAGGAACAGGTTTCAGATTTTGTATCTACTTAGGCTGGCTGGAAGAGAAGGACTGAAAGCCAGTGAGCAATCACTCTTAGTTCCAGATTGCACACGCACAGTTCCCTGGTGGCTAGCTGCTTTGAAATGGGTTTTCTAGCATGGTAGGACACAAGAGATTTATAAATTATGCAAGGAAACGCAGATTTTTTTCTACAGTGAATGGCTCGGATAAAGCCATTGTCTGCTCTCAATCAGCTCACACAAGTCCCATTGATAAAAATGAGGCTTTCCTGCATGAATCAAAGGTGAAATATAGTCACTAGGGTTGCTCTTAACTCCATACAAGGAAACATAGAGGAGAAATAGTCTCTTTAGACAGTGGCAGTTCAAATTACAGACCAATTGAATGGTGTCCAAGGCCAGTGACCAGAAGTGATTTCTCAACAGAAAAGTAGCAATCATATGCAAGCCCTCACAAGTGTGTGTGTTCAAAGGCAACAGACAAAGGCAGCCTGTGTCTATGCACTGACAAGCACAAAAAGAAAGAATCAATCACTCAGAATTTGGCAGTAAGCATAAAGCTATGAATATCGATCATTCTGTATTAATACCTGCTCCCCCTCAGGCACCTATTTATGTGTGGGCTGAAAAAATGCTGTAACACAGTAAAGGAAAAGGGCTCATGAAATTTGTTGTACTGGCATTGGCTCAGCCAAATATGTTTTTTAAAATTACCCTTGTCTCTAAGTAGTTTTATTAATTCTAATATCTACAACTTCCTATCTCCTTTCTTTTACTGTTTCTAGGAAATATACATGCTGTTTTCCTCCAAGGACACCAATATCGTAGTTTCCATGG
The DNA here is from genome assembly GCA_007922155.1 of Mesoclemmys tuberculata. Taxonomy (NCBI): domain Eukaryota; kingdom Metazoa; phylum Chordata; order Testudines; family Chelidae; genus Mesoclemmys; species Mesoclemmys tuberculata. The sequence continues at coordinate 45,353,377 of ML675616.1, read as the reverse complement.
CACTGTTTGCTCAAATGGATATGGCACTACTTCAAACAGCATTTTATGCATTTCATTTCACAACCATTCAAACAAATGAAGTGTATGAGATCTTGTAATGATGAGGATGCTTTTGTATATCACTTATTCAGGTGAAAATGGAAAAGGTGAAGTGAAGTGTAGATTAGTTAGGGAATACTGCAATGTGAAGATGTAGTCAAGCTGAGAAAATATCACACATCAAATGCTTTCTGGGTCTTTTAGAGATTCCTGCTGACAGTCCACTTGAAAACACCACCAAAAAATAAAATATAAAATATGACCACTTTTGACAGATTTGCAATAGTTGAAGATTAGAAATCAATTTTGCATTGTCTGCTCTTTTCTTTTTATTTCAATAGATTTTGTTCCCCTGCTTCTGCCGTTTAATGCAGGCTTTGTGCCAAAAATTGTCTTAGAAAGTCTGTTATGCCAGATGTCACCCTTTTGCCCTTTTGCTCTATCTGCAGGTTTTCTTTTAACAACAGCTGAAGCCAAAGATAGTGAGCATGCATTTTTCAGTAAAAGAGGCATTATGAATAACACCTTTTGTGTTTCTCAATAACACCCACAAAGTGTAGAACACTTTATACATCAACTACATCTTTAAAAAGGGATTATCCTTAACTCTGTTAGTTATATAAAGTGTACTTTATGGTGTTATTCCCTTAGGCATTTATAACAACTATGAGAGGGGCTAATGAGTGAGGTTAGTAAAAGAGTTCAGAGATTGATTTTTCCACATTAAACTGACCTTTGCAGGTTAAAGATGGAGATCTACTTCATTTTACACACTGCTTCTAAAATATGCATGTGTATAAAAGGGAGCAATCTCTATCTCCTATCACTCCTACAGGGAGAAATAGGAAGAGGAAAATTCCCTGATTAAACTCCCTATATAGGAATGGGAGAAGAACCCCTAAGGGACTGGCCCCTGAATCTGCTCTGTATCTGAGAGTTGCAGGCACTCACCAGTTCACAAGATTTGGCCATAAATCATCTTTATTTCAGTCAGCATCAACAAGGAGGAGAATAAAAGCGCACTCTAAATAGGGCAGTACAACTGGTTTAGGACCTGGGCCAGATTTCTGATTAGGCACAGTAAACACATGCCCAGGGGTGCTGGCATTCTAAGGCTGGCTAAACAGTGGCAGATTACCTCGTGGGCCTGTGCCCAGGGGCCCCAGCAAATTTGGGGGCCCCTCATGAGCTTTGGAACTCTGGCCCCACCCCCTGCTCCTCCTCCTCCCCTGGAAGCTGGAGCCCAGGGGTGAGCATATAACCTCCCTGGAGTTGGCCAAACCAGTCACCCCAGCCCCTCTCCCAACCCTACCCCATCCCTACATGGAGCTGGCCCAGCCAGCCACTCTATCCCTGGTCACAGCCCTCCCCCCACCCTCCCACCCCCAATGCAGAAAACACAAAGGTCAGCTGCAGGCAGGGGGTTGCTGAAGATGTTGTGCCTAGGGGCATGTCAGATGTAAATCCAGCCCTGTTTAAGGCTGATCCAAACTCACTTGGATCAGCCATTTCAGACAGCTGAATCACGATGTAGCCACGACTTTGTATCACTATGTTTATTATGTCCTACCTGTGCCAGGAAGGCTGAAGAAATTGTCTGGCCAATGAAACCAGAGTGATTCTACTGTGCAAAGGGATGGGGGCTAGATTGATGAAGGCCTTGAAGAGGATGAAGGCGTTTTACAAGGTGTGCAGCAATGCTTTATTTGGGATTGCCTGCATAACAAAAAAAAGCTGGGGTACGGGCGTGGCTGAGGAATGACTTGCCCAGGGGTGAAGCAGGGCAGAGAGTCCACTTCTGGATCCTGTTACGTGGTGATATTGTTGTGGGGGCACACAGGACAATTCTGTAAAATGGGAATGCTGATGAAGACTTCCTTTATGAAGTTTCTTGAGATCTCCTGATTCTATTGTTGTTATTATTTCAGCAGTGGAGATGGACAGCTTCCACTGAGCACCTGCAAAACTATTATCTGCACACGGACAAACAAAGCTTCCTCATTTCCTTTCACACAACTTCCTAGTACCTAGACTGGCTGGACAATGGGCTCAGGGTTTCCCCCAAGTCAGCATCATACAATCAAATGTAGAACAATTGAGAGGTCAGTGTGTGCCCATTCTCCCAAACCTGCTATAAGGGATGCCCCCCACATTCTGGGGAAAACTGCCTGAACTTTTCCTTTCCAGACTTTGTAACATTTTGGCTTTTTAAAAAGGGGAGGATTTTTGTAAAAAAAAAAAAAAACTCTGTTGTTTTGGAGTGACGTCTGACCTCTGTTGAAATACACCGTCAACCTAACTTTTTCTTCTCTTGTTTTCCCTGCAGCTAAAATAGGTAATTCGTCCTGGAAGTATGTGTTCTGAGCTTTGCAAATGAAAAATATAAGCTTAAGAAATGCATCAGCTATTACCTTACTGATTTCATCTGAACAATATTCCTCTCACACAGCACTTAAGGGCTCTTTGTTCCTAGACAATTCACCCACTGAAAATTTGCCTCAGAGCAGCTATCCCATTTTTCAGTTTTAAACATGTTAATTGTAAAAAAAAAAAAGAGAGAGAGAGAGAGAGATCTTACTGAAGGCTAGAAGACCAATTGCATGTGTATGGCCTACTCATCTTAGTAAAGGATTCCAGGATTGGGCCTGAACCCATGATGAGACATGCCTGAATATTATACTTTTAACTTCACTTTTGCCATGGCCTAAAATATGAATTCATATATGTCAGGGAGGCACTTGTTAGATGTGAAAATTAAGGGCCATATTGATTGAGCTGTTTTCTGTGCAACACTGGGGTTAGGGACAAAAGTAGTTATAGGTCATCTTGTAGCTTCCTGGTCTTTGGCTAGCTCAGATCTGGAATGGTCTCCAGGTATAATTTAGGGCATCTCTAAGTAGCTCTTCTGAGAACTGGATATCATCAAAGCATGGGAAGTTACAGTTGCTTTTTTATCAGCATATCTAAAGACAGGACAGGGATGGCTTTAGACTACCAAAGGCTGACAGGCAGCGTATATGTGTATGGCTCAGGCCAACTGCTGTTCAAGATCAAAAGCTTTTTCTAGGTTCAGAGCATACTGGACACTTAACAGGGAAGGAGAGCTAATAATGGACACTATCAATAAGGCTGAGGTGTTTAATGCCTATTTTGCTTCAGTCTTCTCTAAAAAAGTCAGTTGCTGAACACAATTTATATTAACAAAAAAGGGAAAGTAAAACAAGACAGAATAGGGAAAGAAGAGGTTAAAGAATATTTAGATTAGTTAGATGTATTCAGGTTGGCAGGGACTAATGAAATTCACCCTAGAATACTTAAGGAACTAGCAGAAGTAATCTGGGAACAATTAGTGATTATCTTTGAGGACTCATGGAGGACAGGACTCACCAGAAGACAGAAGAAGGGCAAACTTAGTACCTATTTTTTAAAAGGGGAACAAAGAGTACCCAAGGATTATAAAGCAGTCAGTTTAACTTTGATGCTTGGAAAGATACTGCAACAAATTATTTAAAAATCATTTTGTAAGTACCTAGAGGATAATTGTGTTATAAGGATAGCCAGCATGAATTTCTAAGAACTAAATCATGCCAGACCAACCTAATTTCCTTCTTTGATAGGATGACTGGCCTAGTGGGCAGGACAGAAGCAGTAGATATGATTTATCTTTATTTAGTAAAGCTTTTGACCTTGTCCCATATGACATTCTCATAAGCAAACTAGGGAAATGTGGTCTAAATGAAATTACCATAAAATAGGTACAAAGCTGATTGAAAGACCATACTCTAGAAGTAGTTATCAATGGTTCAGTGTCATCTGGGGAGATGTATCTAGTAGGGTCACACGGAGGTCTGTTCTGGGTGCAGTACTATTCAATATTTTCATTAATGATTTGGATAATGGAGTAGACAGTATGCTTATAAAATTTGCAGGACTTCCAGAACTGAAAAAAACCAACATGTTTCTCAACAAGTCTGGAGAAAAGGTGTTATGGCTGGAACACATTTACTTCCCCTACAGCCACTGAATGCTGCAATTTTTGTCTTGTGAGTTCAGACAAACTTCTCCATTCAAAATGTACTTCTAATATTTTTTAAAAGAATGATTTCCTAATTAACCTTTCCTCTTAAATCCAAAAACAAATCAGTAAGTATGCCCATGCTGTTATGAGCACTAATAGTGACTAACTTGCATAAAAATCTTCTATCCCTTTTGGTGACAATAATTTAAATTTGTCTCCATTTTTACAGTATAGCAGACCTGTTTGTTATGTCACTTATCAAATAATTGCTTATTCTCACAACTTTTTCACCGAACAGGAGATAAACTGTCTCAGTACAAAGAGTGACAAATGTAACTTTGGAGTTTGTGGGAGTTGAAACTGCATGTCAGACACATTTCTTCTAATTTTTTAACGTTGCTTAGAAATATTTATGAAAAGCTTTCCAAAGTTTTCTATCAGTTCTTCTAGGAAACTGGATGTGGTAATTAGCTCTTGGACTTCATGTTTTGAAACTTGAAGGCCAGTTTAATAGGGCACCAACTACTTGAAAATATTTTATAGAAAGGTCAGGTCACATCTGTCTGCTTTTTACTTTTTTTTAGTGGATATTGTAAAAAATGAAAGACATTAGAACACTATTTACCTTGCCAAGAATAAATGTCAAAGTCATATCTAAAGGAAGAACACTGAAATTACTATTGAAGGCCAACTGCCAAAAAGCAAATTAACACCTACTGAGAAATATAGGACAAGACAAATATGAACTTAAAGGTTGATGGCACATGAAATGCTCATTAATATAATATAATGCATATAATATGGCGGCATACAGAACTTCCCCTTTGTGTGAATGGATATAAAAATTGTAACTATTGCACTTTTAGTTTGATTAATTATTTTGAGCACTTTGCTAGATTTAACTTCAGTGCTCTGTTTTCCAGTGCCCCTTCCTCCTTTAGCATACACTAATTTTTTATTTATTTATTTATTTTTTAAGGTGTGGCTTCACAAAGTCCTGGCTGGGATGATTTAGTTGGGGTTGGTCCTGCTTTGAGCAGGGTTTGGACTAGATGACCTCCTGAGATCCCTTCCTATCCTAATCTTCTATTATTCTATGATTCTATATATTCTCTTTCTCTTTTGCTTCTGGTTTTGGGTTATAACTAAGGGGTAAGACTGGATTTTTGCCTGCTCTTGAAAGCTGGACTAAAATTCTATAAAGATAATTTTCCCAAGCTCCTTCCCACAGCCCCTTTTCACTCTGTGCTTGGTTCTATGCTATTAGAGAATATTAGAGCTGAATGGAAATAATTCCCTTTGATAATCAAACTTCTTAATTCTGTAAAGTATTGCATTACTAGGAAACCAGTGAAAAGAAGAGCATAAAGGGGGTGAAGATTCAGCTGTAGAGTAGCAGTGATTCAGTCCATATGACTTTCATTTACATTTGCGGTGGGTCATGCAGCTAAACCCTTCTATGCGCTACTGAATATGTGCCTTAAAACATGTCCAATGATTATTTCTTGGGCTCGCCTAATTGTTTTGATGTTTTGATTTTTAAGTCACTGGGATGAAATTGCAATTCCTGACCCAGCTAACATTAATTTTCTAAAGTAATAACTAAAACCAGATAAAGCAGCTTTTAAAAAAAGGTCATATCTTGTCAAATGTCCTTATCATTTTGAAGGCCACACAAATCTATTGAATAGATACTATCATCCTAATGTGGATTATGTGCTTACATCTTTTAAGATAACTATCAGTGTGTGTGAACAATTCTGAATTAGGCATGCAAAGCACATTTAGGGACTATCTATATCTCTCTTGTACAGGAAGGAGAAGTATTTAAATATGTAACACTTTCTCATGGATGCTTGCTATATTTTTAAAGTTCTTCATTACTATAATTATTCAGCAGCTTTAATGTTAAACTGTACCTAATGTTCATTCATGTTCAGTCCACTTAAATCTAGATTTACACCAATCTAACTGAGAGCAGAATTTGGCTGACTTCACATCCTCCACCAGGGAATATCCTTTTATAACAACTATCTATATGACAACAGTTTATAGAATTCTTTATTCCTCATTATGCTATCACCTTTGTTTATGTGATTAATAATTTTAGTACAAAATAATGTTCCAGCTTTGCTAAACTGTAGCTCAAGTTTAATTACGTTTTCTTCCTATATGAGAGAAAAAAACATCATTTTTATAGAGAAGAATAAAAGCATCCCTAGGGAAGATTTGGGGAAAATTAAACGTATACAGCAATTTTGCCAGCTGATTATTTGTTTAATAAGCTGCGCAAGCACATAACAAATGATAGTGTGAAGTTTCACAATATGATGAGTGCAGTTGTATACAAAGAGAAAACACTGCCCAAGGCGACTAGAAGAAATTGAATTCATTCGAAGACAGGAACTATGCAATGTAATGTGTGTCTACACTTGCCCTCACCCAAATTTATATACATATATGTACGGAACCATATGTTGAGTTAGAAAGAAAATGATAACTACCTTATTGGATAGTTATTTGCCTTTACTGACTTTGGATAGTGTTTTCTCTTTGTATATAATGGCACATACCATAATGAGGGTCCCAATCTTGCAAAGAGACACATGTTTAACTTCACCCACTCTGAACAGTCCCAGTTGCTTCAAATGTGGAGAGGGTGTAGGGTTAAGCACATGCATAAGTATATTTTGAAACATCAGCCTGTCATAGATATTTTCCTCTTTCTACCCACAAATTGTAAAGTATTCCCCAAAATTATATTCTCCCTGGCCCAGGCCCAGCCAGGAAGAATTCAGCCTTGAACTCATAACAACTTTACGTCTAATTTTATGTCTAAAGTTGTTATGGCTTTAAGAACCAACTTTAAAGCCTTGGCAGGCTTGGAAATAGACGCTTTATACCACTCGAAAGGGAAGCTTTAAAGCTTCCCAGTGGTATCCAGCTCCTGTTTCCAGCTCTCTGGGGCTGATCTCATGGACATTAAATTAATGACATTATAGACAAGCTATTTAAGATACTTTTAACATTTTTATTAGGCTACCTCTGAATGCTGTACAATTGGTCTCATGGTAACTAGGATACCTGATTTTACAGACAGGAATAAAAGAAACAGTCCAAATGCTTTTCTAAACATTCCTAAAGAGTTTTTTGTATCATATGTAGTATACATAAAATGCATGATGGTGTAGTGTAAAGACTTTCTCAGTGCTCATTTGGCGGGCTGCGTAACACATGTAGTAGCAGCCCTCACAAACTCAAGCCGATAAAACCATTATACCACATTAAAGTGTTCTGCATTCCCTACACACACACACACACACACACACACATTGACATGTCCGTGTGCTCACCCCTTTCCCAAACTTGATTTTGCAGGAGTTCACCTTAGTGACAATATTCGGAGAAGGCTGTTCTGCTTGTGGTGATAAGGAAGGAGGGGAGTTTGAGAAAGCAGGTGCCGGAATGAGGGCATCTCTACTTGCTCAGGGTTAAGGCTGTGGTGTGTTGTGATGGTTGTACTTGTGTTGAGTGTCTACTGTGCTGAGGGTGGGCTTGTGGGGAGATGGAAGAATGAAAGCTATGTACTACTGTTTAACTTTTCATTTCTTGCCTTGGAAATGTGTATAAGAGTATTTTTTCTGTAGGCCAGTCTTAACTAAGACAAAACATTGTGCATTTTTATATATATAAAGAGTTGGAACTTTGTGTATGTATGTACGTATACATACACATGCACATACACACATATTGAAAAGCCAAAGCTACTAGAGACAGTCCTGGCCAAATATAAATAACATCTGAAGTTAACAAAGCTACAGACACCCGACTGTGTTGTTGCCAGCAGTACAGATGCAGTATTTAGACTAAAGCTTGTCATTGCCCCATCCTCAATGGATTACTTTTGGGGAACTTAATCCATATAAAGCGCCATAGAGTGAAGTGGAAGCAATCTAAATTAGAACACAAGTTATCAGAGCATTGTATGACTGGAAGTCTAAAACTACAAAAACTTGCTCAGCATGAAATATTTTGAAACTTCAAAGTCCTTAATGGAAAATTAGAACTGTTATACAGAGTTGAAAACTGATTGATTGTTTTTCCTTTGCTTTTAGGGAAACAAGCTGTTGTGGCATGTGTGGTCGTTTTCTTTTTCCCTTTTGCTTTTGTTTTTTCTTTCTCTTTTTTCCTCTTGTCTTTTTTATAGGCTCCAATAACATAGTGGTGAAATGCCAAGTTACAAACCAGGAAGTAAATACTGTGCGTTAGAAGATATGTATTATACAGTGAGTTTTAACTGCAATGCCAAACTTAGTGGTAAGCATATTTCCTAGTATTATCCCAGCTGGAATGACTTTTAAAATGCTAAAAGTGAGATGAATAATTTAACACCACACTGGGTATCTTTATTAATTAACTTAAGAACATCTACTAGAAGTGTTATTTCCAACCCGCCCACCCTCAAAATATATGCTTATTTGCATAAAACACTGAAAAGAAAAGAAGAATGGTCTTGAATAAAAACTCTGAATTTGTACAGAGCCTTCCATCTGAGGATTACAAAGTGCAAATAAACATTAATGAATTTAGTCTCTCAACAACTCTGCGAGGTAGGTATTATTATCCCCATTTTATCACTGAAGAAATCAAGGCATCAAGGGCAAAATCAGAGATGAGCCATTTTCTGAAGGGGATTCTGTGCCTGGGTCTCTGACGATGAAAATGGGAAGCCCTGTCCAGATGCAGAGCTGCCTCAACTACTTGGAGGTGTGTGGGGGGGTACCTAAAAGCCCAAACAATACTACAGATTGACAGCTAGGAAGTAGAGCTCACAGCTGTTTTGAATGGCCAACACGGCTGAAGATCTCCTCCCAGCATGTGTCAATCAGCCCACCCAGCCCTTTCTTAGAACCCTGTGGCAAAGGAACAATTCTTCCCCACATTCCTGCTCCCTTCTCTCTGCTCTGTGGCAGCCCAATGGTTGTGGGGAAGGTGACATTGCAACACCAGCAGGATGAAAGAGGCCAGAGTAGATGATCACAGTGGTGCTTTCTGGCCTAATAATCTATGAATTTGTGTGGCCCACAAGGAAGAGAGAGGGTTGGTGTGGAGTCCTTATCTGCAAGTGTAAAGAGCAAATGCACACTATCTCCTTATGCAGTAGAATACACTACATGTCCTGCCCTGACAAACCAGGAATAGAACCACATAAGTGTTGATTACTTTCGTAAAGCATCATGATGATGATTTATTAAAGACGAATTAGAAAATAGACCAAATGAAAGTCAAGATTACATTGGATTAAATGATGTCTGTTTTGCAGAGGTGGACTAAATGGTAAAGGCATAGAGAGTCCCATCCCCCCAGCACAGGAGACATCCATTGTTAGGACCATATGAGCAGTAGGGGAAAGGCTGGCCAATACTAACCGTAATATTCCAGGTCTCAGAGGGGAGCATGGGACAGAGCAGACATGTTGGCAGAGTAGAACCTGGAGGACTAATTATGGGTGTTCTGACATCCAACAGACATTATACATAAATATAATGCCTTCAGAATTCTGCCATATGAGCAGTGCTCCCTTTCCTTTCTCCCTCCCTACAACCACAGCTCTACCTCACACAATCAGAAAAGAGCACATTATGCCATGTCTCTCAACCAGTGACCAAATGTGCCAAGCAGCCCTAGAAGATCAAATGAGTTCTTAATCCATGGCTGGCCTTTTTGTGTGTCTGTATGATTAGAACTGAGTGAATAGTGGGAGGAAAAAGGTACTGTTATCATTCCATCCCACATGGGCAACTGAACTACAGAGAGTGATTTGCTCAAGCTTATGCAGGAAATCTATGGCGGAGTCAAGAACTGAATGAATATCTGCTGAGTCACAAGCCTGTCAAGGATGGCTTATGGTACATCCCAAACACATAGGCCATTGTGTCTGAGTTTTTATTTTTGATAAAGCAGCAGTAGTTAAAGATTAAGAGTCTGCTTACATTTTTAGCCTTAAATTCTACATTTCCTCTCTGTTGTAGGTCCAGTTTAGACCTTCAGCATTACTTACATGTGATATTGGGTATTGGAGACTGAATAGTACAGCAGAAGCATTCATACACTTCTGAAGTCAATATCAATGATAGTTCTGGGAGTTATTAACAGAAATTTTAAAAGAGATATCACAGTACATTCTATTTGCAAGCAACTCAAATAACTGCCTTTCTCACAATATGTGAATTGGTAACTAGTGTCATGGGATATCTCCTGATGTCTTCCAAGAAATGATGTGCCCTTTTAATGTTGAGAATAAATATTTTTTGGTTTTCACTTAGTGTCAGCATGTATTAGAGTCAGAGTTTTAGTCTTTAGAGGTAAACTTTTTTTCATAAGAAATGGTATTAACTTGAAAAGCATTAAATAACTATCTTCTATATGTACACCATTCCTTTTTATAGTTTTAAAGAATAAAACATTATTAAATACAAAATTTTGAGTTGTGTCAATCCATTAAAAAAATTAAAGTCCTTCTGGAGCAAGGACGTAGAGCTCCTCTTCAAGTCATCTTCTGTTGAGAAAAGCTCTGAAAACTTGAAAGTACAGTATATGGATTATGCAGGGTACAGCTGTCTTTCTTTTGTTACAATTTCCTGCCACTTACTAACCAGCAGCATACCTAATTGTGCCCACCAACTGAATTCAAAATCATCGAACAAACATTAATTGTCAAATTGCCAACAGAACAGAAGAGAAAATTAAAAACACAAGACTGTAAAGGTCTCTTTCTATGAATCAAGAGCACAAAAAAAAAGCATAAGCTTATTCTGAGACCTATTCACAAAGCCTACCTCATTAAAATTTCTGCTCTCTCTTGTCTCTATTTTGCCTCCATATATAATTCTCTATTTGTAATTCTACTGTACATAATATTCCCACTATCAACTTATGTCTAGAATTGGGTAAATACTGAAATAGATCATTAATATTATTTGAAAAAAATAAAATTCATATATTTTGTGAATATTCAAGAGTTATTCACATGCTGGTAGAATTTTGACGTAATCAGTCAAGCTCATTTTGTGAACAATTTGCAATCAGAAAAAAGAAGCCAAAATTAATTTGAATAATTATTTTCAATGAATAGGACACCATCTATAACACGTACAATAACATTTCATTTTTGGCAGGCAGATAATGAAAAATCCATTAAAAAAGAGTTCCTTGTGATCTAAAAAGAAAAAAAATTAGATGTATGTAGAATATACAATGTTTGCCAGCATAATGTTCAGCTATTTTCACAGTGTGTGTTTTGGCTATATGTACAGTTTCTGTGTTAGTATAGTTACAGAAATAATACACGTAATTATTAATTTATTTCTCATTTGTGTAGTATAAATGATAAAGATAAACAAACAATGGCCAAATTCTGAAATCTTTACTTAGACCCTGCAAACATTTTAGCACATGTAACTTTACTCATTTGTGTAGACTCACTGAAGTAAATGGCACTTGATTTGAGTAAACTTCTGTAAAGACTGTACTTAAGTTTCTGCAGGACCCCAGCCTTAGCTTATATTTTCAGTCCCCACTCAAGAAAAACTCCCATTTATTTAAAGTAAGTACTTCCAGATTTGGTACCAAAAAAAAAAAAAAGGAAGAAACTATGTAATACAAGGATATAATTCTACTGAAGAGCGTATGAGAAGATTAGAAGCTACAAAAGCAGAATTCAAATGGTTTGTCAAGCACACCCTTCAAGATGGAGCTCATTGCATTACAATAATTTATTATGTATTTGTTGGGACTTTTTACTTGGAGACATTTAAAATGTTTCAGTCTTGTTGGTTTCTAATCCACAGTCAAAAGAGTCAGGGTGGGAACTGTAGAGTTCTGTCATTTGGTCAGTATGTATAGCCTGTAGGACCATCCACCTTAGTGATGAAAATTACAGTGACACCTCTTACAACATATCAGGTTTTGCTTTTAAAAGAGTTAAAGTGCCTTTTTTTTTTAGTATTGGGACATTTACAATAATAATTAGCAAATACTATGTTTTGTGACAGTTAAGAATACAGCAGGACAGAACCCAGCCACCTAATAGGTACACAAGCATGGAGAAAAGAAGTTAAAGCAGTGTGCATACCTTTCAGTTTCCTCTTGCCTGCCACAAGCCAGCGATTCATAAGGTTTTCAGCTCTATCTACAACAAATTTCCAAAGACAATACATATGCTAGCTTCCTCAAACTTGAACTCAAACGCAAAACCATAACTATAAAGCTGAGCTGATTTTTTGGTTGGGTGGCAGAACTGAAAAATAAATAACAAAATCATTGATTCATTTCAAACCAACACTGACTTTTTTGGTGGTGGTGGTTTTTTTTTCCCCTTCCAAATCAAAAAAAAATTAATTTGGGTTTAAAAAAAATGATATTTTCAACATCAATTTGAATCACAAATAGCACTGGGTCACCCTGCCCTGAGTCTACCCAGAAAAATTTATTTTTGTTGTTATAGGTGTGTGTTCTTTTACCTCAAAATTTCTAGCACAATATCTTACCTTGTTCTGTCAGCAATTACATCATTTGAAGCAGATCACAATTTTATATAAAAGATGAATTGGCAAAACCATACTTTAGCCAGCATGGCCTTGGCCTAAGTGTTACTTCATCTTTACTCATTCACTATCCATAATTACACATCATTAAAATATAACTAACAAAGCTTTTAAATTTACCATTTTATATTCCATTGTTATAAGTCAATATATATTATCCTTTTAATCTATTTAGGGAGGGGAGTTTGGAAAGCAAGCTATGATTTTTTAATATCAATATTTCTTATCTTCTTTAAACAAGGGATTTTCATACAAAGTCCAATTGTATGTGAATCATCATAAATAAACTTTATTAGAAATTTTCCTGTGAATGCATTTTGAGCGGTATCTCAACTTTAGAGCCTGGATATTTAGTTTCTCTTAGCAGTAACCTAACAAAGCAATGGTAGCCACTAGGGCGGAACAAGTACACAGGCTCAAGATAAAGGGAAAAGGAAGTCAGACACAGACAGACTGACTGAAAATGCAGGTGTCATGATCCAGTGTATATATAGTGGAAAGGAACACAAAAGGCAGAAAAAATGCCCAGCTTATGGACAACTGTGCAAGGGATGTGAGAAACAGAATCACTCTTTGCTCCAATGTTGCAGATACCCAGGAAGAAAAAGCAGCCATGCATGCAGTTATTGAGGGTGTAGAGAATTCCAGCAAAGGGGATATCTGCAGGGTGACTTAAACATATCCAAAGACTCCCAGTGAACACACACTGCAAAAGAAGGCAGCCAGCCATTCAACTGCCAGATTTGCAGCTATGCTATTAGTGTAACAACCAATTTGATTTCAGATGGTTTTGGAGCCAGCTTCAGTGTAATCCCAATAACATGCATAGGCAACAATATTAGACTGGAGAAATATCCCACGTACTAGTGATGTACAATGAAATTATTCCGAGTCCAGGAGGCAAATTGCAGGCTGTTGATAAGAAACACATGAAACAAAAGATATCACATGGAGTTTATAATAGTTGGCTCATTACTGACTGCAGGGCAGCAGGGCAATACAAGCCATGGATCTGATTGCAGTGCAACACCAGAATATCTTCAATGTGAGAGGATGAAGACCAGTCACCATGGATTCTGTCCAGTGTTTTAACAGAATATAAAGACATACTTCAGGGAGATGGACATCAAGAGATCAAACTGAAGTGACAGATAGACCCAATGTGCAGTCCACGAGAAAACCAAAATACATTCCTTTACTTCTGGTAGAGCTGTTGAAGAAGAAACTGGTGAGCCTGCAAGGAAAAGGCATCATCACACCCATTGAAACTAACACAGAGTGGATCAGAAGCCTAATAAGGGTGAGAAAACTTTAAGAGAAGCTGAGGATCTGAACTCATCCAAAACTACTTAGCAGAGCATTGAAAAGTATACACTACCCATTACCAACTATTGAGAACATACTACCTGATCTATTTAGGGGGAAAGTTTTCATTGTTTGTGAAGTCAAGAATAGGTTCTAGCATATTGAGGTAGGTGAGCCACCCAGTTACCTGACAACCTTTGTCACACCTTCTGGCAGGTGCCACTGTGTCTGAATGCCTAGGACATCAGCGCAGCCCCGGTGGGGTTTCATTGTCAACTGAACCAGGCACTAATGGACCTCCTAGACATCAAGATGATATCCTTATTGTATCAGATGGAGATGACAAGGAAGTGGGAATCCGCAACCATTGTACCAAGCTGTAGCCAGTCCAAAACAGGTGCAAGGGCAGAATATTAGCCTCAATGCAGACAAGCCGAAACTGAAGAGAACTAAGGACTCCTACATCAGACATCTGTTGATTTCTGAGAGACTACAGCCAGGCCCTGAGAAAGTGAGCGCCATTAAGGAAATGTCCAGACCAAAGGATTTGAATGGAATCCAGTAATTTATAGGGATGGCCAATTATCTTTGCAGATTCTGTTCACATCTGTTAGAATCTTGTGAACCCCAAGACAGTTTATACACAATGATGCAATGTGGGAATGGTCCGAGACCCAAATCCAGGTGTTTGAAAGAGTAAAGAAAATAACCAGCAAGGCACAAGTTCTAAAGTACGTCAAGCTTGCAGAATAGGTAGAGCTACAGTAGGATGCCTCAGAAGCAGAAAGCCAACAACTCATATCCTAGTAGGACCCTGGCAGACACAGAAATGGGATATATATAGGTAGAAAAGACTGTGCTCTTTGTAATGGAATGATTCCATCAGTTCAACTTCTGGCACTAGGTGTGGATTTGCAGTCTGATCACAAACCATTAGAAAGCATCATGAAGAAGCCACAGCTGAGTGCATCCAAGTGACTAAAGTGCACGATTGAGGCTCCGACGCAATGAGGTGAGGATAAAGTACTGCCAGGAAAGTCAATATTGGTGACAGATACACCAAGCAGAGCATGCATTCCAAAATGCAACACAAATGGGTCTGTAGAACAGGAGATGGAGTGTAGCAACATGCTAAAATACCTTCACTTCTCTAATGGGAGGCTCCAGGCAATCCATCAAAGCACCAAACAGAATGCAGCGCAACAGGGACTGAAACAATTCACATTCCAGGGTTGTTCAGAAAGTGTCAAAGGATGTTACCTATTATTGCCAGGTCAGAGAGACCTGAGAGAGAGACTACGTGCACAGGATGGTATTTTGTTTAAATGGGACCATGCAATAATCTTAGAAGATTTAAGAGCTGATATCATGAGATGGATACACACTTCACACCTGGATATACAGAAATAATTGTGGTGAACCAGGGAGTGTACCTACTAGCCGGACATGAATACCCAATTGAGAGCTCACATGGACCAATATGAGGTATGCAAACAGCATAGTGATTGACAACAGAGGGAGACTCTAACACCTCAAAAAATCCCAACTCAACTCTGGGAAAAGAGCAGAACAGACCTGTTCATCCTTAGGGTATGTCTACACAGGGATAAAAGACCCATGGGATGGCCATGGCTGCCCAGGATCAGCTGACTCAAGCTCGCAGGAACAGGCTGTAGGGCTGAAAAATTGTTGTGAAAGGTCCCAGAGCTCCACCTGAGTCCAGACTTCTACACAGCAATTTTTCAGCCCGGCGAGCCCAAGTCAGCTGACCAGGGCCAGCCACATGCTTCTTATCCCCATGTAGATGTACCCTTAATGATCAGAACAACAAGGTCACAGTAGGTTATAACTCCAATTTCTAGGAGGTGGAGGGCAGACTATCTGCAGGACACACAAGCAAGAACTGTGATAAGGTGCATTTTGCAAGATATGCCACACCTGATACACTGCAGTACATTGCATTAGAATTCAAAAGATTCGGCGCCAAATGGGAATTTGAGCACAAAACAGTTTTCCTGGGGACCCACAAAGCAATGGGAAGGCAGAGTCAGCAATAAAGAAAATCAAGAGACTGATGGCAATGGCAAAATGGACAGGAAGGGATCCATACCTACAATGTTGGACCATCTTGCTACACCTTCCCAAGGACTAGATAGTAGCCTGGCACAGGGACTGAAGGACCAGGACTCTACCTCCCATGACGAGTTGTCTGCTGCAGTCCAGTGAAGGAGCAAAGGACAGGACACAGAAACAATTAAGAGAATGCCAAGGTTGCCCACTACAATCAGGGAGTCAAGGGCCTGAGGCAGCTACACACAGCTGAGCTAATCTGGGGCTGACCATCAAATAGCCCCACAAAGCAATAGCAAAAGGCAACAGTCCAAGTTGCCATGGGACATATGAGGTAGCTACAGCCTCAGGACAGTGGTGAAAATGAAACTGAAAACAACTGCATACTAGTGGCTGACAGACGAGGCCAAGGCCAGGACTAGGAGAGCTTAGAAAGACCCTAAACCATCAGCTCACCTGACATAGGAGAGAGTGAAGAAACCCAGTTAAATGAGCCACACAGAGGACCAACAGGACACCACCCAATGACATGGCGTTGAGAACAGAGTAGACGCTAGTCTCCTACCACCAACAATAACACAAACAAGAAGTGGGAGACTGACTCAAAAATCAGCATATTTGACGGACTATGAAGCCTAACAGGCAGCAAGAGGAAGACCTCAATGGTGGGCTATGTACTAGTAACCTCTAGCCTCAGCAACTCAGCAAATGCTGGCACAAAGACACAACATTTTTTAAAGGACAGATGTAACAATCTGGAGGGAGGAGAATAGATTGTAGGAAGGAAGAGTTTGGAGGGGGTATTGGAAAGTCAGTCTGTGTGCACATGGCTAGAATGCCGGCTGCAGCTGCAGCACCTTTACAAATAGTTTTCTTAATAAAGAACCAACTTAGTTCTAGAAGCGTTGAGTACTCTCATGTTATTGCCCATCACACAGAACATGACACCAGGTACAATCTACCTTTGAGTCATTTTTAAAGACAGATGTGAAAGACTTATTGAATAGTGGAGTGTGTTATCAGTAGCACTGTAGGCAATATGCAGATGAAAGCAGCCTAAATGCATCTTTAACTATAAGTAAGCTAACACTGCACCACAATAATTATTTATTATTTATTTTACAAAGATGCCCAGTGACTCCAGCCAGGATCAGACTCCATTGTGCTAGGTGCTGTACAAACATATAGAAACAGTCTCTTTCTGGAGGCTTGCACAAAAGTGGAGGGAAAAGATACATTCAAATATATATAACACTGATACATTTTTATATATATTGTTAATAATGTCTAAAGAGCACTTCAGCTATACTCCTCAAAACAGTTCGGTCTTTCAGAATGTTAGAAGCAGTCTTGGTGGAAAAATCACTTCACTTAAAATCAATTTTAATATAGTGGTTAATGAGGCCTTGTCTACATTAAATAAATAAGTCAACATAAAATATGACTTTTATGACATAGAATATGACTGACTTTTGTTGAAAAAATTCTAGTGTAGACCAGGCCTGAGTGTTTCTGGTAGCTCACGGAACCCAGGATGATGAAATCTCAAGACACTCCCATATATTTAAGGAAATTAATGTAATATTGCAATGTACTCATAGTTATTTTTAGCATTTCCTTTTTAAGCAAAATTCACTAGGGGTCATTCAGATTGGATAGATGAAGCAGAAAGTTGAAGTTTGTGGGCGTTAGAAAATAAAGATACTTTGCAGTCTTCTTGCTTGGAAGAAACAATTCCTGCAATAGTGTGTCATGAACATGATCTACCACACATAAAATGCAAATTACTGAGGAATGCTGAAGCTGAGAACTATTAAACCTTTCAGCTAAACCTCAATCTATAGACATGAAAGGATACAATTCTGGCCAACAAAAAACAAATGTACTGTAGCTCTTAATGTACTCCCTCCAAATAGATTTAGTCAATTAAACAGAAGATATAACCAAGAAAATAAACCTTTCACAAATTCAGCTGGTTCAGTTTCTCCAGAAAAAAAGTTCATCCATTCACTACTCTCTATCTGCACAATTGCTAAAAGAGTGTTGTTAAGCCATGGGATCTCTTTTTGCTTCTGTGGATGGATCTGGCAGAAGGGGGTGGGGAAACATGGAGGTAATGAAGATGACAGCATTGTTGGGATTATCTCTGAGGCTGCTTTCCACACAGCTTCCCAAGAATTCAGTTTGACTCCAGACTTCATCACTAAGGTATCTGTATTTGGCAGACAGAAACACTATGCTGTGCTAATCATACTCAGATGCAGAGGGCTGGATGCAGGGTACATCAGAGCTCCAAAGATACACAGAAACTCTCTCTGCTTATATACATGACATCTCCTTACATGTATATATTGTATCACCCATTTTTGCTTGATTTAGTTATTTTCCAGAAACCAATCCCTAAGCAGTATATTTATTGTCCATGCCTGATGTACTCTTTACCTCATCTCTATATTCTTAAATTATCTTGTCCATTGTTATCTGTTTCTTTTGTAGTAAATGGTTCCTGGGTGTTGTCCCCCTTATCTTAGCTGGCTCAGACATGCTGTCTTTTCAGTCTACTAATCTATTTACTTATCTTATTTAGCACTAATGTCCTGTTTTCAGCATGATGATTCATTTACCTCCCTTCAAAGAACAAGGCCTCCCCCCATGTGCTTAATTACTCATGTCAGACCAGGCCTACCTACAAGCACCAGATATCATTTTAAACAATTACGCTTCGGAGCACAAGTGAAAACACCAAGGGGATGATCAATAGCCCATAGAAGTCAATGGAAAGACTCACATTGCTTTTAGTGGGCTTTGGATCCAGGCCTGTACAAGGTCTATGGGCAGAGTATTCTATAATTGCCCATTTAGGTTTCACTTCCTTCAGAAATGTCTGACACTGGTCACTGCTGGACACAGAATACCAGAGCAGACAAGTGGTCCATCTAGTCTGGTAACCTAATTTTATTTCCACCCTTCCCCAGACCTTGCAGAATCCTCTCCATGGGTATAAGGTAGGGTAGGGGCTCTGTGAGACTGCAGGGTCAGGTTGAGGGCAGGGAAAGGAATTACTTTCCATGGCTTCTCCCCTACCTACAGAGTGGATGTTCCAAACCAAACCGATGCCTAAATTAAAGCCGTTTGAAACTCCACTAACTCCAATTCCGCGCCGGCAGAGAAGGTTATTTTGCATTAGTGCAGTATGCAGTGCTAGTTGCAAAAAAAGCAAAGCGGGTCTGACCTTCCCTGGTGCTGTTCCTTTCCCAATGCAGCCTGGGAATATATATGGCTGAGCGGCTTCGCCATCTGCTCCTTCTCCTGCTTCCCCTGGGATGAATTAGAAGAAAATTCCTGGCTACCTCTCTACCCTCTCTCATAGGTATCTGTAGGGAAAGGTACAATTAGATCTTACTAAATCATAGACTATTAGAGTTGGAAGGGACCTCAGGAGGTCATCTAGTCCAACCCCTGCTCAAAGCAGGACTATCCTCAGCTAAATCATCCCAGCCAGGGTTTTGTCAAGCAGCAGCTTAAAAACCTCTAAAGATGGAGATGCCACCACCTCCCTAGGTAACCCATTCCAGTGCTTCACCACCCTCCTAGTGAAAATTTTTCCTAATGTCCAACCTAGACTTCCCCCACTGCAACTTGAGACTGTTGCTCCTTGTTCTGTCATCTGCCACCACTGAAAACAGCCTAGCTCCATCCTCCCTGGAACCCCCTTTCAGATAGTAAAGGCTGCTATCAAATCCCCCCTCATTCTTCTCTTCTGTAGACTAAACAGACCTAGTTCTTTCAGCCTCTCCTCAGAAGTCTTGTGCTCCAGCCCCCTTATCATTTTTGTTGCCCTCCACTGGACTCTTTCCAACTTGTCCACATCCTTTTTGTAGTGGGGGCCCAAAACTGGACACAATACTGCAAATGTGGCCTCACCAATGCTGAATAGAGGGGAATAATCTCATTCTGAATCATAGCCCCAGGCAAGCAGCACACTTCTCTAGTTTCCCAGTCTGGACAGCAGATGGATGGTTCTGTCCCCCTTAGGAGGGAATCCCTGACCACCACCACCCTTCTCTTCCTCTTGGGAGTGGTGGTTGTAGAATCCCCATCCCTAGGGTGACTGCAGAGAGTTTGGGCAATATAGGAACTGACACAAACTTTTACCTGTGCTTTGAACTGAAGCCAAAATGCCCCATTTCAGGGTTTGGAAAGCTTTGTTTAAATTTCTCCATCCACCCCATTGTGTTTTATTTTCACACATCTTTAAGTGCTGGGAATGGAAACTGGAGTGGCAAGGCACTAGGATAAAGGCATAGTGTACACTGTGTTTTTCTCTTCTCACCAGGTGAAGGAACTATCAGAATCTAGCAAAATAAAATAAAATAAAATAAAATAAAGCCTATCCCAATGAGGGTTCCAGCTTAGTTTTAGTGCCATGCAATTCAGCTTATCCTGCAATAGAGAAGCTACAGAATTCAGATGAAATTAACACAAAAAGGTTTCTGTATTTAGGATGCTGGATATCCAGATTTTGTGGCTCTTCCTTTCTTCTGAGCTTTCAGACTGAGGAACATAGCCTGTGCTCCACAATATCTGGTTTATATCTTCAGCTGGATTAAGCAATCATGGAATGAAGTCCTGACTATGCTATTCAAGTTAGTTTGCATGTAATACATGTAAAGCAACCAGGTTAGCCTTTGGCTGCCTGCTAGCACTATGCAAAAGATTTGCAACATAAACATGAACTGAAGACCTGACCTGTTTGGGATTGTGTTACAAAGGACCAAGCATGAGAAAAGCTTAGTTAAGATTTACACATTTTGGGGGTGTGAACGGAGGACAGTTTATGGCAGGGGTAGTCAATTGGCAGACTGCGGACCAAATGCAGACCATTAGATGTTTTTGAAAAGACCCCAAAATCTTTATATTCCCGTATTATTATTTTCCCTGGAGTCTGGAGCTTGACTATAACTTGACCAAGAAATTTGGACCTTGACAAAAAATAATCGATCTACCCCTGGTTTGTGGTTTTGAATAAAAATCCTGTGAAATTTATAGTTCAACACAGTTTTGATGTGAAATGGAGTTAAACATGACCATTTGGACAGAGTTGAGCTTGAAATTGTGCTTCCATTTAAATAAAAACATTCAGACTATGAAGCCATGCAGACTACAACTGAAGAAAGTGTAAACAAATCCCTGGGAGGCAGAACTGTTGACTTTCATATATCTCTAGTGCTTAACCAGGCTGAACGGCTCCTCTGAAAATGTTGAGGTTAACACATTACATTAGGGTTTGCTCAAATTTACATCATCCAAGATTCATTTTACTCTTTAAGAAATAGCATCAATTGTGCAAGTTTTAAAAAGCTTGTTTTCAGTTTGGCTGAACAGACAGTATGGGGCATGGCATGAGAATATAATTTATGATAAAACTCAGGTAGACTAAAAGGTATTAGATTATCAAACAGATTATTGATGGACATTTTAATACTGATGAAAACAGCTTGTAGGACTTGACAAGATGAACTTGGTCCTACAGAATGTCTTGCACATTGGCTAGCTATAAGAAATAGACAAAATAAATCTACTTTAGATGGCTTACGGAAAATAAATAAATATATAAAAATATACAGGAGTACACATTCTGAGGCACTCTGTCAGCACACTAAGGACATCATCTAGTGTGATAGAGTTGAAGAAAAGTAACGACTTTTGGAAAAATTAGTCTTAAATACATTAATATAATAACATCAGTGGCTGGGAAATCATCTTTAAAGAAAACTATACTTAATTGTGTCCCAGAATATCTTTTTTGGGACACAATTGAATATAGCTAGAAAGTTTCCACCAAAACAGAACTTCAGTGTAAGTCAGGGAAAAAAATTCCTGAGCAACCCCACAGATACATTTTCTAATCAGCTTTAATATTTTTAGTACAGTACAGACTGAATTTTTAGCTGATAGAGGACCACGCTGGACATTTGCTCTGTAGAGTACATACATATTACCATATCAAACACATACACGCACACACAATCTTCCCTCACTAACACTGACCTTTCATTCTCAAACTATCTATGGATTTGCACAACTATGTCTCATAAAGAGCATCATTCTATTGGCAAGGTGATGCTTTTACTTAAATTTCCCATTTTTTCTCCTGCTGTTCATAAATACACAGCTTTTCAGTCTCCAGTGAACACAGGAGACTACCTATGAGGAAATACATCACTGAGTAAATTCTTGAACACACTGAAGTCACTGGCAGTTTTGCCTATGACTTTCATGGGACCAGAATTTCACCCATCTTAGACTACGTCATAAACTCCTGTTGTTCATTTAATGGTTTTATTCATATATCTTTGGCAATTTTCTTGCCAAAAATTGGAAATAATATTGGTAACCTTGAATTACCTTAATTTCTCGAAACAGGAGCCTTCATCTTCGCTATTAGTGACTTACGTAAAAACTGAATATAATTACTGTAAATTGTTGCCTGGCAAGTTCATGTGACAGCATTCGAACAGTGGATATCCGAAAAAATATTGCTCATGGAAAGGTTAAATTTTAAATGTGGTCTTTATATTTCTACTCAGTAGATACACGAGTGAATGAGTGTACAGAATTTAAAGGGGAGCAGGTTCAACAAAAACAAGGAAATTATTTTTGCCACTTAGTCATTTGTCATACAGGTCTGTATTATATAGATATAAGCATCACTTCACTAGAGAGCTGACATTAAAGAAAACAGACAACTCAAACAGGTGCATCAATCACCAGGATTATAGATAAACAGGTAACAAAGAAGGCCACTGAAATATAATGTTTCTCAAAACCTGTGCACCAGCTGTAAAAGTACTTATAAACTTCTGACTGCAATTTAGATTGTAATTGTTATCATTTTAATGTGTTATTTCATTGGATGTGTATGACTCACCCTACAGTTCATGGAGTTCATATATAATTTAGAAAAAAAAATTGCTCTTAAGTCATAGGAAGAAATATAGTACAGAAGACATTTTGACACGAACTTCTGGAGTTATTGCCTTTGGGAGAGAATAAAAGAACTTCCTGAAGATATTAACATTGCAATTGACAGCATCATTCAGTAATATGAACGTTATTAAGAAATCTTTTGAAAGCTTAGGTTTCCACTAGAAGCTCCATGAAAATCCCCAAACTAACTTAAGCAAAGAGCTGGCAGAGTGAAATCTCAGCTGAGTGAAATTACCTCAGTGAAAGATGAAAGAAATCAGCACAGATCATCCAACTGTTAATTCTAAAGGTTTGTCACTTTGACTTTCAACAGAACCATGGCACAGACTACACTGGGGTACAAGAATTCATGTTATCTGTAATTAGGTTTGGAAGGATTAGATTTTTATTGGTAAATATCATTAAGCACCAATTTCATCAGACCCACACAAACCTTTGAAAAAAATATTTCCATTGACAATAATGCTGCTTATTAGAGTTTAATTTAAAGCAATTTACTTAATATATGTTGACATGTGATGTTGACAGTTTGTTTTATCAGTTATAAAGCTTTAATTTTTTTTTATTCTAAACATCTACTATCATTACATACTGCCTGAGCCCCCCATAGTTTCTCACAACTGTGAAAATTTAAATCAATAAAAATAATCACTGAAATTACAAATAAAAATCAAATTCGGCCAAGCATAGTTGTAATGCATTTCTCTCTCCCCTGGATTTGCAACCCCTTTATATTACTGAACATTTAGATGCAGAAAAATAGCACTAGCTTGGATCTGGTCACATCAGCCATTTGAATATGTCCAGGGAACCAGTAACAAGAAAATGTATATTAAACTTTGCCTAGTGGACCTCATTTTGTAGCGATACCTGGTGTCAATCATCATAGCTCCATAGCAGGAATCCTATAGACCATTTCCTGCCCATGGCTCCCATGGTGTTCAGTAATTACTCTAGTCTTGAAGCCAAGGAGTCTGACAGAGGTTTGTTTTCTTCCGTGTCTGAATTCTAACTTGTCGGTATTGGGTAACACGAGCTTCTGGATAACATAACCACCACGAAGGTCTTGCCAGAGCTTCTTAAAGGTACAGTTCCTCACACCTTCTAACCCCAGCGAAACAGAGCCATAACACTAATTAACAATCAACATTAAAATAATATGGAATTTCTAATACTTATAAGTAAACTACTGATTAAACTAACAATGTTCAACTAGTGTGTGAGCTGCCCAGCACTACTGCAGTCAGAAGGTGGCAAAATTCACTCGTTCTGGTTGTTCCATGTCCTTTCTCAACCTTCTGTGGTTGTTGCCTATCAAAGACCCTCTCATGCAAAACAGCAAACTCACTGCCGCTTATCTACCTCCCTTCTGGGATTTGTAGAAGGCGTTGCCCATTCTTCCACAGTATGTAACTACAGGGGTAATAACATCAGATGACCAGAGGACAAGCTTTTTTGACACCACTGCTGTTGGTGACCACTGTTTCCCAGTGTAGTTACAAACAGCAAAATTTTCATGAAACGATGGCAAATCGCAAAGCTGCAAATCATATTGGACTTTTTTTCCCCAGACCCAGTCAGAATCTTCTCTGGACTCAGTCCCCACAAAATTGCAACACTGGCTCTTCTGCCTTAGATAAATCACAAATCTTTCTATGGTTTCAACTTCTTTCTGTACTCTGTTTAAAAACATTTCTCTCATAGCCTTCTCGTGCCCACCCCAGCATAATGCACCACCTCTGCACTCTGAGGTCTGAAAAGTAATGGACATGAGACACTCTACTCATAAATTGCTAGTCTCTAGGATGTCATATAGTTTGCTGCAGCCACACACAGGAGTAACATGTCTGAGATTGCAGAGACAAGTAGTTGTAGAGAAAGCAGTTCACCTCCACTCTCTATATGAGTCTCCTTGTTTCACCAAGAAATTCAGCCTCCTAACTAGAAACCCCAAATGACAGAGCCAAAGCCAGGAGAACCTAGCAGTCATGCCCCACAGTGGGTGGAGAAGAGGAAGGTCCATGGTGTCACCACAGGAAGACGTTGCATAGTCTCTCTGTACACTGGTGAATTCAGGGAAGGATAGTGACACATGACTGATCAGCAAAGGCACATGATGGTGTTTTTATTCACTCTCTGGGTGGTCTATACTTTAATGTTGCCAACTCTAATGATTATATTGCGAATATCTCAGTCTTCTTGTCTTAAAGTGCAAGCTCCTGGTATCCTCTTATTAGGTGAAAAGCCTTTTATTTATTTATTATTTTTGGTGAGTTTCTAGCCTTCTTAGTTTTGGAGGAAAGCTTGAAAATGTGAAAGTTTGAAGCCCTAGACCCAGAAGACATATAAGCCTCAAACTGTCTTGTTTTAAAAATCACATTAAAGCAATATAATAATTTTTGTGACCTGACTCATGACTTTTGGACACTGGTGGCTGGCAGTTCTAATTTCTTCTCTTTTGCTAACTGTTTGCAAGCATGGTTACTCTTTGGGGTGACTGCAAATGATAACAAGAGAGATTTTCAAAATGGCTGCTGGGACACATGGCGTGTAGATATTCTCCAGTATTTGCAGTGCTTTTCCTCTCTGAGGGTATTCATGAATCTACACAAGTACTTATGGGAAATGACTCCAAATAAAAGTGATGGTGAACACCAGCAAAGCAAATCACCAACAGGAATAATTATGATCGCTCTCCTGCTCTACTCGCCTAGCCCGACTCTGTTTCCACCTCTAAAGGCATCACCACTTCGTACTCTTCCATCAGTAAGAGATTATTATAGACTATATACTATAGTGCAAGGAAGGAGCAACTGAGCAAAACTGTTGGAGATCAAAGCTTATCAACAGGCAGCCTCTGGGATTGTGCCATTTACCTGTCTGCTTTTGAGGTTGGTAAACCATTTCATTTGAGGGGAAAAAATAAATCGAGGATTTAGTATCAGGGCTTAGTCATATTCCAGAGGAAAAAAAAGTTAGCATGCCGTGCCTGTCTCTCACATACACACAGAATTTCTCTTTTCTTTGTGCAATTACGATTATGAGACCTTTCGGCTGAAATTTTCCACAGTGGTTTTTTCCAGTTCTAGGCTTTTAGAGAAGAATTTCATTCTTTCACTATGAAAACTGGAAGGAAACTACTCTCACTTGACATACACAGAACTGCAAGTTCGCAGCTGATCCATTCTGAAGGTATTATTGTGTGAATAGTAAAGGGCTTTGAAATGAAAGATCCCAGCCCACAAGGTGAGGTAGGATGTCCCTGCTCTTTAGTTTGTCATTGATTTCATCCTGAGTTTTCTTTTCAGAAATAAACAATTTTATTAAAAAGAAAATAGATTTTTTTAGCTGACTAGAAACCTTACAGTCAGTAATTTTAATGTACACCTTTATTCTAGAAGTGAGTTTCTTAAATAACATCTATTTGCTCTCTGAAAGCATGCTAACAGTCTCATACAGCACACTCCATTAGCATGGAAATGGATTTTTTGGTGTGTAATTTACTTTTTCTGCCACTGTATTATATTATAGCTGCAGTTATCAAAAAGGGACTGGAAAACTCGTGCTGTACTTCAACGTGTATACGATTCCAACTGTTTTAATTGTAATTCTAATGTGTCTATGGACTGGCATCTATCCTGCAGAGTGAGTGTGTGTGTGTGTGTGTGTGTGTGTGTGTGTGTGTGTGTGTGTGTG
>ML675616.1:45281652-45326643 GCA_007922155.1 Mesoclemmys tuberculata | reverse complement strand
GTGTGTGTGTGTGTGTGTGTGTGTGTGTGTGTGTGTGTGTGTGTGTGTGCATACAAACATACATCAGAATGCCACTGAAACACAAAGATAAACTGCCTTCTAAGTGTGTGAATATATCTGAATGTTTCAGAGATTAATTAGCACAATACTGTGAGTGCTAAATTAGTATTCCAAAAAGACCAGTAGAGTGAAAACAACGCTCGGTGGGAATGAAGAGATGACTGTATTCACCTGAAGCTATTTATTGCTAATATAAAAGAGTCCTTAAAATACATACTCTGAAGGAAAAAATTGGCAGGCAGCATGCTACTCTTTAATTCAATGCAAAAGATTTTTTCAGTGAACTTGCTGAGTAATCATTCTTAAAACAAATGCAAATTAATAAAATTCAGAATGCGTCGAGATAATCACTTCAGCAAAGGTTCACTATAAACTAGAAAAATGCAAACAGTTTGAACCAAATCCTCAGGACTGGTCCTTCTACACTTACAGCTATCTGTGTAGTCCCTGGATTCTTGCACCAAAAAGTTCCAGGCTGCAAATTCTGGCAGCTGCAACTGCCCTCAAGGGGCCATTCCAACAACCACAACAATATCCCAGATATGTCTCCCTCTTCATGGTCATATTCCCATGCTGGGTGTGGCAAACAAGTTTGTATACTTACTCTATGCTTCCTGGAGAAATCTCCATTTAGCCAGTTAAGCTATTTTTAGGCTATTGGTTCCTCTGGAGCAACTCAAAGAATCCTTAGAAGTTGTCAGATTCTGGCTCATCAATCATACAGATAGATTGTACAACTTCAGAAAAATTCAATGCCTACAGGTAACCATGTTATTTAGGCATTTTCAGGTAGTCATTGAGCCTCTGAACAAAATAGCCATTCCTGAGTTTTGAAATGCACAATGGAAATGGTACATCTCGGGAACAAATTGGAGCAATAAGAACATCAATTGGATGATGTTTGTACCTGGTAAATTGGTTGCAACAATAATAAAAAGTAGAATAATAAAAACACTGGGAAGGTCATGATATGAATTGTTGCATAGATGCTGCAAGGGAAAACTGAATCTCAGTGATGTATTAGAATTTTTTGAAAGTGTCAGTAAAGGAGAACTGGTTGACACATTTTATTTAGACTTTCAAAAAAATCTTTGACAAGTTCCCTCACAATAGGCTATTAATGTAATCGTAGGGTGAGAGGGAAAAATATTGTCATGGGGAAAAAAAACATGGCTAAGTGACAGGAAACAAAGGGTAGGAATAAATGGTCAATCTTCATCATGGCTAAAGGTGCCTCAAGGTTCCATATTAAGTCTGGTGTTGCTGAATGTATTCATTAACAATCTGCAAAGGGCATGAGCAGTGAAGTAACAAAATCTGCAAATGACATAGAGTTATTTAGGTTAGTCAAATCAAGAGGTCTGTGAGGAACTACATAGAGACTAACCAAGCCTGGTGATTGGACAACACAACGGCAAATTAAGTTCATTGTTAATTCATGGACAGTAATGCACACTGGAGGAAAGCATTTGAACTACTCAGACACCGTACAAGATTCTAAATTAACTGTATTAGCTCAGGAAAGATACCCGGACCTGACTGTGAACAATTCAATTAAGACCTCTGCTTAATATGCAGCTATGGTCAAAAAAGCAAATATGCATAAGGAATGGGATGAAGGATAATATGTTAGTTAATATCCATAATATTATAATGCCATGACATAAATCAGTGATATGGCATCCCGTAGGCTGCTGTGTACAGTACTGGTCACCTCATCACAAAAAAGATGCCACAAAATTAGAGAGGGTTTTGTATGGGACACAGAGAAGTTTTTATATGAAGAGAGATAGAACAGATTAGGGTTGTTAACTTTCAGAAGTAGACGAATAAACAGGAACACGATAAAATAATATAAATAATGAATGTCATAAAGAAGATAATCAGGAGCTTTTGTTTTCCCTGTCTCAGAATGCAAGTAAAAGGAGACATTCAGTGAAACTGAAAGGCAGCAAATTCAAAATTGAGCAAAGGAATTTTTTTTTGCTTTGCCCAGCACAGTTAGCCTGTGGAACTCATTGCCACAGGACATTTTGAGGCCAATAATTCAGCAAGATTCAAATTGGGATTTGTTGCTGGACATTTACATTTAAATTGATCATTTAAAAGAATATAAACTTTTTATGTTAGGTGACTAGAATCCTCTTAGTCAGGAATTTTAATCTACTCCCTATTTTAATACTTAAGAAAATATCTAAATGTTAGGAATTATGATGAGACCTTCATGGAATTAGGTTATTCCACATCTGCATACTACAAAGTTTCTTGCACATTCCTCTAAAGCATTTGTTACTGGCCATTGTTGGAGACAGGATGCTGGACTACATGGCCATTGGGTCTTATCCAGTCTGACAATTCCTATACTCCTGTGTTTGTTATCAGTCCACAAAGTACTATTTGCATAGCACAACATTGCCTCATGCCCAAGTAACACACACTGCATCTCTACATTAATTTTCAAAGAGCCAGAACATAAATATTTACTATCTGCTGATAACAACAACTTATATTTAGGCAGGCCACTTTGACCTAGATCCTCAGTGGTGTTTCGGTGCCTAACTCCTGTTGAAATCGAGTTTCTCCACCTGTAAAATGAGGATAATAGTTCCCTACTTCCCGGGATATTGTGATGATAAATATACTAAAAACTGTGAGGCATTCCAATACTATGTATTGGGAGACAAAAAGTGCCTAAGGCAGGTAATATTTCCACGCACCTGAGCTACATGCATAAAAATAGTTTTATTATTGTCTTTCTTGCACCACACAAGGACTTCTGCGATTGCCCCAGTTTTCACCCCCAGATGGAACTACACACTCCATAATATTCACTGAACACTTTGCTAGTACTTACCAAAACTAAAAGGCAGTCTCCATCTTTGTGAAGTGCTCCACGACTGGTTGGTACAGTTGTTCCAGTACAGTCTGCCTATGCTGAAACTCCTGATTTTCCTATTTCTGAGGTATAAGAAGTGGCTGCTTCCACATCATGTTCATGCCACTGGCGCTTTTAGGAGATGGAGCCAGAGTCACACTCTGGGGCTTCACATGCCAAGACGAGGAAAATCAATTCAGTTCTCAAAACCTTGTAAGGCTTCCAATGTCAGTCAGACCTCAGGTTATGTACTGCCGTAAGTGGTGGTTGCATACATTAAAGATGGCTGTTTGGGCAATACATGTTTTTCACTTACTGTTCACAACTCTCTTCTGCATCACAATGTTACTGCTATTGAGCTATATTTTTCTTTGCTGGTCTTGCACATTTTCAATCTATTCACTTTGGAGCTTGTTTGCTTCCACACGTAGGCAAAGTAACCACCAATAGATGTGAAATGAAACATGTTAGTTGTTAGCTGGTGATGTTGCTGAGTATGGTAAGGGAATATTCTACAAGTCTGCTGCACTCCGGATTTCAATTTAATGCCCTTTGAACCAGCTGAAATAAGAATCATTAGTTTATTTCAATCGGTTTAGAGATCAAGGTGCAGGACAATCATTAGCTGCAATGGCACTGATTCAGTTACAGTTTCTGGCAGCTTAAGGGGCTGGAACTGTGTGGCAAAAGGTCAAGAGCATTCTTCTGTCACAGGCACAGTGTAGGGCCAGTGTAAGAGGGCCTGCACTGCCTGTCTCCTAAGTACCAGCACAGAGAGTGTGCCAGGACTAGTGCTGTTGGCAGTTTCCATAGAACACAACAGTATATACTACCCTTGGCGGGCTGCAGTAATTAAAATCAGCACCTAGGTTCTCTAATGCCAGAGGTTGTTATGATTCCCAAAGAAGCCCAGAATCATTATGGCGCCAAGGTAGCGTAATAGCATTTTTGTCCCACTATCTCTTGCCTGTGCTTTCTCTGCTGCAATTTCCAGAGGCCCAGAAAAGAGTCAGACACACGGAGTTTTGAGAGAGCTGTTACCCCAAGTTAGATGGGTGTTTGCAAGGCAGAGGTTCAGCAGGCATTGGTTTTAAGTGGCCACGGAATATTGTTGTGGTGATCTGTACTAATGGTTGAAAGCACATGCAATTTTTTGGAACTGATAAACTAAACAGTAATAAGTCACCAGGACCAGATGGTATCCACCCAAGAATTCTGAAGGAACTGAAATGTGAAATTGCAAAAGTAATAACTGTGGTATGTATCCTATCATTTAATTCAGCTTCTGAGCCAAACAACTGGAGGATAGTTAATGTGATGTTAATTTTTTTAAAAGGCTCCAGAAGTAATCCCAGAAATTACGGGCTGGTAAGCTTAACTTCAGTACCCGGCAAATTGGTTGAAACTATGGTAAAGAACAGTATTATCGAACATATAGATTAATACGATTTTTGGGGAAAGTCAACATTTGTAAAGTGAATTCATGCCTCATCAATCTACTAGAATTATTTGAGGGGGTCAACAAGCATGTGGACAAGGGTGATCCAGTGGATATAGTGTACTTAGATTTTCAGAAAGCCTTTGAAAAGGTCCTTCACAAAAGACTCTTAAGCAAAGTAAGTAGTCATGGGATAAGAGGGATAAGAGGATCTGCTGGATCAGTAATTGGTCAAAAGATAGGAAACAAAGGTTAGTAATAAATTGTTTGTTTTCAGAATGGAGAGAAGTAAATAGTGGTGTTCTCCAGGGGTCTGTACTGTTCAACATATTTATAAATGATCTGGAAAAAAAAAGGTAAAGAGTGAGATGGCAAAATTTGCAAATGATTCAAAATTACTCACGATATTTAAGTCCAAAGCAGACTGTGAAGCATTACAAAAGGATCTCACAAAACTGGGTGACTATGCAACAAAATGGCAGATGAAATTCTATGTTTATAAATGCAAAGTAAGACACCCTGGAAAACATAATCCCACCTATACATATAAAATGATAGGGTCAAATTAGCTGTTAGCATTCTAGAAAGAGATCTTGGAGCCATTGTGAATAGTTCTCCGAACACATCCACTCAATATGCAGTGGCAGTCAAAAAAGCTAACAGAATGTTGGGAATCATTAGGAAAGAGATAGATAATAAGACAGAAAATATTGTATTACCTCTTTATAAATCCAGGGTACACCCGCATCTTAAATGCTGCATGCCGATCTGGTTGCACCATCTCAAAAAAGATACATTGGAATTGGAAAAGTTACAAGAAAGGGCATCTAAAATGATTAGGGGCATGGAAAAGCTTCCATTTGAGGAGAGATTAATAAGATTGGGACTTTTCAGCTTGGAAGAGAGACAACCAAGGGGGAATATGATAGAGGTCTATAAAATCTTGTCTGATGTGAAGAAAGTAAATAAGGAAGTGTTATTTACTCTTTCTCATAACACAAGACCTAGGGGTCACCGAATGAAATTAATTGGCAGCAGGTTTAAAACAAACAAAAGGAAGTATTTCTTTACATAACGCACAGTCAACTGGTGGCACTCCTTGCCAGATGATGTTGTGAAGGCCAAGACTATATCAGGGTTCAAAAAAGAACTAGATAGGTGCATGAAGGGTGGGTCCATCAGTAGTTGTTAGCCAGAATAAGCAAAGATTGCTATTTGCCAGAGGCTGGGAATGGCCAACAGGATAGATCACTTGATTTTTACTTGTTCTATTCATTCCCTCTGAAGAACCTCGCATTGGCCACTGTCGGAAGACAGGATACTGGGCAAGATGGACCATAGGTCTGACCAATTATGGCCGTTCTTATTTTCAATTAAGTAGGAAGTGCTGGCCTTTCTGTAGAGAGACCTGAAATAGTACTGTGGCCTCAGCAGAGTTTGTGATGATTTGCTTGGCATATTAAGGAAGGAAAATACTGAGGAAAGAGAAAAATGAACTGCAAGATAAGGAAATTGGAAGGAATGGAAGCAAATGTTAGTAAGAGATGGTACATTCCCTTGTGACAATTTTAAGGGCCAGGTCTTCAGCTGGTATAAATCAGCAAATTTCTATTGACTTCAGTGGCGCTACATGGATTTAAATCAGCTGGCAATTTGTCTAATTTTACAATAAATAAAATGTTAATAAACAAAATGGTCCATAACTTCCCCATGAGTCAACTGTTACAGTTCCCTGGAAGCCAGTGGATTTACAACAGACAAGGGTCAGTTCCAATTATACTAAAGGAGGATCATTCACTAAGAGTTCAAAGACAAATTATTCTCATTAAATTTAAATGAACCAATTCTGTCTATGTGATGGGGTGTGAGTAAGGGAATATCAGAGCAAAAAATTAGTCTGAGTTTTACAGCCAGTTGATCAGTGTGAAATTTGGGTCTGTCTCTCACAGCTTGTATGTTGCATTGGTTGCTCTGCTTGAAAAAGCAAAAGGTGATTTGCCAACGTTTCTAGGCTGAAATATTCATCCCTTGTGACCTGATGTGAGCTTGAATGGTGTTCACATAATCACATGCCTCCATCTAACTTTGCAGATACATCTGCAGAGTTAGGATCATCTTGGTAAACTTATGAAAAATATTTGCTCCATCCTCAGGTATTATTTGTGGAAGTCACTTGTGTATTGATTGCTGATGTTGCTGGTTTTAGCAAGATAAGACCTCTAATCCATCCACTGAATGTTACTTTGCCAATGATTAAACAGCTTTGACGCCAAAAAAAGATTAGTGTGCAGATGGGTTTAGGAAGGTCTGTTTTCAGAAATATGAGAAAAATGGCAATACATGATTCTTTCTATAAGAATGCCAATTGCTGAAGCTTAAAAGTCCATTTTTGTCCACCACAAGGGGCTCGGTCAGAAACTGGCAGCAGGACAGCTCTAGCTATAAATCTGACTTTCCAGAAAGTTGTTTATATTTTACTCGTGAGCTAGTATTTTTTCACTCATATCACAAAGGTGCAGTTTTTTTCCATCAATTCTTCACCCTTTCTTGATCTGAGATGGGAAATTCTATGTTGATTAATAGGATTTTCTATTAGTGATAACAAGCACATTAAATGAACCAAATTCTGCCCTCCTGTACACTTGTGTAAATTCAAAGCATCTTGACTGATGAATGGCAGTGGAGTTGTTCTGACCTGAAACCAATGTAACTGAGAGTAAAATGTGGCTGTATTTCTTTCTCTGTGGGGAAGTGAAAGGAAGGAGTGGGACATCAGAGTGGACAAGTAAACTTCCTGCGGGAAAGAGAAAAAGGAGTGACAGAAGAGAGCCTCAGGAGGGTATCAGGGGACTTCAAGAGGGAAAGAAAGGAAGGAAAAGGGAGAAAGGCAGTAAGTGAGGAGACTAGCAGTACTTCAGTGAGACAGGATTTTAAAGGGAAGGAGGGACAAGAGGAAATATTGAGAGGCAGTGAGAATGAGGAGAGGAGGGTCATCAAGTCATCCTTTGGGAAGCAGACTTGCCAATTGCCAAAATGATGTTGGAACAGGAAGCATCTCTACTGGATTTCCCTAACCCGTGCTGCTACCCAAATAACAAATATCACAAGATCTTTTTCAGGGGATAAGGCAACAAGCCATGTTTATTGTGAATACAGAAATTTCTTAAGAGTATCGATGCAAATGCCAAGAAAATAGCATCAACACTATAGCAGTAATCAATATTGTGCTTTACTTAGTGAAATAGTAACAGTAATGGAAACACTAGGAAAACAGTATTAACATTGTATCAATACTAGAATTACAGAGATGCTTGTTAATAATAAAATAGACTTTGTCGACACATGTTCCAGTTGGTACTTTCACTCACTCTCATACACACTGACAGGCACACACAGACAGGGAGACAGACAGACATAAATGGGGTCTCACAGATGTTATAGTTACCAGCCTCTAGGTGCTCATGGTAGTCAGTGGCCAGGTGACTGTAGCACGAGGGTGTGGCGCAAGGTTCTGCCGATGCACACCGGTACTCCTGGCTGGTGTGATGATGTAGCCAAACCTCCAGCCTTCATCTTTCTGTCCCATTTTATAGGAAGAAGACCCCATGTAAGTCTATGGGGTTTTGCTCTGTCATTCTGCATCTGAATTTGGTGTGATCCGTAATCACCCACATTGTTGCAAGCATGATCAGATTACGTTCTTTGGAGTGGGCTGACTCCGAAGGTATCTGGGTGGACTCCTCTTTGGCCAGTTGAGTGGTTAACCACACAACCACACTACAATTTATGGGCCAGTTTTGTTAAAGGCTTCCTTTTTCTTGGCCCAACAATTAATTGTAGCTGCGGTTAATTGGAGGTACCAGTTCTACCACATAGATGTTTAAATATGTATTTTGCATTGACAACGTTACAGGCACATAAAAAGGAAGCTAGCACTGAAAATCTGGCACTTAGTCATGATGTGTGAGTGTGCCTGGGGGGTTGATTTGTTGGGCACACAAGGCAGGGTTCAAAACCACCTGAAATCAGTGGAAAGACTCCTTTTGAGTTTGATGGGGTTTGTATCAGACCCATAATGCAAGGTACCAGTAGCCTAGCAGGCTTTCCACATCATAATGCAATATACCCACAACTCCTTTCACTCCTTACCTTCACTTTCTCTGCTGACTCCTTTTGGCCTCGGTGATTCAAAATTTTCACGTCAGCAAAGTCAGTCACTTTTTGACTGTGAATGTTTTTTTAAAAAAAATAAAAAATACCAGAAAAAAATTCTGACCAAAATCCAAAAATTATTGTGGCTTTTTTCCACCCACGTAGAGAAGGGACCAAAACCATGTTGTCTCTTCTAATTCCTCAGCACATCTGAGCACTTTGCAGTTATTAATAGATGTCAGCTTCATAGCATCCCTGTGACATAGGGATGTATTATCTGCATATTTAATGGATGGGAGTTTGAGGCAGAGGGTAGATTAGGCAATTAGTTCACAATCATACAGCAGTTCTGTGGCTGAGCTGGGAGAGAATTCATATCTCCTGCATTCCAGTCCAGTGCCCTCTCCACTTCCTGCCCTCCACACCCACACAAACTTTCTTGATGTGCATCCAGAACCAGTTATCTGAATCTGAATATTCCCTGGATTTGGGGGAAGTTCAGATCAGGTCTCAGCTCAAATTCATCTCTACTGCCTAGGTTCAGTATACAGTACACATACACTCTGGGGTGAGAGGATGAACGTAGCAAAGAGAAAAAATGATTTATTATAAAAATAAATGTTCCATTTTCTGCAAGCCCTTCCTAGTATAAGAGAAAGGCTGATTAATATAATATGCAAGCAGAAGTATCTACACTATTAAATGTTAATATGTTAGAAATATTACATGTGAAGTCATTGCATTAATAGCATCACTTAACCAGAACATGTTTTATTCTACTACTTTAACCTTCATGCGGGTAGATATAATATATGCAATTTTTTCAATTATCTCTTATTTCCTGCAATAGGTTTCTTGTAGACATTGGGGAAACTGTTATGACCCCTTCAAGTCATAAGAAAATTTTCTTCACACCAGGATATGCTGAACAAATTATTCTCAGTTTTAACATGAATAAGTTTAAGAATTTCAGTGGCCCTGTACTAAAATTATAGAGTGCTGCTTTTGTAATTTAAACCACAATTATCATTTCTTTAATAAAAATAAAAATTAAAATTAAAGGAAAGGTGGAATCTTTGTCTTTCAATTTTTTTTTTTTTTTGTTCCCATGCCTAGGGGAACACTTCAGAGTGTAATTATTTTGTAGGGCACTTGAACATTTCTGTTCCTTGAAAGACTGTATTGCAGCATCTCATCTCTCTTGGCTAGTTAAAGCAATGCTGCACTTTGCATTAATTAAAGCCTGCTGTAGTTATACATTTTATAATTAGCCCTATTGTGGTTCATTGAGTTTAAATTTCCAGTTTTTGTTCTGAATCCAAATTTTTAAAGCCCCTTAATAATGCAATGCTCTAGTAAATTCTATTTAGATATTAGCACCCACTATTTAAGGGTCACGTCTGAAAATTCTACTTTAGGGCCAAATCTTGTCCTCCGCTGCACATGAGACCTCTGTAACCTTTGCGCAAGCAGCAGACAATAAACACTCCAGAGCCCTTAAGGGCAAACCAGGAAACACTTCCTACCTATACACCAGCCACTGCACACCCAAAGAAATATGGTCTGGAGTCTAGGGATGTGTCTAGCCCCATTTGCCAACTAGAATCTGTAAAGTAGTTATCAGCAAGCACTAGCCAATAGCTGGATGCCCTGAACTCCTGTTCAGAAGATCAGCAAAGTGTGCTTAACAGTATATTATATCAAGCCAACTATAATAAACACTGTGCTGGCTAGTGGGTATTTTGCAATAGGATATGCATCAGGCAGCTTCTCTGTTTCCCAAATGATCTGCTCTAAATTTCATTTTTGATTAAATGATTCTCAGCCCAATTTTGCCTAACTTGAATGCACAAAATTTTGCCTAACTTGAATGCACAAAATTTTGCTCACATAAATGTGTACAAAAAGGAATATAAGGGAAGGCAAATATAGTCAAAGCAATATTCTAGTTAGAAGGAACCAAATGCGCTGCATAATATTCACTTAGTTTTGGTGCTCAATTTCAGGTACATTCCCCGGTGGGACTCACTGCAATGTCCCTCTGCCATATACATTGGCCATACCGGACCGTCACTACGCAAAAGAATAAATGGACATAAATCAGACATAAAAAATGGTAATATCCATAAACCAGTTGGACAGCACTTCGATCTCCCAGAACATTCTGTAGCTGACTTGAAAGTTGCCATACTTCTACAAAAAACCTTAAAAAACAGCCTTCAGCGGGAAACTGCAGAGCTGGAACTCATATACAAATTTGACACAATCAGACTGGGTCTGAATAGGGACTTGGAATGGTTATCGCATTACAAGAAGTAATTGTCACTGTTCACACATTCTCACCTTCTAATCCATGGTTGTGAATAGGCCTCATCTACCCTAACTGAATTGACTTTGTTAGCACTTACCCTCCCCATTGTTATGTATCTCACCCTTGGAAATATATATATATACACCGCTATCTGTGGTTTCCACTTCATGCATCTGACAAAGTGGGTTGCAGCCCACAAAAGCTTATGTCTGCAGAAATGTGTTAGTCTTTAAGGTGCTACTGGACTCTCATTGTTTTTGCTGTATACAGACTAACATGGCTACCCCTCTGGAACTTGTCAAATCAATGACACTCACTGATTCAGCTCAGTGTGACAACTGAACCTGAGTGCTGCAGAGACTCTCACAATTCAAATTTATCCCATAGAATTCAAGCCTTAGAACTAATAGAACAATTGCTTGTACTATGGAAATAAGATAAAATAATGTTCAATCTGAGAACATTGTGTCTTAATCTTTCTATTACAAAAAAAAAAAGCTTGAAAATTTCCCTTCAGAATAGATATTTCAATAGAAGACATATCTTGTCTTCTTTTCTCACTGGAAGGCAAAAATATGAACAACATTAGTGTACAAACACAGAAAGTTGAAGGACCAGAATTCTGCCTCCAGAGGCAGTGCTATAGGGCAGTGACTATTTTAAATTTCAGGGGACAGTTGTAGTGATATTTTGGTGGAAGAAAAGTGAAGCTCATTTACTTGGCAAGTAAAAAATATATACACATTTATCATTTTAGTTTTATCTGACCAGTGATAGACAAAGAGCTAGAGGGAAAGACAGAGAAATCCAGTAAGCTAAAAACAACAGCATAAGTGTTTAAATTTTATTTTTTTAAGGATACCTTTGTTTAATTTTAGGTACCCTTGACCTAGTCACTTAGGAATTAATTGTTAAAGTCTATATACAGATGTTATCCCGGTCCTGAGCAGTAGCATATGTGTAAAGCCTTACAGGTGATCTTCCCACGGGAGGAGTAATCAGTGAAGCAGAGTCTAGGTATATTCTAAGTGTGACTTATTTACACATATATACCAGTCCTGGGACACGGGTGGTCAGAAACAGCACTCAAGACAGTCCCTTTCTTTCACAAAACATAATCAACCATTATATCTCATTCCCAGGGAGCACCCGACCATCATTTGGAGAACATAGTGGTTTTAAGGGTCATCTTCAAAGGCAACATACACAGCTATAACCGTGGATAACCACAAAAGTTTTCTGTCCCTAACTGGCCCCTTTCCAAACTTGCTGCCTCTCTCTCTCCTGATCCACATGGCCGCAGGACTTTCGCTGCCAATGTGACAGCAGAGAAATACACAAATATAGGCACACCATGATAGTTTGTAAATCATCTGTTTTATAGCTTCCTCCAAATGTGTAATAGTGGTTCATGGGAATTCAATAAATTGATTGATGGCTGTGTCTTGCTCAGGGACCATTCAGGGGTTGAGTGGGGGTGGGTGAGCTTAATATCAGGCTTGTAACACTGCTAGGTTCATTGTAACTTACCAGTCTCAGGTTCTGGTTCCTGCTGCAGCTTGGGGTCCTACTTGGATTCCACGGGGAGTGGGAACCTTGGTTAACCAGCTCTGAAAAGCAGAGATGCAAAATTACTTGCTCTTTTGCCTCCTGCTCCTCTGGGACATCCTCTGCTGTCTGTGCTGCCTCCTTGCCCTGGCCCTCTTCGGTTTCCCATCAGAAGATGAGGCCAAGGGGATTGAAGAGGGATTTGTGAGCCACTTCAGGCTCTCATAGACTCATAGACTCATAGGTCAGAAGGGACCAATATGATCATCTAGTCTGACCTCCTGCACAAGGCAGGCCACAAAACCCTACCCATACACATATATAACAACCCCGAACCCATGACTGAGTTATTGAAATCCTCAAAAGTGAGATTTGAAGACCTCAAGCTGCAGGGAATCGCTCAGCAAGCGACCCATGCCCCACGCTGCGGAGGCTCTGTACTGGGCAAGCACCTGGTCCCTTCTGGAGTGACTGTTTGCCCTCTGTTTCAGAGCCTCAGGAGTTTCCTGCATTCCCAGCACTGGGCTGGAGTCCAGTGAATGGCCACCACTTCCAGGCACTGTGAAATTTCCCAGTACAGGTGAACATTCCTGCAGCATTGAGAGAAGCTGTGAGGGTTAGTGTATTCTGACCACACATTGATAAAAGGAGTGGAAGGGAAAACTATTCTCAGGTGGTCCACACGACTTGCTACTATTGGTGACAATGGGGGGACAGGGACCTTTATAGATCTGAGTAAGGGTTAGGTGGTAAAAAGATTGTGTATTGTGGGAATGGGGCTGGAGGACTACAGAAACTCAGGTGTGCTAGTTTGATCATCTTGTACTAGCCTTGAGAAATGTATTTCGGGGGTTAGATATGTATAATACGGAGGTTCGGGAACAAGCACATGCATGAACATGTACTGTCACTACTGTAGATGTACATTCAAAAATAAAGTTGATCAAGGTCAATTTCCTGAGGAGCTAAAGATGGATCCCTGTAATCATGCCAGAATGTTTCTGTTACTTTTTTTCACATACCCTGGCAAAATTTGAGTCTGTACATTTGGCTGGTAACAATAGGATGAATGCTAGAATAAAGGGATGCTTTGACAGCTGCAGAGAGGTTGGTTATTTTGCTTAACTGCTATGTATACATGCTATTACATTTCATTTAATTTGAATGGATAAATACGTGGCTTCTGAAGCACTGTTAAAGAAATTATACAGATGTACAAGACTAAGCCAGCATTGATTTATGTACTACAGTCCTTCTAGATATGGCTAAATATGGGAACTCCATTCACACTAATAACATATATATCTAGGGCAAAATTTTCAGTTAACAGAGCCCCATTTGCACTTGGAAAATATATGTTCAGTTGAGCACCTATATTTCTACATGCAATTACCCAGGTGACACATCTATTTGCATGTGCCATTAACTGTGCATGGATGTCTGGCTTCATTTCTTGAAAATGTAGCCCACATGATCTTATATAGAAATCATTTCTGGAATTGTATTTGTAAGCAGTTGATACATGGGCCTTTTTGTATAAGTCTATTCATGCGCCTGGCTGAATTATCTGTTAGGGATGAGCATCCATCAGGATATTTTTTTGTTTGGATACCTTTTAAAAAATAGTTATTCCATATATGTGCAATACCTTTATTACTGATTTCCATAGGCATATGAGTAGATCAGGAATGAGTATGGCACTGTTGTACTTAGCGGATGTAATCTCTCCAGTCGTCATTTATTAAATTGTGTGCATATATTTGCATATTTACTCATTATGTAAATTGAAAGCATGTTACTGCTAAAAAATTTCACTATCTTGTTTTTGACATCTAAGGTGGCACCACCCAACACATGGTAGCATCTATTAGTTATGAGCACTCAAAATTAAGAGAGATGTTTTTGAAAAAAACCCACCTCTTAATGCAGAATAATTCCCATTCCACCTCCAGTATCTGTATTTACTTTAAAGGCAGTCACAGCTCTGTCAGTAGAACTGAGATTGATTAGAACAACAGAGTAGGAATATATAAGCCATGAGACCAAGCAGTGTATCAAGACCTGACCTTAATACCCTTGAGACTATTTTCTTTTACTTAATTTATTTTCATCTAGATCAAAATCAAGCCAATCCATATATAACCTCTCTAACCCACATTCAGGCTCTGCCCTCCAACTAATTCCATCTCTAACAATTTAGCCAACTCCTTCTTTAGCTAATTTAAACCTCTTGTTAGAGTTGAAGTCCTTGACATGGTCCATATTTCAGCAACATGTTTATAGACTTATTTATAGGTCAACAGCCTATTTAACTTCAATCCCTGACCTTTTGGTTTTGAAACACTGTTTGAAACACTGCTTAGCCATTTTTTTAATCTCGCAATTTATAATACTCAATGACATTCCAGTTAGTCACTGTTTAATTCTAATCACTAACAGCAAAAATCTGGCAAACCTTGTGCAGTGCCTTAAACCAGTCTAATCTCTGTTTCAATGTTGTGATCCTGCTCTGTGCTTGTTCAATATCTGGGATATTTTCTTCTGTAAAATGGGGACCAAAACTAATGCATTACTTAAAGACAAAAATTATGAAGCTGAAACAGCAGATGTGCCTTAAGATCTAGTTTTTCTTCCTTAATTAACCTAGTATCATTGATGGATTTGGTGTATTATCCAAAATAAGCCCCATGTCTTTCTTCTGGTCTGATATCTATATGGTGTTCCAATTACACTTTAAGCCCCCGGTTTATTTTGCTCCCTATCTGCATTACCTATAATTTTCCAGCATTTGACTGGATGATTCATTAGTAGTCATGTAAGAGGCATCAGCCCAGACCTGTTCGGTATCTGTTAAGTAAATGATCACACTTACTTCCAGGAAAACTGTCAAATATTATATATATGAATATACTACCATTCCAAAGGTACAAACACCAACAGGAAAAAAGGTAGGTATCTTATTTGTTTAGATTAGTTATTTTTTCTTTATCGCTGAAAAGTGGAGCAGCATGAAAGCTCTTGTAAACCTACAAAACAAAGCCTCTGAAGCAGTAACAAAAAAAAAGAAAGTCTAGGGAAAAAGAAACAAGATGGGTCTGGAATTAAATAACAGTGAAAATTGAGAAAGGCAGGAACAACAAAGTAAGCATCAAAGGATTTTCATCAGTTCCACTCAGGAAAAAAAGGTGTTGATAATCAACCTGACCAGCAGGGAAAAAATAAAGTGGAATTATGGACCACTACGAACGCACAAAGGCTATTGTTGGAGACACAGAAATCTATAGTAAAACATCAGAGCATTCTGAAGAGAGGTGAAGTGAGCGCAAAACAAGAAGCTGTTGGAACCACATTTGCACACTGAACTATGTATTTTCTGTTTTTCAGTGTGCTGATTGGATTCTTCATAATAATGATTTCAAACAATCAAAGTAGAGCAATGTCCATGGTATGAAGCTAGAAGACAAAGGGGAAGTCCAGGACCTACTGAGAGTGCCATATCATATTCCAGAAAATATGTCAAGACAGGAAGTGTGGTTTATTAAATGTAAAGGCACAGGTTGATGAGAGCTATGTGAACTGTTTGATTTAAACCATTAAACTATCCAACTGAGTTTTGATTCAGCCTGTGATATGCTCAAATTTCCTCCCATCCCCATAATTTTTTTGTGACAATCAGAGCAGTTCATTCCATTGACAGCTCTTGGTATAATAGGTGTTGATCCTGGCTGGGGCCTTTTGTTTCTACCACGATATTAATAATAAGCAAGAATCCAGCTTTAATCTTTGGGCATTATCTAATGTCTATAAAAGACAGTGGTGGTTCTTTTCTTGATTTCTATGTGTGTTGGGTTGGCCTTTTTATCAGACTGGTATAAACGTAAGCCTGGTTAACTCAGCTAGGTGAGATAACCAAAGTCAAATGGTATCCATCTGTCACTCGGACTGACTGAACTAATCTTTGTGATCAGCATTGTTAGCTGAGTTTAACAAAAGCTATTTTCTTTTGGTTTCTCAGAGAGCACTGGTATTTTAGTTGAGTCCTCTGATCCACAGAAACAGTCAAGGGGAAAACAGAGGGGAAAAATAGATGTAGCTATTTCTCCTAGCCAGTGCTGGTTGACAAGTTTCCCTCCAAATTTTTCCCTCAAAAATTGAGTTTTCAACAAAATGAAAAATTTGCAGAGTCTCTGCTTCCCTCAGAAATGTTCCCTTTTTTGATAGAAAAACAAGAACTCAGAAAACCTTTAAAGTATTTTTCCACTAAAAAAGGTGACAAAAATTACTTTTTAAAAAAAATTTTCTGTTTTTTATGAAAACACCCCCAGCTATTTTCCATCCCACTGTCCTTCTAGACATTGTGTTTGACTCTGACAGGCAATGGACTGGTGTATTATTACATTGTGAAGATCTCCTGTTTACTGTTTACACACTATCTATAATTTGTCTCATAAAATAGGTGTATCCTAGTTTTAGCAATGAGAATTTCCCTCAAATCAAACTGCTTTGGTCACTGCAGAAGTGAGGTGAAATCTGTGAATGGCAAATTAAAAATATTACAGGGTCCCTTTGCACCCACTTGTCAAATGATTCTTCCCTGTGGTTATTAAGCAGCTCTTGTGCTGCATTAGGATGCAGCCCTGCAAGTCATACTGTTCTGGGAGAGGACTCCTTTTCCATGCTCTTTTGGCCAAGACTCCCAGGTGGGTAGGTCACTCACACACTTCCTTCCCTACTTTTTTAGAAGCTGCAGGTTGCTTAATTTCGTCAGGACAGGGCACCTTAAATTTCACAAATCACAGTGTAAAACCTCTTACAACCACAAGAGTTGTAATAAAACAAGACACATTAAGAATATAGAAAAATCAGATGAAAACAAAATAAACACATAGTATAACACAGCTAATAAGAAAGCTATCATTCTAGTCATTATAATCAATAAGAAATACTTTAAATTTCTGTAAGCCATTCTTTCTTCAGCTTCCGTTTTTCCTAATCCATTGGCAGGACAATATGTCAGAGACTCATTCTCTGATATCAGGTGCCTGATGTCACCTTCCTTCCCCCTCATACCTGACTTACATTTGAACTATACCTTCATTTCAGTTATTTATATAGTAAAAAAAAGGTGTCTATGTTATTGACCACAGTAAATTGCAGTGTCCACTATTGCTCCTTTCTGCTCAGTACTGATACAAGACTCCACTTTAGTGTCTAA
The DNA here is from genome assembly GCA_007922155.1 of Mesoclemmys tuberculata. Classification (NCBI taxonomy): domain Eukaryota; kingdom Metazoa; phylum Chordata; order Testudines; family Chelidae; genus Mesoclemmys; species Mesoclemmys tuberculata. The sequence continues at coordinate 45,309,044 of ML675616.1, read as the reverse complement.
TACAAAGTCTCATCTCCAACTTTACCCTGGTATAGTCTCATGGATCATCCAACTTCTACAGCTGTTCATATAAAAAGAATACTTTGTCTCTTTCAAGATAATCTACCACGTTACTCACCTTTGTCATGACAACTGCGCTTTTTTGGGCTTCTTTGGAAAAACTCAGTGCACTCACTCCTGAGATGTTGCACAATATAGCCAAATGAAAATGAGATGGCAGCATCTGGAAAACATGTCTCCATAGCTCTTTGATTTCCCTTGCTGAAGTTTGACATGTCTCCCTGTAAACTTCGCAATGAGGGGATTTCAAAGTCCTTTTAGACACAAGGTATGTCTGTATCTTGAAGAGTGAAAGCCAAAGTAAGAACATGGAAATGACAACTTAATGATACATTCTGAAAGTGACTCACCTTATTCAGTTAACATGAAGTTAAAGGAAAGGACCCGTTCCAAGTACTTTTTGTCTAGCAATGAACATATGTCTTTTATGAGCCATCATCAGATGCCATGTACAAGAACAATAAATGATAATTAGTACATTGTGTACTGAGGACCTGAGCAGCAAGGTTAGTGTCATTCAAATTCCCCCCCCCAGCCTTTCAGTTTCAATTAAATATATTTTTAAACACAGTTTTCATTGTTAATCATTCATTTTTATAGTATAAAAATCTTTTCCAGAAGGCTTGAGAAAGAGTTAGCCTGTGTCCAGTCTCTGTCCAATGAAGTGCTACCACATCTTGTTAAAAGAGTGTATTAAAACTACACTAAAACTAAGTTACATTGATTTTTCTCAGTACTTTGGTGGTGGGTGCAATACAAGGAATAGAATAGCACAGAGATGTGTATTTGTGTACACGGTTCAGATAGGCACTCATTTGCTCATCAAAACTTGCTGACTGCACTGGTTTTAGATAACATGCACACCTGTAATGAAAACTGATAGCTGATACCCAGTCTAGACATATAAGAAACAACTCAGTTGAGAAATTTTCTATCAGAAATGGGGAACAACAGCTATCAAATGTTGACTAAATATTACAGACTCATCCATATGTGGTTAATGGCCTTTTGAGCTTTTCTTTCCTATTAGGCAACATGGAGATCTGCTTAAAGATGATCTTTCTTCTCCATGCCTCTAAGTGGCATAAAACATCACAATCTACTCCAGCAGTTAAATTTAGAAGAATTAAACCCTGATTATATGTATTTATTAGGGGCATAAGAGAAAAATATTTATTATACAAAGAATGACAACACCTCACCTTTAAGCGGGAGGTAATTTGGCTGGCTGGCCAAATGAAAGGAATGGTGCTTTATGACTAGAGGTGGGGAAGGGAGGTCAAACTGCTAAAAATGAGATGAAGGGCCAGCGTGGCAATGCTGACTCATCCCCTGGCAAGCGGATGGGTGGAAGGGATTAAAAAGGGCAGTCTCATGTGTGAAGCCCACTTTTACATGGAGCAGGCTAGGCAGCAGCAGGGCTGATCTGACACAAGCACACACTTCAGCTCCCCTCCACGTGCACGCAGAAAGGAAGAGGCTCCCTTGCCAGGAGATAGGAGCAGTCACGAGGCAGCTCGGCTTGGATGCAGGATGCATTTGGGGCTTCCAAAGAGTACTGGCTTGCCAAAGCCTTGACGTTCGTATCACCTGATGACAGGAGATGAGGGTGGTGCTGTTAATAGAGGTGTAGGAGCAGCAACAGATTCAGGTTACATTGGGCGTGGACTACACGGTAATGAGATGCAAGTGGGTCCCTACTGCACGTTGTGTCAACGGGTGTAGATTGCAGAGACTTCGGGGAGGTGCAGAGTCTGGAGACTATTTGTCTCTTTGAGGCTTTTCATGGAAAAATTGGTGATGGACCTAGTGGGATATTAAATGGGCCAGGGCCAATCATAAACGCTGAATCAGCCTCATCTTTGGGGCACAAACCAGGAGGGAGGCTCATGGTTTTGCACTGCTACTACCAGCTAACTTTCAGTTGTTGCAACAGCTTAGGGCACCCACAGTGAGGGTCTGACTGGATGGTAAGTGATGCATAAGGAGGGCACAAGTTGGAGACATAGGTAATAGGCAGATGGGGCAACCGCTTGTGCTGGTGTGGGAGCCCTCAATGGAACCCATTCTGCTCTTATACTGTCAAGTTCTGTCCCAGGGAAGCTGGGGGACTACAGGGCAATGAAGGTGCCCCAATGGTCAATCCTGAATAAGGTGATGCTGGGGTGACTGACCTTGAGGGAGTTCACCTTCTCAGAGTTACTAGGGACAAAATCCCGAGAGGTGACTATGGGGCTATATTATCGCTATTGCTCAGGATGGTGTTGGCAGACAATACTCTGTGTCAGAGCAAGCAGAACAGAACAGGCCCAAGCTGCCAAAGGTAAATATAGTGTGGAAAAAATTGGGAGGGTGCCTTCTTCAGCTATGCAGGGTTAGTGCAGAGGCTTACCCATGGATAAGAGCCTTGTTTATACAGGTGGATCTGATCAGGCTGGCACACAGTATGTTCAAGGGCATGTTGTGGTTTTATTACAATGAGCAGTTTACATGGTGGGCGGCAACACAAATAGGGATCTGGGGGGACACGTTACATCACTCACTATGGCTGGAGTGGATGACACAGCGGGGACCTGGTGGCTGCTCTGATAGAAGACCCGAGCCACAACAGTGTTTGCTGGGCATTTAATGATAGTGGTTCATTTTTCACAACAGCCATAAGGGCAGGCCTGTTTGTAAACTACGTTTTGGGAAGCAGACAGCACATTCATGCCCAAGTGGGGAGGGAAGTGTCCCAGGGGAAAGAAGAATGGGGATTAAATCAAATGCCACCTGCAGGTGTGCAAGGGCACCATTACCAGTTAAGCTGGATGTGGTAAGGGTGCTCATGTGGCATTATCTTACCAAAACAGATGGGGATGGATTATTGTAAGGTTCAGACCCTCTTTATGGCACTACAAATAATGTGATATAAAAAAATGGCGTCATGGGCATGAATCTGCTATGTTATCAATAAAATGATTCCCCAGGAATTAATTAAGGGTTGATTGGCAATCATTTACATAATGGCCTGTACAAAACTTGCAGGAGTTCCCCTGTGAGGCTTGGTCCTCAGCTAGGCTTCAGGAGCCAACTGATTACTTCTTCACTTTTTCTGGGTTGCTACTGGCATAGCAGATGCCTTGTCATATTTTCAAATGCACAGGTTACAGGAACCAACACCAGGAATCTTGGGTTAAGATGGTTATCAGAGTAGTGTGGAGATCAGCTGGCTCTGCCCATATGGCAGAGCTATCAGACAAGTTTTAATGAATTCACACAATTACAGCCATGGAAAGACTGGTCACCAAGTGGTCCATTACAGATGAGAGGGTGCTGCAGTAGATGGTGTCACTGGCAACCTGTCAACTGGCATCAATAATCTAGAATTGCCTCCAGACTATTACGGTCATCAGTAGGCTAAATGGTTATCCATATCCATGCAGTGGTTTTAACCCTTAATAGCAATTTTTGGAGCTTTTGAGCTCAGCAGACTAGTCCCTGGATGCTGTAGGGGCTTTGTGGGGAGAGCACTTGGAACTGTAGGATGTACATTGGCAGAGACAAGCAAGATTATTAAACCGCCACAGTCAACAACTGATCATAGAGGCCAGGGAGAATCCGTTATCCTTCAAGAAGGTGGTGAGCCCGGTTCTGCCCCATGAAATTGGTTCCCATTCATTCGTAATCGAGGCAGTACAACTAGGTATAGGAGTGGAGGCAATTGGGTGTTGGCATTTGGAAGCATACAAAATGTGTGTGCAACCTTGGGTGGTGATTCAAAATTGTGTTGTGATTTCATTCCAGATGTTGGAAAAATGGCCATGTGGATGGTGGTGTGCATTTCACCACCTGGGTGAAAAAGCAAAGAGAACATGAGGTTCCCCTGCCAGGCGTTGGGCTGATTTGTTTTGGTCAACATAAAAGGGGGCAGTGGAAGATGTCTGGGAAACGGACTAGGTTTTGGGGCAGGCAGCAAAGCTAATTACTGGTGTCTCCTTGTGGCAGAGGGCTGGTGCAGGTACTCCATAGGAAAGGTATACAGGGATCGGATAAATGGCTTGGATACAGAAGTGTTCCTTAAAAGGAACGAAATGGGGATTGGGGGGGTTGGGGCTAGTAAGGTCCCAGCAATGGATTGGCTTGGGAACCTGGATGGAAAAAGCGGAAGAGCTGGCAGAATCCCTCCAAGTAATTATTAAATGAACATGACATTACCTTAACTGTATACTTTTAGTTGCCAGGTAGTTCAAGATATCTAATAATAAATTTGCAGTCTGATTAAAACTATAGCATATCTTCTGTCCTTTTGGTATAGCCGGACAAAATGTTTGGGGTGGATCAAAACAAATAACATTTCTCAGATGAACCTACCAATTTCTTTGGTATACAACACATGTGCATCTGATTTTTTTTGTATAAAATTGCAAGGGGCAGATTTTTATGCTTTACTGAAGTTTAGTAGCACTGTACCGCACAAGTAGTTCCATTTACTTCAACACAACCCCTCATGGAGTACGTACTGTTCATTGTGCATAAAGCTGTCAAAATCTGGGCCAAATTAAATTGCAAATAAAAGCTTTTCACACTATGACAACTGCATTCATGCATTTCATTTAATGCATATGTCAGGTAGTATAGACAAGCAACAGGTCAGGTAATGACCTTATGCCATCTGGAGCAAATTTCTTTTTACATACAAATCGTGTTATGTTAGATTCATGAACTCTAGTCACTTTGGTAACGGCCAGCCTGTTTACATAATTGATCATGGGAGCTGCCCTTGGGATCCCAGTGACTGTCAATTAAGATTTTTTTTCTTAATGCTACTGCATGTAGCTAGCTACAAGCAAAGACAGATGACATTGCTGCTTGAGGGTGAAAGGATTTGAAATGCATAAGAAATACTTCTGTAAGCTAGAGTGGAATATACAGAAGTAAATTGCTCTTTACATCAGCAATATAATATTTAGCTTCCTCAGCATTGATAGCCTGTAAATAAGTTAGATGAAACAATCTGCTGCAATTAGGAATGGTCATTTAGCTTTAGAAACTGGGACGTATTTTTCATGAAAAGCTTGCAAAGCTATTTTTGGAGTGGCACAATTAAATGGTTTTCACAGGCACTTCAGACAAACAGGGGGCATTAATGTTACCCATTTAATTAACTTTGTCTGCTGGTTTTTCTTGCATTGTTGCATATATGGAAAAATGAGAGCTGGACAATGGAAAATATTACCATCCAAGTGATCTCACATCTCCCTCAATAGATACTGCAATGATAACATGTCTCTTTTTTACATCCAGGGAGGGTTGTATTCAAATTTAAACTCCTACTTAGTGCAGATTGCAGCAACATTGTATATGCATATGTAAACCATAATTCAGCCATGTTTCACGTGACTGGGATGATTATGTGACTTATCTTCTTCATCCACAGAATGCCACATTAAAGTTTAAACCAAGATTTATCATTGACTGCAGGCACTCTATGCTCAGTGGAAATCAACCGGTACACAGATTTGGGAGCAGAAGGATTAACAAAAGCTTACTTTTTCAAAATAGCTGTTTAATACAAAAAGGAAAAGCTAGAACAAGAGCATGCATAAAACATAAATATTAGCACTTCATCTCTCGTTTACATGCAGTGGTACAGTTAATTATTGCTAGAGGGTATGCTTGAGCACAATTATAGAATAGGTACAGTAAATGGAGGAGCTAATAAATGAAAAGCAATACATTGATGATAAATACAAAGAAATAAACAAGAAGCAAGCGAGATGGAACCTGCATTCTTTATACGGGCAATCTTTCCACTGCTGTTAACGGCAATTTTGCTCAATTCTTGTTTTATAAGAAATAAAATAAATGTTCTATTCCTGTCATCCTTTCAAGTGTATAATATGCTGGACTGTTCTAATAAGCAGAGGTAGCCAAGATATCAGGAACAGTTTTCTAAGTTATTATAAATTATACAGTTAAAAATTATACAGTTAAAATTATAGGCCAACATTTTCAAAATTGGAAGCCTAAAGTTAGGCCTGTAAATCAACCATCAGACACCTACACAACTGGCCTATCCTCAGAAGAGCTTTCATTCAGCAACTGCCAAGTCACTCATCATAATACAAGCTAACTTTTTGTTTTCCATATTTTGTGCTAGATTATAGCATGTCAGCTCTTTGCTCTCTCTTCAGTTATGTTGTAATGCACAAAATCCTTTTATGATTTTTTTTTTTTGCAGGGGGAAAACGCTTATTGAAAAAAAACCCTTCAGACTTTGTCCCTTTTTGGCAATAATACAAATCCAGGTGCTTTTACTTATGTGTCTAAAGATTGATTTTAGTGGCCTAACTTTTAGCTTCTTGGTTTGAAAATGTAGATGATGGTAATGTCAGTGTAGAAGGTACCGTTTTTCTCACCAATGTATTGCCTATGAAATGCTTCCCTTTGAACACTTTATTATCTTGAGGTAAACATGGCATCTTATTTAATAAATAAATAGCAAGCGCTTAGATTATTTATTTTAATTAACTACCAAGTGTCAGTCCAGCATTTGTAGCATCTGTTATTATTTAATAATGTTAAACCACAACCAAATCTAAGGAAATTCTATCATTATATAACTCCTGAGAGGACAGAAGATCTTCTAAGGGAAACGCAGGAGAAAAATAAGCATTTGAACATCAAAGATGTGTTATTTATTATATATTCTAAGAGAATGAAAAATTGACTCCTTAAGCATGTATAATAGAATGACATGCTTTTTATATTTATTCAGAATATTTTTCTGCAACTGGAAATTGGACCAAGGTAACAAAACATTTCTTTTTGGATATTATAAATGTCTGTATTGTCTCCATGCCAAGAAAAGAAAACCTCTATCTCTCTTTTTCCATTTCAGCCTTTTCCTTTCTCAACAGCATACTAACTATCTACATTAATTAAGGGAATTATATAATTCCTGTTCAAGCACTGGCAAGTCTTGTAATATGCTAAACCTTTGATGAGGCCCATCAACTTTGATTGCTATGTAACAGTGTAGTTTTTCCCCCGGTAGCAAATTAGTTTTATTCACATAGTCACCTTTCATTCATGCAGCTAGAAATGGGTAAAACATGTATTTGAACCCATTCGAAAGCTTAAGGGCAGATTACTGGAAATAAACACTGCTCATCAGTTCAATATCTCCAATTTAGTTAATGGGCTGATGTTTAAAGAGCTGGAACAGCATCAGTGCTGAATGTGTGGGGTTTTTTTAAATTAATTGTCTGTACTTTTAAACCTTTTAGACCATAATTAAAGAGTTTGAATCTATATGCTAATTTTACAGTATATAGTTTAACATTTCCACCCAGTTAAAATTTGGTTGCATGTCATTTGAGCAAACCACTGTAGCTATTGAACAATTATTATACAATATCTAATAACAAAAATTTCCATGCTTAGTATATTCAGTCAGCATTCAATCTTGTAAGTCATGAGCATCCTTAAGCCCAATGAAGCCTTGCTCAACTCCTCATAAGAAATTCACTCTCGTGCAGAGAGTCAGGATGAAGTTTTTAGCCCACTTAAGCCCCTCTTAAAGACATCTGTGAGGCATTGGCCTTGAGCTGGTGCTCTACATAGGGTTGCATTTCACCGAAGAGTGTTCTGCACCGTGCAGGATTGAGCCTTTTGGGAAGGGTCCTTTCCATCTCTCTATCTTCCATGAGCGTATGATTCAGTAAATGGTGTAGCTCATTTCAGATGGTTTATTGATTTTTACACTGATACTGCGAAGAATACATAGCCATTAGTGTGGTTCCTTTAAAGTTGTTGTTGCATTTGCTGATCTGGGGGTTTGCAAAGCCATTATTTGGGCAATTTTTGCAGCTGGTGACTATGCCTGGGTGTCAGAGGATCTCAACTACCAGTAGTCAGAGGACATTGTTGCTGCCATTAGAAAGAGCCCCCAGACTTGCAGACAAGGCCAAAGTAGAGCTGATTTTTTTCCAAGGATGATTGGAGAGAAAAGCTGCCAAAGGAAGGCATATAAGAGCGGATTATAAATCCCTGGGAATGAGAGCAAATTAGGGTAGACCTGAGGGAGGACTTTTTAAAAGGACGTTGGGAAGGAAAAATAAGAGAAGGTGACACTATTGAAACTCTGGAGTAAAGACAGAGGGGAAAATATTAAAGATCCATTTTAAAGGTGCAGCGATTGAGGTTGGGTGGGGGAAGAGTAGGGATATAAAGTTAAGCCCTAGATTGGGGGTTGGAAAGGCCAGGCTGCACTGCATCCCCTGACAGTATGTTGTGGCACAGTATCCACCACGCATGTTCAGCTCATACTGAGTATGATGGTAACTGAGTCCTATAGAAAATGGCTTCTGTTGCCTTGCTTCAGCATAGCTCCTATATTAGCCAAAGTGGGGTGATGCCTGGACCCCATCTGCAATGCACAGAGGTCACCGTCTCCGCCTTGTTGTCCTCTTGCACAAGGCCCTCGACACCAGGATGAGTTCGCCTTTCACCTGTAAACTATTCGAAACATTGCTGGCACAATGGTGCATCTGTCAGGAGAATTGTAGGAGACTTTTTAAGGTACATGTTTGGGAGGAACAAGTTCAGCAATATCATCGTTGCATAGCACATAACTATTTGGTGCAGCATCTCATCTGAAAAGTGGGATTATGTGCCATAAAGGAAAGAGTCGTTTCCCTCTTTCTCACTGAAACCCACTCAGCACTAGCAAGCAAGCCTCCTGTGACTTGAGAGTTGTTTTTTTTTAATACCCTTATCTCTGCCCTTTGGACTAAGGCACCATGGCCCTCATGCATAAAGCAAGCTGGGAAACATTAACCTCTGCTCTAATATCTCGAGCAACAACAGATGAACACAGACCACAGACTAAGTAAAGAGAACCCTTGCTCAACAGAGTGAGGTGAAAAACTGATGACACTTCAGGGGGAGGGACGTGCGATCATTCAGGTTTTCAAACAATAATTCCGCCGCACATTAGCCCACTTTTAATGTTACTTCAGCATCACTAGGCCTAAGTTTTAGTTGCCTACAAAATCACCGGAATTCACAAAGCCTGAATTAGGCACCCAGGCTCCATATAAAATGAATGGGGAGAGATAGGCACCTGAGAATGGGATTCACATTATCCTAGGTAGCTCCCCACCTCAGCTGGCAAATGGAGGAAGTGCGTCCAAAACATTGTCTTTCTCAGGGAACGCAGTGCCTAAATCTGGGCTCCAGGGAGGCACCTATCTCTCGGTGGGATTTTCTGTTGCAAATCCTCTTTTGGAAAGAGGCACCTATGCTGTTTTTCTCAGGCCAACTACCTCCTTCCTAAGTTTAGCCTACTGGTTAGGGTAATACCCTGGGATGTGGTGGGGGGAAAAAAACCCATTTCAAGTTCTTCATCTACCTGAGGGGGGAGAAAAGATTTGAACTGAGCTCTGCTACCTCTCAGGTAAGTGCCCCACAGTCTGGTGGTTAGGGCATTCACTTAAGAGGTGGCAGATCTTGATTCACATTCCTTCTCCCCCTCAGCCAGAGAGGAGACTTGTACTAGGTGTCACCTACATCCCAGTGGAGTACCTTAAACACTGAGCTAAAAGTTATGAGAAGGAAGTGCTTCATCTCAGCCATTTTGTGTGAATTTGCCTAGAGGGGCTCTGACCATTCCTACTAGATCAGGCCCTGCAGGAGACAGGCAGAAGAATACCACACTTTCCCTGGTTCATGCTTCACTCTGGGTTTAGGCATCTCGATGCCAAGCATGAGGCATCAACCATATGCACAGTGGCAAAAACAGGCAGAGAGAACTTTTACTGCAAAGATGCCTAAAGAGGCACTTAGGCACCTAAGTCTTTTTGTGCATCTACCCTTATGCGGTCCTTAGCACAGCTTGTTGACATGGCTCAACAAGGTTTTTTTTTGTTTTTTTTTTGGTTCTTTGTACTCCTGTTCTCTCCTATATAGTGTGTTCCTAAGACGCTTTTCTCATCTCTACAATGTAATGTAAACTATCTGACTAACGTATATGGTCCAGGGCAAAATGTCTTCAGCCTAATTTAAACAGTTATGTGAAAAAAAGAGATTAGTTTGGAGAGAAAAGAAAAATCTGGTCTTAAAATCATTATCTCCTTGAATACTCTCAGAAAGGGGAAAAAAATCTGTCACTAAAGTATGTAATTAATTCTTGCAGGAAAAAACTGTGATAGCAAAAGCTAGTTTTTAAGACAGACACCTTAATTTGCCTGCTCTGATAAGTTCAAATGGAAGCTCAATGATTCCTCTGAGTAATATGAAAAGGTTCCAGGAATGTGCTGGCAGATGGTTGGGGGGAAATGGGGGCCAACCTTAGGTTTTCTATCCCTTTGACAGATCTCTGAGTTACTTTGTGGTAACTCATCCTGTAAAATTACAGTCATATGAAAAGCTAGTATAGTCTCCAAGTATACTGTGGTGGGTTCTGTATATCTTAATGAGAATGATCTGACACTTTTAATTACAAAGTGGGGTTCTAAAATAGGTTTTTAACTCTTATTGTCTTACAAGGCAGAAACATTTTAAATTACTACCATTTAAAGGACCAAATACTCTTAGTTTTCTCCATAGCTGAAAATATTCCAGGATCATTTACATTCAAGGAGTGCTAATCCTGTGTCCAATTTGTCTTGGGGGGAGGTGGGATCAGCTCACATCCAGTACAGTTGATTTAAAGAAGGAGATGAAATCTGAAGTCTATCCCAATTAATCCTTCAAAGCATAAGGTGTGGAATGGATTTTAAAAGTTATAATAGAATGGGACTGCAATTCCCTTTGCTTACATGGTCTTCAGGAGAACTGTTTGTAAAGATCACTGCATGGCCTTTAATTTACCCAGTGACCCTTTCAAATTCTGGCAGGAGGAGGAAATCTTGATAATTGTTTAAATAAAGTTCAAGGCATGTTTAAAGGTTCAAAAGCAGAGGTTTCCATCCTAGTCATAATGCTGTCAGTCTTCATGAGCGCCTTTATTTTAAATGTTACCTTTTATATTTTTAGGTTTGATAGTTCTTGCCCTTTGGAGACTTAACAATCTTTGCACTGAAAATGAAACCCTGGAAACAGCCATCCTAACACCTGGTCTTCAGCATCTACGATGTTAGCATAGTCTCCGCTGGACATTTCCGGGGAATAATTTGTCAATGGTTTTGTCAATAGTACCATGGTCACATGTTAAAATAATGTCTTGTTAATGGCTAAGTGACAAGCTTTTTCATTTTTCCCAAAGCAAATATGTACAGTCTGAAACATATGCTTGGCACTTATGTATCTTTGCCTGGTCATCAGTACCATGTATCCTGCACCCAAATGGCTCAGCAGTCCGGTTTGTAATGTCCAACTTTGCAGAAGCAATTTTTCTAACCATTGCTAGGTCTACCCATTTGGCAAGCAAGTTTTGCATCAAAGCTTTATTTCCCAAAGAATTCTTACAGCAATTAATAATTTCTTAATGAAAGAAACTACAGCTAGAGTTTCCAGGATTTTCTACAAATGGCTTCTGAAAGACGTAGATGTTGGGATATCAAAAGACTAGCAATCTGACATGTGACCAGACTGCCCCAAACTCTTTGGGCTCCATCAGCTGTATTCTCATGGTATAAGCCATCATGGTTATAATTATATTAATTGGTTGCATTTATATAGCATTTTTCATCTACATAGCTCAAAAACGGTGCAATACTTTCCTACTTTTAGTCGTGAGATTAAAATCCACTCGTGATTGTGAGGTGCTCAGATGCTATGGTTATGAGAGTCAGATACATCTAGCTTCTTCCATTTTACAAATGGAGATAACTGACCCACTCAGTGGGTGAGCCTAAAATTTTCAAATGCTACTGAACTGTCCACCACTTGAAAAACATCTGCTGATAGACTTTTCATATACTGTGGCTGAAAACAAGGATTAGGCAAGTATGTATATGGATAATGAGAACATCCACATTTACATTAGAAAGGATGAAAAATAAATAAGGGATTTAAACTTTCATGCCTAAAAGCATATGACTAACATTATCAACGGTTGGAAAGAAACTTCCCCTATGGGCAAGTTATTTCATAATTGTTCATTATAGGGAACATAAGGTACTGACTACCAGCTGAACCAGTGAGTTAATTCATTCCTAGGTCCCTTTCAGGAGCAAGCTACATTCATAATGAAGGGTTGAATGAGAGAAAAAGGAAATAAATTTCTTTAATTATAGTCTCATGAAAAGCAGGTTCAAGTAGTATATGCAGCCCTTACATCTTTAGGCATCAAAGCACTTTAGCACAATTTGGTAACAATTTGTATGATGAGCTCCTATAATAATCAACTCTGTAAGGCTATGGGGAATGTTAAAAAAACAAATTTATGTCAATTGCTTCATTTATTAATTGAAGTATATTTAAGAAAGATCCTGAAGGTGATATATAGCAGCCCCCAAACGATGTACCATTCAATTTTAAAGTCAATTAGAAAAATATGGGGAAAGTTAGACATTAAATAAAATGCTGAGCCATTTGTGGCTGGCTTAAAGAATAATGTGCAGTTTCAGCATGACTTCAACTAGTTAGCTAAAAATTAAAATGTTTTCTCAGCCCTCAGGTTTTTTTTTCCAACGGTATTATTAAAATAGCCTGGTATTTGGAAATAGCTGCTGTTTTATTAAAAAAATATGTAAAAGTCCAAGTTTTGAAATGGTAAAAGATAGTAAAATGGGCCATAAAAATATTTAAAATTTCATCAAAAACCAATTTTGGACAGGAAAAATTGCTTTCATACTGACAATGGTCATCATGCAAATATCCGCTTAAAAGGCTCTTGAATGACAGCGCTGATGTAACGCAGTGGTTGACCTACCTTGCAAGATAGTATAGTTGCATGAAAAGCAAAACATAAAAATCCTTCATTGCTTAACAGGGAAGGGTGAGAACATCAACTCCAGGCAACACACCCAGGCACGGGTAGGTTTCAAAATTTGATATCAGATTTACTACACCATTCAGTAACACATGACCAAAGGCTCCAAATTCCTGTATGTACACCGACCTCAAGTTGCTCCCACCAGCATCTAGCCTCTTTCCACATGCTAAAGCTCAAGCCTTAAAGCACTTAATCACACAATTAAAGTGTTGGACCCAGCCTTCTAAGACATGTTTAGCTGAGGCCTCCATCTAGTGTAAGCGCAGTTATTTCTGGATGATGGCCTTGTCTTAAGCCCTCTACTGTGACAGCAGATGCATTATTACGTTTTATATTACATTACATTGTAAAATGGTATATTGATATAGACAGCGTACTACTGACCAGCAACATTTCTTTCCTTCAGCAAATTGTCATAAAGTGCTTGAGACGTCTGCAATACAGCTTAAGTGAACTACTCAGAAGGCTGAATAGTCTTGCAGTTAAGGACCTGAGAACCAAGAACTCTTGGTTCAGTTTCCAGGTCTGTCATAGACATTCTCTGTGCCCTTGAGCAAGTATTTAATAGGCCACAAGATGCAACAGTGGCTAGTGACAGGATGGATTAGTAATTTTTCTGTGTCTAAAATATTAGCAATCTGTATTTGGTAAGTATGCATAACAGTACCTTTCATATACTGGGGAAGGAGACATTCAGGGTGATAGCCTAGGACCAAAGGGGAGTAGTGGGTTTGTGCCAGCAGCCTAGCCAACCCGTGGCTAGGTTCTGACTCCATGCACTTACAGTATGTGACCTACATGAGTTATTCCTTCTGTAGTTTGTTTCTGAAAGCTAGAGAGCGAGAACGCTGTTTGCACAGAGCTTACACTCTTTATGAATTTTTCTAGGGAAGATGAAGTTAAAAAAAAAAAGTGAAAGACAAATCAAAGACAAATATTCAGCGCAACAGTAACTGATTTTCCCATTCCTGTTTAGCATAAGCATAGATTGTAGTGTACCATTCATAGTTTATATGTAGGTGACATGGGCTCTGTTGCCTGACAGGTGAGTCCATTAGTATCAATGCATCAGAAACTAGATGGCATTAGAGTAAACTATTATTTACTAAAGTACAGGGTATTGCTCCTGGTCCCTACATTTCCTCTTTTAGTGAGGCACTGAACTCCTACCTCTGTGTGACATCTTCCTGTAGCATTTACAGGGCTCAGCCCTGCACACATGGTGCTTTGTGAAATGCTATTCTAGGCTACTAAATTTTGTTGCTACATTTCTATCTGTTACAGGAAACATGAATGTAAGAGGGAGCTTGTTCTTCCTGCTCCTATAATTAATGTCTCTTTGTTGCAGGGAACTCCAGAAAGACTAATTAAGAGTGCCAGTACACACAAGATTGGCCCTTCATTGCACCTGCTCTCCAGTTTCTTTATTTCTCCCTTTAGTGTGTTGATGCATTATGGCTTTATATCATTTCACTCTGTCAGCCTCAGACATTGTTACTCATGTTTGCCAGTAGAACCAATGCCCGGTTAGCTTCACTGGTGTGCCCTGTCTGTCACTCTGAAATCCAGAACTCAGCACCAGGCCAGAGTAGCAGTGCTGCATAAGGGGGAGATGCACAGAGGAGGAGTAATCCATTGCTGAAGTAACCTAGTCAGGGCACGTATCTGGCTCCCTATACAGAAAGACACTAGGATCTACATAGTGGTGAGCGCTGTCACCTGGCCATGCCTCACCCCTCTCTTGTGCAGCAGGTTTGCATTGGTTCCAATGCAGAGCCTGCCATAGTCAGAGAGGAGGGAGTTGGCTGGGCTTGTCCCTACGGGCCAAAGCAGTCATGAAGTCCATGAGCGTTTTGCCATTAACGCCAATGAGATGAGGACCTGACCCTCAATTATCATGAATCTCTCAATCCAGGTGGAGCAGGTAACACATACAATATTACGACAGGGAAAGAAAAATACTTTTTTTATAGCTGAGTATGTGCTATAACTGCTGCTGCCTTGTCTGCTGTGTGTGGCTTTGCTGAACCTGTACATTCAGTTAAACGAAATGAGTGACTTTAAGTGGCCTTATTTGCAGTTTTGTATCATGCTGTGAATGATCTCTGGTCATCAGCTGCATTATGACATAGAGAAATATATCACCCACATTAATCTGATGGGAAGATATAGCAAAGCATTTTTTTCTTGAAAGAACTTTTTTTGCTGATCCAACAAGGTTGATATACTGAAGACCAAATATTTTCAGCTCTTTCATTTGAGTGTGAATGTTGTTGTTGAATTGTGTTGGTCCAAGAAGATGGTATATGAGGCACCAAGCTCACAGATGGGTCTGTGCACGTTGAGTCTTCAACCTGTGATGTGTCCCATTGAAATGAATGCAATCCCCTATAGGTGCAAGTGTCTGCCTGCACAAAGTCAGTTCTATAATTGGGACTTAAGTTTACTAAATACCAAGAGGTTTTGAAGCATATCATATTTGAGTCTATGGGCCAGAATTTACTTTACTCTTTGCTCAGTTTGCTCTATCCCCTAAATCTCTCCCAGCTCCATGCTGTCTTCCTGTCATTCTCTCCTACTCTTTTCTTTTGGAAGAATAAGCTTGCAAGCCGAAGGAACCTTATCAAATTTTCTTGTTGCTGTGCAACTGAGACACCTTAGACAGGTGTCTCTACCCAACTTGATTTGAGATATTATAATTAAAATAATAATCATGGAGCTTTTCGGAAATTAAAAGGGCTTGACAACTGTTGACAACTGCCTGGCATTGCTGAAGAATGGATGTTAGTGAACCAAAAGGACTAACAGAATTCTGTCAATCTGTCAATATATGTGAGAGCTGTGCCTACTTGTTACCCAAGAGAAGGATAAGGATGGAGGGAAATGAACTGGAGGAAAGGGAAGAATGACAGACCTAGACTGACATCAGAGATAGAGTTCATTTAATATGTTCTGGTTTTGTTTATTTTATTTGTTTACCCCTTCCCCCACATTTTTCTTTCACGTGTGTCCTTGTCTCCCAAATGAATTATAGATGTGGCAAATTCTTTGAATCCACTCTAGTTTTCTTGATTCATCTGTGAAAGGATTACAAATCAATATTTTCAGTTTCCCTAAAGAAATCCAAATATTCAAAGATTTACTGAAATTAACACTGAAGCAACCCACATTGGTTTTATTGAAGAAGCTTTAGAGGAAGGAAAGGGATCTTGTCCAGATTTATGGTGCTCAGAGATACCAAGTGCTGGGAGCCATAATAAGTAGATGGGATAGATAACTAATAGGTAGATTTAGCAGTGGTGGAAACTGCTGAATAATCTATATAGAATAGAATAGATAGCTTCAATCCTCTCAGAAGTTCAGTATAGCACAAAAACCCAACACCAGGCCTAGTTTCACCTTGGTTTGGATTCTGATGGGAAAGGTTGCAAAACTCTGGGATAGATGTGTCCACTGTTGAATCCTTCTCAATATTATCCCATCTGAAGTAAAATTCAATAAGTATGAAATGAAGATGGCTCATACCGATCTGTGATTGAAAATGTGTCACTCGTCAGTGGAAATCAGTCAGGCCTCTTCACAGATAATGTGGCCTATGAAAACTTTCTTGTGCATTAGTAGAAGAATGTATTTATAATATAAAAGGAACTTTGTACATATTTCCAAATAAATGTGGCACTCAATATTAACACTGAATGATTTTACTTTAAGTGGAGTGGATTTTGTGTAGATGCTGTGGTGTAATGTGTATTTATATTTTGTTTGGAGCTCTGTCTCAACAAATGGATAGAAAAGGAGTACTTATATTAAATATTAGTGAAAAATAAATTAACAATAATATGTGTTCAATTTAATAATAAAAACAACGAGCTGCGTTAAATGAAAAAGAAAATCACTGGGTTAAAGATGCATTTTTATTCTTTTTTGACATATCACAGAAATGCGTTTTTCAATATTAACAATCATAGTGCAATCCAAAATGTTACGTTATGAGTAAATGCTTCTACATATTCAGACTTAACTGAAATGATGAAGTACTGGATTGACTTCACATATTCAACAAAATATTAATTTTCAAGGATATGTCATGCTGCTAAAGAAACAAATCAAAAGCAAAAGATTAAAACATTTTATAGACTGTTATAATAATGTCTTATCAACAGGAGCAGTGGAACAGACAATGGCTCATACATTTTACTGTTTTTGGAAAATTGAACATTGGAAAACTCCACAATTCAAGAATAATTACGACACGCCAAAATAATGCACCATGTGATGTTAAATATTGAAGAAAAGCTTTAGATTTAAAGGGACACCTTAACATAAAGGACTTGGTGCTGCAGCAGTATCTGTTAAAGTACATTTGGCATTTTTATTTGTGGTGTTACACCATCAACCCCTCTTGTTGCTTAATCCTAGCTTCAATATTTTGTTTCCCCATCATGTACATGTTGGTCATTCTTGATCACTCTGAAGCGGTGTACGTTCTGGAGGCAGCATGGATTGTAACTTCTGCCAGCGCTTTGGAGGCCACAGAATATGGGTAGCACGAGCATGTAAAAGTCCAAGAGAAACCTGCACCAACAACAGAAACCACAGACATTAATAAAATGTAACAAGATTTTTTGGGGGGAGGATAGGATGGGAGAAAGCATGTAGTGCACGATTTTATGAGAGACGTAAGGAAATACAAAGTCAAGAATTTAGAACCTTACTGACTTGTGCTACAAACATAATAGAAGAGAAAAGTAAATGCTATTTGCAAAAGACCTTAAAAGACTTATTGGACAGTCTTTAATGCTCTGAGTCTTGACAATTACTTACAAATTTTATAATGCAAAAGCAGTTTTCCCATACAACATTTATGTTTAATCAGAATGCACTTTGGATGCCTCGTAGGCTCTTTACTATTAACCCAATATAACTACAGACACGGATCTTCAATTCTACCTCACTACTTATGACAAAAAGGAATTCTTTGAATAAGAAGGTAATTCAACATTTTAAGCAAATAGAAACCAAACAGACCCCTAGGAATATCTTCAGCTAATTCTCCTGATTTAATTTCATAGGATTAATGTATATGCACCAATCTATCTCTTCTATATAATCAAATCACTGAAGTTTAAGTGGCCTATATCTAATTCCATATTTTGTAGCTTGATTAAGCAGGTGCTGAGTTACTTGAATATAATTTGGTTAGTTAACAATCCACTGTATCTAACAGAATTCAAAGCAGATCACCGGAATTACTGTGTGAGATCTTATTTCACCTGATGAATGCGTTGGACCACTGCAGGTTTCCTTTTATGTTAAGGTGGAAGACAACTAAGTCCAAGCTTCTGAACGGTCATTGTTGGCAAGCTCGTTTTTGATAGACTCCCTACATTTTTATTTCAGTATTGCGCTGGTTCTGGATAGCTTGTTGAGTATTTGGGGCATGCAGGTATTCTCTATTTTAAGGATCCCACTGACTGAA
Organism: Mesoclemmys tuberculata; assembly: GCA_007922155.1. Taxonomy (NCBI): domain Eukaryota; kingdom Metazoa; phylum Chordata; order Testudines; family Chelidae; genus Mesoclemmys; species Mesoclemmys tuberculata. The sequence goes on along the minus strand of ML675616.1, from coordinate 45,290,580 downwards.
GTTCTGATGCCCTGGTATACCTTTACCTGGGGAACAGTCTCTCCCTCTGGATCCTTCCCAGTTTCTTCCTTTAAGCTATTCCTGTTGTCTCTGGGGTTGCATTGCCCTTATGTGCCTTTTCTCCTCAGGGCATCTTCCTCCTGAGTACACTCCCTAACTGAGGGCAGGCAGCCTGTTTTCTAGAGTGCAGATGCTCCTCTACAAAATGAACCTTAAACACTCACCTAGGGCAATCAATTGCTCCCAGATGGTTTTTAGAGGGCTGCCATGGGCAAGCTAGGCCTTGACGCTCCTTAAAGGGCCAATTGCCCCATGACATTGACAAAATGTCATGTCCTGAAAATTACTTCTGACCATCTCCTGACTTGTTTTAAGAAACAAAACCACTTCCCAATAAAGCTGATTTATAGGAGAATATGATGAGTAGTATCCTCTGTTAAATAGGCATTTCTGAAAAAGGGCTGGATTGGAGGACTCTTTATTAAATGGCAAATGAAACTGAAATCAGGACTCCTTTACCCTGGAGTCCAAAGGCTGGCTACAAAGGCACCTTTACTTGTATCTTCAACAAAGACTTACAGTTATTTTTGCATGTGTATATATATGTGTGTGTGTGTAGCCTATGAAGAACAGAAACCTGCAGTCAACATGGCTGATAAAGAAACTGGGGCTGCATAGGGAAATAATTAGATTGTTCTTGGAGAACGCTCTTGCTTGCGTTAAGAAGAAAAGTTCCATCAAGGCCACAAAAGGGCAGAGGATGAATTGAAAGAATTGGGAGAACAGATTTCTCCTCATTAAGATAAAATAATGAGCTTAACACATGGGGAAAAGAGAAATAATTCCCACACTCTTAGGCATTATTCTCTTCTGAGTTAGGCTGTTGAAAATGAGGAGTGACTCCACTGCAGTCAATGACGCTACCTTGTTGTAAAACTGATTTAAGTAAAAAAGAGAGACTTGGGTCTTTATTTTTAGAGTCTTGGAGCAAAATCATTTATAGCCAACAAAAGCTGCTGGCAACCTACATTTCTAAGCGAGCATTTAGATTTCAACATTATGATCTGATTATTATTTTTGTTGTGGAAACAACCACCACCAAAATTAATTTCTGTTGAGGCATTAATTCTTTAATTCTTCTGAATATTTAATTGACCAACTGAGATGTCATTTTTGTTCACATAGATATTCTACCTGCAAAACACGTTTTGAATGAAGAATACTGTTTTGACATTGCTAGTGTGCTAAAAGCACATTTCTTGGAAGTCAGTGCCATGGTTAGCACGTTAATTGTCTGGAGGGCTGATTGTTTTGGCACTCTACTGGTGATGGAAGTATTTGGGCTCAATACTGCTCTCTGCTGTGGTGTTCAAAATGGTTTTGTCCCAGATACACAAAATGGATTCTGGATACACATTCTACGTACATTTATTCACGTAGATGGGTCTTATATCACAAATTCTTCCTCTTCCTCTTACGTTACTCTCTCACCCTAGATTATGAGCCCCTCTTCCCCCACATATTGCTGTCAACTCATTCTCCCATAGCTTTGGGAGGAGAGGCTCTAGGTTCCATCTCCCAGTCAATGGGAGTCATGTATCTTCAAATCCCACCCAGATTCAAAGTTTGCAGAGCCTGAATAACTGTAGGAGGCTTTAGTGTGTATCAGTAGCCCAGAAGTTCTGGGGGAACTACAGTTCTCAGCCTTAGTTAAAAAACTAAAGACAAAGACTGATTTTGTGGCCCAGGCAAGATGCCAGAAGCAGCTCTGTTAAGTGAGATATTCCCAGTTTTCTGGGATCCCTATCCATTGTCCTACATTCAATCACATCATTGTCCTACATTGTCCTACTCTCCATTCTGCTGCTCCTGCTTCCACTCCTCACTCTTTATCTCATGCCTCCATTTTACTTGTATTGTTCACGCTCCCCCTTGACTTCCTTCCATGTCTTCTGCTGCTTTACTCCGTCAATCCCTGGATGCTGCCATTGGGTCTTGAACAGCAGAGATTCTGGTTTCTATATCAAAACAGGAGGTGAAAAAGAAGAGCACTAGGGAACAGAGCTTAACTGAGACACTCCAGCGAGGAAACAAGAAGATGGTCCTCACAGCAACTTCTTTATTGCTAATACACATGGGCAGTTGATTTGCTCACATGGAGCAATATAGAAGTAAAGAGAAATGCACAATCAGAAGAAAGAGCAGAATTACCCATGTACCTCTACAGCATACAATTGCTTTTTGACCGCTGACTACTTATGTTTTAGGGCCCTATTATAATTATACTAAAGATTCCAATAGAATGGAATGGAAATCTTGGATTGTCCACTTTCTATCACAAGGTAGCTAACCACAAGCACAAAATCGCAAGTATAACAAGAATTGCTCAGCATTAATCTTGCACATTGTTCTCTTATTAAACTGTATTTGAAGAAGAAAAGTTTAATGAGAATGTACTTCTTCATGAGAAACACTAATTAAAAACACTAACTGTGACTGATCTTGTTTTATCATTTTTAAGCCTGTAAGAATTTTAGTCTTTTCAATTTGTGTTTTGTCTTTTAGTCTTGTTAATATGTATTCACTCTGTGTGAAGCCTGTAGAACGCCATCGGCAGAAATGAACTATAAATTCTTTTAAAATAAAACCAGAAAGAAATAATACCACATTAAAAATGCCACAGGTTATATGGTATGTGAGAAATTCCATCAACACTTAGAAACCAACATTTTAAAAGCATATGCCAACCTCTGACTCTGATGTGTCTCTCTTGTTTTAACCACTCAACTTGAGTTATATTCTACCTGTATGCCACAGGCATTCCAAGTGCTTCAAAACAATGATAAACAAAGCACAAAGAATAAAATTCACCCAAGTTTGGAACAAATATAACAATAAGATCAATCAAAGTTGGTGTTTCTAATTAGGGTTTCTTTTCCCTGAAATAGTATATTCTCATTAAACACCTTTTCTGCAAATGCAGCTTAATAATGGAGCAACATGCAGGTCCAACTCTATGGAATGCTTGCTACATTTTACATTTTCTGCTCATGGTTAGTTACCTTGTGACAGGCAGTGGACAATTTGGGATCCTTTTTTGATCTTTTAGATTTGTTTATCTATTTGGGGTCCATATTCAGGCTCAGCATTTTCCTGGACAAATCCTGGACCTCACATTAATGCACAAAGTGGCCTTAAAGTACCCCTAAAAGAGAAAGGGAAAATTCCCTCAGTATGGAGAAATCCTGGGCTAGTGTAAGGTTGGCATACCTGGGCCCGTCCTCCAATGGCATTTTGGGGCCATTTGGGCCACCGAGGAGATGTTTCAGAGTTGGGCTAGAATGTTGTTATGCAGTTTGCTGATCTCCGTCCAGCAGGAAGGTCCGTAAGAAATTATTCTAGCCATCATTAATTAGTTGTATCCAATGTTGTTGTAGTTGTGTTGGCCCCATTAGAGAGACAAGGTGGGTGCAGTAATATATTTTATTGTACTGTAATACACTCAAAATCACCTTCGCCAAACAAGGACACTCCACCAGAAAAGTAGATCACATCATAGAACCACGCCATCCAAATATCCTGCCTTATTACAGAAATAAAATCACCTCTGACCACACAGCCATAGTTGTCACCTACCTTCCCACACTGCAACCCATATGGGGTATCATCAAACAACTACAACCCCTATTCAATGGGGATTGCATCCTGAAAGAAATCTTTCCTGAATCCACTCTTCTGGCCTTCAAACAACCCCCAGCCTCTGTAACTCATGATGAGAAGCGAGCTCTCCACAGTCCAGGACACACCAACTCAAAGTGGCACCAGACCCTGCCAGAACAGGAGATGCAAAACTAGCAGACATATTTGGACTGTTACAATGATCAATTCACCCTGCAACACACCTTTCAAGATTCATGACCTACATATGCCTATCACAACATGTGGTGTACCTCTTCAAGTGTGCTAAATACCCCAATAACAATGTTACTTTGGTGAAACCAAACAATCACTACACTCTCAAATGAACTCACACAGGAAAATGATAAAAGACAAAAACACCCCATCAATTTTCAAAAAGTGATCACTCTATATCTGACCTATCAGACCTCATCCTCAAAGGAAACCTGCACAACACTTTTAAATGACGAGCCTGGGCACTTAAATTCAGAACTTTGCTAGATATTAAAAGTCATGGTCTTAAGTGAGACACTGGATCTATCATAGAATCATAGAATATTAAAGTCGGAAGGAACCTCAGGAGGTCATCTAGTCCAACCCCCTGCTCAAAGCAGGACTATCCTCAGCTAAATCATCCCCATGAGGGTTTTGTCAAGTCGCAGCTTAAAAACCTCTAAAGATGGAGATGCCACCATCTCCCTAGGTAACCCATTCCAATGGTTCACCACCCTCCTAGTGAAAATTTTTTTCCTAATGTCCAACCTAGACCTCCTCCACTGCAACTTAAGACTGTTGCTCCTTGTTCTGTCATCTGCCACCACTGAAAACAGCCTAGCTCCATCCATCCTGGAACCCCCTTTCAGGTAGTTAAAGGCTGTTATCAAATCCCCCCTCATTCTTCTCTTCTGCAGACTAAACAGGCGTAGTTCTTTCAGCCTCTCCTCATAAGTCTTGTGCTCCAGCCCCCTTATCATTTTTGTTGCCCTCCACTGGACTCTCTCCAACTAGTCCACATCCTTTTTGTAGTGGGGGGCTCAAACTGGACACAATACTCCAAATGTGGCCTCACCAATGCCGAATAGAGGGGAAAAATCACTTCCTGCAATCTGCTGGCAATGCTCTTCCTAATGCAGCCCAATATGACATTAGCCTTCTTGGCAGTGAGGGCACACTGCTGACTCATATTCAGCTTCTTATATGAATTTATAATCCACTAATTCCTTCTTTTTGTCCTATAACTATAGGAGTATTCAGCTTGAATGGTCCCTTATAATACATGCTCACTCCTTAAAATAAACTATCTGTTCCACCTTGTATTTAGCTGTGACACACTGAGTACCTTTCCCAGACCTAAAGAAGAGCTCTGTGTAGCTCAAAAGCTTGTCTCTCTCACCGACAGAAGTTGGTCGAATAAAAGTTATTACCTCACCCACCTTGTCTCTATCGTAATTTAGAGCAGACATGTAGCTATTCTAATTTATGCCCTCAGGATTAGGCGAGGCATAAAGGTGGTTTACAATCACTTTTACCTCCTCTACATAGCTCACCTGAGCATAAGCCCTTTGTTACACAAGTCCTGGAAGGCTGTGTATACCACATGAAACTGACACTGGTATGAAAAGGGGAACATTTTTTTTCCGACTCCAGAAAAAATTCAGCCCCAAAGGTGAATTCTTCAGAAAGTTATGGAGCAACTGAAAACAAGATCTTAGAAAGGAAACACTTAGGCAACTAGCTAGTTTTCCAGGTATAATACTAATCAAAATGTATTGTGCAGAATAGCTGTGTATTGAATCAGATTGTTTGTCTTTAAGAAAGGCTATTACACTGGGGTTTGCTATTAGATTGTAAGTGTAAAACTGTCTCAGAGTATTTTCTCAGTAAATTAGCCTTGTCAAAAAAATCCATAGTTTAACAGAAAGTAAACTGCTATTACATTTCATTTTCTTTGTATTGCTGAACTTTGAATCAACCTCTCGCAAGTGTAGCAGCAGGAGCAAGGCTCAATAAAAATAAAATCCTGTGGATTAACATAGTATCCCAGAGAAACCACTTCTTCCAGTTGAAGTATCTGTGATAATGAATAAGAGCAGAAGCACATGTTGATCTTCTTTCATGCATGTAAGAAACATACCAAGGTGAGAACGAGGAAATTATTTTATTTAAAAAACACACAGCATCTCAGAATATTTATTTTAACATGAGCCCACTGGCTGTTATTGCTGCAAGATGCTACTTTGTTTATCAAAATAAAAATGGGGTAAGCTTGTTTCAACTATAATAAGAAAGGCAACATACTGACAACTTCAGTCATTCTCCCCATGCTTCCCCAGCTCCTACAAGTCAAACCTAATGGAGCCATCAACTCACGAACAAAAGCTTGTAGCCCATTAATTTTGTTACTACGGGATTTGTTAGTATTCTAGATGGAGCATGAGCTCCAACTGCAGATAAAGTGTCACATAAGTGTTTCCATTCCAAGATCCTATGGTAGATTCAAACAAGGATTCAGCTGGAGTTCCCAATATTCCAACGTGATCATTTTAATTAAAAACAAACAAACAAACAAAACACATACACAGAGGAATGGTATAGTCATAATAATTATTATATGCATTTCAGACTGGCATTCTGCAGTGCAATATAAAGAGTTTTTATTCTGAGAACCAGTTTTAGCACATGCAGATGGATAAATACACACACAAAATGCTGTATATGTATTTTATGAGTGTGTGTACGTGCATGCATTTATATCCATATATATATCCATATCTATCTATCTAACTATCTATCTATATATATATGAGAGTTCAAAATCTATTCAAAATGCTAAGACCAATTCTCAGAAAGGATAAAATTCATAGTATGGCATAGAATACCTATTTGAAATTTGTAGAACAATTGTACCGATGCCATTCCAATGTGGTTATGCAAATTAAGATGTTCATATCAGAATAGGTGGGCACTCACTGAATTCTTAATAAGGTTCATATTCTTGACTTTATCCATAAAGAGTAGTGAATTTAGTATCAAAATAAGTGTTCTCTTCTTAGTCTTACTCAGAGCTAGATTAAGCCTGAGTAATAAAAGGTGTAAAACAAGGATTTTTTATTTATCAAATTATTATAAATTTCATACGTAAATGAACATATTACAGGAGAGAGAGAGAGCTTGGTTAACTTTCTCATCACTTACATTCCTAACAGTATCAAAGTACTGTAGATTTAAGGAAATTGAGCAGTATACAGGATTTTCACCCCAGTTTCATAAAGAAAGCAGCTATGAATGCCGATGACTGAATTACATACACTAACAAAAAGGCCTAGCACATACATGTCTATGAGTTGACCTCTGACTGAATACACTGAATTCTTGGAATTGTCAAGGATATGTTATTGAGAGAAGAGTGATAGCTAGTAATGTTCTTTTTCCATTTCTTCCTCTGTCTTTTCAGAAGGTTAATTTACAGCATTTTACTGCTAGTCTTTTATCTTCAAAAAGTGTAACTTTCTTAGAAATTATTCGTAAGATTCTTCCTTGCTTATGATTAACGGAACCATTGTGCCAAATAGGCCTACTGAAAGATTTATAAACCATTATACTATTTATACATTTAAAAAAATGTAGCCCAAAGAGTTGCAAAAATTAAGACAGAATTTGTTTCAATGTACAGCATGATATGCTTGCTTGCTGCATATACCAGAAAGTTGTTCATTTATTAGTTTAGAACTGCTTAATATTTCACTGACTAATGCCTAAAGAGGGGTGTCACTATGTGATGTTATTCAACAGAAGAGCTGAATTTATTAGTAGTCTTCATGAAGCAGCTGCAGATTAAAAGCTAGTATTTCTGCATTTCAATAATGTAAAGAATTGGTAATGTAAGTGGAGGAAATTGTCATTACAACACATTTGTTATCTTCAAATAGAATGTAGCAGATACATCCAAAGTCTGTATATATTAATTATTCAGAAATGCATGCAAATTTTGAACATTCTATGTGAATTCCAGGCAAGCGTACTTTTCCCCCAGTACATTCTGAGTGTGTCAGTTTTAGGGATATTTTTCACCTGATTATACTGCTATTGATTGTATAACATTGTCTTCCTTGATTGAACACTCCACTTAAAAATACTACACATTACACAGGAAGTTGACTAATATATTTAGTCTGCTGCATGTCACTAATTTAGGGCTTAATTATGCCATTTAGGCATGACATAGTAAGGACCAGTGTGGAATACTGCTGTCCTCCAGGAAGCACAGGAAAAATAGCTTTTGGAGCTCCTGGGCACAGAAAAGCTGTGCACCCACCCATTGCATCATTCCTTTATAGGAAGGGCTTATTACCCCTGCTGGCTGGTGCTTGGGACACGAGGCAGGTAGGATATAGGCCCATGGTTTCACCTCCCTTTGTGACGGTGTGTGCATCCAAGGGAATAGAAATAGAGCTGTTACCACACTCTTTAGAGTCCAGAGACTGTCATTCTGTCTGGCCTATATGCAGACTGTACAAGGTGGAAGAGGCTCCTTACATCCTTTGCTTCCAGGGCCCAAGCATAATTTTTTCCAGCCCAGTACAAACTTGTAGCATGGGCCCCCTCCCAAACCCATAACACAATCCCTCATCCCATACAATGTCATGAGCCAGGAAAAAACTTTGAATTCTGTAATTACTGTTACATATTCTACTTTTCTGAAAAATGCTCCCCCCCTTTTGCTATTTTTGTTTAACATAACACCCAGCCTAAGACTCCTACAAGTTTGCTGACTATTTTGTAACTTTTTGGTCATAATAAAGGTATTGTATCCTGTCAATGTCTTGATTTTTTTATTCTAATGGACCAAGGTGTCTGCAAACATTTTATAATTAGGCCAATTAACTTTAAAGCTTTATTTTACTGGCCTTTTTCATTGCAAAATCATGATTTGGCCCCCCAAAGTCAATTTCTCTTGCAAGTTCACACTCAATAGACAAGATAGCGAGGTGGCTTAACCGTTCTTGCCCCATCGTAGAACACCTGCAGTTTCTGATGTGTGCTAGCTTGCTGAAACTTCTTTCAGCTTCTGCCACAGTCACTGGCAGTGTGCAAAATATCCGTAGGGCTATACACATTTCACTGAAAATTATTTGCAATTGATTTTTGTAAAACTTATTTAATAAGATAAGATAATATTCTTTTCCAAAAGTAGACTTGAAGATATTTTTCAGATGCAACTGTCACGCGGGCTGCATTAGGAGGGGGGGG
>ML675616.1:45195199-45276652 GCA_007922155.1 Mesoclemmys tuberculata | reverse complement strand
GCATTATCAGTGGGCTACCCTGGGCACGGACGGGTTACAGCAACATTTCACAAGGAAAATTCTCAGAAATATCTGTAGGATAATTGTGAAGAAGACATTTAGAAGCTTCTTCCAGTTCCCCAGGCTCCAGTGTCTCATATTTTAGGACTGAACAGAATGTCAAACAAATATTATTGAATCTGTGCTCTAAGATCTGGACAATAGATACAGGGAAAGAAGTTTCTATAAATATCCTCAGGCATGATCTATAATTTAGACTCAATTTTTTCCCCATGGTAATGGGGGTTGCAGCCTGGGCCAGGCCTTCCAGGGCCTCCGGACCCCAGCAAAGTGTATCCTTTTGCCCTGCCGCCCCACTTCTTCATGTGTGGGCCCTGTCTGCTTCCACTGTGAAGTCACACAAGTGCCAGGCAGAGTTTGGCTCTTCAAAAACCAGTCTTTAGTGTGAATGTTCCAGAGTTGAGTAAATTGGTCAAAATACAAATCAGGTTTTCATTGAGTTTTTAAAAAATAGATGGGGAGTTACATTTCAGGGTTAATTTTCACATGAACCCTCCAAAAAAATCTGAGATCTGGATCTTATTCACCCAGGCTCAGACCTTATGCCTCAATGATGATATTTTGCCCCCCCACATGCTATGTTATACATTAGTTAGTAAGCAAATTTTCCTGTTTACGAGGGGCTAGCAGGAGATGTCCTGCAGCACCATTCCAGCAAGATATATTTTAATATTGATACATTTATTCTTTTTTCTTTAAAGGCAGAAGAAAAAAAGATTAAAGTTTCCCCTGCCAGTCTCTAAGTAATCTTGACAATATTTAAACATCCTAGTCTTATGGTTTACAAGCCCTCCATTTTGCCTACCCTTTCACCCGCACCCAGCAATGATCAGGCAAAACAAACCATCTAACCCACCACGCAGCACACTCATAACTCTCTAACCAGCTCAAAAGCCAAGGAGAATAAATGGGCTCTGCTACGTGCCCTAATGAGCAAGAGATACTGGCTATTTCATACCAAAGTGGGGAAGTCTTTTAGTTACGCTGGTCTCAAGCCATTTGTGACTTTACTGGGCAAAATTAACATCTTAACTCAATCCAAAACCAACAGGCAGATGGGTGCTTCTATGATCTGCATTATTTTAAAACACTTCCACGAAGATACAAACTGTAGAATTGCACACCAGCATGGCTTGCTGGATTATTTCAAACTCTAGCCCCATGCAGAGTGCTCTCATTTATTCTTATTTTTAAAACAAGCCAGGACGTATCCAAAGCTCCACTTAAACTGATCCACGTAAAATCACGTACAACATTAAACAATACAATAAAGCACCCCAGTAAGCATCATCCCTTAAGCTTCACCCATAATTTAACAAGCAAATCAGCAGCCCACTTCCTCTGTGCTGACAATCTGCCCAAAAGCCCAGGGAAGTATATAGGCCTTACAACTCACCCTGAGTGGCAACAAATTATGACTATTTAGGACCAAGGAGAGGAGTGAATTTCAGTGTTAAAGGACCTTTGATGGACAACATCCTGCATGTTGCTTGATCTGTTTTATACTTCAGTGCTCCAACTTGAATGATTCCACCGATGATAACTGCGTATGGCATGGGAGAGAGAAAGCCTCTAGTAGATAGGTCCCAAGCCATTTAGCTTGTTTCACTACCTCACATTCTACCTGGAAGTTAACTGTAAATCCTACCGTTCTGCAATCTAACCCTCAGGTGACAAAGACATAGATGATGTTAGCTAGGTTCACATCCAAAGAAACTTACAACCTCCTAGATATATATAAATGGAAAAATCCATTCTGAGCATTACTATTACCTGATCAGGGCCCTAAGTTCCTGACTGGGATTTCTAGGCAGTAGTGCAATATAACAGCAGTAACAACTTTACGTATGAAATCCTGAACGATGACACCATAATTTATTTCCTTTGATATGACAGTACTAAGCAGTAGCTAGAGGAGCTAGTTCAAGAAGACATGTGTTAATAAAAAACATGTGTGATCATGGAGATTTTATGCTTATTAGTTAAAACAAATTGGAAAAGCACGTTTATGATAGTGCAGCTTTTCCCTGGTAAGAAAGGAGCTTTTCAAAAGGCAGGTGAATTGTTTTAAAATTTTCAAAAGAAAGCATTTACAGGTTGCAGCAAACATATCTGTAATCATACTCATAATTTTCCCAGTTCTTTTGTATCATGCAAGTTCACCTTTTTTAGACTGACATGAATCATATTCTCTGGATATTGGTATCAGAATCAATTTGATTTTCTCTTCCTTGACAGGAAAAAACCCACTCAGTAGACCATTCCACTTAGTTAAATCTTTCAAAAAGCTCTACTGTGCAGCTTGTTTATATTTCCTCATATAATGACATATACAAGCAGTGTGGCTTACAGAAAACATGCTGTTGAAAAGCAATAGGGAAGCAGATATTTGATGGGTAGCTAGGATATCAAAGTGTCATTAGATAGCCGCATGGTATATTATAAAAATTGTAAAAGACTTTCTGATATAGGTCTCTGTGTGAAGATGCCCACAGCTCATCGAAAATGGTAAATTCTACCAAAATCATTTGCAGCGCATATATACTCTCACTGAGCTGAAAGATTTACAGGGAGAGACATAAATATGCTTAATAGCTATTTGATTTTTCTTCCTCATAGCTAAAATAGTCAGCTCAAAAGAGTGTTTAAATACTTTGAAGGATGATTAGATGCGGGGAAGGGTAAAGAAGAAATTAACCTTCTTACATCCTCTCCGACTATCATTGAGCAAAAAAGACCCTTCTCCCATTCAGGGATCCAGTGGAAGGTAGCAAAGGGACTGGTGAAGATGAAATCTCCTCGCTCAGGATTTGAGCCCCAATGTATGAGTGCAGAGCCCAGCCAAATTGAAGTGCACCATGCTAAGACACCTTTCTATGCTTGTTGAGCAGGGGAGTTACATTTGGCATAATAACAGTTCTAGTGTATGTTTTTGACTAGAAATACAGGGGGCAAATACATCCCTTGCTCAACTCCAGATACAGTCAATGTTCAGATACTACATTACCTGGCAAGCTAGATTGCCTCATGGTACCCTAACTTTTACATACCCACATATTCTATCAGTGAAGGCTGATAAGGAAGGATATTGCATTCCCTTGATATTTTACTCGGTAGTCTTTAAGGGCAGAAATTATCATTACTTATTCATTTCATTTCCATATAAGAAGTTAAACTTTACATAATGATCCCTTCTATTTCATAAGCCTTGGCAGTAATAGAATATTTCCTATTATAAATGAGAAATGCACATATAGTGTCAGGGTTACACAGGGCGAGTCTTAGGCACCTTTGCAGACCCGCTCAAGTGTACCCCTCAACTGACATGCTCAGCTTCCTTCTCCTCTCACAAATGGTACACCATGGTCCAGCCACCCTTGGACTGGATCGCTTGGTTACAGACCACTGTTTCCAAACCATGTAAACGTGCTAGGTCCAACTGTATTTGGCACCTGCAAGGAAATTTCTCTCCATGAGCCTGTGGCCATTGGCTGATTAAAATGACTCAAAACAGTTTTATCAAAACAAATGTCTTATTTATTCGCCCAAAGGTAAATAACAGACATTGAAGAGGGATAAAACAACAAAGGCTCATATGCCTGGGTCTCACCTAAACCTTAGTCTTTTCTTTACATTTTTTGGTATATCCCAATGAGCCCAGACACCTTACTTTTGGGCTGAAAAAAAAAAACCCTGCGCTGCCACATTCTGGCAGTGTGTCTCTGTTGTTCTCACCTCCAGCAGTTGCTGCCCATTCCCCATTTTCTGAACTAGGCAGCAGAGTTTAATAGTTTAGTGTCTCTTTGAACCTAGGGACATTAGGCTCTGACCTTGGGAAAATAAATGTGTTAACCTGGCTGGAGCCAGGTAGTATGCATTTCCTGATTAACAGTGCCCACTTTTCACTAAAGACCCTTGATACTCATTCTGGAGGTATCTTATCTCAATTGTTGTTTCATTTCTTATTTGTTCTCCCTAACTACATTCTTTGCTTTAACCTTGTGGAGTCAAATGGAGTAGCATCATGCAGGTAGACTGAGAAACATGCTCTACGCAAAAAATAATGTGGATATCTCCCTCCTCCATATATTGTAATTGTATTTAATCTACCACCTTGTCTTAAAAAGCTATGTTTATCTCACTGAGATATTAGGGGCTGCTCTTGATCCACTCAGGGAGAGCTGTACACCTTTTCCAGTGGAAGACTAATGAATTCAGTTATTTATATAGTTAATAAATACTCTATTGTAATTACACTTGTGCAAATAAAGCCCCTGTTCAGCAAAGCACTTAATCATGTGCTTAACTTGAAACACATGAATAATCTCATCCTATTCATCAAAGCACTTAAGCACATTTTTACAGTTAAGCAAGATAAAATAAATCAATTTTACATTCTGGTTCTGAGCTGACGGGATCTTAATTTGTTAACCTCTTAAATCACTAAATTTCTCAGTATTTACATATATTTGAAGAAATTGTGCTCTTGAGTTATTTATATGGGGAAAGGATTAGCACATTTATAAGCTGAAAGACCCACATATCTGTACTTCCTGATGCAGTTATGCTGTAAACCATCACCACTTCTTGTGAAAGTATCAACTAAATCAAAATGAATTTTAAATATTTGACTTACTAACTAACACAAACCTATGCGATATGTACTTGCCTCGGGCAGGTATAAAACTCAGAAGTTATTTTGCATCTTAGTATTTTGGGACTTGAAATCACATTTCAGATCAACAACAGACTGCATATCCATCACTATTTCTCCAACGACTGGAGATCTAATAGCCGCTGAGAAATTAGCTGAGGAGACAGCAGCAATGAGATGCATAGACCACATGATCAGATAAATGTTCATTATTCTGCTGTAGAAAAAAAAGATCAGGGCTCCTATATATTCACTGTGTTGTTTTATAGTGCTTCAGAGAACTTGAGAGACTTACAAATAAAACAGATCACAAAATGATCCACATATTAAAATTAAGATGCTTTTGAGACCACCTTGTATAGTACACAGATCTCCCAGTCAGAAGTCCTAGAATCATGACAGCTGTACTTCAAGTATGGGGGGAGCAACTACAGCTGAAACTGCTGCTCTCTTAATGGAGGTGTGCAGAGCTATTTGTAGGGGGACTCCTGTCCTTCAGCTGCTAAACATCTTTGCTTTGGACATTTGGTCCTTGGTAAAGACTGCGTTTTCACAGTGATGTTTTTGTGATTTTTCTGTTTCTGTTGGGTTATTGTAGGAAGACCCCTGAAAAGGCAAACTAGCCACAAAAGCTTCTGTATAATAAATAGCAGCAAGTGTTCTGTGCTTCACTATAACTCATTCACTTGCTGTCTTTTTAGTCTCCAGTATGTAAGGGGTCACAGTCAGCCAGAGGTGAATGAGAAGTAGCCTTCTCTTCAGAAGTCTCACACCAGATGATGTTAGACTCCCTTAATTCACTTGAAGAAAGAAGAATTGGAAGCATATGCACCTTGTGTTTCCAGACTTGAGGATATAGCTTTAACCTTTGAGGAGGAACTACATACTGTGAGTCAAAATCTTGCCACTTTAAATAACGAAGATGAAAAGGTTAAGCGTGTATCTTTTGATAGAAAAAAAATGTGTTCTTTACAAGAACTGAAGGAAAACCAGGCCAAGGGCAAGAATCTGAGGGGAGCTGGAATTAAGTAAGATGTAGATAGAATCAAAACTTTGGATGGGATTTCAGAGTTGCTTGATTTTTTATTAAATTTTTACTTTGATCACTTTCTGAAGATAGAGAAAATCTACTGTCCCTATTGCAGGATTGAAATAGGGGGACTCACGCTCTGAAAAGGACAACACAGCACAAGGGGAATGAACTGAGCAATAACAAGCCCTAAATTCTGCAATAACCATCCCTAAAAGTCCACTGTGAGAACTGCCAAATTCTGCATCAACATTAATTTATTCCACCCCTATCAAACAGTTTCTTTCCCATCCCCCCCCATCCCCACACAACTACTTCTCACAGACATCTAGTTTGTCAAGGATTCTTGTTGACAGTGATTATTTCTGAGTATGGTTATGTGACATGCTGTATCCCATGTACACCCTTAGGGTGTGGTTTATGTATCATTCATGGCTTGAATAGATCCGGGCCAACACAAAGCAAAGTGAGAGTTCATACAGGAACAATAGACTGGCCTGAACACCTGATAGGGTGACACTCATTTGACTCACTGCTGGACACGACTCATCACCTGACCCCAGGGGGTGATGAGGAAACATGTCAAAGGCAGAGGCGTTTTTGTCTCTGGAGCTCTCCCTTGCATACCATCTATGAAGCAACATCAAGCAACTGACAGACTGCCCAAAAGGGGCAAGGGGAAGGGACCTGGCTGAAGGAGTCAGCTCAGCCAGCCTGTGTGGCAAGATAGCATCAAAGACTGAAAGGCTACTGACGTGTTAAGTTTAGTTTAGAATGTGATTTGTTTTATTTCTTCCTGATCAGTCTGACTCACATCATTCTGTTTTATAATCACTTAAAATCTTCTTAATAAACCTATTGCTTATTTTATCTAAAGCAGTGCATGTGGTTTGAGTGTGTACAGAGACTTCATTTAGAGTGACAAAGCAGGTGCATGTAAATTTCATTGATAAATGGACTAATCTATGAGCTTGCGGAGTTCAATAGGAAGCACTGAACTCTCTAAGGCGGCAGTTCCTGGCGTTACATTGGGACTGGGGATTTCTGCTCATGGCCATTCTACTGCAGAATC
The DNA here is from genome assembly GCA_007922155.1 of Mesoclemmys tuberculata. Lineage (NCBI taxonomy): Eukaryota > Metazoa > Chordata > Testudines > Chelidae > Mesoclemmys > Mesoclemmys tuberculata. The sequence continues at coordinate 45,269,836 of ML675616.1, read as the reverse complement.
CCACGAATGGCTGGCCAAAAGCGCTCACTCCCTAATACAGGAGCTGTTTATCTGCAAGAGACTGTGAGTGAACTGAGCCCGGAGTGGGCGATTCACACAGCAGGGCATGTGCAAGATGGGCTCTAGGAGTGAGGGACTGGGGTGATATACCAGTCCAGACTGCAGAGGGGAATGTCACAGGTTATTTTTCACTATGCTCTCCAGTCACCGTGGCTCCATTCCCTGAGTCACCAATCCTGTCATGTTATCCTAGAAGCCCAGCTTAGAAACTCCTTCCCACAGGTGTGCCAGGACAGAAGGCGACATGTAGCTGTTGACCAGGACAAGCAGGCAAATTAATGACTGACATCTAGGATTGGTTTAAATGGCATCCTACAACTTCATTAATTATACCTTAGGGATGGGCACTACACTGCCCTCAGCCTGCTCTCATGACCCGGTTTTTAATTTGTTCCAGTGTGAGTTATAGGGCTTTAGTAACAAACTAAACAAATAACTCAGGGTAGACCCTCCTTGGGTCTACCTTGCAGGCTCAGCTCTATTGTGTAAACGTTTCCCCTTCTACCACTTAAATAAAGGGGAGAAAGTGATAGAAGAACCTCAGTTTGCAAAGGCTTCAGGCTACTCTCCTGTGAGCGCAAGGTCCAATTGTACTATCCCAGTGCTCAATTGCCCCTGGGAGCTGGCCCTTTTAGCCTTTGTCTGCACTTCAAATGGACCCCACATTGCAACAAGGCAGTAATTTTAACAGCATTATATGAACTTTGAATCTTAGCATTTCTACCCAACTGTGCCTCCAAGAGTCTGTGAGGAAGGTAAGAAACCCACCAGACCACATGCCAATTTGGTCCCAGGTGAACAATTCTTTCCTTTTCCCTAAAAACAGCCAACTGTTCAGAGCCGTGGTCTCATAAGCAGTACAGCTCCTAATCTACTTCTAAGGGGAGGGAGGGAAGGGCAGCTAACCAGAAAGAAAAGTGGCTTTTTGAAAAACCTGGGCTAGCTTAAATAGGCCAGCGGGCACCCCGCAGGCAATTAGCTGGCTCTATCCCCCGCTTTGCACAGCCAATGGCTAAGCGGAGAACCAAAGGAAGGAGGGAATGGGGAAGGACAGTCCCTCCCCCCTTTCCTGCTACACATGCATTTTGGACTTTTCTCATTCCCTGCTGTCCAGTCAAAGGTCCCCCTCTGCTAAAGGAGGTGAAGAGTAGCCTCAGTGGCTTCCAGGCTTCCTGGACCTTGGCTGCTACATTGTTCCCTGGGCAGTACAGCTCACCAACCTACACTTCTAGGTTTCCCCACTCCCTAGGAGAGCTGGAGTCCAGCTCTAGCTCCCTGACCCTTGGCTGGCTGGCTCCACGGAACAGTGCAGGGAACATCCACTGTAAACCACTTAGCTCCCCTTTGTGGGGAAAGCTGGAGAACAAGCTGCCATTGCAGGCAGGTCAAGCTGAGCAGTGAATCAGAAGACAAAATACCAGTATCTGGCAGCAACCAAATGGTAATTATGTGGCATCCTGGAAAAATACTAAATTCTATGGCCACAGAATTACATAATATACAGGGCCTTGACTGATATGACTGGGGCAGGGCGCACCTTCAAAGCTACTGTTTCCAGCTCTCTGCAGACTCAGGCAGGTACCTGACCCCTGTTTTTTCTCAGATGGCATTTTCAGGGTTGCCACCTCAGCCATAAAGGTTAACTTTTTTTTAAGCTGAGGTTCAGCAGCACAAGCCTGTGGCAAGGGATGAATTCTGCAGCCGTGTAATCAAGGAATACTACAGCCTTTCTTCTAACAAGTAACCAGAGCAGAAATTTACACATTTCAGGCACAAGGAATGTAGTTGATCTTTCTCAGAAAAAAAACAAACTTTAATTCGATTTTTAAAAAGCTGACATTATAAAACTATTCATTTTATGCTAAACAAATCAATTTATCCTAGCTATCTCCTTATGATAAAGTACATAGAAGTGTGACGTGCCATGGAGCCTAAACTATAGTTACAACCAACACCTCCACCATCAGAAGCTACTTATTAATGAAAAGCCTAAAGTAACTTGTTGAAACACATGAACCTACCTGACATAAGCAGACCCCTTCTCTGAAAAAGTCAAGGTTTTCCTCAAAACTAACATAAAGACTTTAAAAAAACCCAAACAAAATAAAAATAATTACAGGTATTATCTACAGTACTTTGTATCTCCTGCAGTCATTTACATTAGCGCAAAGTGTGTGTAAAATGCTACCACTCTGATTTGATGTAGGGATCCGTACAAGGAATAGAGCAACAGACAACCAGACCCTATATGTGAAATCTCCAGCATATCAAGCCTTGCCTTTGTTGTTCTATTGAATTTATGACTGCTACACAATAAAAGTTCATTCAATCTGATGAATATCATTTGAGATTTGTTACTTAGAATCCAGGCAAAAATAAGACTCATATTTAGCAGCAGCTCTTTAGGAGGCTTAAAAATATCAAAACAGGAAGATACGCTCATTAGAACTTTTTGTAAATAATTTAAAATGATATCTTATAAATAATTCATGATTGGATCTTATAGCCATGTCAGGAATAGTCTTCACACATGTCATATTATTTTTTGCTTAATATATTGCCCCAGTTAATAACCAAAAAGTGACTTGTGTTGTTTATTCACTTACAAAAAATATTTTGTTAAGACAGAGTTAATGTTGCTGCCTTCTGCTCCCTTTAGCCTTCCAGAATATGAGACATTGGCACCATAAACTCAACCAGGAAATGCTCATTTCAGGTCCCATAGCATATCCCTTGCAGGGTGTTAAAATATAAGAAAACCAGGAAGTGCATAGTTAAGGTAGCACTTGCCACACAATACATTCATACACCCTTCATTCTGCCCCTCATTAGGATGCCAGCACTGGAGACACAGTGTAATGATACTGGGCGAACTAGTTATCACACTGCACCAATCAGGAATTTACAAGTTTCTCATGACATTGGCCCATTAGAGCCTTTTAAGAGTTTGGATTCTGAAAACCCCCTCAGCCTTCAACGTTTGGGGAAATTTTGATTTAATCCCATCTCTAGAATATTTTCATTCAGAAATATAATGCACTTTATTCTTCATAACCAAGTTGCTTAGAATGAGAAAAGCTATAAAATATATATGCAGATAATAAATATTAGAGTTACGTCTGTAATGACTGATTTAAATTTTTGTCTAGTTTACAGAAAAGATACTTCATAATTGTTAATGGTGTATGAATATATTGAAATAAGAACAAATACATCAAATATTAAAATAAAAACAATGTTCTGATTGTTTAACTAAGCATACCAGCAGTAAAGAAAGTAAAAGTTAAAAATGGCATTAAATATACACATAGATGTGTAGGGTTTTTCTTCTCTTGTTGATTGTGATTATAATCCATAATGGGGACTGTTTTCTGCAGTTTTAAAAAATAGCAATTCCAAAGAATAACTCCTATGGCTGCTGGTCTAAATTCTAATCCTATCCTGATGAAAAAAAACTACTTACAGCCAAAAATATATTCCTGTGTACTTTTAGAATAGTGGTGTAACTTTACAGATGAAATGTCACCTCGAACTGTGAATTTCCTAATCTCTTCATTTAGAACACAATTTTAACATTAAGGGCCAGAGTCCGCCAACCTCACACTTACCTGGCACACAATCCCATTGAACTCATAGAATTAAGGTGCTATTCACCATGTGCAAGGACATCAAAATCTGGCCCGAAATATATAATGTTTTGGATTTAATATTCTTTCAAGAAAGAAAGGTTTATGGAAAATTATAAAACATGCATCTGTCCAACCCGACCTGATGAATCCTACAAGTTTCAACAGTTAATACATGGTAAGACTTAACAGTACCATTACCTCCAAGTGGACAATGGTACAGCATTGCGCTGCATTTTGCTTTTGACCAAGGCTATTCTTTTCAGTGGGTATAATAGCTAACAATACCACACCATGTCATGACATCTCCAGGAAACATGACATTTTTCAGAAAGGGATTTATGGAATTTACTAGTATATAATGACTTTTTTAAATGATCCTTACTGAAGTTTTGTGAACTTAGCTTTAGAAATAAACATGAGAGAAGGACCTCACTGGAATGCTAGGTTTTGACAGTTTCATCAACATTTTTTCCAAAACTTTTTAGGTTTCACAGTAAAACTTTGAAAGCCATGAAATCTTTTTATCAGCATACTAAATCCATGTTTCCGATCATAGAGAATTAAAAAAAACCTATGCTTCTCTACCATAAAAAACCTTTGTTATTCAAACAATGGGAAGAAGAAAAAGACACGGAAGACATCAGTGTGTCCACTAATATGTGATCCAAATGGGAGCTAGTTCCTCGGAGACAGTTGACTGAGGCCTCTACTGTACCGTAATGCAGACTACTGTGACACATAGATTGCACTAAAAAAATGCACCATGAGCCTGATTTCGTGACCACTAGATTCAATGGGAATCGTTTCATTTACTTCAATGGGCACTGAATCCCTAGTCTGATAAAGCAAAGGGGAAGACTCTCACCAACATCAATGGGAGCTGGCTCAGGCCCATATTTTAAGTATTCAGGGGTACATATCCATGGGGGCAGGAGGAAGTTAGGCAAAATGACTATTTATTGTTGCCACCCAAGGTTCATGCATTCTTTTGCCATTTTTCTGATTTAGTTCAATGTGATTCAAATTTGATTGAACTTAGGGTGTGTAGTGTTAATATGCCTTCTTTTAAGCAGCTGACTAAATCAACTGATTACATCCATGAATCACCCTATCTCACCCAAGAATCGGAGAGTTACTGACCTTTTGGAAGGCTAATAGACTATGTACGGTAAGATTCCTGAGTTCCAAAGGTGGTATAATTCCAGCCATCAAGGGTGGTGGGGAAAAAAGCAGATCCACTGTGTGGAAAAGTGAAATCTTTGGTCTGGAATTTAAATACTCTTTGTTGAACTGTTCTGATCCCTAATATATAAACTGGGAAATGCAGTGATCATTGGATAACGGTATTCTGATCATTTGGCGAAAGCCAGAATACTTGGATCTGAATTAGGGTTAGGTGAGAGCTCAGGCTTCAGATTTGAGGCCAAATAAAGGCTCGTATTTGAATTCTGATGGTAGCTCCATTCCTGAGTGATGGAAACCCTGAGAGTTCTGCTCTTCTAACGAGAGCCTACCACGTTGGGAACTCAATCCTAGGTTGACAGAAATATTTTAATTTTCCCATAACAAAAGTTATCTGGTTAGGAGATGTGAAATAGAGAAAAGACATCACGTGGCATAAAAAAATGGACAAGTTGGCTTCATTTGACAAAAAACTTGATCTCAAACCTACTGAAGTCAATGGCAAAGCTCCTGTGGACTTCACTGGTGCAGGATCAGTGCACAATCTCCATGCACTATGTCTACACTGTAAAGAAAAACCTGTGGCACCATGTCTCAGAGACTGGGTCAACTGACTTGTGTTGCAGGGCTAAAAAAATAGTAGCATATGTGTTTCCACTTGGTCTGGATCCCAGGCTCTGAAACCTGATGGGGTGTACGTCTGTTTGTCTCTCAGTGCCCGAGCTCCGCCCAACTGGGAACACCTACACTGCTATTTTTAGCTCTGCAGCCTGAGCCCGACCCAATTGATTTAAGCTCTGAAGCTCAGTGCTGTGGGTTTTTCTTTGCAGTGTAGACATGTGCTAATATTACATTTCTCAGCCTCATTAATAATTTGTTTTTCCTCAGAAAAAGTATAACAAAAGTCCTCCTTTTTATAGTGCAAAGTTAGAAGAGAATAACACCACCTGCGGATACATCATCAAGGCTCGGTTGGTTTTTTTTCAAATCTGAGTGCCTTCAACTAGAGAAAAAAGGTTTCCAAATACAATTCATTAAATGCCATTATATCAGATGACGGTTCGGAGAGTGAGGAAGTATGAGAATAGTAAATCCATAGTCCCTTGAGGTAATCACATAAAATGTGTCTAAGGAACACATTTGTTATACCTGGTTGTGTGGCTTTAAAATCTTTACTCAGGAAACAACGCGGCTTGGTGGTAGAGCTGCCCCCACCACAGCCATCACAAAAGCATTGCTGTACACTGATCAGAATTATCTGTCTATGTTCTGTGCCATGGTAACATATTATTATTAAAAATAGAGCTGGCTGCTATAAGGGTTGCATCAAAGATACTCATTTTTACTGGTGTCAAGACAACTCCATTTAAGAACAAAGGAATTACTAGCCATAAGTAAATCCCAAAATATCTCTTTTTACATTGTTGGCTTGATCTGAATGTCTAGTGTTTCTTTTTTTACTTTTCATTACATGTGCAATAAATATTCTACGTTTTGTCTAAGAGCCCAATCCTGAACTGTCACTCAGTCATGCTAACTACCTGCTGAATTGCCGATTGAACAAGTTTTATGTAAGTACTTCAAGATTGGGATCTAAAAATGAAACCAAGCAATCCACAGCCAAATCATCAGACGGCAAAGACATCAGAACTACTTGTCTGTACTGCTGGGCCTGGGAGATAAGAGAGGGAATTGTAAGAGAATGCCACAGGTTGGGGTGCCTGGGTGCACCAACTCAGCAAGAGTGCAGGTGCCCAGCCTCAGGGATGGGGAGGATTCTGAATATCCAGCTCCCATGTTAGTCCCACATGAAAAAATCCAGAAAAATGGAACTAAAATAGCAAATACAAGATTCCATCAGTAACTGCTCCAAGGTAAGAAATGATTGATGTAGAATGAGCATAATACAAAGGGTTTCCTGTTTCATTATCTAATACTTGACAGAATTACTGTCAAAGGTCTGGAAGCCTGATTCCAATGTGAACATCTCTCCATCACAACATGGCACTTCAGGATAGCTCTATGAAAATATAACCTTTTGTAATGGTTTACGGTTATTATTTTGATAACATTTTATATAGTTATATTAACCCTAACATGGTTTGAAATGTAGTTCTCTCTCACTCTATTTGTATAAATTAACTAGAGAGCATTTTCTGTGCAGTTAGAAAGTGAGATGAAACCTAGACAGACTGAGAAAAGGGTGGAGAGATGGCTATCTTTAAAATTTTAAGTTGCAACTCTGTATTTATAGTTAGCGCGCAAATATTTTGTTCTGACATAATGGGTCCCTGCTATAATCTTTATGTAATTTCTACAGGTGTATAAGAATCCACACAGACTGTTCACGTTAGTCTGGAAGGTCAGATAAATGAGCATTAATTTTTCTTATAATAAACTCCACTAGAAACAAACATTTAGAATTCTACATCTCACATGAGCTCACCAACAGGCCAGAAACAGTAGGAATTAAACTGGATAACTGATAAAGTAGTGTGTTATGCTTTTTATTTTGTATTCTAGCAGACATGCATACTTTATTTTTAATTTTGAATTGTTATGCAGAAATTAATAAGCCATTTTTTTCCTAAACTGAAAGTGAAAATTATTTCCCTTGTCAAAGCAATGATATCCCAAGTGGCAATGTAATGTTGAAAACATAATGCAGACAATGTTAGTTAATACATTGAAAAATGATTGCTGGACTGCTGAGGCAAGGCTATGATGGGTATTCACAGGGACTAACGGAGTGCATTAAAACTAGTTCTTTAATACAGTTTTTATGTTTCCCACTTAAGTAATATATTTATTTTTTATTTATATTTATAAACAAATTAAAGAGTACCTACCCCAAAATTCTGATAATTTTAAATAAAATACATAGCCAAGCTTAATCAAGCAAAGGGCTCAAGTTTATACACACTGCACTCTTCCTGAGAACAGCCATGTTTCTAGCCCTCCAAAGCTGAGAAAATAGGTGGGCTTCGCTGTATGCCCTGCAGCTCAACAAATTCATGGTGTTTTAGACAAAAGTGAGGAGTAAATTCCAACATATAGGGCCCCTCACAGAAAGTGTCATGTTAGCAACTCCCTCCCTTTGAAACTAAGGGAGTTCTCTACCAGTAACCAGTAAATGTCTCGATCAGTAACAATTTCAGCTTCATAACACAGGGAAAGAGAAAGTCTCTGAAATAAGTTCATAGGTCAAGGACAACATCTTAAATTCTACTTGGAAATTAGCAAGAAGTCAAAGCAAATCATTTAGCAATGGCATGATGTGCTTCGGACTTTCTCAATGACTGGAGATGATATAAACTTTGCAAACCTGGCAAGACCCTGATCAGCAGCTGGCAGGGGAACCTCCATGGTATCCTTCCCATCCTGCATAGAAAGGAGTTAATATGCCACTACAGCAGTCTCCCTCCCTGACTGGACTGTTCAGAGCACAGATCTTGTTCATCACACAGATCAAGGAGAGCACAAACTGAGGGTCAAGGGAATGGGCATCTTCCTTCCCCAAGATCCCATATGGAATCTGGGGAAAAGTTAATGTGTGGTATCAAACTTCTCTGTAGCTCCCCCACTCACACCACCACCGGGAAAATCTTCTGGAGGGTTGTCCCAGGACAGTAAGAGTTAGGAGAAACCCTGGCAGTGTGCTCAGAGGAGGAAGAAGGCGTGGGGAGTAGTTGAGTTTTGTGGTGTTTGTCACATGAGTGAGTGATCTATCCCAAAGTGATTATTCAGTATTGTAGGAAAGGATCTTTTGCCCCCGTTTGTATCAGATAGTACAGTAGTACACAAATAATCCCACTGAAACATATAGGTTTGCTCACATAGTAAAGTACTACTCAATGTGCATAAAGATAGCAAAATTAGGCCCCTATTAAATATCCAGGGCCTGATCCTCAACTGGTATAAATCAGTGTAACTCAGTCAATATCAATGGGGCTGTGCCAGTTTACACCAGCTGAAGATGTGTCCCCCAGGTCAGTAATTCTCAGAGGTTTCTGTACAATGCCTGCTTGCTTGACTGGAACACACAAAGCAGCAAAGCTCAGCAGCCAACAAGCAGAATGATGTAAAGAGAATATAGCAATATACCAAACGTAATTAATAACTCCTCAAGTAAAAGTGCAATAAGCTCTTGCTCTTGACATCTCCAAATCATTTTAGCAGTATGTAATTTATGGCCTAGAGAATGGCAAACTTCTTTCTTTATTCATTCATTCGTTTCATCCCCTGCAGGATGCAGAAAATAAAATTACCTGCAATAAGACATGTTCCAGACAGTATTGTTTTGGCTGACACCTCTTGACAAACACATCTTAAAATCCTTCTATTTAGAATAAATCCTAATTACATGCCCTATATTTTAATTTTTCTCATTCTTTATCACTAATTGGTTACTGTGGAAATAACTGATGTCAGTTATATGATTGGTGGGGAATATTAAGAAAAATATCAGGAATGAAAGAGATAGAACACATGATTTATATCCGAATGCTGAACTGTTTAAAAACAATTTGCTATGACACATCATCCATGTTTAAGGGTGCTACTGAATCTGAGAAAGTTGGGATATTCAGAATGAAGGATGATAAATTGCCCTTACTAGATCTGGGTGGAGAAAATTTTTTCCTGTTCTGTGAAAATTTGAGATTAAAAAAAAAATCCCATTCCAAATTGAGACAAAAAGTCTATCTAAAAAATTGCTGTGAATTGAAAATCTGAAAAAAAAAAAAAAAAAAAGATTTGGGTCAATTGAAACATTTCATTTCAATTTTGACCACTACTATAATTAGCTCAAATTTCAAAACAAAAATCATTTCAAGGCGGGCATGTGGAATTTTTTCAATTTGAAAAAGTCAAAACATTTTGACAATTTAAGAACTTTTTCAAAATTCCGGCCAGCAGCCACAGTTTCCTGAGCTCCTGGCTCTGAAGGCAATGCTGCTGCCAGGAGCAGCACAGAGTAAGGGTGGATATACTGCTACCCCCCTACAATAGCCTTGCAACCCCCGTTTGCATGAGGACTCCGAGTTTGAGACACGCTGGTCTCCCCCATGAATTCTGTGGGTAAAAGTACCACAAAAGAACAGATTTCACCAGGGAGACTGGATTCCATGGTTAGTGATGCATTTTTCACAGCTGTGAATTTGGTAGGGCCTAACTCATCAGTAATACTAACCACTCATGCCTGTAACATGCATTACACCCATTAATCCTTTATAAGCAATTTATAAATTGAAAACATGTAAAATGTGATCAAATTAGCATTTAAAATGAAATATGGACAATTGGATTTATATGAAGAATCCATTTCCCTAGGAAGTATGGGAACAAATTCAGTAAAGAAGCCCTGGTTGTCAATGCCCCTTTTTGTCACAGATGTGTAATATATAGAAGAAAACATGTGCACCAGCTGTTATGGCTTATTGTGTAGGTAGGTGCTTTGTAAATATGTAGCTTTTTATTTATTTGCTACACTATATTAGTTTCTCCATAGTTGAGTAAGACAACCCACATTTACACAATGTTTAAAACATGTCTCATGTACTCAACAGATCACAAATCACGTCAATCAACAGAATCCAAATCTAGAGCTATTACTGTGCATATATATATTTTTATCAATAAAGTTGAATTTCTGGAACTGTATTTTGAGTGCCTCAGATGAAGACTCAGCAATGCTAACTGGCATATTTCTCTAAATCCTCAGTTAAGCATCCAAGAGCACAGATTTAGATTCCAGTAGAAATAAATGTAGGGGAGAATTTCACATTAGACTGGTTTTATTCTTAACAGATAATATAATAATCATAATAAATAATTCATATGACATTCAAACCAGAAGTCATCTGAGTGCCTAACAAAAATATAGCTAAAAGCATTACTTTCGGATGGTTGGCTGTCAGGAGAAGGAACAGGATGTCTCAGTAGTAGGATATGGAGCTTTTCACCTCTGACCTGCTGATTCAGAGCTAGCCCAGATCAGTACTGAATGAAACACATTCCAATCTGATTGTTGTTTAGTGGTATATGGAAAATGAGTTGTTGGGCTCTATTTACTTCCAAGTGAACAAGTATCCATATCCTATACACCTGGGTCCTATTAGATCCAGTACTGCTCATCGATTCACATGTGATCTTTCCTGAAGCAGACCACTCCATAGTCATCCATGCTTCTGACTCTTCTGCCTGAAATACTATGATATGCTCTGCATATGCTCACTCTTGAATGCTTCACAGTTCACAGTTTGTGCAGAATACATAGTTCTGTATAATAAGTCAGTTCATATGAGTATATACCACTTATACACTGTGTTCTGCTTTGGTTTGTAAGTGCAGTTGAGAATGTGAGTTACCGTTTATTTAGCCAAAAATGGGCTTGGGACACAGATTTTACAGCCACTTCTCCCCATACTCCTCCACAACAGTCGCAATCCATTGATCCTTTTACCATCTGTCCCCAGGGTTGAAATAGTTTTTTTACAATATAGAAGCCACAGAGGCTACTTCGTATCATGAATCCAAACACTCATTATGGTCTTGAAAACATGGACTTCTTAAAATTCCCATCACCGGCACAGTTTCAACAATGGCAGCAATAGTAGGGGGTTTAGATTAGTAAGGTACATGCCGAGTTTTTATAACCTTATCATCTAGACTTGATTTTAGCAGGGCTAGATGGCACAGAAATGGCACCTTGTCTATATGAAGGCTTCCTCCGGTGGAACTGCAGCACTGATGTATGCTACTTGGAAATTTTAAAGTAAAAGCTCAGCAAAGACACAGCATAGGAGGCAGCAGTGTACCCAGCCACCCAATTCTTCTTCCTTCCTTAGTATGAAGTCTTTGACTCTATTCCATGCCATTGCCTACATGACAAATAGGCTTTGTGTAATGATGTCAGGAGAGACTGTTTTTGCAGTCCCTTTTCTGACATACCAGCAGGGGTCTTCTTTACTGACAGACCTAGGAAGGACTGAAAAAAACTTCAATTATCACTTTCCCCCTAAATAAAGAGTGCTGTAAGCTTGAGTGGACAAGTCAAAATCTGAATGCCATCTTAACACCAAGTTTCTTCGCTCTTGGCAGCTTGGAAATAGATTTCCATTAGTTGTTTGTCCCTTTCTGGAATATGCATGCGTAGTTCTGATGTTAATAGTCCCTCGTACTACAGACTGTATTATCGGAATATCTAGTTCCTATTATATGTATTTACTTCATTTGTATAAAATGTCAATAAAAGTAAAATATGACTATCTTTGTTAAATGTAGATAGAAAAGAAGCCTAAGGAATATATTAGATTTAGAAAAAAAGCTAATATTATTTTAGAACTTTAATGATGATATTGTAAAGGTGTTCATTCTACTCTGTAGTATTTATGCCTCCTGCATGTCACCTTATAACAATCACAGAATGTATAACTTGTATAATATGCTACCCTTAAAAACTGGATAGATAAAACTATGTATGACAAAATGCAAAGCTCTTTTTGAGTGTGTTTTGTGTAGGAACAGAGAAAGCAATCTAAAGCCACCAAATGCTACATCAAAAGCCTGGCAAAAAATATTAAACTTCTGTTGTAAAATAAACTGTTGACTAGATACGACTATCTGCCACTTTTTTAGTTCAGATACATATATACATATATAAGTTCCATCTAGTCACAAATACGAGTTTTGAGTAAGTTTGACAGGCTCTTAATTACAGTGGTAGAAATATGCCACTGAAATAAAAGTTTCCAATATCCAACTCCAAACTTTGCAAGGATTGCTTTTATTTAGGATTCTGAGGGTAAGGCCAAATCTGAAGTGACACTGAAGATTTCTTTTGGCGTATTTCTTCCATGGTATACACGTTTCACACTTTTAAAAAAATGAAAGAACAGTTACAGCTCCTGTCTACTGATGTGTGTGCCTTGAGCAGCATATCAAGACTTTCAGCATATCAGAACCAGTTGCAAGAGCATGTTTGTCAATGCAAAGCTACATCATAGCATTAGAGGACTGACTTGCTAGTCAGTTTAGTTCACTAACACGTCTGTTATAGAGTACGAGGAATGTTTTAAGCAGGACAGTGCAAACAAAAAGCAAAATTCTCATAGCCAGTGAAACAACACACCTGAAAACTTTGGGGGCCATAATTGGGCTTGAACTGCACATATGCAAATGAAAACAGAGTAAAGTGAAAGGAAGCTAGAAATTATGTGCTGAAATATTGGCTCACTTCCAAACTACAAGACTTCAATATCTCAAACTACAAACACATGGGTATTTCAAGGCAGTATTTATAATAAAATAACAGTAATAATATCTAGCTCATCTAGCAATTTTCATCAGTACATCCCAAAGCACTTTACAAAGGTCAGTGTCATAATACCAATTTTACAGATGGGGAAACTGAGGCATAGAGAGACAACATGGTCATTGTCAGAGCCTGGAAAAAACCCCAGGTCTCTTGAAACCCAGTTTAGAGTTTTATCCTGCAGGAAACATCACCTCCCGCACAAACCACTTCAGCTGATGACTTTCATAATCATGGCTTCCATAGGATTAAAAGCAGCCAGACACAGGCTCACGATAATGAAGTGCCCATTTTGTGGAAATTATGAAGCTTTCATGCCTGAACCCATAATTCCAGCAGGGAAAAAAAAAAGCTGTGCTTGCCAGAAAGAAAGACAAATTTTCATCAATTCATTTGAAAATGTCATAGTTTGTATGTGAACACTGGCAAATCAATAAACCGACAGTTTCCAACAGTTTTAGTATGTAATGCTCAAATAACAGACACCATATCTGTAGCCTACACAAAGGACAATAACAAAGATTTATGGGAAAGATGCCTCACCTTATAGGCTCTTTCAAAACCATATTTTCAGCCTTTTGTTAACTCTACTCCAATTTTCTTTATCCTAGATATTCCAACTCCTTTCCTCAAGCTTTTTAACAACAAATTTGAAAGAAATTCAGCAGCCAAGCAAGATTAAGACGCTTCAAGAAAATAAGATGAAACATCCAGAAGAAACAAAAATAGAGTATTGAAGAAAAGAGAAACTCGGATAACACCAATATTATTCATAGTTCAATACTCAAAGAAATTCCTTTTTATACACCAAGAAAACATACATACAATATTACAACAGATTAACAAATAGATCCTGACTGGCACCAGAAAGCAAGTTAATCACTGAAAGCTTCTGATATAAGATTGTTTTAATAAAAGCACGTAGGATCAAATACGGGTTCTGCTCCTGTCAATGGCAGAAATGTCATTAGTTTAAATGGTGCCAGAAGTATGGCTGAAAGTTCAAGGGGAGGCTAATCATTTAGAGCCAGCGAGGGACTTGGAATTACATGTAGAGCAGCATCACGCCATGAAGAGCCGGCGGCACGCGGCGTAAACAATCCGTAACACCCTTTCAAGTGTTGCTGTGCATCATGACCAGTGGAACTGGGGTCAGAGGCCCCATGTTCCTTTAAGGGATTGTTTTTGAGGGGACACCATGGAAACAGGGAATTGGGAGGGGAAGGGGTGGTAGGCTAGAAGCAGAGCAGCTATATGGAAAGAGCAGCGCACAGAGTTTAAAGAAGTTCCACTTGTTCAACATAACCTGCGTTCAGTTTCCACTCTTACCTAATGAAACGTGCTGACAGTGTCTGAGCTGCGAGCTCTCTGCAGTGCACCAGCTGGCAACATGAGCCATGGAACTTGGTCTGAAGCCCACCGAGCCCTGGATTTTGCAAACACAAACCTAGGCCAGCAACAGACCCAGTGGAAGGAAGAGTTTGAGTTGTGCACAGAGCTGGCCATGCAACAGGATGACAATGGCAGGAAAGTAAAACTGTTATTTTACCTTATGGGGAATAAGGCAGAGAGGTCTGCATTACTCTGAAGCTCACCACTGCAAGAAGCCCAACAGTCCTAGGAGCCTTGGGGAACTATTTGTCTCCAAAACAGAACGAAACTGTAGTGTGACACAGGTTTTTCAATAAAGACCAATGCAAAGGTAGGGGATAGATCCCTTTCTTGCTGTCTTATTGGCTATTAGAGTGGGGAAGGGGGACTCAACAGCATCCCTAATTCAGAACAAGGATAATCTGTGGCATTTGGGATCATCACCTGTGGAAACAGCTGCTCCAGGAAGTTGATTTCACTTTAGACAGATGTTTAGAAATGGGGCATGCAGTGAAGGCTTCAGGAAAAAGGATGAAAGCCCTATGAGGCAAAGAACCCCTGGAAGTACAAGTCATGAGACAAGAGCAAAAGAGAGCAAGTGGCAAGGATTCCATACCATGGTCGGTTGCATTTGCAGTGGAAGACAGAGTTAACAGGTAAAGAAGAAGTGCCTCAAACTAGGACAGCATCACAAAGAATGTGGCAAGTTGAGCCATTTTAGTTGTGTTTGCAAGAACAGAAGAAGCTCTCAGAAAGAAAGATTTAGTCAGTCTTGTACTTGAGGGGATTGCACATCAGAGAGTAGTCATGTCAGTCAAACAGACATTGACAAGATGTCACTATCTACTGCTCACAATTGAGGACGTTTTGCCGGAATTCTCCAAAGCCAAAATCTTTATAGTCTGTGATGTCAGGAATGGGTTTTGGCACATAAGCCTGGATAAAGAGTCCAGAATACTGACAATCTTTGCAATACCATTTGATCACTGTGCATGCCAATAAGCGTAAGCCCAGCTCCAAATATATTCCAAAGAAGATTCACCCAGGTGCTGGTAGATCTACTTGGTGTGAAAATAACTGCAGATAATATCCTCATTGTAGGTGAGGTGTGGAGCTGGAGTCAGAGAGCCTGTGTTCTCAGGAGAGATTGTTATTGAAGACATATCAGGAAAACAGGGAATGTGAGGATTTGGGCTAGGACCAGTGCAGCCACATGGACAAAGCAATCCACAGGATTTAATAAAGTTCCACTTGTTCAATATACCTGCATTCAGTTTCATTTTTTGCTAATGAAACAGTGGGGGGTAAAGTTATGGTGCCAGGTTGCCACTTGTCCCCTGTCAACCCAATGGTGCCACATACTTGCCCTTTGTCTCCTGTCAACCCAATTTTTCCTGGTAGAGAAGCATCTCAGTAAAAGCCCCTGCAATCCCTGAGCACATGGTCTGCAGTTGTGGTAGGCCTTTACATGAACTACACAAGGGGCTGGGAGAAAAGGTTCTTTCTTCCATCTCTCCCCCTCCCCAACTTAGCCATGTCAGGGCTGGCCAAGACCTTGCTCTTTGTAAGGAAAGAGAGATCTGAGATAAAATGGAAAACAATCATTTGATGCTTTGTTAACAATCTTGTACTCCTTGCGTACTTTAAACTGCCACTGAATAGCTGAAAAATCAGTGCAAGTTTTGGGAACACAAGGAATGCAGAATCAGGCCCCTCTAGCATTTTTATTTACCCTACAATATGCACACACAACTTCCAGTAACATCAATGGGTAGTTACACCATTCTATTAGAGAACAAAGCAATGAAAATTTCATCGTGAATAAAACATTTTACTATATATTTACTACATTCATAGAGTGTACTATTTCATTTCATTAATTAAATTTTCAGCTTGACAAACCAAACTAAATGAATAATATATCATTTTTTACTAAGACTATAAAACAACATGAATTTGAAAGTTTCTGAAGCACATTTCGAATAGTGCTTGTTAAATGTATTATATAACTTTCTTGTACTCTACCTGGAAAGAGCTACCTCAGCATTTTTATTTTAAAGATATGAAGGCTTCCTGTTAAGGGGACAGTCAACTTGAATTTTTTTAAATCGACTAATTTTTAAAAAAAATCCAGTTTCTGATAAAGACCCTTTAAATAGTACGTACTAGATTTCCTTCATTGTTTTAAATTCCTTTAAAAAATGTTTTATGCTCTCATACTGATGTGCAAAAGGGTCTTTTTAGCAAAAGTGAAACTCACAAAGGCCTTGATCCTGAAATGCACTGTACAGGAGTGAACAGCTGCATCTGCACGGATCCTGATTGATTTCACTGGAGTGCTATGAAGGGACAGTAGTCTATGTGTTTGCAACATAGTCCCGGATCAGGGCCTAACTCTCTATTTAGTGTATGCGCAAAGTGCATCATATGGCACATGACCAGGATTTGTCACCGAATTTGGCCCACTGGTTTGATGACTATACGGTTTTTATTGAACATATACAAAGTGCTGCCAGATTTGCAAAGTAAACACACATAAAAATGGAGAAAATTTGCCAACTCCCTTCAGCCCTAATAATTTTAGGTTTCATTTATAACTGGAGTGCGGACAGCACATTCAGATAGAAGAGTGATTTTTCAGGTTGACAGTATCCTTTAACAATTAATACTACTTTTCCATAGTGATTTAAGGCAGCTTTTGTCCTATAGATCTTATGGTGAAATATAGACAGTAAATGTCTGCTAGCAGTACATGCACCTGTGAGTCCTCGGCCAAGCTAAGCCTGCCCTTATAATCAGGAATTACACGTTTCTTGGCAGCACAAAATTCTCAGTGAATGAGCAGCTGTGGGGTGCCTCTGTGGTTGCTGCACCTTGCTTCTCCCAGAAGAGGTCCCCATGGTGTGGAAATCATTGCTAACAGTGTTACAGAAAGGATTTCTAAACAGATTTAAAACTATATTCCTAGCCTTAATTCCAAAACAAATATATTTATTAAGACTGCAATTATAAATTGATTCCACTCTCCATATGCTCCAGTCCATTTCTCTTTGATCTCTGCTTGGAAGCATTATGTGCACCCTAAACTTAAGTACAAGTAGTTGAAAAGCTTGAAATATTTCACAAAAAAGCATAAGAGAATTGCCATATCTGTGATGGAAAAACATGTGCTGTACAGCTTTATGGCCATATACCAGTGTTTCTTCACCTTTTTGATACCAGAGACCATCTTCCTATACTGTGTCAGGAAGATCTCAGGCTTCCTGTACCGTGTCAGGGAGATCTCAGGGACTGGTGTCGGTCCATGGACTGGTCATTGAGAAACACTGATATATACTATGCAAAGATACTGCTGAGCATAACAATAGCATTATAGCTAAGTGAAGGATTTCAGACAATCACAGCTACGTTCTGTCACCCAACTAACACACCAAGACCAAATCAAACAATGACTGTGACAAACCAAACCAAAGTCATGATGGGTACCAAACATAGGAAATATCTGGCTCCCTCCAGCCCAGAAATACCAACATGACTTTTGGCAAAAAACTCGGGCTTCTATACCCTATCTCCCCTTCACCTTATCTAACTTCCACTCAGTCAAGCCTGGTAACAAAATGCTCAATGTTCAGATAATCTGAAGATTTTCCCTTGCTTGTTACAAAGTTGGTAGCATTTAAAGTGCGAAGTATTCTTAAACATTCAGGAAAATCATCTCCTCTACTGCCCACTAGGTCTATCTCCTAATACACAAATCTCTATTTCTAGTATTGAAATGTGAGCAAATCTGCAAAATAACAAGTGAATCATGAAGAATCTGCCACTACATCTCCCTCTTCACAATGCTGTCAACATGGATTTTACATCAAGATGGTGATGCTGTGAATATGAGCCATAGAATCATTTGAGGTCTGTTCTGGTGACTATTTTAAGGCTAGCACACTTTGAAGTACTGTACAAATAAATTAATAATTAATAAAACAAATTAATAGTTTAAAGATAGTAACCTGATGACCAAATTCTCTCTCTAATTTACACATCATTAACCCATTATTTCTATTACAGATGATAGTTTTGTCTTGTATTGCATTTACAACTGTCCGATTTACCTCTAAGCACAGTAATTAGTTAAATACTTGGTATTTCAAGGTAAGCAAAAGAAGAATTCTAGGCCATTATGTATTCGGTAAATATCTCAAAAATCTCACAGTCCTTTTTCATTGAGAAACTCAGTGCTGGCCCAGAAACCAAGGTTATCATCTGCTTTCTGAAACTGTTAAGGCAATATTAACTTCCACTGGGTTGCCACCAGTGACTGCCAGAAGCAAGTTTCCTGCACAAGATGCACAAACTTCAAATATGTTCTTTGAAGTATCCATTAGATAAGCTACTCTAATGGTTCCTGTGAACATCTCAGTGGAACTGCAGTGGCAGAATATGAACATAATATGAACATAATATATACATAATTTTAACTATGCAAATGGTTTATAAGGAATTATGTCACTAACAAAATTTTCAGATAACCTATACCAGCCCCCAATTTTGTAGGCTCCAAAGAGTGAGCTCCCATTTTCAGTGTAGTCAATTGCATTTCAGAAGTGGCCATGCAAAATTCAAGGATGCAAAATGAAGACCCTTTTTTTGAAATAGGTGCAGGAAATAAAATGGTATTATCAATGCTTCTGTGTGAAACAAAATACTTTCAGACAGCAGTAGATCTCAATTGTATTTTAAAGATAAATTGCCATCTAACATATTTTTATTTAATTATTTAAATTTCTTAATTTTGGCTTTATCCAAAATTAAAGTTCAAAGAGCATTTTAGGTTACCTCTGAGAAATAAGTGAAGCACATTCCATTTATCTACTGCCACGATTTATTTATTCTTCTTTACTCCCAGGTCTCTTGGGAGTCACCAAAACCCCAAAATTCAACGCAACAAATAAAAGTTAGAGAAGTTCTGAGAAAATGAAATACAACATGTTTCTGCTGGACAAATGAAAGATCCAAGTAACAACACATTTGCCTTAAAATTCAATATTCTATTACAGATTCATTTTTTTTAAGGAAGGGAAAGATATTTATTCATCACCATTCTAGGTTTATTGTATTTATTTTGGTTTTTTTTTAAATCACACTAGAAAAGAAATCAAAATTAAAACATACTGAACATCCATTAGGTTGTATGGTGAGGCCCATTATTGTGTCATTCCATTCCAGCAAGAGGGGCACTGCAATTCTATGCAATTTTATGTAGGCAAGAACCTGAAAGATCTTGTGTTATACGTTTTTTGAAAGAAACCCTGCAGTTTGCTGTCACAGCACATCCAAAGTGATCCGGCTGTGAACCAATTTTGATACTATACCAATTAAAGAATTTTTGGCTATAATTTCCACAATATTTTCCTAATCTGGGCCCAAGATGGTTCAAAATGATTGGTTCAAAGATATATCAAAATGATTAGTGAAAGCATCAGACAGCTTATATACATGATACACAGATGAAAACATGTTTAAGATGCTCAAAAAACCCTTTATCTTTGAATTATGTATGAAATTGTTTATAAAGCCCAGAAATCTGTTCCATCTATCACATAATATACACCAAAATTTTTCTCATTGATCACTCAAAACAGATAATATGCAATAATCAACCCTCTCTCTATTTTGGTACAATTACGAAGCAAAACATTACCCCCCACCTCCAATATTTTTTATCATCAGTAATATTCACAGTTCAGTATAGCTATTAATGTGTTCCATTTTAACTCCAGGCAAAGTAGTTGGATGATAAATGCAAGATATTTTAAATTATTTTCTTCTTAACTATTCATAGTTGTATGTCTTTTCATGACAAACAGCATATATTCCTTAGTGGCAGCATTGTAGAAAAATAGTACATAAGGTCTTTATAACTTAAAGGGAGGCTTTGATGTCTCAAATTATGATCAACTTACTTTCAAAGAAAAAAAGATAGGGTACAGAACACAGTAAAAGGTACTTGTAAGTAGCAACACCACATTTTCCTAACAATTAATATTCATGAGATATTGCAAGCACAACAATGTACATTGTCAACCATGTAGATTTTCAGAAAGTGTTTTCATTGTCTCCTAGACCTTATTTTCTTGCTTGCTTTTTACTTTTCAGCACTGAGTGTGAAAATATTGGAAAGTTAACCCTAGTGTTGAGCCTGCCACTTGGATCACATAAAAAGGGAGAGTAGAAAAGCTTGGAGGTTTTGGATTTGACCAGTTAGCACATGTATTGATGCAAACCCAATATGGCCATATTAAGGGCACCAGAACCTTTGCAGCAGTGAAGGGGCCTCGTGTGTGCGCGAGGGTGTGGGGGCCACATGCTCCACCAGATTTGCTGCTTGGCTTGAACTGAGCATGCTCAGACCCCCGACTCGCCCGTTCCGGCATCGGTGGTGAAAACATCTTAGTTTGCTTAAAGGCACTGTATCTAGTTCCTGGTCTCGCTTTTTCAGCCTCAGAGGTGGCTCCCCATCAGTGTCAGATGTCATGTTTTTAAGAGGGGCTCTAGAGTGCTTTGGAGAGAGGCGTGCCTCCCATTAATAACAAGCAAGGAGACTGAACAGGAGAAACAAACACACACAGCGTGAGTAACTAGGGACAGCATCCCATTAATTGAGCAGCCCACAGATTGGGGTTAGCCTTTTGTGGGGAAACAGTCTTTCCTCTACAGATTTTAACAATGAACAAGTAACCCATTGTGTGACAGACACTTTTTGAATACAAAATCTAACAACAGTGACAAGGAAAGAGCACTGAGTTATGCGGCTAGCCCCCTTAATGAATGGCTTAATAAAAACTAATTAAAGCAATGATTCTCAGTGGCAGGTATAATACAGCTGCTTGAAGGGATACAGAGAATTAATAACCTTAGAAAGTAGATATCAGTAGATACTGATGGATTGACATCTGGAGAGAGAGATACCGATCCCTTTTTCTGGCAAAGCCAAACGCTAAGGACCTGAGGGTCCTGGAGGCATAAGCTGTTATAAAATACACCCCAAAATGCACAGGAAAACACAAGCCAATGTATCTCAATTCCTGGTTCAGAGAATCCAACAGCTGTAAAACGCAGAAGCCCTAACAACAAACAGCTCCAGTGGCTCAGAGCTCTCCAGCTAGCACAGCAGGTCATCCCAGATGCAGCCATGGCTCAGCGGTGGAGCTCCAAGCTCCTCCAGCAGCCGCAGTCATTCCTTCACACGGGAGCTTTAGCCTACCCGCTCCTGAGTCCAATGCACTCATGCCCTCTCCCACGGCTCTCCCAGCTCTGAATCCCCTTCCCCTAGCACTTACACTTGCCAGTGGCCACCAGCTTCCAATGCTGTCTCATTCCCAGGAAGCCAGGGCCTTGTCCAGTCTGGCTCATGGCACATTCACCCCATGCCCAGTTAGCAAAGCTACTCAGGAGGCGGCCAGCGGTGCTGAGGGGACTGCTGGCTTGGCCCTGACCACCTCAGAGTTTCTGATCTTCCTAGAAATGTCTGTGCCAGAGCAATTGCTCAGACTCTGCGGCCCCAACTGTAGCACTTACCTCCAAGCTCAGGGCTCGCTGTTGAGCAAGGCATCAATGAGGAGGCTGTGACCTAGGCATTACCAGATAGGAAGGGTTTGGAAAATCAGGCAACCCAAGGTGCCAAACTCATATGTTTCTTTTGTTAAAATGTGGGGAGGGGGCATGGCCCCCTGAACCTCCCAGTTGGGGCACGTTCAAGGATGGTGAAGACTAGGAAATCCATTCTAAATCATCTAAGATTCACAAGATATCTGCTTTTATAACTGATTTGCATTGTTATATGCACCTAGCCACAATCAAGGAGTCTGCTCTAATTATTTACACATCAGGTAGGATAAATACAATGAATGTGCTCAAGCACTGGTTGGAGTTGCATGAGGATAATCAATACATTGCTGATTCTTTGCAACAGCACCTGTCAAAAGAATTTGATGACATCACCAGTGATGCAGGGTTCTACCCCACCTGCTATAGCCGTTTTAAAGGCAAAAAGCTCAAAGAGGGTGCAAGATGATGATCTACTCAGCAGTCAATGTTACGGGGAAACAAGATGATGGACAATCTACCTCTTCCAGCACCAGTTTCAGAACCTTGCCCAGCCACAAGATGACACTTTGTTCAAGATCTAGCCTCCCTGTTCATGCATCTGGATCAGTCTTTCTTGCCATCTGCATCATACAGAAGCAAAGGGAGTGATACCACCACGGCCCATAAACAGAAGAAGGATCAGCTAGTCTAGGCAGATACCACAGATTCATGAAAGTTAAAAAGAGCTGCAATGTCGAAGGAGGATCAGAGCATTGTCATTCACATACAAGGACAAGATTGCGTGACAGTTGAAGTCTGGTACTGGATGTAGAACATGTTACAGAGACTACCCAAAATTTTTGACAAGGCAGTAGACAAGGATAAACCTACTTGTGCTGAGCACATGTACAGCAAAGCCTACAAGATTGCATGTGCCACTACCATCCACCAAAAGCTCAATGTAGATTAGGACTCCAGAAAGCGACGTAGATGACAAGACTTCTCCACATTTTCATTTTTTAAAAAACGTGAAGGTCTTGATTCTTCAAATTACAGGTAAGTGATATATTGTATAAGCAGACATATCATATCATAACCACTTAGGCAAAAATCATGGTAGAGCCAAATATAAATGTAAACATTACAGCATTGTTCTAACCTTTAAATTTGTAGTAAATCTCTAATACAATAGTAAAATATAAATTTAAAACACTGTAGCAAGACTCAGGCCTTACAGTTACAATCAATGACCCTATAGAGAGCCGTTTTTAGAACTCATGCATGTTTTTTGTATTACTGAGCTGACAGACTGAAATAACGTTTATCTTGCATCAAAGGATCAAAAACAGATACCTAAATCCTATTGCCTTGGATTGACAATTAGACACTTGATGGGATCATCTCAAATGGTTTCTGTACTAAACAAACTGGGACAGTGTGCTTCTTGGAATACAGTAGTCAGCCATGACACAAGAGCTTCAAAGCTACAGCTTGTTAAAAGTTCTGATGAGGTTCCACCGGGCTTTGCAAAGAAGGCTCCAAATGTTCTAGTCTGGGTCAATATTGATTTTGGAGAAGAAAACGTAGTTACTTACCAGTAACTGTTGTTCTTCGAGATGTGTTGCTCAGATCCATTCCACTTAGGTGTGTGCGCGCCCTCGTGCACAGCTCTCCGGAGAACTTTTCCTAGCAGTCCCTGCAGGGGACGGTCTCAGCGCCCCCTGGAGTACCGCCATTATGCAGCGGTATATATAGCGGGACCGGCCCCTCCCCTCCTCAGTCCCTTCTTTCTGCCGACTCCGACAGCGGGGACGGAGGGTGGGTGTGGAATGGATCTGAGCAACACATCTCGAAGAACAACAGTTACTGGTAAGTAACTACGTTTTCTCCTTCGAGTGGTTGCTCAGATGCATTCCACTTAGGTGATTCCCGAGCCATACCTTGGAGGTGGGTAGGAGTCAGCGGCGAGCTGCCCTCAGCACGGCCCTGCCGACTCGCGCGTCGTCCCTTGACTGCTGGACGACAGTGTAGTGCGCAGCAAAGGTGTGCACCGAAGACCAGGTGGCAGCCCTGCAGATGTCATCCAGGGGGACCCTTTCCAGGAAGGCCGGCGACGCGGCCTGGGCCCTCGTCGAGTGAGCCGTCACCACTCCTGGGAGCTGGACGCCTGCACGCTCGTAGCAGAGCCGGATGCAGGCGGTGATCCACCTGGCGATGCACTGGGAGGTGACCGGGGAGCCTCTCATCCTCTCCGCCACCGCGACGAAGAGCTGCGTGGTCTTTCGAAGCGGCCTCGTCCTGTCTAGGTAGAACGCCAGCGCCCTCCTCACATCGAGGGTGTGCAGTCTCCTCTCGTCCTCGGACCCGTGCGGTTTAGGAAAAAACACGGGGAGGAAGATATCTTGGTTACAATGGAACCGGGAGACTACCTTAGGCAGGAACGCCGGGTGAGGCCTAAGCTGAACCTTGTCCTTATAGAACACGGTATAGGGGGGCTCCGAGGTTAAGGCCCTTAGGTCAGAGACCCTCCTGGCCGAGGTAATGGCCACGAGAAAAGCCACCTTCCAGGAAAGGATCATCATTGGGCAGGTGGCTAGGGGCTCAAAGGGGGGACCCGTTAGCCTATCTAAGACCAGGTTCAAATCCCAGGGAGGCACCGGGTCACGGACCTGCGGGTAAAGCCTCTCTACACCCCTGAGGAACCTCACCGACATGGGGTGGGAGAACAGGGAACGTCCCCCCATCGGCTGGTGGAACGCCGATATGGCCGCCAGGTGTACTCTGAGGGAGGCCAACGCTAACCCCTGCAGCCTAAGCTGCAGCAGGTAATCCAGGACCGCCTGCACGGGGGACGTACCGGGGTTTTCGCCCCGCGACTCCGCCCAGCAGGTGAACCTCCTCCACTTGGCCCTGTAGGCGAGCTGCGTGGAGGGCCTCCTGCTTCCCAACAGCACGCGTTGGACCTGCTCCGAGCAGGTTCTCTCCTCCTCCGTCAGCCAGAGAGCCTCCAGGCCATCAGGTGCAGGGAGTCCAGGTTGGGATGCAGTAGCCGGCCGTGGTCCTGGGAGAGCAGGTCCGGTCTCCTCGGGAGCTCGATCGGGGGAGCGACAGACAGGTCCAGGAGCAGGCAAAACCAGTACTGCCTCGGCCACGCCGGGGCGATCAGAATCACATCCGCTTTGTCCTTCTTGATTTTCAAGAGGACCCTGGGCAAGAGCGGGAAGGGGGGAAACGCATACAGGAGGGCCCCCGTCCATTCGAGGAGGAATGCGTCCGAAAGAGAGCCCGGCTCGCGACCCCTGAGCGAGCAGAACCTCGGGCACTTCGCGTTCCGCGCTGACGCGAAGAGGTCCAGATGGGGAACACCCCACACGCGGAAAATCCTGTCCACCACCTCTGGGTGGAGAGACCATTCGTATTGTGGTAGGAATGACCTGCTGAGGCGGTCCGCCTCGTCGTTCCTGACCCCAGGCAGGTGAGAGGCGGTTAAACAGAAATTGCATCTCACCGCCAAGTCCCAGAGTCGGAGCGCCTCCTGACACAACACCGAGGAGCGCGCCCCCCCCCCTTGCTTGTTGATGTAATACATTGCAGTGGTATTGTCTGTTAACACCTGCACCATTCTCCCCAATAAAGAGTGGCGAAACACCTCGCATGCCAGTCTGACCGCCCTCAATTCTTTCACATTGATATGGAGGGCCAATTCCCCCCGGGACCAGCGACCCTGCGTGGTCAGACCACCGGTGATATGGGCTCCCCACCCCCGGTCCGATGCGTCCGTGATCAGGGTGACCGAGGGGGTGGAGGCCCTGAAGGGAATCCCTTCCAACACAGTCCTGGGGTCCAGCCACCAAGTCAGTGACCCCAACACCCAAGGGGGCACCGTTACCACCTTGCTCAAAGCATGCCTGCTGGGCATGTAAACCTTGGACAGCCAACCTTGGAGGGGCCTGAGCCTGAGGCGGGCCAACCTCACCACATAGGTGCACGAGGCCATGTGGCCTAACAGCTGCAGGCAGTGCCTGGCTGTAGTCGTGGGGCACCTCTGAAGCTGCGATATTATCGCTGTCATGGCTTCGAACCTCGAACGTGGGAGGGAGGCTTTCGCCTGCACCGAGTCCAGGTGGGCCCCTATGAAGTCTATGCGTTGCACCGGACGCAGCGTCGACTTCTGCTCGTTTATGAGCAGCCCCAGAGCATGGCAGGTGGACTGGACGAGAGAGACCGCCTCGCACACTTGCGACCTGGTCTTGCCCCTGATTAACCAGTCGTCCAGGTAGGGGAATATCTGGACCCCCCTGCGCCGCAGGAAGGCCGCCACCACCGCCATACACTTGGTGAACACTCTGGGGGAGGAAGACAGGCCAAAGGGCAAGGCCGTAAACTGGTAGTGGCCACCAGCTACCACAAACCTTAGGTACCGCCTGTGGGCGGGAAGGATGGAGACGTGAAAGTACGCATCCTTCAGGTCGAGGGCGGCAAACCAGTCCCCTGGGTTTAGGACGGGAATGATGGACGCTAGGGATACCATGCGGAACTTCAGCTTTCTTATGAACCTGTTGAGCCTGCGCAGGTCCAATATAGGCCTGAGGCCTCCGTTGGCCTTGGGAACGAGGAAGTACCTCGAATAGAATCCCCTCCCCACCTCGAGTGGTGGAACCACTTCTATGGCTCCTTTGACTAGGAGGGATTGAACCTCCTGAAGGAGTAATTGCTCGTGAGATGGGTCCCTGAAGAGGGACGGGGGGGGTGGGGAGTGGGGAGGGGAGGCCAGGAGCTGAAGGGCATATCCCCAGCGCACGATGCTGAGGACCCACTGGTCCGATGTTACCTCCCGCCACAGGCCGAGATACGGCTTGAGCCTGTCCAGGAAAGGCGGGGAACCCAGGGAACATGAGACGGTGCCACCCTCGGAGACACCGTCAAAATTGTCTCTTCCCCTTAGGCCCCTGAGAGGGTCCTTTAAAGGAAGAGGAGGACGGCGGCGGGCGATCGCGCCGTCCAGAGCCCTTGGTCCTATCCCTGCCCCTTGCGGTGGGGAAGGGCCTAGGCTGCGGCCTAGACTGCTGCCGCTGACGTTGCGGCGGTTGCTGTGGCTGCTGGCGACTCTGCAGTCTAGCCGCCTGGGGCGTGTACAGGCCCAAGGAGCGCAGCGTTGCCCTTGAGTCCTTGAGAGCGTGCAGCTTCTCGTCCGTCCTCTCCGAAAAGAGGGCGGCTCCATCGAAGGGTAGGTCCTGGATGGACTGCTGCACCTCCAACGACAGGTCTGTGGACTGCAGCCACGCTGCCCGCCTCATTGCAACGGCGGAGGCCATAGCCCTGCTGGCTGTGTCTGCGGCGTCCGACGCAGATTGTAGGGCCGCACTTGCCACAGACAAACCCTCCTCCAGCACCAAACCAAAGTCCACTGCCTGGTCTGGAGGGAGAGACTCCGTAAACCTCCTCAAGGAGTCCCACAGATTCAAATTGTACCTGCCGAGGAGGGCCTGATGATTGGCCACCCTCAGCTGAAGCGCCCCAGTAGAATAGACCTTTCTACCGTAAAGGTCCAGCCTCCTGCCTTCCTTATTTTTAGGGGAGGCAGTCTGAGCACCCTGCCTGTCTTTTTGGTTGGCGGCGTCCACCACCAAAGTACCCGCGGCAGGGTGCGCATACAAGTACTCGTGCCCCTCGGCTGGCACGTAATACTTCTTCTCAGCGCCCTTAGAGGTCGGGGCAACCGAGGCAGGGGTCTGCCAGACTGACTTAGCCAGGCGCAGGACCCTCTCATGTACGGGAAGGGCCACCCTAGTTGGTCCCTGGGCCCCCACACGGCCGAAGAGGGGGTCCACCTCTTCCTCTAACACCTTGACCTCAAGGCCAAGGTTCAAAGCGTACCGCTGCCTCATCCGGAGACGACGAGTAAGATGGGCAGCGGGGCCCAGTGGAGGGGCCCTCCCCAGGGTCCTCCTCCACCTCCTCTTCCCCAGAGGAGCGGTCACCCTCCTGCACCGAAGGTGCTTGCTGAGTCTGGGTGACAGAGGCAGGGGCCGACATAGTTCCCTGCCCCATCTGAGCCGCCCACTGGGCCCACAACGGCCACTGCCAGGGTCCCTGTGGCCAGCTCAGAGGCGGCACCGGTGCCGAGGGCAAAGCCGGTGCTGCAACCGTCGGTGCCGGTAACAGTACTGGGTCCGGTGCCGGCTGCGGTGCCGGCTGCGGTGCCGGCTGCGGTGCCGACGACCATATCTGTTCCTGACGTCGGGTCCGGGACCTCGAGTCAGGAGAACGCATGCGGTAATGACGCCGGGAAGGAGCGCTCCGAGACCCGCCACGCGACGATCTCGAGGAGCGACTCCGGCTTCGGTGCCGACGAGGCGACGCCGAAGAAGAAGGCGACCGGTACCGGGAAGTCTTTCGCCGCTTCGATGCTGGGGAGCGGTGCCGAGAACGCCGTCTCGGTGCCGAGTCAGAACTCGACGACGAGGAGAGGTGCCGCGACAAAGAGCGATGTCCAGAGCGGTGCCGGGACCTGGAACGGTGCCGGGAACGGTGCCGGGACCTGGAGCGGTGCCGGGAACGGTGCCGCGACGCGTCGTCCGAGGACGAAGATGGAGAGGAGCTTCCGAGCTCGACTCTCCTGCGTCGGGTGGTGGGCGGCCTGTCCACCGGTGCCGGGGCCGCCCACCCTTCGGGGCCCCCCATCGCGGGTTTGCCCCGGGAAACGGGCCCTGACTCTCTCCGGTGAGAGTGCCGGAGGCGTAGGCAGCTCCAACAAAGCCTGAGCCGCCTCGATAGCCTCCGGCGTCGAAGGGTCCCGTATAGGGGGTCCCCCACTTCCAGGAGTCGGGGGAGCCTCCCTAGTAAGTGTCGGTGCCGGGGCCGGTGCCGGAGCAGGGGCCGGTGCCGGAGCAGATGCCGGCGGCACGTCCATGAGGAGGAGCACCTCCGAACTCGACCCCGGCTGCTCCTGCGGTGCGGGGGAGCGCTGCAAGCGCGGATGGCGCTTCCTTCTCTTCGGCACCGAGACCCCCGGTGCCGAAGGCGCACTCCGCACCGAAGACACACTCGGTGCCGGAGTAGTCCGCGATGGCTCGGATGCCGGGCTTAAAGCGGACTCCATCAAAAAAGCCCTAAGCCTCACTTCACGCTCCCTCTGAGTCCGAGGCTTAAAGGACTTACAGATACTGCACCGATCTCTACGGTGCAGTTCCCCCAAACACCGCAAACAACGGTCATGGGGGTCGCTAGCTGGGAAGGCCTTGCCGCAGCTAGCACATGGCTTGAAGCCCGGCGAACCCGGCATAGCCGGGACGCCTTGAGCCCGAAGGCTCCCTAACTAACTAAAAACCCTCACTAACTAAAAACTAACTTAGTTCAGGGTGAACTGATAAACTATCTACTCACTTTAAGGAGAAACACAAACTGTTGAAGAGCAGGGGTAGTTCTCAACTGGCCGTCACGGGCGGAAAGAAGGAACTGAGGAGGGGAGGGGCCGGTCCCGCTATATATACCGCTGCATAATGGCGGTACTCCAGGGGGCGCTGAGACCGGCCCCTGCAGGGGCTGCTAGGAAAAGTTCTCCGGAGAGCTGTGCACGAGGGCGCGCACACACCTAAGTGGAATGCATCTGAGCAACCACTCGAAGGAGAAACTCTATTCAGGAGTAGCACCACCCACCGTAGAAATGGAATAATGCTGCAGAGTTGCAACACTGAATCAACCCCAACATCAGGCAGTGTGCCACTGCCAAAAGGAGTGTGCTCTCTTAAAGCTTCCCCCAGATTTGGGATAGAGCAATAGTATCAGAACAAGAGGCACAAAACTTGAGTCATGATGCACATTCCCCATTAGAGCCTGACAGGTATAGCTCAAACCTGGAACTAGCACTGACAACTGAATTGGCATATATTTTTACGAAGGCTCTCAATAAAATGAAGCTAACGTTGCCTGTTGACTTATGTTCTGTGTAGAGCTGATGAATTCATCAATGTAATTATGAAACATGAAGATTTTGTCCAGAGGAAGAGGAGAAAGAGCAAAGAGAATCTAACATATGCCTTCTGGAGCTATTTCATCTGCATGATGCAAATCTTGTTCTTTTTTGTGAGAGCAATACATTAGTCTGACTAGGATTTGCACCTTTCAGCTATGCACTTCAGAATGCCCTGGTTCTTCTCTTACGATTGGGTCAACTATGTGAGGTATCTTCCTCCATAAATAGTGAATCTGCCCATCAAACACCCAGAATGTTAGACAGAACTCAGTGGTCAAGGACAACGGACAACCCAATGTCAAAGTAAATATGGATTCTCTCCTATCTCATGCTACCAGGCAATTGGACAAACCTGCAATAAAGATTCAAATCCAAAAAGTGGCTTGATTGGTTTGACACAAAGCCATTCTGCAGTTTATCACTGAATCTTGTCACAAAGTGAGAGAGCTGCTGTACTGAGACATTGTCAAGTGATGACAGGCATGACTTCAGAGGTAAGCAAATGGAAAGATCCTGATAGCACACTAACTGAGAATGATGGGACAGTCATAATGAACATTTTGTGCACTACTGAATTCATGATCAATCATTTGATGCTCCTTAAGATGGACTAGTGTGTTTAAGTTCAGGTGTTGTTGCCACCAGTGATATTACAAATGACTTGTTTGCTACTCAAAAGAAAGGTGAAATTGCACTGATGGACTTCTTGAACCAGCGTCTGCTTTCTGCTACTCAGCACATTTTTTCCCCTCCATTAAAAACCAGAAATTGAAAACATTTCAGTAATCAAGTAAAAAAAAAAAGAAGGAAAAGTAGCTGTCAAAGACATGATTCTTCATAATAACAAGAAACTCTGTAAGACTTCTTGTATTAGGTCAAAGTAGGAAAATTGATATCAGGGAAACCTTGTCCTAGTCATTGGGAGTAGCTTCATATTCTCTTGCTAGTGCTGTTGGTACTCTGGCAAAAACCAACAAATCAGCTCTGCTCAATCTTCTTCAATCCAAAGGTGGAAACTGCCTTATTGACCATATTTCAGAGAATGATGAAATAATTTTTGATGGAATGGTTATTATCTAAGCACTATAGTCTGTTCCTTCAACTTTTGGTGAGCTTGCAGATACCATTTTAGCATACATGATTAAGCTTGCATGTACATATGTACTCATTTGGACTTTATCAAAGATCAGTATCCCAATCTGAGCATCAAAAATGTGAAACTGTCACACCAAGCATCTGTTGACTCCCAAACCATACAAATCTATGGAAAGGACCAGAAAACTCCCAGTCACTGGAAGAAGTTTCTTACTGATGGCAACAATAAGAAAGCACTTCAGAAATTCTTGTAAACCATGTGGAGGGATGCAGATTTGCAAACTCTAGGCAAAGACTCTACATGACCCCTGCAGAGGACTTTCACTGCCTGGTTGTGCAGAAGGGTTCAGTGAGAGTCAAAGCTTTTGATAAATTAAGCTGTGACCACAAAGAATGCGACACACATATATTTCTTCATGTGAAACATACTGCCAAGGACTACCAGAATGTGATAATTAGGAGTCCAGACAAGGAAGTTGCTGTCATAGGCCTCAGTCTTAAGTCACATCTACCAGACAATTTGCATTTCTTCTCTGGTGTTGGGAATCAAAGCTGCATTATTGATTTGGAGAAAGTCATTTCAACTCTAGGCCCAAATGTCTGTACCTCCCTTATTGGACTCCGCACAGTCACAGATTGTGCTTCTATAAGTGCCCTCTATGGGAAGAGAAAGAGAAAGGCATGTGGCCTGACAGTGAAGAATTTCCTGATGTTTTCAAAGACCTTGGGCAAGACTTCAAACTTGAAGGCCAACATTCCTTCTGTTTGAGAAATGTGTGTGCCAGCTGTATGGCAAGGCTTCATCACAGGATTTCAATGACTCCAGACACAAGGTGGTCAGCCTAGCATCATTTTCACCACCTGCACAGAGCATGCCACCAACATGTGATGCTCTACTCAAACACAGCAAGTAGGAAAATTAGCAGGTGCTACAATAAGGCCCTCCCTTGTTAACAGGATGAATGCTTCTTTTTCTGCTGACCAAGGATGGCATTTAGAAAACAAAGAGCTTGCCATCATTGGGATGACAAGAAGTCCAGTAGCAACTAGAAGGCTGCAGGCAGTCCATTGTGCCTGCAAACATGTGAAATCTCAAACAGGGAGGTGTTCCTCTCATGCTACTGGGCTTTCCTGCACAGCCTTGCGTAAGTGTCAGAAGTGTGAGAACATCGTCAAAAAAGCTGCTGAACCTGTCATCCGCAACGATGATGTGTCTGACAAGAGTGACTTTGATGAGTAGGATGCCATGACTGTCAGACTGCGAAATAAAAATATATTTTTGTCAAGGAATAAGCATTACGGAGCCAACCACAATGCACATAATTCAGAACAAACACTGGATTTGAATAAGGAAACAAAATATCGATTTATACCAATTACCTCAATTCATACCAATCCAGATAAGCGACAGCTTATAAGTATTTGAGAAATAAATGTCATATAACAATCGGATTCCAATAAAAAGGTTTGTGTTTTACTTTTTTCAGTGCTGTTGCTTAGGAAAATTTGCTGGTTGTCAAGGAAAACAGTAATATTTTAGGTATTTACATAGAAAAATGCATCAGATGTATTACATTTATCACTTTACGTAGTTAGGCTGGTGTTACCATTTACCTTCAGAAGAAGGACTTGTACAATGTCCAGTCTATGGTAAAAAGTAAGTATTGCCAAGAAAAACAGATTAGAGGATGGGGTATGTTGATCTATACTAACTACGAAAAGGTAGACATGGTAATTTATTACACATTACCTGTAAGACTAATGATTGCAGAAAATATTGATGCACAAAACACTACAGTAGGCCAAGAATTTTTAGTTCTTTATTACATTTTACTGTCCATGAATACTAAAAAAATAAAAGGATTTTCATCCAGCTTGGCTATTTGCAATATTTTTTTTTCTTCCATACTACTTCTAAATTCCTCAATCCAGTCTTCCCTTTAAAATATTTCCATATATATTTCTATCATTTTCAGCCTATTTTAGTCTTTATACAGCAAATATTAATGAAGTTATGGACAAGAACTCTTTGTTTGGTATTGTATCAAAATTGGTAACTTTCGATTTGCTGTGACAGAAAATTGCAGAGTTTTTTGCAAAGAACTGCTAACACAAGGTCTCTCGGGTTATTGGCTAGCTAAATCTGCACAGAGTAAATTGTGCCCCTGTTGTCTGAACAAAACTCATTTTCTGAGCACAATAATGGGCTTAACCATACAGCCTACGTGAGGAAAGGGTCAAACATCACCAAGCTTTTCACTTCACAAGTCAAATACTAGATATACAAGGTACGAGACCCAACATACTAATAGCTTCAGAAATTAAGTCTCCCGGGCATTAATTTTCTGTAGTGCACCACAAATCATTCCAGTAATAAATTTATATTCCTGATTTACACCTATAGTATAACAGAGCCAAAATATCTAAATTATTTTAATGTTCAAGTTCTGATCTAAACCCATGAAAACCAGGAGGAACAGAGAGGAGATTCACATGACACCCTACATTTGCCCTTTTGCATGAATTCATTATGATGCATAAGCATTTAAATCTCATGTCCTAGTTTGCATCTTTTACTTCATAAATGATGACAACCCCATTGTCCTCTGTTTTCTTCTCCCATGTTGGCTTTTTTCTTGTCCCAAGAATGGGGGACACTTATCTCCTTGGCGGTCCAGTGTGTATTGCATATCATATGATAGGAATCTATTAGCATTCTAAGTCAAACACTATTGAAGAGCTGGCAGAGACTTGAGAAGGAAATTAACAGGAAGAGGTTAATAGTACGGAGGAACCCTTATTTTCAGGTGAACATCACAAGTCTGCTCTGGTATATTTGGGGATGCACAGAGACACTAGCATTCTTCAGTGAGGAAAAAAGCTGAGAGTGGGTTTTCTTAATGAAAAAAGGATCTAAGGCAGGCTCTACTGAAAATGTTGGGAAGAACTTTAGGTGAGATGAACTTCTTTAGACAGATAATAGGTTAGATAGGTTAATAGATTAGATAATAGGTTAGACTCTAGAAAGTGTGTTATGATTTTGTTTTAATATATAAAGTGGTGTGTGTTAAGTATAGTGGGTGATCCTGAGTTGCGTCTTATCAGTAGGTGTGTACTATTCCTTTGGGAACAGTAGATCTAATAGTTCTGTGAGTGTTCAGTGGACCAAGGCCTGAGTACTCCAGAGGAATGCTTAGAGGACTTGGGTGGGGAGTAGCGTGCACATAGCACTAATGTACGCAAAGAGAGCAAGGCCTGCAGATGGCTGCAAGGCAGTGCTTCTGTGGGTAGAGGCTAGTGATTTCAAGGAGCTGATCCAAAGCAGGCACAGACAAGACTTCCTCAGGCTAAGTGCAAGAGGTGGTGAGGTGACTCTCAATGCTGGGCACCCCAGGGAACCATCACATACATACAGCATTGGGAACAGGTGTATATTATAGGGGAAATATAGATTTTAGAAAATGGATTAACAATGTAGCAGCAAAGAAATATTCCATCTTGTCCAGGACAGTCATTGTATGGGTAAACTGACACATTGTAAAGACAAACTATTTTTGAGTTGCCCACTGTTAAATTCTGAAATGCTTTTGTTCAAAACATTAAAAAGGTCCAAAAATATATTTTGATTTCACATTTTTATAATTAAAAAAAGGCTGATGGGGGGAGGAGCGAGGGAGTGGGAAGTATTCTGTCTCAGATTTGGTGAAAAATATTCACTTACAGGCTAGCACTTTTCAGGTCCAATTTAAGGCTATAGGGATTATTTATCATGGAGTTCTATAATGAAAATAATAACACAACTTAATAAAGAATAGCTGTCAGAATGCCATTCCTTGTCCTAACATTATTTAGTTAGCTACCTAAATTAAGAATTTTTATAAGCAAAAGAAACGCCATGAGATTTCCATAATATACATAATGCAAAAACAAGGAAATCTAGAGCAGAAAATGTAAACAATTATTTGAGCAATATAATCTCCAAAAATTTAAACCAAACCCACTTAATTTTCTTCCATTATTCTTTTTTTTATTATGGCTTATAATGAGATTTGTGCACCCATTTTAATCAACATTCTTATCCTGTTTGATTATATGCAACGAAAGTACCACCCTGTGTGTATGGTAATATCTCCATGGTAACAGATTATAAAACATAAGCACAGGGTTGTGATTTCAATGCATCATCCCTGTTTAGAAAGGAAGATGGTTGAAAATGAAGAAAGTTGCACATCCAATGCCTTTCATTTTCTTGGGATAGCAGCAAAGAGATATAAGGTACATTGCCAATCATAAGAATTTAAATAAAATACAAAACTAGCCAATCATATAATTGAAAACAAACAGATGTCTTGATTTTTTCGTGCTGTCTTCTGATTTTTAGAGGTAAATATATCCTCTCTCTCATTTAATTGTGGCACAAATCCAGTAAAAATTGATGCATGTGTTTAGCTTTAAGCATTCAAATATTCCCTTTGAAGTCTACTACTGATGTGGTTAAAGCTAAGCACATACATAGGTCTTTGCAGGATCAGCGTCCTTGGGAGCATTACATATTGAATTTTCAACCTAAATTTGAGCACACACAAAGACCTCAAGGATCCCTCATCCCTATCCCATTAGGCTGCTTGGAGGGGGGGCAGGAAAGGGAGGCATCACATTTTTCTTTTTATCTCAGATGCATGGGAAACATGTCCACTTATCTCCTCCTACAGGGAAAAGAGCTACCAGCTTCTCTGCAACTTCTGGCTCTGGAAGAACCTCCATGTGTTGTATCAGCATTGCCCACTCTACTTCAACGTGTAAGGTGAGAAATACACCAAGGAGGGAGTGAAATTGTTCAGGCATATCCAGAAGTTATAACTTATTGTAGTATATATGAGGAACCCAAGCAAAATCTGATTTTGGCTGATTATCTGGAAAAATAACACTACATAGACATATTAGATTATGGAATAGCCCCACAAAGACAACTCCATTGTCTGAACTATTAAATCTGGAAAGGCTGCCCTAGGGAACAAACCTGCTTTGCATGGATTGAATGAGGTCTGTGTCTTTTCCATGTGTCTTTTCCATTCTGAGGCTCCTCTGCGTGTTTCCCCAGAGACCCCACAACATGGGAATATTTACAGCACTAGACATGGACTGCAGGCAGCCTCACCAACATTAGCATTTATCTTTCAGGAGCATGCATGAACTGAGAACAGCATGAAAGTTGCCCAAGTTCACGTGGTAGTTCACTTGCAATACTCATGGGAGTCCTCCAGCTAAATTCATTCATAGTAAGCTGAAAATGCCTGTATGGGTGTTTTTGTGGACCTTACGTTTACTGAGATGAATAGTTACAGTAACACAGTCAGAGTTTCTTTTGCTGGCTATAACCAGACCTTAACATCTTCAGAGCTATTCTACCCTTCCCCATGCTCACTTCAGCCTTATTTTAAGTCCCTTGCCAGTGTCAAAGTATTAAGTCTCCTACTAACATGTTTCACACAATGAAGTGGCACCTTTCCACTGATTTTCAAATGTTTAGTTTATTTTTTAAAATTACAGTCTTCTAATAAGATTTCTTAAAATATTATACATCTATTCCCAACCTTAACCCTAGCATAATTAATGTTTGTGTCTGGAAATACATACACAGCAACATTCTTCCAGCAGAAGCACTGTCACAGACTGATCGGGCAGCTTTCACATAACCTACTGTGTACAGTCATCTATAATTAGATAAACTCTCCTTTTCTAACCTGACAGTTGTGATTTTTTTAGATGACTGGTTATGGACTTCAAGGGCAAGACTTAATGCAGTAGCTAGTGGGTGGAATTCTATGGCCTAGACTGACCTCCTTG
This sequence comes from Mesoclemmys tuberculata, assembly GCA_007922155.1. NCBI lineage: Eukaryota > Metazoa > Chordata > Testudines > Chelidae > Mesoclemmys > Mesoclemmys tuberculata. The sequence continues at coordinate 45,232,779 of ML675616.1, read as the reverse complement.
ATTTGAAAGGATTATATGTATCTAGTTGAATCGGCCTCTGCGTGGTGGGAGTCATATGTGTTTATGCCAGTGAATCTTTGTATCATAAATGTTACTATTGTATATGCTTGCTCACTCCAAATGTATCAATTTGTAATAATAAGTTACTATGTATAACACATGAAAGGAGCCTCTCCCTCTGCTGACAGAGTAAGAGTATTTTAACCTATGAGAGGAGTCTTTCCCCTTTGTTGTTAAAGTAAGAAGTTTCTGTTGATAAGGAGTTTTCTACCTTTGCTTTTGATAAGGAGTTTCTATCTTTTCCTTTGTTGCTTTCGTAAGGAGTTTCTGCCTGCTATTGAAGCCCTAAGGAGATTAGAGAGGAACATGCAGGGTCTGGGATGGGAGCCCTGGCCAGGTTCCCATCACAGCCCCCTGCATGAGAACCAGATATCCATCAGGTGATCTGAAAAGTCACGTATACTTGTTTGTTTCACTCTATAAAAGCTGGACCCACTTGCAGCGACTTTGGAGACCTCACCTATGGGTGGATGCACTGCGTAGGGCTTCCCAATTGCCGGGACAGGCTCTCCAAATCCTCGCTGCAACCGGGGCTCCCCAGCGACTGTGGATCTGGATGATGGTAATGTATTAATAGGGCAATTGGTGATGTATCTTTCTTAATCACTATAGTTGATCTTATGTAGTAATGATCAGGTGCATTACCTTACTTATTCTTTCTATTGCTTATGTGTATATATCATTTCATTTCCTGTAATATTTAGAAAGAGATAGTAAAGCAACCTTGTTCTTTCTACTGGTGTCTGTGTTCTTTCTGCCAACCCTGTCAATTAGCAGAACACCTCCTATATAACCAGAAGATCTCAAGCTTCCTTCTGGCCTTAAAAATCAATGAATCTATGGAGAAATGCTGTGGCCATGTGGCAGTGAGTGTCAGTGTGCTTATAAGGATTTTTCATAGATTTTTAAAGCCAGAGGGGGACCGTTACGGCCATCCAGTTTGACCTCCTGCATAACACAAGCCATAGATTTTTACCAAATGATTTAAAGCCATAACTTCTATCTGAGCTGTAGAATACCTTTTAGAAAGATCTTGATTTAATTACTTCAAATGATGTAGAATCCACCACAGCCCTAGATAAATTGTTCCTATAGTTAAATACCTTTAATTTTTTTTAAACGTATCTTCATTCATGAATTTGTCTAGCTTCAGTTTCCAACCTTTGGATCTCGTTATGCCTTTGTCTGGTAAATTAAATAACTCCTTACTATCAAAAATTTTCTCCCCATGTAGGCACTTACAGAATATGATCAAGTCACCTGTTGACTTTCTGTTAAATACACATAATAGATAGTGTTTCTTTAATCACTCACTGTAAGGCAGGTTTTTCAGACCTCAAATCATTCTTGCAGCTTTTTTCTAAACCTCTTCCAATTTATCAACATCCTTTTTTTCAAGTGTGGACACCAGAACTGGAAACAGTACTCCAGTAATGTTCTCACTAATGCCAGTGTAGTACATAGTGGTAATATCAACTTCTTATTTCTACTCAAAATACCTCAACTTACACATCCAAGGATCACATTTATTCTCTTAGCCACTACATCACTCTCAGAGGCTCAGCTTAGTTGGTTCTCCACCATGATGTCTAAGCTTCTTTTAGAGTCATTGTTTTTCAAAACATAATCTCCATTCCTATTAATTATAACATACATTTTTAGCTCCTAGATATATGACCTTACATTTTAGCTGTATTAAAAGACATGTTGTTCATGTGATCTTATTTTACCATGTAATCCAGATTACTCTATAGAACAGATCACATGCATTTTTAAAATATCTGCATCATGATTACTTACTAAACAGTCTTCCAAACTGATGCTTAACTTCTTCACCTCTTCTCATCTTATTGTGCTGCCTTATCCTATGTGCACCATTTCTGGTCAGCATAACACTATACATCCTTATAACAATGCAGAATTACATAAAGGCTCCTAGTTTTTAATCTGAGTAGTTACTATCTTGTGTGTTCAGTGGCATATATAATTTCTTTTCCATCAGGATCTTATTATGTGGACAAGTCAGTGAGATCAACTTCAATATGGTCTCCAACCTTCATAAACAGAGGTGGTCAAATCTGGTTAATATTTTTCATGATTTATAGTTTAGTTGTCCTGTTCTGAGAGGTATTGAATTTTAGCACAAAGGCTCTTTCATTTGACAAAGAACCCAAGGTTGTTCACCAAATAGCTTCTTCAGGTTCAATGTTCATAATTGTTCCTTTACTTTCATTTTACCTGTCTGTTTTATACTGCCGTTTACAGAGAGATGACAAAAATGAAAGCACTGGGTTGGTGAAAACTCTCTGATGAGTATAAACAAACATCACACAATTTGAAAGAAGCACTGGGAAAATTTAAATCTGAAATACTCTGTAACAGTGAGCTCTACACAGGTATGGGATAGGACTATGAATCTCAAACAAAAGACAGATGGAAAGCTACATATGGAGATATCTGAGATATCATGAGAAGTCTTTTTTTATTTTGGACATACTGTATTATCCCTTTGATTACTGCACATAATGTACTTTCAAGGACCATGTGAGTTTAACAAGACTCTATTCATCTGAACAGACTACAGTGACATAAGCTAAACAAGTGGTCATAGTGATGTAATTTGCACAATGTAATGCTGCCAGCCCAGTGAACAACATCAGTGGTTCTCAACTGGGGGTACGCGTACCCTGGGGGGTATTCAGAGGTCTTCCAAGGGGTTCATCAACTCATCTAGATATTTGCCTAGTTTTACAACAGGCTACATAAAAAGCACTAGTGAAGTCAGTACAAACTAAAATACTCATACAAATGACTTGTTTACTCTACTCTATATACTATATATTGAAATGAAAGTACAATATTTACATTCCAATCAATTCATTTTATAATTATATGGTAAAAATGAGAACGTAAACAATTTTTCAGTAATAGTGCACTGTGACACTTTTGTATTTTTAAGTCTGATTTTGTACGCAGGTAGTTTTTAAGTGAGGTGAAACTTGGGGTACAAAAGATAAATCACGTAATGGTTAAATAGTCTGAAAAGGTAGGGAGCCACTGACCTACATAATCATTTCCACACTTAGACTAAAACTGTCCAGCAAACTGTAAGCATGTAGAGCTGAGTAGACATGGTAGCATTTTTTCCTGTGGGCTGTGGGTAAAGTTTTCACTGTTTCAGAACCTCTACTTTTGTGCTTTATCATCCACATCTGCCAGATATCCTATTTGTTTGACATGTCACGTCAATAAGCACCCAAGTGGTTGGTTATGGCTCAGAAGAGGAACCAATGTTATAAATGTGCAACTGGAAATCACTGTTAACGCAGAACCCAAATCTTGAACAAGTATTCCAGACCAAAATTGACATGCAAGACCAAGCCATGTCATGCTTACAAACAAGGAAGCTGCTTTTTACTTCGTGTCTTCCTCTCTTTGTCGTCTTCTTTTTTCCAGCTTTTCACACTGTAGCCCAGAGCTGGACAGAGAAGCTGAAGGACCTGGGCCTATTGGTTGATCACAGGATGACTATGAGCTGCCAATGTGATGTGGCCGTGAAAACAGCTAATGTGATCCTTGAATGCATCAGACAAGGTATTTCCAGTAGAGAGAGAGGTGTTAGTTCTGTTATACAAGGTGCTCATGAGACTTCATCTGGAATACTGTGTGCAGTTCTGGTTCCCCATGTTTAAGAAAGATGAATTCAAACTCAAACAGGTGCAGAGAAGGACTAATAGGATGATCTGAAGAATGGAAAACCTGTCTTATGAGAGGACACTCAAAGAGCTTGGCTTTTTTAGCCTAATCAAAAGAAGGTTGAGGGGAGACATAATTGCTCTCTATAAATACATAAGAGTGATTAATACCAGGGAGGGAGAGGAATTATTTAAGTTCAGAGCCAATGTGAACATAAGAACTAATGGATATAAACTGGCCATCAGGAAGTTTAGACTTGAAATAGATGCAGGTTCTTACCATCAGAGGAGTGACGTTCTGGAATAGCCTTCCAAGGGGAGCAGTGGGGGGAAAAAACCTAGCTGGCTGAGCCTGATAAATGTATGGAGGGAATGTAATGAAGGGACAGCCTAGTTTGGCAATTGACTGATCTTTGACTACTGGTGGTATGCCAAAGGCCTGTGAAGGGATGTTAGATGAGCTGGGTTCTGAGTTATTACAGAGAATTCTTTCTTGGGTGTCTGGCTGGTGAGTTTTGCCCACATGCTCAGGGTTTAACTGGTTGCTGTATTTGGAACCAGGAAGGAATTTCCCCCAGGGCAGATTGGCAAAGGTCTGGGGTTTTTTCGCCTTCCTCTGTAGTATGGGGCATGGCTCACTTGCTTCTGGATTCTCTGTATCTTGAAGTCTTTAAACTATGATTTGAAGACTTTAATAACTCAGGTTAGAGGTTTATTACAGCAGTGGGTGAGTGCAGGAGGTCAGACTAGATGATCATATTGGTTTCTTCTAAACTTAAGAGTCAATACACAGGGAAGCTAATTGTAGTCCATCTCCCAATGCCTTCAATATTAATAAAGTTTTCTACAAAGTTTAAGGGTTTTTTTTCCAAATAGCAATGATGCTAGAGCTGAGGATTTCCAATTTGTGTGCTATACTATGGTTTGTAAATACATTTTACAATCTGTTTTTGAAGAGTCCACTGAGTTCCTTATATGCTGTAGATGACATCACTAACAAGTCTCATTGTACTGTGACCATCTGCTGCGATGCAGGGACTGCCATAGAAAACTGAAGAGGAAAACATACATACTGTAGAAAAAATGCTTTGGTAAAAGATGGCCTTACTCTCAGGGACGTGGGAATCTTTGCTTGATGTACTTAGTTTTAAAGGTAGTGCAGGGATGTCTTAGGTCAGGATAGGTGCATCACTTCAAACTAACTCCTGCAATACAAGGTTCCTGCCATAATCTTTTATCTTTTTTAACTTAAAAAATAAAAGCTAGTTCTATTGCCTCTGTCCCAGCCTCAGCATTCTGGCCATCCAAAGGTGCCTTGGACAAGAAACAAAACGTAACTTGTAACTGTACCTAGGAACAGAAATTGTGAACTGGCTCTCATCCAAGGTTCATCTAGTCCAGTGTGTTGTTTGTGACAGTGGCCAGCACCAAATGCTTCAGAGGAAGATGTAAGAACCCTGATGTGTACTGTTTACTGATGTGTCACTCTCTTGTTTGCATATCTCTGATATTTGCTCTGGTGGAATAAAAATTGGTATGTAACACTTTTATTTAGTGCTCTGTTCCATAACCTCATTGTCTAGCAGAAACATTGGACCAACTGCCGCTTATGTCTGTTGCACCATGTGGCAACTCGAAGCGGTCAGGGTAGCTACTTTACAAAAGACCATATGCTCTAGTCCAGAGGGGTAGCCATGTTAGTCTGTATACAGCAAAAATGAGAGTCCTGTAGCACCTTTCTGTGGGCATAAGCTTTCGTGGGCTTTGTCTGACGAAGTGGGTTGCAGCCCATGGAAGCTTATGCCCACAGAAATTTGTTAGTCCTTAAGGTGCTACAGGACTCTCGTTGCATATGCTCGCTGAGCCCAGGAGCAGAGAGCAGGCTGCTTTCCCTAACTCGGAAGCATTTTGATGCAGGTTAGTGATATTGTTAACTCTCCAACAGGGAAACCCTCACAGTGTTAATTACAGAAAAGGGAAAATTGGGAGGGAAAAATAATTTCTTCTATTTTAATTGTATACTTTGAATGTTGTTTGATTTTAGCCAAACGGTTTTAGTTAAATTGTCTCAACTACTCTGATTCACCAACTTTTCTTGAAACATAGTAATGTGGAAGAGTCATTTATATTTTGCTAGTCTCAGTTTTGTATTTTCTTGTAACAGGGTTTTTTTTTTTAAATCTATGTTCTTAATTGATTGGTTGGTTAATCAATTAGCTGACTGGATTTCAGCAAAGGAGGAGGAAGAGTCTGCCTGGATTCCAGCTGAAGATGCCTACAGGCAAGTAGAGGAAAGATGTTGCTTTTGACTCAGCAAACTATAGACTTGGTGATCAAAGACTCTAAGGGAGACCCAAAGGAACTCAGGCTAAGCTTTGGGAACTCTGAGTTTCTTCTTACAGTGTTTCTGTGGGGACCGACCTGTTTCAATTTAATTTGTTTCCTTTATTTATGGTTTTATGTAAATCTATGAAGATAATGTACATGCATTATAAAATAGCTATGTTATGTTGTGAAAATTAACTTTTTGTTATTATTATAATGTATTATCTTTCTTTATCATAAGATTTATAAAGTTGGTTCTTAATTAAGTTCATTCCTTTTTGCTCTATTTGGTGCTTGAATGTGGGGACTTTGACCCTGTGTAATCCTTACTCAACATCCTCAATGAATTCTAGGTCTCCAGCTTTTCCATGGGAGTTGGGTTATTTTAGACATTGGAAAAAGGCCTAAAAAAGTGAACTCTAGCCCTCCCAAAGGTTACATATACTGTCATATCAGATATATACATATACAGATACCTTTAGACTTAATATACACATATCGACTACAGCTTGACTTTCTTTTAAAGTTGTGCTCCTAAGTCATGTGGCCACTTTTGAAACTTCCACCAAATACCTGAGGCTTCATTTATCTTACACACACACATTCCTCCATATGCAATGTGCCCCCAGTATGCTGGCTCTCATTAGTATAAGTATAAATATTCATGTGAATGTTAATGTGGTTAAGGTTAATTAGCCTTTGTTTGTAATTAGAGAACACTAGTGGTGAAATATTTCTGTTCAACAACTTGAACAGATAGATTACGTTAACTTTTAAAGACCTATTTGTATACTAAAATGTTACAGTACTGCTCTATCTCACATACATTACCAAATTTCCAAGCAAGAAATTGCATGTGAAACAGAGAATACTTTCCAATATCCAGTCATGTCTGAAGTTTTACTTTGATTCGTCTTTGAATTAGCAATGGATAAATCACCAAAGATTTGCCATTTGAGTTTAGATAATTATCCAGAAATACCAGATTTATCAAAACTACTCCTGAGTCTGTAAAACTGAATTGGAAATTATTATTATTTTTATTTCATAAAATGAAAAGAATAAAATTCTTTAACTTGTGTGCATAAATTGAGGTATCTAATTCCCTATTTAGTCTCATAAGTACTCATTGGTGTCTTAAAACAATTCATTTTTTCAGTAAGACATTTTACTGTCTAATAAATTATATCTCACTAAACATAGTTGTGAAACTAGTTAACTGTATATGTGCGTGTTAGTTCACAGTGTATTTAGTTAATGGTGTCCTTGTGTGGTTAAAATGGTGCAGTAGTCTTTTGTTCTAGACTAGTGGCCAGACACTTTAGGCTTTAATTTTATCATTAGCTAAAGGGATTTGATCTGGCAACTAAACAATGAAGATCTACAAAGAAACCAAAGTCCAGAAGGAAGTAGTGATGGGTGTTCAGGATGTGGCAATATGGAATAATCCCACAATAATGTTAGGGTGCAGTGTATAGGAGGAAGCGCTTCATTTGGCTAAGCCAAATGCAAAGTGCTGCATTTTTGGCAAGGCTTTGGCTATTAATTTTACTGTCCTGAGAAGACTATAACTTGGGTAATCCTCTTTACTTAATCTACCGTTTCCATTTGTAGTTTCCAGTGGAAAATTATTCTTCGCATCCCCTCAACAAACAAACAAACAAACAAACAAACAAACAAACAAACAAACAAACAAACAAACAAACAAACAAACAAACAGTTTTCCAGCATTGCTGGTGCAGAATGGCTGCATATCCATTGGTAAGAGAAATGGAGTCATCCTATTTGTAATCAACAGTGGCATTCAGCCTGCAGTGCCCTTGCCATATGTGGGAGGGGGCGCCTTACAGTTTGTTCTTCACAAAAATCCTTTGACTATGCAATCTGTTTTCCCAGCTTTGTTTATTATAGCCCAAATTTATTAACCTTCTGGACATGCTACTTCAACCTTTTCTATCATGCATTTGAGTGGGAGGTTGATTGAGCAGGTGAGAAGTTATCATGGAGTTCTTGGAGGTTATGCATTTATGAGGTAATGAACAGTTTATTATTTGCCAGTTTTTATATTAGTAAAAGAACATAAATTGTAACTACTGTAAAAGGTGCCCAGAGCAAGGAATGGGTGCTAATTAAGTAATTAACATCTTCATAAATCAAAACTGGGATCCTTCTGGGGTTCCAACACTACTAAGTATTCTTACAATGGATCTCGAAGGACACCTATATCATTTGGATAATTAAGGCTTGCATAACTAGGCATTGCAGATTTGCAGACTTCAAAGTCTCCAGCAGAGAATATCCCAAGGAGCTAGACACCCTGCCCATTACCAGTCAATTAAGGAAAGGAAAGAGTTTGGGAACTAGAGGAAAATCATGAAGGAGAAATCAACCAGTTGAAACATTTTTGCTCCCATTTCTGCCCAACATTCATTACACGTAATTTTACACACTGAAGCCTATTAGGGTACAGTGTCTTCAGTGTGTACATCTCCCTACTGCAACCTTTTGTCCTGCCCCCAGTGGGCTTCTCAGAGCTTTTGCTGGCTACCCTTGCACATTTGTTGGTATCTAGGAATCACTTTTTCAACCCCTCGTATCTAAAACAGAGGCCCCATTTAGGGTGATAGGGAGGTCCAGGAAAAAGAGGATCTGATGAGGTAGCACTGAACTGTTAGAACTATTCCAAAATATCTTCTCCCTTGCTGTAAATCTGCTATTTTTACTTATGCTCAGCATTCTTCTGACTACCTTTTATGCCTCCAAATGTTTCAAGAGAAATTAGGATGCATGCAGTTACTTACACTGCTCTTCATACTAGGATAAACTCAATAGGAAGCACTTACATAACTATGTTATTGAGCTTTGTCGATGTTTTTAATCTAATTGGATATGTACACTTTTTCTTTTTTGTTTACATGGAAAACTTACATGGAATTCAGTTATTCTATTCTATTTGTGACTGTCAGAATATTTATTATCTCATGTTCTCTGTGACTCTGAAGATAACATGTTTTGTACAACATTCTAAATAAATGAATGCATTTCTTCCATAATACTCAGCATTATCATATTCTTGGGTCCAGAAACAATGGTTTAAGGCAGTTAATGAGCAATATGAAATAGTGCAATATATTAAAGCTGCCATACCCATGGCACACTACTACTACGCTTTCTTTTAACAATACTGTTTTAAGGCCAAATCCAGAGGACCTGACTCAATTTTTATTCACACCTCACTCTGGCAGTTTTCATTCATGCCTCACTTGCTTTTCACACAGGTAGGGGTTTGCCTGAGTAACAAATGAGTCCAAATGGTGGGGCATATTGTGACCATCTCTTACACAGTGCAATGATGATGTGTAAAATCTGCTCACAACTGCAATCTCTTCAGTTAGGGAAATTCAGTAATCCTCCAGGGCCACACACTGCTTCAAAGCAAAGGAGGAGGAAGAATGATAATGGGCTTAGGCCTATGGAGAGGGGGCTGAGCATGCCAAGTGAAGGAGGCTGCACCATCCTTGGATACAGTGAGATCTCTGGAAAGGATAGAGAGCACTGAGGTACAATCCTTCCCAGAGCAACTTCTCAGCATCCCCAATGCATGGGAGTGGCTAACTGTTACAACCAGAAAGGACACAGGGATTCACATCACAGACTTCTAACTGCAGTACGGTGCCTAATATTCTTAGTAGAAACAAGACCCCACAAAACTGATGGGTTACTTGCAACCTGAATGAACTCTAATACCTAATAATGTTGGGTACTGTATCAGACATGCCTGGTACTCTACAGACTACAGTCAAAGATAAGATGAAGAAAAGGAGGAGATGACAAACAGGATGGGTGAGGGAGGGAGTTATTGCTTAGAGAGATACGACACTTTAGGGTATGAATAATGCTGCTGGACTGGCACAACTTACATGACATTTGCTATATTCTGTGAATTGTTTTGTCTGTAGTGTCACTATGCACTTTTTGCTACATTTTATTTATTTATCTTAGTGGAAACCAAGATACTCAAAAATCTATACTGACATTTACATTAGAAAGCTCATTGACTCTCTGCACATAGAAATCTCCCTTCACCCAGCCTTACTAGCCTCTCCAACTCTCTTTCTCTCTTTCATTCCCGCTTTGAACTTCCTTCCAGTGCACCTTTCTGCTCTCAGTTAACGAGCTAATTAACTTATTAGCTCCTCCAGGTCAGACTAGCCCCATCTTCCCTCAGTCAGGCCCTTTTCTGAGGAAACTAACTAGATTTACAGCAACAAGAGTGCTGATTCAGACACTGGTTGATTCTGAGCACTCCATCCCACACTTCCCCCTCTTGTCTGGCAGAAAAGGTTCTCCACCCATTCTCCACCCACATAAATTACATTTGGTTGGTGGCGGTCACTTCCATAATTCTGTCTCAACCCATAAGTCTTCACATCAGGGGCAAACCTGTGGGATACTCTCACCACTCTCATCCCTTTTATTTTGTGACAGGGCCTGTTGGTGTCCCTCGTCCCCTTGGTTATTCATGATCTCAGGTTCACCCCAGCCTCTGAACGGCTCCTCCTATTGTTCAGGTAGCGGTGGTTCCAGTGATAACCCGACCCACACCAATAAATCCAGGTTGTCCTTATCCTGCAAGGCTAATTCTATCCTTTCTTCCGATTTCTCTCTTTCTTCAAGGGTCCTCCCTTTTCTTCATATCCCACTGGCTTGTGTTCTTTTGTCCAGTGTTTTTTCACATCTCTATGTCTATCTTTGCCTTGCCTTTCATCAAGGGTTTTATTTCACTCCACCTCAGTCCCTGGATCCCCACTTTCTTCCCTAGTGGGAAGGAACTCCAATTGGTGCCTAGTACAATAGAGTGAGATAATATATCCACTATCTCAGCCCATTTCCATCTAAACTTCCCCGAGTTTAGGTACCCTGATGGGTACCTCAGCCATAGGGCAGAGTTTCTCATCCCCATGAATGCAGTCGAACCACAACCTTGCTTCCAAGAATATCCACAGGGCTTCGCCAATTCCTTCTTAACTAATGAACTTGCTGAGGCAATGTCCATTAGACCTCTTTTACACCTCCTGTCCAGCTTCACAGAAACTGTAACTAGTTTTTTTCCCCTTTCATGTCCAAAAGTCCTGGCCCAACTGCAAAACTCTGCAAACCCACATTCCATTTATGGGCAATCTCTTTTTATGTGTCCTTGTCACCCACACTGATAACTAACAGTACCCCGAGACCCAGTTCCCTTAGGTTCTTCCTTCTCTGTCACCCTGCTGGTCATGGGTTCTCTGACCATCCTCCACAGATCCAGTGCCTTGGATTGTTAACCCTCTTTCCTGGGAACTTTCGCCTCTACAAATTCTTCTGTGAGCATGACCTCAGCATCTAGGGTGACCAACTGATGCCTCCTGACCTGTACCCAGGTGTTCTCAAGGATGCTCTGCATGAACTGTTCTAAAATTACAGCATCCCACCCCTCCATCTGAGTGTCTGGCCTCAACCAGCAGGTAGCCCAGTCCAACAATTTCTGGGTAAATGCCCTAGGCCATAACCCTCCAGTCCACCTAGTGGCCTGAAACTTTTGCCAGTACTTAACAATGGCTAAGCGCCTGCAGTCTAGGATGGCTGCCTTAACCACATCATAGTCCTGCACTTGCTTGTCATTTAGAGTCACACAGGCTGCCTGAGCTTCCGTTGCTAAACAGGGTGCTAGCTAGAGCCCAAACTCCATTGTCCCAACCTGCACCCATAGCTACTCTTTCAAAGGTGACTCAGAATACATTGAAGTCAAACACAAGTCCCATCTTACATAGGCCCATTGCCTGCTGCCACTTGCCATTACCATCTACAGGACTCACCATGCCTTGGATTAGATGCTATTGCATGAGTTTGCCCTCGAACAATGTCTCGTAGACTTTTCTGTTGTTCAAACTGCCAGGCAAGCAAGGACTGTCTCTCTAGGTGGTGCGACTGCTGGAAGGCCTGTAGGATCTTCTGCATCTCCTTCTGCTGTTCTGCAAACCATTGCAATGTTTCCTCCATTGCCTACCCTACTGAACCTTTGCACTGGCTCCTCTCAGGTCCTCTGTCAGTACGGATAAAGGCAAGACTCCAAACAAGCCCCCACTTGTGACAGGGCATGGCCCTCCACTCCTGTCTTCTTGCACAAATGGCTTTAACACCTCTGGTTTGTAAACACCAACATGTCATTTATTAACATAACGTGTGTTATCTCAACCACCAGCAGCCTTTTACAGTTCCGTGCACCGATCCTCTTTTCATTGATACTCAAACATCATCCTCTTTTACCAGAGAGAAGAGAGGGAAGAGTTCTCTCTGCACAGATCTTTCTTGGTCCTGCTAGCCTCTCCTTTCTCTCTCTCATTCACTCTTTTGCACATTCTTCTGTTCATCCTTCTACTTTTCCAATTAAGAAGTTAAGTAGCTCATTAGCTTTCCCAGCTCAGACTGATCTAGTAATTAGCCCCAGCTTTCCTTAATCAGGCCCTTCTCCAGGGAAACTAATTGGATTGACAGCGACCAGAGTGCTGAATCAAACCGTCTTTTTGATAAATTAAACAGATTGAGCTTCTTGATTCTCTTGCTATAAGGCATGTTTTCCAATTCTTTAACCATTCTCATGGCTCTTCCATGAATCTTTTCCAATTTTTCAATATCCTTCTTGATGTGTGGACACCAGAGCTGGACACAGTAGTGTAAAAACAGCCACATCAGTGCAAAATACAGAGGTAATATAACATCCCTTTTCCTACTCGAGATTCTCCTACTTACACATTCAAAGATTGCAATAGCCCGGTTAGCCACAGCATTGCACTGGGAGCTTATGAACTGTACCCCCCAACTCTTGTTAAAACTCAGTGCTTTCCTAGATAGAATCCCTCATCCTGTTAGTACAACCTACATTCTTTGTTCAAGGATATATTACCTCAGATCTGGCCATAATGAAATGCATATTATTTGATTGCACCCAACAAGTGATCCAGATAGAATCATAGAATATTAGGGTTGGAAGGTACCTCAGGAGGTCATCTAGTCCAACCCCCTGTTCAAAGAAGATGGCTCTTTATGAGTGATCAGCCCATTATTTACCACTCCACCAATCTTTGTGTCATCTGCAAACTTTAACAGCAATTTAATGTTTTCTTCCAGGTAACTGATAAAAATATTAAAAAGCATAGTGCCAAGAACGGAACAGTGGGAAATCCCACTAGATGCATGCCTTCTCAATGAAAATTCCCAATTTACAATTACATTTTCAGATCTATCAGTTAGCCAGTTTTTAATCAATATGGTCATGTTGATTTGTATTGTTTTAGTTTCTTAATCACAATGTTTTGTGGTACCAAGTCAAATGCCTTACTGAAGTCTAAACATATTATATCGACACTATTATCTGTATCAATCGAACTTGTAAACTCATCAAAATCAAATAAAATTGGTTTGGCAAGATCTATTTTCCATAAACTCATTTTGATTGCCATTAATTATATTACTCTGTTTTAATTCTTGATTAATGAAGTCTCGTATCAGCTATTGCATTATTTTTCCCAGTATCAAAGTCAGGCTGACAGGTCAATTATTTCTTATATTACTTTTCTGAGCAAAACCAAGTTCATTTTCCACTAAGTGTGAAAATGAACACTTTACAAGTGTTAGGTGTGAAAATAATCAACTCAGTGAAATTGCAGCTAAAGTAAAATTTAAAGAGTGGAAAAGCATATGAAACAAAAACACAAATTTTTTGTACAAATTTGTGAAACTACAGTTGTGAATTTGGTAACTCTCCAATATCTAACATGTGGATTTTATCGAACCCATTGTAAAACTTTGATTTGGATTTAAGAGTTGCACTGAGGATTCAGCCAATTCTTATTTTCACCCAACGTGTATAACCATCCCTGATTATAATTGCCTATTTGTAGTGACAAAAGTGAGGAAATTCAGAATTAAGCATGACAGTCGGCCTATAGTATTTCAGCATTACGATGATATAAGGACAGGCATAATCTTACACACAATGCCATCTGTGCCAATAATATTTTTGACACTGCAGTACCTAAATGCAGTTTTCTACTGTTCTCAGCTTTGCATAATCTCCATATGGACCACTAAAACCATTTTTACTTATATATACTGTGTGAGACATTAATAAGAAGCCACCGGAAAAGGCTGTGATTTTGCCAGAGAAATTTATTTCATATTATATTCCTAAGGCAGCCAAAGAATAAATTGCATAAATTGACAGATGAAGAAAGTACAGCACATCCTCTGTTTTAATAGCATAGAACATCTATATTCATTTGGAGTATTACTGTGAGTAAAAATTCTCAGCATTTATCTATCTATATATATATTCCGTCAAAGTTTAAATACTATTAAATTGTAAATGTAGAGTATGTACATTATTAGGTTTTTTCAAATAATATAAAAGCTTATTAAGTCTTTCCCTAGTATGACTGCAAAATTCTGAATATTCTTTTCCTGCATTCTACCTTTGAAACTTTTTTCAAAAACAGTGACATGAAAAGCAAAATAAATTTAGCTGTTACTAATGTTTTGGAATAGACATCAGTAATGCAACAGTTGTCAAGACAGCTCTTTGTAAAACATATTTTTTTATGGTGGAATATTTTGTCTCGCTAATCCAAAACTGAAAAATACTATTGGCAGAGTAGATTTTGTAATTGATTTCTTCACTCTTGAAATCTGGGTTCAAATGCCATTTAGGCTATATATAATGTTATTTCTCCCTTAATAGCCTGTGTCTAAAATAAGCACTTGGCAAATTCAAAGGCAGAAGAAACATAATTGTTTCTTTAATATGAAGTATTAGATTGTGACTTGGGCTAAGGAGCCCAAAACAGGAGAGTAAGGGGAATAAAAACAAAATGCCCTTTTCATCTCGGTGCAGGCCACTGGACCTTGCATCTGGAGTGAGCAAACATGCTTATTTCTCTCCCAAAGCAGGTCGATGAGGAAGGACAGGGAGTAGATGGAGCCTACTCCTCCCCCTAAAATTCTGGCCAGTGTAGCTGAGCTAGTGTATGCAGTGTCATAATTTGTGGCTGGTATAGAGGGAAATTACTATTCCATGCTGGAGCAAGGGGGAAACAAGGGGAATGAGCCTAAGAAGGATGTCCTGGTCACAATGCCTTCTGGTCTAATCCTGGGGTGGTGCAGTTTACATACCTGCCCTCATCCAGGGAGGTTTATAAAGACACAATCAAGTCCTAAATCTAAAAATGTATGCTTTAAAAGTTTACTGCCTTGGTATCTCACAATAGTCTGTTAAAACCCACAGCAATCTCAGCAAGGGTAGAATAAGGAGGAGCATAAATTTATTTCATTTCCATCAAGAAAGAAGGAACATTGCTTATACTGACATCTCCAAAATTAAACTATCATCAAAATTGTTCATATCAAGCCAGCAAAAGCAGCCTCAGCTGGAAAGAATTATTCATTACATTTTAAGTTACAGGAAATTTGTTCTGTCTGTAATATGAAATGTTTTCTAGAATAATCACTTTGTGAGCGATATGTTAGAATAACATCACAATGGTAGATGTAAAGTACTGCAGTTTCATTTATTTATTTCCAAGACTTAGCCTCTCGTTCTAAAAGGTTTAATTATCATTTACAGTCAGTGTGGCTTGACCTTGGATAAAGTTAGAGACAGCATCTTTAAACTATAGCATAATAAAGTTTATTTTTTCAGTTGGAAAAGTTAATATTTCATTTCCTTAAAAAAATTAAATGATTTTATGATGATGTAGAATGGCTACCACAGCCCACACCCAGAGACAGGTGCATTTTATAGGTGAATGTGATTTCTGCAAATTCAGGGTTCAATGTACTCTTTGGTTTCTGCTGGCGGAATCTACAATACAGACACTTGGTGATGGAAACAGGAGTGCAGCCTGTTAGATATGGTGTAAGGCACAAGAGAGAATGTATCAGTCCTATAATGTCACTGCTATGAAGGGGACATAATCAAAAGTAGATTGTGACAGATATCCATCATTTCACCTGTGATTATAGCTATGGGGGCACTGTAATAGATCAAAGCATCACTTCACTGTTGGAGGGCCTGGAGCTAGACAGTGTTATCCCCCCAAAACAGGAGGTCCTTGCCAGGAAGAGTTTATAACAAGGGAACCTCCCAAGGAAGTTTTGGCAGTAAGTCTCCTATGGAGCCCTAAAACTGCCTTTCCTTGATGGGCCTCCACAACACACCACCAGGGGTGTACCTCCCTGAAGCACATCTGCCGCTACAATGTAAGAGGCACAGATTACGCTCCTTGCACCAATGGGGGAGGATGATGCCCAGGGCCTGTGAAGCACTTTGTGATCTTCAGAATGAAAGGCATTCTGTGTACATGTGCCTGATTATTGCACCTACATGAAAGAGTCCCTTTTCATAGCAACAACATTTCAGCTTTGCTATGATGCTAAGTAGAACTGAGTAAATTGGTGTATCAGTGCAAGGTCTGTGGCCTGAGGCCTACAAGAGAAGGGAGGTAACTGAGTAAGCTCTCTGCTGGCATTTGCTGGAGAGCAAGGTGAGTGAGGCAATGGCTTATTTACATATAAACTGTGGATAGTTTGGGGATACTGGGGTGTAATTTGACTAAGTTTTGCACTTGGGCCCAATACTTTGGAGGTCACCCTGTTAGTAACCACCTGAGCAAGGCCCAGTCAACGACTGGGCTCGAGAACTTCCTGATTAAGACTCAAGTTTGCCCAGATTGGGTAGGGAGCCCTAAACAGAGCCAAAGAAAGGGACTGCTTGCTTCTAGGAGCACCTTTTGGGGATGCGTAGGGTCCCTTATATTACCGATCTCTTTCTAAAGAGAGCAGAGCTGAGCTGAGAGTAGCAGCAGCATTCTGTGAAGGGAACAGAGTAGCAAAGAGCTATAGTCTACATATAGAGCAAGGCAGCAGAACTGATCTGAAGCTGAGAGCTATATTGTACAGATAGAGTGGAGTAATGGTTCCAGGGCACCAGCAGCACCTAAATAAGAGATACTAATCACAGCCAAAGAATGGATTGAAGTAGAAATTGAAGTCCACTAACAGCCCTGAGCATGGAACAGTGTTACTGAGGGCTGAATGTACGGAGAGCACAGGTTTGGCAAAGGAGGGAGCAGATCTGAGGGGTTGTGAGCCTCAGTTTCCATCCATATAACTATGGCAAAGCCTCCCTGACCTAGCATCACAGCTGAATGTCACTATAGCAGGTCAGGTAGTAAAGCCCAGAGCTACTTCAGCAGTTGGTATCTAGTTTGTCCTGTCCAACTAACTGCGATTGGGCAGCTGGGGAGGTGACAATACTGCATCAGCCACTCATAGCTTATTATGAGGTTGGACATAGGTTGGGACTGTGACTCATGCACTTGGACTAATAGTGCTAGAAACTGTAAGTTGTAATGTTTAAATAAGTTTACCCAGTCATTCCCCTTTCCTTTTCTCAGTAAAGCTTTTCCATTTAAGGCCCTCTGGTCACTGTGCTTGCAAGTGGGGATAAATTGCCAATGAATGTCTCCCAGTGTGACATGTAGATTCCCACGTAACTGGATGGAGGCTTGAGACATTATTTAAGTGTTAGGGGGAAAAATTCCCAAAAATAAGGACCTGGCCATTAATTGCTGCTACCATCACTGGCAGAACGGTTTAATCAGCAATAGCCCTCAACTTGCTGAGAACCCATTGTGTGGCACTGAGATTTAAGATGTGTGGTGAAGGCCTAAATAAAGGATAAAACAGCAAACAATAGAATCATAGAAAAATAGGACTGGAAGGGACCTCGAGAAGTCGTCTAGTCCATTTCCCTGCCCTGAAGCAGGACTAAGCATTATCTTGACCATCCCCGAGAGGTGTTTGTCTAGTTTGTTCCTAAAAATCTCCAATGACAGAATCCACAAACCTCATTGGGTAATTTGTTCCAGTATTTAACTACCTTACAGTTAAGAAGTTTTTCCTAATGCCTAACCTAAATCTCCCTTGTTGCAATTTAAGTCCGTTACTTCTTGTCCTGTACTCAGTGGATGAGAAGAACAGTTCATCAGTCTCCTCTTTATAACAACGTTTTAAGTTCTTAAAGTACTTTTAAGTCCCCTCCTCTTTCTTCTCTTCTCCAGACTAAACAAACCCATTTTTTCCCAATCTTTTCTCGTAGGCCAGGTTTTCTAGACTTTTAATCTTTTCTGTTGCTCTCCGCTGGACTTTCTCCAATTTGTCGACATCTTTCCTGAAGTGTAGTACCCAGAACTGGCCACAATACTCCAGTTTATCAGCTTATCAGCCTTATCAGTGCTGAGTAGAGTGACAAAATTAGTTCTCATGTCTTGCTTACACGACTCCTGTTAATACATTCCAGAATGATGTTCTCTTTTTTTACAACAGTGTTCCACTGATGACTCATATTTAGTTTGAGATCCATGAGCACCCCCGATCATTTTCTTCGGTACTCTTTCCTAGGCAGCTATTTCCTACTTTGTATGTGATTATTTCTTTCTAAGCATAGTACGCTCCATTTGTGTTATTTTAATTTCATCCTGTTTATTTCTCCAGTTTGTCAAATAATTTTGAATTCTAATCTTGTGTCCCAAAATGTTTTAACTCATCCCAGCTTGGTATTGGAAATTTTGTGTGTACACTCTAATCTATTATCAAAATCATTTATGAAGATATTGAATCGAACTGAACCCAAGACAGATCACTGCAGGATGACACTCAATATGCCCTTCCAGTTTGACTGTGAACCTTTGAAAACTACTCTGAGTATTGTATTCCATCCAGTTGTGCACCCACCTTGTAGTAGATTAATCTAGGCTATATTTCCCTAATTTGCTTATGAGAGGGCCAAGCAAGACAGTATCAAAAACCTTACTAAGACAAGGCTTGTTACTCTGTCAAAAAAAGGATATTAGGTTGGTTTTACAGGATTCTATCTTCTAAGTGGTTACAAATTGATTGTTTGATTATTTGCTCCATTATCTTTCTGGGTATCTATGTTAAGATGACTGATCTGTAATTCCATGGGTTCTCTTTTTCCCCTTTTTATAGATAGGTACTATATTTATCCTTTTCCAGTCCTCTGGAATTTTTCTCATCCTCCACATGTTCTCAAAGAAAACCACTAATGACTCAGAGATCTCTTGAACCAGTTTCTTAAGTATTCTAAGAGGTATTTCATCAGGCTCTACAGCCTTGAAGATATCTGACTTGTCTAAGTAATTCTAAGTTGTTCTTTCCCTATTTTAACCTCAAATCCTATCCCTCATATGTTGACATTCACTATGATAGTCATCCAATCACTGCTAATCTTTTGGGTGAAAACTGAAACAAAGACATTCAGCATTTCAGCCATTGCTGCATTTTCTGTTATTGTCTTTCCCTCCTCATTGAGTAATGGTCCTACCCTGTCCTTGGGCTTCCACTTGCTTCTATTTGTATTTCTAACCTGTTTTGTTGTTACCTTTTATGTCCCTAACTAGTTTAATCTAATTTTGTGACTTGGCTTTTCTAACTTTGTCCCTAAATGCTTCATGTATTTTTTTTTGTATTCATCCTTTGTAATTTGACCTAGTTTCTACTTTTTGTATGATTCTTTTTTGAGTTTCAGGTTGTTGAAGATCTAGTTAAGCCAGGGTGGTCTCTTATAATTCTTCCTATCTTTCCTACACATTCAGATAGTTTGTTATTGTGCCCTTAATAATGTCTCTTTAAAAAACTGTCAGTTCTCCTGAATCTTTTTTCCTTTTTAGAATTGTTTCCCACAGGATCTTACCTATACATTTTCTGAATTTGCTAAAATCTGCCTTCTTGAAGTTCATTGTCTTTATCCTGCTGCTTTTCCTCCTATGATTCCTTAGAAAAATTAACTCTACCATTTCATTATCATTTTTACATATGCTGCCTTTCAGCTTCAAATTCTCAACCAGTTCTTCTCTATTTGCCATAATTAAATCTAGAACACTCTCTCCCTTACTCGCTTTCTCCATACTCTGTAATAAAAAGTTGTCTCCAATGCATTTGAAAAACTTATGAATGGTCTGTGCTGTACTGCATTATTTTCCCAATATATGTCTGGGTAGTTGAAGTCCTCCATCATCCTCAAGTCTTGTACTTTGGATAATTTTGTTAGCAGTTTAAAAAAAGTCTCATCCACCTCTCCTTCCGGGTTACATGGTCTATAGTAGATTCCAACCATGACATCCCCCTTGTTTTCAGCCCTTTTATCCTTACCTAGAGACTTTTAACACGTCTGCCTCTCACTTCTAGTGCAACTTCAGTGTAAGTGTATACATCTTTGAGATACAAGGTAACACTTCCTCCCATTTTGCTTTATCTGTCCTTCCTTCCTGTACCCTTCTGTACCAATATTCCAGTCATATGATTTTTTTCTATCAAGTCCCTATGATGCCAGTTATGTCATAATTGTGATAATTCGCTAATATTTCTAATTTTTCCTGTGTAGTCCCCATATTTTTTGCAGTGGTATACAGACATCTCAGATGTTCATTAGAGTTCCCCTCTATAGCCCCTCTAGTATCTCCTTTGTCCCTGCTATGATTGTTCATGTTCCTCCTGAATTCTGACTCTTCACCGGGTGTCCATGTTCTGGGCTTACCTAGGGGGGCTTCTGTCTCCTGTTCCCCTCAAACCTTATTAAAGTCCACTCACTAGGTTAGCCAGTCTGTATCTGAAGGTACTCTTACACTTCCGTGATAGGTGGACCCCATTTCTGCTCAGCATGTCATGATGTCATATCATGTCACCATGCAGTACAGCAGCTGCTCCCCTTCATGCCAAGTTAGCTCTATGGCTTGTCATGAAGGTAGGTCTGGGGTCATGGTTCTGCCAGCAGTGGAGGATTTGTTTGGAGTATTTGTGCTCAGCTCCTGAGTGAGAGAGCAGTCATAGATGGAATGGGTGAGGTGGGGGGAAGCTATGTGCCTTCTGCATCCCTTTCACACTTATGGGGCAGACTCAGTCTGGCCCATAATGTGTGTACACAAGTCTTTCTCCATGCCCAACTCTTTTACATATAATTCAACAACTACACACAAAAAATCCTTGCTCCAAGTCCTACCTTCTTTCCTGCTTCTCTTCCTCCACTCCCATGCTCCTCCTCTTTCTCCTCCTGGGTTCTTTCTAAAATGGCTCTGCACCTATTTTCCCTTTCCTTTGTCTCTCCAATAGATAGGATGAAAAGAGATCAAAGATGAACAAAATCATTTGTGAGGCTGGAAGTATTAATTTACGAGGGAAGATTGAAGAGAAATATTCACAGTTTGAACAACAGACAACTCCTGTGCTGGGGAGAGGTGTTAATAGTTTATAAATATTTGAACAGGGCTGGAATTAAGAAGTAGGACAAAACAAGAAAATGAACTGGGGGGTTTCTGCCATGATTAGGACTAATACGAAGCTTAGGAAAATAGTCTTTGCTGGAGAATAGAGCAATGACGAGCTGGAGATCATGGAACAGATCAAAGGCGGAGGGAGGGGAGGCAGCCTTGTCTGGAGGAAGAGTGAAGAGTTTGGTGTGGTGGATGCCTGTACCCAGGCATGAGAGACATGATATCTTTTATCTGCCATGGAGAAGTGGAGACATTTACTGCTCTCACCACCCAAAGGGCTGGATTTTCACCATCTCAAATTAAGAGAAGGGAGTAATTCATTCTTGTCCCACCACCACCTCAACATGGCACAAATATCCTGCCACCTCTCCCTCCAAAGCCAAAGAGAGGGCACTGGTTTTCCCTTCCCTCCAAATCAGGGGAGCAGACTGAAAGGTGGGGGATGGGGTGGGGAGTGAGAGATGGCCAGATAGAAGCAGCTAAAAGACTGTGCAAGTCTAGGCCAGGCTCAGCTGAAAAGAGCTCAGTTGGCTGTGAAGGAGGGTGAGAGGAGTGACCCAGCTCAGCCCATCTCAAAGTGAACAAGGCCAAGGAATTAGCTTTGAGCGATGGGTTGTAAGAAGTCCATGATGCTGTATTTATATTAATGGATGGGATGGCAGTCAACATTTGCCATCTTTGCTTCCCCTGTACCTAAAAAGGGTAAACACAGAGAACAGAGAAGAAATATTTAGGATAGTAAAAGGGGTTGCAAGTAAGAGTGAAAAATGTAGGCAGGATATTAGGAAAACTTTCATGGCAGAATGATCAGTTTGAATCTCATATAGTGTTCCCAAGGCATCATGCAAGGTCCTTCCAGTAGAAATAGAGAAATATTAATACTGTTGTACAAGGTACTGATAAGATCTCCTCTGGAAAACAGTGTACAATTCCAGCTACCTATGTTCAAGAAAGTTGAAATCAGCCTGGAACTGGTACACAGAAAGGTTACTAGGAACCTTGGGGGAAAGGAAACCTATCTTATGAGGGGAAAGAAAAAGAGCATGGCTTATTTAGCCTAACAAAATGGGGACTGAAGAGAAGCTATGATTGCTCTTTATAAATACAGCCTGAGGGGTAAACATCAGGTATGGTGAAGAGCTATTTAAACCAAAGAACCATGCTGGCATAAGAACAAATGCGTGTAAACTGGCCATGAGTAAATTTGGAACTAGAAATTAGGTTTCTAAGTATTAGAGGACTGGGGTTCTGGAATAGCCTTCCAATTGGAGTAATGGGAGCAGGAAACCCAACTACTTTTAAGATGGAGATTGAAACGTTAATGGAATTATATGGTGGTGTTGCCTGTGACAGCAGGGAACTGGACTCCGTGACCCAGGAGGTCCCTTCCATCCTGTGTTATGTTATGTTGGTTTCAAAGTCAGCCATGATAACACATTTCACCAATTTGCTGTTTACAAAGAAATTAGCCAATTTCTATTAAAAAGATTTAGCCTCAATCGCCACAAAAAGTCAGCGGTAAGATGTGTTCTCCATTTTCACATGTGACTAGCGATTTTAGGTGCCTCCGTCTTGGGGTGTCCAATCTGAGAAAATGCTGAGCACCCAACCTCTGAAAAATCAAGCCCCTTGAAGGTGTCTCAACTTGGGTGCACCATAACTGAAGCACCCAAATTTCTTAGCCATTTTTGGAAATGTAGGTTTGAAGTGACTAATATCTGTGCCACTTTGAAAACTGAGGGTTAATGTTTTACTTTGCATATATGGAGTTATTCTTGTTAATATGTTTTGCATCAGTCGTGTATATTAATGTAACTATTCTAAGTGAGATACTTGAATTAAACACATTTGTCATAAAAATTTTAAAACTTTGTTGGGTTCTTTAATGTACTTAACTCTATACGCGAGTTATAATGAAGCTGGTAGGCTGCTTTTTGACTCCAACATTAATTGCCTAGTATGTATCTTGTAAGTTAAATTAGATTCTGGCATTAGATGATAATGGAAAAAAATGGATCACAATAAGAACAACAAAAGTAATGATGATAGCATTAATTAATACAATCATTGTGTGTATCAGCATTAAAATCACACCAAGATATTAAAGTGCCACTATATCAAGGTTAGCTATTTTCTTCTGGTATTGAAGTCTTTTTAACATCAAATTTAGATAGGTAGAAACAAGATTAGAGTAAAAGAGCTGGATGCAAGCACACTAGATATGTGGATATGAACAAGTCAGACAAATATTTCCTGAACATTTTGATGTTTATTTAATTATTCCCTAAAAGAAGATGTAAAATAGATATTGTCTATAAGCTATCATTGTTTGGTCCAGTGTCTGAACTTCTCAGACCAATTTCAAATTCCCTGTACAACATATTTGGAAAAAAATAACTCTTAGGGTACTCTTTAAAAGAATTCCTTTAATAAAACACAGGAAGTTGCTCTGAGTAGCATTCTTAGGTTTTGAGGGGAATCAGACTGAGGCATCAAAAGAGCAAGGAAGACACTAGCTTAATGAGATGAGTAGGGCAGAGGAGGAACAGAAACGGTCTGAGGGCAAAGATGAGTCCAACTGGCTAAAAATGGAGCAGATGTTGTACTAATACCATAGTATGGCCTAAAGATGCACATGGTTAGTGATGCATTTGTTAGACTAACACCAACATAGCAGATAAGGCTAATTAAGTTAGTAAAAGATAAACTAACGCAGAAAGTGTGCTCTGAAAAAGGGGAGTTGTTACTTTAGTTAAAGCAGCACAGTTCTAGCCTGTGGCTCATTGGGTTGTCTCCCTTTTACTTGCTATCACCACTACAATATGCATAGGAGTATTGGGTTTATTATTCTCTAGTAGCTAATCTTCTTTATAATTAGTAATGCTCAGTTCACTGTCTTCTCCGCCTCAATATGCCTTTTCATATCATGAGGATGTAATAATATTTACTTGCAGGGGTGTTGTTTGGTCACTGGATATCTCTGTGCTATCGTGAAGAGTGTGGTCTCAGGTGTAGCCCATAAAACCAGCCTGCTTGCTTGCATTATATATGTATATCTTTTCTTATAGATTTAAGTTTGTTAATTTGGTAATAATAGAGTTATGTCAAGTTTGGCTGTAAAGCAAGGTACCTTACAGGCCTCATCCTGTATGACAGCTATGCAGTTAGCATACATATATTCGGGACTTTTACCCTAGATAAGTGTTTTGAAATAAGATAGAAATAGTTATAACCTTTGCTCTAGAGAGATCAGGAGGCGTCAACAGAGGATTTTTGCTGCAGGTTCTTTAAAGATTTAAAGAATCTTTAAAAGTACATCGCAAAACCCACAAGAAGGGCTAGAAATAAAAAGGCGAAGTAGAAAAAGGCCAACTGAAACCACATGGTACCATCTGGAGAGGATGTAATATGTCAGCAATATGCACGAACTTGCTAGCCTATAGAATAAGTGTACCCCCAATAATTTGGGGTGGTAAATCCAAGTTTGGGCCTAGCAGGAAGGATACCCATACTTTAGGGTATAAGAAGAAGCAGATTGAACCATTCGGAGCGATCGATCGTCAGCTACTCCTGCTTGAAGTTTCCTTTAGTTACTGTTAAGATCTTAGTTCTTCATTTTATACTTAGTTTATTTGATAAGTGTCTGTCTTAGTCTTATAGCTCTTAGCTCTTAAGCAGTGATTGACCCACCACTCCAACCAAGTTAAGGAACCAGAAGTCAACCTCAACCAGGTCATCAAGAAAGGGTGTGAGTATATTAGTCCAAAACAAAGCATATTATAGACATCTATATCATATAGGGTAGATAAAATTATATCATTTAGTATAAGGTTGTATTACTGATGTGATTATTCATTTTATTGCTTATTTTCTGAATATATCAGTTTGTTATCACTTCATCATTTTATCTATCATTTTATATGTTCTGTTATCTTAATAAAGCTTATAAAATCACAGATTTGATTATCTCTGAGAACTTCCTGTCGTACACCTCGGGGTCCCTTATAATACACCTGGAGCCTGGTTTGGGACACGAACCTTATCTTCTGATCAGATCAATTGGCGAGCCTATAACCCATTAAATTATATAGATTACCCTAAAATCAGGTTACACAGAGGCAAACAAAGGTGGAAGGAGGCTTGTTTTTGTGGAGCTTGACTACTCCTGTGCAGTTTTTGGTCACTGTCTTGAATGAGTCCTAAATCCTATAGACCTACCTCAGGCATAACTCTACTGAACACAATGAGCGATAACAGACCAACCTGGAACCATATCACATGTGCAGATATGAATACAAGAATCTAAATTCTCTCCTCTAGAAATGGGGAGGAGTTTGGATGTGAGGGTTGAATTTTGGCTCAATTCATTTTTAAAATGTGTGTGATAACTATTTTAACTAATAAACATAGGGAAGATTGTGCCCAGCTGCTGCACAGGTGTGTAAGAGTGGATGGTGCTAGAAACCTTTCCCTTCTTGGGCCCTCTGTGTAGTAGATAGGCACAATTGTAGTCCATGCACTCCCCAAGTACCATTCTTGCCTATTCCCCTGGTGGCTCAGGGGGACAGGGAAACAGGGGTGGCATGGTCTCACCTTCCCTCTGCACTGGCCAGCAAAGCTGGTGGGTGCAGGGAGGTGAGTGTGGTGCACCCTGCTAAAAGACCTTGATGCAGAATCCCAATGCAGGGCTATAATCATAAGGCAAAACCGAGCCCATACCAGGTATATTTAGGGTAGTCCAATTGTGATTTGTCTGTAAAAATTACATTGGAGGAGAGAAACAAAAACAACAACAAAAAAGAGTTTAAATTTTCTACAAACACAACAGCATTAGTCCAGTTCTGAAGTCAGTGGTAGTTTTGCATGCAAACATAATTTGCAATAATGCAATACCCTGGAAAACAGCTAGATAGTATAGGAATGGGACATGTATATTTTTATGATGAACAGATGCTAATACAGCATGGTCAGAATGGGTTATTGAACAATATCAAGAATCAGCAGTCTGAAGCTGTCTACTTTTGAGTGGCAACTTCAAGAAATTAAATATCTTGCTTCTTTATTTTAGTAAACAGATGAAGGAAATAGATGAATACTCAAAATACTATTAAAGAACTTTTTTTTTTCTTCAGTGGCTCCAGTTTTTTACTGCTTTTAGCTAAACTCAATGATAAATACAATTCAAATACATGATATCTCATTGTACTTGCGTTACAGCATGCAAATATAAATAAAATTACCACAAATTGGTGAACAATTAATGAGATTCATTGCTGGGACATGTCATCACTGAATGCTGTTTTCCTGCCAACTTAGATATGATGTATTTAATTCTAAATGACACCACCTGCTCCCACCTCTAAGTGAAATGAAAAAGCTGCCAAGGGGCATGTTGGGAATTAACTTGCAGGCTTTCTTTTAATCAAGCATTCCTCCATGCTGCTGAAAGCCAACAATATTACTGAGGGAAAAATACAATTGTTGTTTACGTCTGCAGTTCAATTTAGAGCACTCATTGTGATGTCTAACTGAAGCCTAACACATTTTTTCTTGCCAGATGATGTCGGTCACAAGCTATCTGAAGCCAAACCACCAAATGAATGTCAAAGCTACCATCTGACCAGGATAGGATAGTATTAAAAAAACTTGTAAATGTGAGATGCTGGTTTTTTCTCGTTTTCTTTAATTTTGGTCACCTGCACAGACTTTTAATTTACATATAGGTACTTAGATTTTCACTTTCTGTAGCATCAAACTGAGGTGTCAAGGCCCTCCGGGGAAGGAAAAGACGAGCACCTTGAAAAGTTAAAAATTCACAGTTTGAAAGAGTGTGACAAATAAAAATGACTATTCTATTCCATGTAGTCATGCAGCTTCTGAGTATAACCTAATGGGGGATGGAGGGAGTTTGGTAACTTTGTGCTTAGATGCTCCCCCGCAGCCCACAACTTCTAATCAAGAGGCAAAATCCAGTATCTTTTGTTCTACATAAGGTGAACTCTCATTAATATAGGTGCATGTTGTGCTACCTCCTTAATGTCACATTTGCTGTTTAGTAACAAGGACCAAGCTACAGCATCACCACATGGGTTACACTGAAAAAGATGTAGTCATCCAAGTATTTTGTACGTTAGAAACCAGCAAGGAAACTACCTCTCCATCTCATAACTATAGGCCATGGAAGCAATGCTGAGGTTTTGAAATGAGTCTTCAAAAACAGTATATGGTTCATTTTGCAGAAGCAGCTGTGAATACCTCCATTTTTACTAGCTACAACAAGATCATTTGCATGGCTAAAATTCTTCATCCAAATTACCTCCAACACGTTTAGCAGGTGTGCGGCACATGTTAAATACACTCCATTTAAGCAGCACATGTTTCAGGCTTTATTCCCAGCATTAGTTCATGTTCAGAGTATGAATTTTTTTAAATAAACTCTCACACCTTCATGTAGTGACCATCACACTTTTCTCCACTGAGAGCAGAAAAGGGAGGAGGGACAGAAAAACTGCACCAGTTTAAAAGAATGGGAGCATAGGTTTCCCCTAACCCTGAACTACAGTAGTGTCGTTAGAGAGAGTTGGATCCTTTATCCACATCTGTATTTTCTTTTCTCTTCTCCTGCTTTCAGAGGTCCGCTCAGCCTGGACCTGATCCAAAGCCCATCAAAGTCAATGGGAGTCTTTCTACTGACTTCAAATGAGCGTTAGGATTGGGTTCTATTAGAGGTCTGGCCAGCTAGCACCGAAGCCAACTCACCCTCACTGGCCTTTGGAGTCACATACATCCCTACTATAGAGAGAGACACTGATTCATCACCTCCACGGTGCTGAGGATTTCCTTTGGTCATGCACAGTTTACAGAAATAAAATGAAATAAAAGGTGAAAAGTTTGAACTTGAGATTTTGCAAATATTTTCTCAGCCATTGCATAATTTCATGTTTTCTGTGAAATATAAGAGAATCAACAAAATATTACAGCCTTAGTCAAGTCATAGGTTTCAGGACTAGAGACAATTGAAATGTTGCAAATTTTGAATATTTCTATCAAAAATAGGATGTGGGGACAAATTGTGAAAAAATTTTCCCCATTTTTTCCACCATCTCTATTCAGTATTAGTTCAGTGCATGTTCAATGTCTTTACAGCTAGAGCTGCCATGAACAATCCTGAGGAAAATAAAGTAATGTATCTTTATACACAGAAATGCAAAGAGGTCGGGTTGTGCTTTCTAATTTCACTAATAGAAATGCATGGAGTAATGCCATACTTCTTGCTGCAGAACTGAGTTGTAGCCTTGGGATTGGAAATCAATGAGATGGTCAGGGCAAAATGGCCCAACTACAGAGAGCTATTACAAATGGAAAACGCTGGTAAAAGGATCAAAGAGAATAATTCTGACAGGTAGAGGGAGTGAAAGTGAGTTTGAGTACCAAATTGGTGACCAAAAGTAACAATGAACCAAAACTTAAACTTTTTAATGTAATTCATTGATTTATAAGGATTTTTTTTACAATGCATTTCATATTCAATAGTGGAGTCTCCTTGCACCATCCCAGTCAGCTGGAAAAGGATTATTAAACCCATTTAATAGATAAGGAAGTGAGGTACAGAGTGATTCAGGTTATGTCTACACTGCAATTAAAAAAACCAGCACTGTGCCAGCTGAGTGGGGCTTGCAGGGCTCAGGCTAAGGGGCTATTTAACTGAGGTGTAGATGTTTGGGATCAGTCTGGAGCCTGGGCTCTAGGACCCTGTGAAATGGGAGGGTCCTAGAACTTGAGTTGCAGCCCAA
Source organism: Mesoclemmys tuberculata (assembly GCA_007922155.1). Classification (NCBI taxonomy): domain Eukaryota; kingdom Metazoa; phylum Chordata; order Testudines; family Chelidae; genus Mesoclemmys; species Mesoclemmys tuberculata. Next base: position 45,203,523 of record ML675616.1, on the reverse strand, counting down.
GACCAAATGGCCATGGGCCAGCTGTGAGTGTCTAACTGCACTGTAGACATACCTTAAGTGACTTGCCCAAAGTCACACAAAAAGTCTGTGACAGAACCAAGAACAAAGCCAGATCTTCCCAAGTCTCTGTTTCTTTTTCATAAGCATATATAATGATACATTTTTATTAAGGGTAATGCCTAGAAAATATGTAAGCTGTAAGTATCGATACAAAAGGCAAACTACTGTAGTATTCTGGTTGTCAAGGGGATCTACAACTATATACATATACAACTGCCTTGTATGACTTGAACTCTAATATAAACACTGTCGTGTTCAAAGACTAACTTGTAGGACATTTGGGGTCAGCAGTGAAGCAGGATTTGTGGCAGGACCTTTGGGGTCAGGAGTGAATCAGTGATTTGTGGCAGAGTTACATGGTCTCTTGAAGGAACGAGTTAACTGGCCAAAATTCTCACATAACCACTGACAATCAGCTCAAGCATTGGCACATCAGCCACAGATCGACTGCTGTAGCAATACCCATAAAAAAAGCGGACAAGTTAGGTAGTGAAAGGAGGGAACAACAGCACTAAGTCTGTAGAGATGGAAGAGTTGTGACTGGAAACTATAATTCAGGGTCAGACACTTCTCATTTTTAACCTGAGGCCTGAGATTCTACTTTATGTCAAGCAAAAGATGGATAGTCTCTTCAAGGGGTACCTAAAAAATGTTTACAGTTCTCATCATTTTGCCACAATTAATACTCACACAGCATATAAATATATTATCTAGCAGTCTAGAATTATAGCTTTGCAGCAATTTAGTGGTGTTTACTTCAAAGGAAAACATGACACATGCTGCACAGTGGATGATAATGACAAATAAAAAGATATATTAGAAGTTTTGTGAATAAAATACATGCTTATTCTGTAAGAGAAAACTCTATTCTACTTTTTTGGTCCAGCACAGTTCAGCCATATGTTTCCAAGTTCTCTTTAGTCATTTCTATTTCTTCCATTCTGTATCTGTTGTCTCACTTTCTTTCTTACTTTTTACAATGCAATATTTTATACATGCAATTTACAATGCAAAATTTTTTACATGCAATTTACCCTTTTCTTAAAGTAATTTTTAAAAGAAGCAATTATGTCAAATGACCACAGACAGCTCAACAACTTTACTAATACAAACAATGAAATCACTTCCCAACGACTTCACATTCCATATATCAATTAATGCCTGCAAATTAAAAACTAACTCGGTTTTAAAAAGCTAACCTACTTTAAGTATAGCAAAACCCATTCCATCTGCAGTGTCTCACCTAATCTGAATCTTCATCAACATCATATGGTGTGCCTTGTGCAAAACAACAGAACTTGGAAATAAATTCATGTTGATGTTAAGAGAAGAAAGGCAATTAATCATCCCCTGTATTAAATGTTCTGTAGTAACTGTCATATACAATTTTATCAGCTGCACTGAAACCACAGCACAGTCTAAATTTTACACTTCAGGGCAGGACATGGAGATGCTACATGGCTGTCTGGGTTAAGCTGAGCTGTGTTTTGATTCCTTGGTTTCCATTAAGGGCATTTAAGGTAATACATTTCAGATAGTAAGGTAATACAAGTCAGATGATGACTTCTGTAAGTTATCTTCCATTTCAACCACAGGCATATTGACACAATGTTGGAGAACACACACGGGACATACTTGCCTACTGGTGTTTGTAGTCATTGCACCGATGTGAGTGGTTTAGTGTATCTTTACTCTGAATGAGGTCTAGAAATTTAAAATGATTAATAGCTTGTCTACACTTAAAGCACTGCAGAGCTCCACCAAAGCAGCTTCGCTGCTATAGTACTTAATGAAGACACTACCAATGCCAATAGGAGAGCTTCTTCTGTCATCGTAGGTGCTTCACCTCCCCCAGAGGTGGTAGCTATGTCGACAGGAGAAGCCCACCTGTCAATATAGCACTGTCTATACTGGGGGTTAGGTTGGTATAAAACATCACTGAGGGCTCTGAGTGACATAGTTATACTGATATAAGTTTGTAGTGTAGACCAGGGTTAAGATATAATAAGCTTCATCCTTACACCAGAAGAAATTCAATCCATTATCAGATAAAGTATAGGTCACCAAATAGCGCAGACCTGCTACCCAACAGCACTGGTCACTGTTGCCATTAATATATCTGCCCTGTTATATTTGTTGTACAATAGGTCTGAATAACATCTGAGCAAGCAAAAAGCAGGGCTACTAGTGTACTTGACATTGATGATTATGCTTGTTTAACATACAAGCAACAGACATAAAACAGACATAAAGCAGGCATGCTACCTCACCTGAAGAGGGTTTGCGCCCTTCCTGCTTACAGGTTTTTCTAACTAAAATAAGTAGTTTCAAACTACAAACTCTTTTTTTCTGGAAACATATATACAGAGCAATAGTCTGTCTAATCTAAGTACTTAAATAGCTGCCATCACTACAGTTAGTGTCTACATCCTTAGATGATGAACTGAATTCAAGTAGTGAATTCATAGTAGATGAACCAGAGTAGAAAGACTGCACTTGAAATCCATCTTTTGCAAATACAGTAATAAAGTTGTGTATCTGTATTTATCAATTTGCTAAGAACTAAAGAACTTAGCACCCAATCAAACTCAGGATGAGATCCTCACCTCCGTTCCAGCACCTCATAAAAGGGCCACAATGGTGGAAGAGGGAACTCAGAGCCCTATATCCAGCCAGGGAAGGGTTCCCCTGACACAGACTTTGGAGAAGACAGCTGGATGGCTGCCTCCTGATGACCCTTTTACAAGCCCCACTATGGAGGTCAGGCTGGGTTAGGAGTTGAAAGTGAGGAGGCATGTTAGGAGTAAGGCAGAACACACTGCGCAGTTGTGTAGTGCAACCATGGGAGCCTGATGCAACCGAGACAGGCCCCCTCAGGACTCTTGAAGGTACACAGGGAGCCCTAAAGCAATCCAGGATTGGCAGAGCACAGAGATGGCTTAAAACCATCTCAGCTGCCCTTTCCCCTGAGAGTTCGGTGCTGTACCTTTTAGATATGCAGCACAGAATCTCATCTTAGCGATTTTTGCAGAAGGTATCTTCTTGCATTTGAGCAAATAAATCCTGCTTCCCAAGGCCGGACATGGAGGGTGATGTGCAAGGAAACAAACTAGCTGCTGGCCCTCCCGCCATGTCTACGCCACAGCTGGGAGTAAGCCTCTCCGCCTGGGTAAACAGACTCGTGTTAGTGAGGCTGGAACTAGCTCACTAAGAAAAGCAATGTGATGTTCTGGCCTGGCCTGGAGCTTCGGGGGTTGACAGTCCAAGGTTCCGACTGAGTGGAACATCAGATCGCTATTTTTAGTGAACTAACGTGAGTCTGTCTACCCATGCTGGTAGCGTCACTCCCAGCGGCTGGGTTGAGACACCATCGGAGCTCACGATGAGTTTGCAGGGCTGTTAGCTAGAAATATTAGCTAGCCAGTTCCCCAAATGAAGTAAGTTATCCTAGCTGATGTGACTGTGTCTAATATAGTTTTGCCAGTATAGAAATGTCATTTTAAAGAAATCACACACCACTAAGCAACATTACTACATGGAAATAAGTTTCTAGTACAGACTAACCTTGAGTTATTGGGCAATGAGAAGATGCACTTCTGCATTTGGAATTAAGGCTTTTTCCCCCTCTCAAAAACAATGACAGAACAATTGAGGGGGGAAATAATTCTCACTTGGCAGTGGCCTGTCTGCCAATAGGACAAGGTATCTTGCAGGTTAAATAACATTATGAGTTATACTTACGAATAGAAATTTTGTAACGAAGCACATGTGTGAGAAAGTTTTGGAAGAATTTAACAGCGGGAGCCCCATTCCACACGTGATGTCACAATCAGGGAGGACACAGTTTTCCCTACCAGAGTTGTGTTCAGAGGCTTGAACTAGCGCACTAGCAATGTGGATATTCTGGCTTGGACTCTGAAGGCTAAGGGGCCAGGTGGCTTGAAAGCCTGAGATTCTGCTTGAGCTGGAATGTCCTAACTGCTAGTTCTAGTGCTTTAGCTTGAGACCTGCTAGTGTGAGTGTCTACCCATGCTGGGAGAATAACTCCCAGCTGCAGCATTGACATACCATCAGAGCCCCAGATGAGTTTGCATGGCTGTTAGATAGAAATGTACTGTAAACTGAACACATTCCATCTTGAAATCATTTACATTTAAACATGGAACCACATAATTCTATTTTTACAGAACAGAGTAGAACAGCCTTTTAAGCTGTTTGTTGATTTAACTTTGTCCCCACAATAAAAACGGTTTTTATTCCAATACAATACACTGTCCAGGTGTCAGGACTTGTTAGCCTGCATCCTCAGAAAACAGAAGGGGTGGAAATACCCATGGTATAAAAGGCTCTTTCCTACCTTGTGCCAGAGGTTCTCATATCCCCACTAGGCTACTGGCCTGTGGCACAGATTCCTTCTACCTGATGTTTTTCTTGGAACAGAACAACACTACCAGTCCCAGTAGCCACCATTTTTGGTGATTAAGACCACAGACGAAACTGCACTTTTGAAAGATCTGGAAAGTCCTGCTGACTTCCAGAAAGTAGTCAGTGATAGGGACGATTGAATCCCCTAGAATAAGCTCTCTAGGCCTGCAGGTTCATTCTGTAGGGCAAGTTTAACTGAAGAATATCATTCAGTGGTAAAAACCTTCCATATTTATAATGTCAAAACTGCTGAGGATGAAAAATCGCTCACAGCATTAATAAAACCACAAGCCAGTTGTGTGAAAATGGAGTTTGTCAGAAAAAATTTCAGTAAAACAGTAATGTGTCACCTTCATAATGCCTTCAAAAACTTTTACTCATTTTTGGTTCCCATATGTCTTGCTACAATGCTGTTCTTATTTTGAAGCTTTGCATACACTAAACAAATTGCTAATTGTATTGGTAGGTGTGGTGAATATATCTTTTATGGCTCTCAAATAATTTTTATCTGATCTTTATTATGGATTCTACATGCAAGAATTGTCACAAAAGAGCATTGTTTTCTTGGGGTAGCTTACTTCATCATACTGAAGCGTTCTGCTTAGGGTAATGTCTTGTTATTTGTGTCTCAGGAAAATCTTTGGTAAAATACACAGTGCACGGCCTATTATTCAATCCTGCTACATATTGAGATCCACACAGAATTTGCATAGCTTCCGAGTATAATATGAGTAGAGATGCTTTCAGCTAAATAGGGCTGGATCTCTAGGTATGAATCAGTGTAGGATTCCATGGAACTGTACAGGGTTTCTGTAGAGCTACAAAGATCCTGTGTGGCGAACACTGTGTAGCCTGCAGTTGTGTCTCAAGTTTTGTCACACTTTCCAGCTAATGCCATTGTTAATCAGTTTTTCAAATTTTAATTTTTTTTTTCACAGATGCTCTGTGCATATAACCCTTCTATTAGAACAGCATTTGAATGTTTCACACTGCTTTATGTAACCAGCTTGTACCATATTTAGGAAACTGGCTTTTCCATATATCTTTTGCAAGGCCTATTACTGAAACATCACAAACTACCTGAACATAAAAGGCATTAAACCCCAGAACACACCTGTAAGACTTTACCATGCAGAATGCAGTGTCAGAAACAAAAGCCGTGACATGCCGAATTCTATTTCAAACATTTAGGGCCAGATTCTGCTCTCAAGTACATGCATGCAAACACAATGAGGCAGTTTCTCTGCCCTGATCTGCTCCCACTTCATCATTCAGGCTGCGCAAAGGAAATAGAAAACAATCCCAAATTCCTGTCTGGGATTCCCAGCAAGCGTAAAACCAATTCAATTGTCTCCTAAATTTTGTTCCCATTGAAGGCACTGAGGAGTGCATCTGCAGCAGGAGAGAGTGATTAAAGAAAAATGGGCTCTGGCAATTCACAGCTGGCTATAGTCGGTAAGAGTCTAACCAGTGCCAGGGTTGAAGCTGGGACGGAGAACCAGGGAACTTCTTCCAGCCCTAGCTGTCTGCTATGTTCAGTAGAAGCTAGTCATAGCAGATAATCTGCCCCCATTCTGTTCAGTTGGACTGTGCATATTTAACTGAGAAAAAGAATATGGATTCCAGTTCCTTAGTAATAGCTTGCAAATGTTACCACAATTAGAGCTGGGCACACTTCCAAGTTCAGATACCTGGTTTAGCTCTGGTGTAATCAAAAGTTCAGTGCTTATCTGAACCTCTGGAATCTGCAAAACTGGGTTGGAAATCTCATGAGAATAGGTTGTTTTATGAGATTACTTAAACTCCCTTCTCGCTGTACAGCCATAAAGGCTGCGTAAACAGCCTCTCAGGATGGATTTGGCACTTTTGCTTCTAACTAAAACCAAGAACTTCACAGAAAGCAAAAATGAAAAATAAAGGGAATAAAATTATCTGAACTTGTCTAAGCCATCCTAAAGGTTTGCTGCAGTCTTATTTTGAGTTACAGGCAAAGTTCCAAATCAGTTCTTACTCTCTCCAAACTGGTTTGCACTTACCTAAATAAAATTCACATCTTCTGGGATTTATCGTACCTATCCAATCAAATTAATTTCCACTAAAGTCCATAGAACAATTTCAAGTAGTAAACCTGCTCATACAGATATTTTTGTAAATTTTGTAGAAAGATTAAACATAAATTCATTTTCTAGTTTGGTGTTTCCCAACTTGCATTTAATGCAAAAACCAATTTTTATGAGACCATGAAAACCCCCTTTGAAAGTGAAAGACAGCTAGCACCAAGCATGGTGTGGATATGGTCATTATTATTTGACAGTAATTGTCAACCCCAAATGTTCAAAAATCATGAGGCAAGACCTATAAAATAATGGCATAGGCTTAGACATCATGATATTTTAAGTAAATAAATATAGGGGGTATTTTCCTTCTGTTTTGTTAAACCTTTAGTGTGCACTCATATCACACTTTCAGCTTTTGTATGCAGTCTTGAGTGCTAGTACTTACTCCCTGCTAAATTTTGTTGTTGATAAATGAATGCCTTCTAATTTCTCAAACACCCTTTTGGTAATGCAGTGTCCTGAATTTAAGAGTTGTACCAAAGCAATACAAAAGGGGGTCTATTGCTCTGTGATGATACCTCTGTATATGCAGCCCAAAATTGCAGCCCTTTGCAGCCCTATCCCATTGCAAACTGAAGTCTCTTTTGCTACTCTGTCACTTCTAAATCTTTTTCTAGTATTTCTGCTTTCCAGATTTCTCTCTCCCATAGTAAATACTTATTTCAGATTACTAATATTTGGCTTTATTTGCTTGCACTTTAAAATGAATGTTTTGCTAATCTCTCAGGATACCTCTGCATTATTTGTTTAACTTCGTTGATGTTTCCAAGTTCTGCAAATTTAATACCTGCAAAGGTCACCGATGTGCTCCATGCTCCCTCCTTCAGATAATTAATGAAGATGCAGACAAGGCTAGTGCTAAAATCAATCCCTGTAATAACCTACTTGTCAAGTACCACCACTTCATATGTTGTTATTCAGCATTACTCTTTGAAAACTGGCGAAATAACCATAAACAGACAAATGAGGGTACTCCTATCCAAGTCAATTTGAATAAATTTTTCAATTACTATTTAGTGGTACACTGTTTCCGATGCTTTACAAAAAGTCTAATATATTACATCTACTGCATTCCTTCAGTTTACTAATTTAGTAATTCTAACAAAAAAGCAGTCAAGTTTGTCCAGCAACTGTATTTCATAATCCCATTGTGCCTATATGGTCAAAATTCCTTTATCCTTAAGGAGTCCTACTCTGCTCGCCTAGAAATCAATAAGAACTTTACCACTGTCTCCACTGAGAAGAAGATCAAACCCTAGATGTGACTTTTCTCCTTAATAAAAATCCCATTGTTTTGTTTAGAAGAGAAGGCAGATATATGGATCACTAATATTTATTTATCTGAAAATAAGTCTTTGCATTTTCTTTATTTCACTTTACTGACACACAACCTTTTGTCCATGATTTTTCATAAATAACATTTGGTGGTTCAGTAAGTTTCAACACCAATTTTCTTAATACCTTGACTATCCTGAATGGCTACTTTGTATATATTCAAAATTATCCCTTGCCTGTTTTATTAGTTTATAAAATTTCAATTATTTACTCATCACATTTTCATTGTTTTGTTAGAGAGATTTTTTTAAAGTTCAGGATCTCAGGCTTTTTAATCATCATTAATTTTATCCTCTTCATCTATTAACTGACCTACTATTTCTATACGGTACCCACAAGTCAACAGATGGCTTTGTCCATCGTGAAAATCAATAGTTACATACATGG
>ML675616.1:45171896-45194799 GCA_007922155.1 Mesoclemmys tuberculata | reverse complement strand
ATGGGTATAAAATTGAAGTTACATAGTGCTGACTCAGAACCCTCCATATCTATAACCATACACCTGTATATTCTATATTATTGCAGAAAACGTAAGTTCTAAGGAACTTTCACAAAACTTCTTTTTAACTTTTAATTTTCCAAGTCTTTCTTTAGGTTCCACTAAGTGTTTTTATGTGGGCCACACACAGTATGCTGGCCTTCTAATAAGCAGAATTTGAATGAGTCCCTTTTATATATTCTGTAACTACGGGCTATTTTCAGTTTGAAATTGCAACATTTTCTCAGGATGTGGCTATTATTATACCCAAATACAATATCATCAGGGACCATTTCAAAGGTCAGCCCCTCACGGCCATGGAAACAAGCTTAAACTAAAATGTGTAATAATTAATGGAGTGTGAGCTTGCTGTTAAAATCAGCAGTTACATTATACATTCTTTTTGACAGCACTTAAATGTGAACATTGTTTCATTAAAACTTTATGCTGATCTTTCTTTCTCTCCTCATGACTCTCTATTCCATGTGGAACACAGGGTCTCCACCACTGCCTTCCATCTTTGCCAGTCTGCTGCTGCAGTCTTAGCTTTCAAATCTGCTTCTATTGTGCATTTCCATGTTATCCTTGGTCTTTTGCCCAGGGGGTTCCATTCCAATGCTTGTCTCATTATGTTATTTGGGTCTTTTCTCCATGTATGGCCTAGCCCTCTCCACTGCTGTTTCATAATTTTCAATCCTTTCGGTTTCTGTTTTGTCCTCCCCCAGATTTCTTTCTTTGAGATTTTTGCTGGCCAACTAATACTGAGGATTTGTCTAAGACAGCTGTTTACAATTTGGAGTTTAGATAGTAAAGTCTTAAGTCTCCACATTTCAGCACCATCTAGTAAGACTGATTTTACAATGGTGTTAAATATTCAAAGTTTAGTTTGGAGGGCAGATTTCAGTTTCTTAAGTCTGACCCTTGCAATTCTGGCTTTTTCCACCTGTTGTATTTACATTGTTTCAAAGATATGGAAATGGGTAAAGAAAGCTTTTACTGAAATTTGTGAAGAAGTGCAAAGATTCATGAATAAACGTTTATTTGATGATACATGGTGGAAATAGAAGAGCCAAAATGAAACAAACTAAATCTAACAAGAACAACACAGACACAGTGACCCCTTAAGGAATATGCCCATAAAGAACAAAGTGGCCAAAAAGAGTGCTAAGAAGACTTCATAGACAAAATGGCAACAAACGCACAGACTGCTGCAGCACAAAATGACATGAAGACACCATACTGCCTCATAAGACAGCTAGATTTGTTAGAAAAACAAATGCCAACAGACCAGATCAAAAAAATGAGGGCAACTTAACAAGGAAGACATCAGAGCAATTCAGTAATTCTAACAAAACTAACAAGCCAACTACTGAATGGTGAGCCAATGGCCAATCCCCATACATAGAGGAAGAAGTAGATCTCGATGTCAACCTAGGACCTATCAATGCTGATCTTCACTATTTTTTAACCTTTATTCATTTAGTTCAGCATCTACCCTCCTCTTGTGCACTAAGTTCTTGTCTACATGGTAAGTTAGTGCATGAAAAGCCAGATGAAAATCTACCGTGCACAGTATGCAAAGCTTCGTGCCAGGACTTTTACTGCACTTCAGCAGAGTCCCCAGAGTGAGTTAGTGCTCAGCAAGCTAGTGAGCTGTAGATTCAGAACTGGCTTGCCACCCACTAAGACTAGCCCTGAGATAGCTGGTGTCAGCTGACTGCACAATAAAACTTATGGAACTTACTGTTATGGAGTGGCATCTCAATTCATTATTCCGAAGGTGAAACTTGTGGGAAATGGAGGTAGTGCTTCCACGCTCATGAAATTCCCTCTCTCCAGATGTATGCTTAAGCATTAAACTAGATGCATTTAGAAAGAGGTGAAAGACATCTCTTTTTTCAGACTCTCTCTAATAAATGAACTAGGAAATCCTATGCTTTTATAGCTGAAATCGGCAGATCCTTTGTCGTGCTCTGTCTTACAGCTGTGGACAGAGCAAAGGAGCTTAGTATTTGCTCCCAGTATTTGGAATATTTATGACTCAAATCTAAGCCAACAAATGTGTCCATTTATGGCAATGAATGTCTTATAAAGGTGAAAATAAGAGTAACAATAATTGAATAAGTGAAAAAAGGTCTTTTGCTCAACATAACAACCTGCCCATCTCGGATCTGCTGATAGTCCCACTAGTTTAAAAATGTTAACACCATGAATGAATTACCTCCCAGACAGAAAGAAAAAAATAAGAATGGGTGGAGGGGAGAATGGAGGCACACAGAACCACTGGCAGGCAGGAGAATGGGGGACCTTACTATGAAGGGAAAGTGAAAATGGGGCCATGGGGAGAAAAAGGATAATGGGAGGAGCACAAGGAGTCCCTGACATGGGGGCAAGTAGGTACAGAACACAAAGTCCCTGTCAGGAGAGGAGGTGGGGGACAATGGTATGGGGCAAGGGAACATGGGGGACACAGAGCCCTTGGATTGAAGAAGGAGGTGGGGGAAGTTCCTGAAATGGGGGGAAGAGTGGTACACAGGGACCTTGTGGGAGGAATTCAGGAAGCCTCTGGTGTGCAATGAACTCAGTCTACAGAAGCAACCAAGTTTGAGACTTTCTGGTGTATTTGTGAAACTTAATAATGTTGTCATTGTTAGAACTAATTTGGCTCTTCTGTATGCTTTGGGATAGGTACATGATAAGCGGGCACAATCTCAGAATATAAACCAATGAAGTCATAACTGGAAGTTGTATTTTTTTTTTTTTTTAAAGCCACTTTTTCCGAGAGCATCTTGGACAACTTGTTCTTCTGGGCAAATTCTACCTCTTTGAAGGAAGTTCACCCCTTCCCACCAAAGCATAAAGAGCTATGTCACAATAAGGAATGTTGTGTGGAAAGCAAAATATTTATTCAATGAAATGTAAATGATGTAGTTGAGGGAGAGATAAACATCTCATTCATTTAACTTATGCAAAGAAGTCAGCTCTCTGGCACACCAGAATCTTACCATTAGTTTTTTAACCTGACTTCTGTGAGGTAAAAACAGTTTTAGTCAATTGACTTGTTTAATGGCAACCAGCAAACATCTTAATGCTCTGATCTCAGAAAGAGTTGAACCTTTTCCCTTTTGCAATTATTTTATATAAGGTTTATGGTGAACTAGAAGCAGTGACACAAAATGAAAAACGAAAACGTGAAAAAACAATTTCTAGAAAGATAAAAAGATCAGTTTTCATGAAGTAAAGAACAGTTACTTACCCTAGAGCAAGTGTTGCTATAGTTGCAGAACTGTAAGTGCTGCACATGTGCCTCATGCATGTGAAACCTTTGGGAGCTTTATGTAAATTGTTTTTAATGGTGGTGTCCTTTGGTGCCAGGCATGTACCTTGTGCTTCCTTGTGCCGTGTGAAGGCAGTAAGCCTGGGGTAACCACAACCCTCCCTTAGGTCTCTTGTAGTTCAAAGCCCATGTTGAGGACCATGAAAAACTGGGATAGAGAATGGCATTGTGGACGTGTTGTCCATCAGGATTTGCTCTGTGGAGTTTGCAAAACAGGCAGAAATGCTATGTGACCTAGCCTAATGGCCTTTAGTTCCATAGCTTATACATATACATAGCTTCCTGTTCTCCCATGACTTTGTTCCCTGTATCTGCAGATAGTTCAGGTGGGCCGCCAGCCTGTTCCTGAAGCACCTGTGATGTGTCATTGTGAGGGAGTGGGTTGATAATGGTACCCCTTTCAATGTGTTCATTAGGTCTAGCCACCAAGCGAGCTCTTGCAGGATTTGCAATGGTACTAACTTTCTTGCATATGTGCTGCCTGGAGGGGGAGTACACTGACTTGTAAGGGCTGCAGATGCAGTCTAGCAAGTGGTGTCATGTTTATACAAGCAAGTACACAGCCCAACAGACCCAGTCATGTACACACCATCATTATCAGATTTCATTTTAGGCTGTTTGTCATCGACTGGAGAAATAGGAACCTGTTCTCTGGGAGCTATACTCTTGCTGACTGAAAATTGATCATGGCTCTTATCAGTGATGGTCTGAGATGATTTCTCATAGTTGGCAAGAAGCTCTAGTTGAGAGAACAAGGACATAGCCTAAAGTGACTGCAGTCTCCTGTGTATACCTGCTTAAGTAATCAAAATGACTTCATCTGGACTTCTTGTGGAGTAAACTGCTATTCAATAGGCATACGGGTGGCAGAATCTGGCCACGCTAATTATAATACAATAAGCCTGGAAAGACAGACATTTTAGACCAAAAGATTTGAGAACAGAAGTCACAGAAACATAAACTCTTTGTTTATTTCACTGTTAATCCTTTTAGCAGTAACATCCACCTGCTGTGCTTATCCCACAATGGTAAATTGCCTCCATATCTTCCCAGCTGCTAAAAATTCCCATTGTCTTGTCCCTACCTACCAAAACCTACAGCTCTCCCCCTGACAATTTACACAATTCAGCTTTGTATTTTCAGTGTAAAGATCTACAGCACCTTGAAGATTAAAAATATAGGGCAGTGTAACAAGCTACATTTAAGATTGAACTAACACAAGGAATACTGGAGTGATTTAATTACTTCTATTTTATTCAACAGAGCTCTTTAATTTATCTGAATCTGCTGCAGCCCAGTGCTGCCGAATCCAATGGCCTGTCCGAATTTATGTAAAGCTGGGCAAGGAGTACACACAGGGCCTTGAGCATGGGGGAATCTTGTACTATATTACTGAATGAACCTGTCCCAGAAGAGTTAATTAGCTGCGATGTTTACTACACATTCAAGAGTCAGGTTTCTCAGGAGAGAAAGCAGATAAGTTTTATTAACTTAACGAGTATGCAGATCCGCCTGAACCTACTCAGGCTTCTGGAAACACTTAGTTCACACTGGGCATGCTCAGAGGCTTAAGAACTATTAGCAAAATTACTCCCATTCTACGAACGTGTTATCTATCCTTACTATAGCCTCTCCCTTCCGTGAATAAACACGCTGTTGCATTAGAAAAAATGTGGATAGGCTGGTAACAACCTTTATCACAGCCACCCTGTTAAAATAATTATGAAAAGAAATAAATGTAGGTATTGGGCCAAATTCAGTCCTGGGAGTTATATCTGCTTACTGCAAAACTGAACTGGCCTTTACTGTAAAGGTCACAGTCACCTCTTTTCTCGATATTTATATGGATACTTCCAAAACAGTCACTCATGTAATGCTGAAAATTCAATAAATGAGAATTTTGACCTTTTGCTCCCCTTAAACATGAGGCAAATCATATCAAGTATTCAATAAACTCTCTCAAATAGGCACCTGCGTTCTACCCCAAAGGGGAATTTGAGAGCTCTCAAATATACCAGATCTCAGTTACTCATATATGATAGTTCAAAATACAGTCCCAAGAACAGAGAATAGTGCAGAAGTGCATGGTAAGATTTTATTTACTTGTGCTCAGTGAGACACACTGAGGATAGTAGATGGTAAGCACGAATATGAGGGGTGTAACAGTTGAAAAACAGCAAGAACACACAAAATGCAACACATACCGCTATAGAATCATAGAATATTAGAGTTGGAAGGGACCTCAGGAGGTCATCTAGTTCAACCCCCTGCTCAAAGCAGGACTAACCTCAGCTAAATAATCCCAGCGAGGCCAACCTCAGCAACCTTTACCGATCCTGGCTGAAGAGGCAAAGTAAGCCTACATAACCCCTTTGGTTGGTTCATCTCGTCCTCCGGGAGAATGACTGACCTCCTTGATTTTGCCCCCTTTCTCACAAACAAATCAAGTAACACCAGTGGCCATTCCTTGGACAGCATCATGATCTTGTTTACTTTCTGGTCCAAAGGCATTAAGAGGAACAAAATCTAGAGTGTGTGGAGGGAATCCATTAAAAATACCTTCTACCTATGGTTCCCACTGAAGTCAGTTTTTGATCCCCATCAATGTCAGTGGGACTCTCAGAATAAAACAGTGCTACCATTACTGGTCATGGCTACTTTTCTGCAGTTTGCTGTGCTTACATTACTCAGACTCCTCAGTAAAGTTCACGGTGTTTGGGGGAAAAATAGTTTCATTTTTCACTCATTTGTAAATTTGTAACAGCATATTAAAGTGACTTCACCTTCTTATTCCCCTACTCTCCCCAACCCACACATCAAGTTCTGTTCTGCCAATTTGCCTCCTATCTTCCTGGTGGCATGACCCAGGAAACCTACCCTCTTACCCTTTTGTAGTACATAGCAATTCACGCAGCCACCAGTTCTGCAACCAGCCTCAATGAATTCTGTATGAATTAGAATTTGTGCACAGAAGAATTAACATTCAGATTATATCCCTAGGCTTTAACTTCACAAAGAGACGCACTTTATGCTAAGGACTGAGATTTGTAAGACAATGGACTTTTCCTCTAACAATTATATTTCACTGCATGTCTCCAGTACTTTTTTTTTTAAAAGGAATTATAAGGCAATAGTAAGGATTATACATAAAACTTGATTCATGACAAAAGGAGCCTGTAAACATCCATTTCCAAACATTAGAATGTCAGCTGCCAATGTGTTTATTTTTCTTTTAAATCTCTTTTAAACAACTATTTCATCTCTTTCTGAAATACTATGTTTTTTTCTAAAATACTATGTTAATAACACTGTTAAAAATTAATCTCAAGAGGCCAAATCAAGAGGACATCACTGGACCTACACTAGGGAGAAATTTGACCTGAGAAGCATTTATTATTTAACTATAACCCAATTACAAAAAAATTTGCCACAAAACTAGCATTTTATTTTTTTTGCATCTACTCTGAACAGTATATATAGATTCAATCCTTGTGAGAAAAGCTCATCATATTTTATGTTGTGTATAGTAGTTTCTTTTTAAAGAAATAAACTAGAAACAGCACATTTCTTCCCTCAGTGTTTTGACAGGGTAACACAAAGTGTCTCTTTCAACTGAAAAATCTTAATTAACAGCCCATTCCTGCACAACCTTACTCAAACAAGTAGGTCCACTGAAATTAATGGATCTACTTCTGTGAAGGATTTTGAAGATCTGTTCCTAATTCAGAGATCTTAAACCTACCTCTTTCCCCACAGCCCCAGATTTGTCTGCTACATCTTACCTATAATTCTCCAAGAACATAGCAATGGAACAGTAAGTCATATAAGCCTAATGCAATCATAACTATCTTGGGCTAACGAGCATTCTTCAGCATTCTGATATGTAAGAGCCCTTTCAAATCATTAGCTAGGATGCATACAAGAAAGCAGAAAATGAAGTTGACAGGTCACATGTAGTCTATGATCATCCTCTTGAAGTGCTTCACTTAAGCATAGTACTAGTTTTACCACCACACAACCCTTAAAATTCATTAAACCCTTACTTTTACCATAAACCTATGGAGAAAAACAGAGCACAAGTCAAGAGACCTGTACAGATACATTTGGTTTCCTACTGAAAAGCAAAAGTGAAGATAATGCCTTTGTACCTGCAGTGCAGACAGTTTTCTTTACACCATTTCAGTGACTACTAAACAGAAACTGGAAAAGTTTAAAAACATCATAAACACACAGCTGAGCATGAGCTTAAAAACTATTTGCATTTATCAAATAAATATACTCAGAATCTCTGGATGCGTACCAAAAATTTAAAATGGGTGGGGGGAACAGCCATTTCAGGAAACCACTGAAAACAGTGATTTTTGAAATTATACATAATTACAGATCTACATTCTTCTCTAGCATTGTTAATAAAAAAGATGAAAATTATTGAGGAAGAAAAATTGAGGGACCCTGCTACTGGTGTCATATGTAAGTCTCAACACCAGCAAAAATGGACGGTTTACAAAGCACTGAGCAAAAATAAGCAGAGATCTTATCTTTAAAAAATGCAGAAGTTTTATTTACTAAGAGATCAAATCAAAAGCGCTCACACTGGAATGAACAGATTTAACATCTGTGAATAGTAAAGATGAGCCAGGACTGAAATATCTGACTCATTCAGTGACTGTGGTACTGCCAAAATAGTAGGTAATTGGGTAACTTAACTGATCTGTCACCCAGAGAACCGTAGGGCATTTTGCTATTCAACTCTGTATATTTAATATATATATTGATTGTCTTAGATGAGACGGCCCTCGCATCCTTCTTGTGCACATCCATTTGACCACTCACGGCCCTTTTCAGTCTTTAAATGCAATAAATCAAGGCTTATGTCTACATGAAGGCCTGATACAAAACCCATTGACATCTGTGAGGGCTGTTAAATTCACACAATGGGCTTTGGATAGGGCCCTAAGTGGGCAGGTAAAAATGTGACTGTCAGAGAATGGATTACTAAATCATAGTTTATTCATCTATAACTTGTTGATTAGAATTCAGCACAGGTGGAAGTGATGGAAAGTCATCAACTGATGGCTTTTCAGGAGGCTTGTGTATAATGAGATGTGGTCTCAATTTCATCCCGGCCATACGTGAATCTATATCACAAAAATCACCATCATTTGGCATTCTTGAAAAAAAGAAGGCCTGAATGGGAGTAAATAACCTCACACCCTTAGATGTACAATAGCAGAGCAGAGCAGTATAGAGATGCTTGCGATATTTCTGTTTTCGCTATACACGTTGTGAGAATAAGATGAAGGTTGGAGCGCTACTGACCACTATGTTCACCACAAAATGTTACAGAAGAAAAAATGTTATTGAAAATGATGCAGTAAGAGCTCTGTCCCCACAATACTTTTAGTCTCAACATGTAATTGCAGTTTCCTCATAGATAAGCCAACAGAACCATCCTTTTTTAGCTTGATTCTGTGTGGACATGAATGCCTGCCACTCCCACTGAATTTAATGTGAACTGCAATACTCAGCTCCTCTCATTGTCAAATCAAATATTTTTTGCTGCTCTGGATATCTGGAGGCTGCAAGGGAATCGAGGTTCAGGGCCAATTGAGGAAATTAAAATGACTTAAATTTGATCCCATTGCATCCTTTTTAGAACATTGCATCCTTTTTAGAAGCAGTGGAAGAAAAGGGAAGGCAAACATCTAGGGAGCAGACCAGTAAAAGAATAAGTCACCATCCAAGTGTAAGGATCTTGGTACTAAGGGCAGAGCAAAAGTAGTTGGTGATTGAGATGGGACACGATAAGATCCATATAGTGCAAGTCCCATTTGGAATGGCTTGTTACCTATTTCTGTGCTAATCACAGGAAGAAAGAAAAGATAGGGACAATTGTATTAGGTGCTGTGGATCACCTCATTATGATGCCTTCCTTTTTCATGTCATGTAGCTGGAGTTTGGTTTTGGGGTTCAGCCTCTTAAAATACCAGTTACCCATCCCTATTTCAGTCTTAGAGTATTGAAAATCCAATCTGTTACACTCTGATTTTGGGTTCAACCCTTGCTCAGGGGGAGAAGGAGGTAAATCATAAGGGGTCCATATACCTTGGGCAGTTTATATCTAGAGCTGGTCAAAATTCAGAATTTCCATTCTGTCACAAATGTTGATATTTTGACATTTGTTTTTGCTCAGATTTGGGAAAAAACATGTATTTTCTAAATTTCCTGGGAATCAGTAG
Source organism: Mesoclemmys tuberculata (assembly GCA_007922155.1). Taxonomy (NCBI): domain Eukaryota; kingdom Metazoa; phylum Chordata; order Testudines; family Chelidae; genus Mesoclemmys; species Mesoclemmys tuberculata. The sequence goes on along the minus strand of ML675616.1, from coordinate 45,185,184 downwards.
TTCTGAAAAATTCCATTTTGGAATGCTTAGTTTAAAAACTTTTAAAATTTCCTCTCAAAATGATGTTTCAAAATTTATGTTCTGGATTTTTATTTGTATGTTTTATTATTTTTACATTACTTTATGGCACATCTGTAGTAGTAGCGTATGACATCATATTACTTGTCTTAATACACACTACTACTACTGACCTACCGTGAAATAATGTAAAAATGATCAAATATAAAAACAAACACCCGTAAGATATATAAATAAATAACCAGTGGTTGAATAGTCTGAAATGGAAATGATGGAAGCCCCATTCCTCATAATATTTTCAGTTACACTGGACCAGATTCTGGGAAATATACTTGAGAGAACAATCCTCTACTGGAAAGAGAATGGACTTGATACTCTCCTGTGTCTTTTCTGTCTCTACATTATTCTGATCTGTCATCAAAGCCTGTACACTGCTTTTTATTATCAGTAATTCCATACATTTCCTTGAAACAGTAACATTCAGAAACTGCTTTAATCATTCACAGCAGAAATATTAATTATATTGTCTGTCTAAAAGACACAGAAAAATACCAAAATGTTCTTTTCAGAATTTAATGAGTACAATAAGGTTTTGTAAACACCAACTGTTGTTTTGTCAATATTGGCATAGTCTTTCTGACAGATAAAGGAAGCGTCTCAGAAAAGCCTGGAAATGCAATCTACTCGCCATTAATGTAAAGAATTATTATTTTGAGAAATGTGATAAAGGGTAATATATATTCATGAAATAAACTAAGAGGTAGCAATTTATTATAAACAGTTATTGTGATTTTTCATCACAGCCCAGGCAAGGGTGAAGAGTTTTAGATGAACACAGCTTTTGTTTTATGCTACTGCTATTTGGTTCTTCTTGTTGCTGGTTTATGTTTTTACACATATGTACAATATAAAGTAACTGTGATAAGTGTGTAACATCTATTGGCCAATATTAACCATTTGTACTTGTGCATGCATTTACATTTCTTACAGAAGCAAGCAACTCTGGAATTTTTAAAATTTGGGTCTATAAGATGTGCTGTTATTTCAGGATATGAAGAAGATGAAAAATACCTAAGAGCTAATATTAATATTAATTAGATCTTAATTAGGATATTTAGGTAATTTTTACTGATTTTATATATTGAAACCACTGGAATTAGAAAACTTCACTTACAGAATTTGTTTTGTGGACTGGAGTTTTTAGGATGCTCTGGGGCCTTATGCAAAAGCTTTATAGTAAATTAATTATAAATCTTCACAAGGACCCAATATAAAAGTCAGTATGTTGCATCCTTTCTAGATATTAAGAGTTGCACAGGAAAATTAATATATTTTGTATAACAAAATAACACTGGAGTTGAATAGCTATTAAACAGGATTATTATTTTCTTCCTTTCTGTGCCTTAAAACACAGGCAAAAACAACCTAGAATACTGTAAGTCTCCGAGTTTTTCAGAGTACACACAGTCAAATGTCACTTTAAACTACTATTGAATTTTTCTCTGTCTAATTAGCTTAATAAATCCCTTACCAGCCTTAGGCAGAGCAAAGAAACTTTGTTGAAGATTTTTGAGAAATAAATTATATCAATGTTTCTTCCTATATTTCAGACCATCTCTTGCGTCTTCAGAGACAACTGCAGTGCAAGAGAACTGTCATAAAATCAAGGACTATTTGGGCTGAGATAGGCTCATGAAGAAGACTAATCAACTTATATAAACTGGAGCCCTTGATAATTTCTATTCACTTTCAATTCACATCTACATCAATAACTAATTAAAATTCAGAAGAATGTTCTTTGTTTTGGACTTCTTCTAAGGGACATTGAAAAGTCTGGTTACAGTACAGGACTAGATGTCATAACACTGGAGCTGTATTCTTGGCATTGTCAAAGGGTTCCTATATCACCTGAGGCAAGTTACAATGTCTCTGAGGCCGTGTCATAATCTGTAAAATGAGGATAACAACATTTGCCTGCTTCAAAGCAACATTGTAAGGCTGAATTCATGTTTGGAAAGTAATTTGAAATCTTTGGATGGAAGGTGCTATTTTAATAATTAATAATAAAGTATTAAAGTGATACCAAATTACTTTTTCCTGATCGTTACAGAAAAAAAAGTAGAATTAGCTAATAAACTAGTGTTCCCTGACATCTGACATGACTACTATGATTCTACTATGCTAAAAGTTTGTATTGTACTCTGTAACAAAACGAGTGTTAAGAGAGGTCCACTTGAAAATGTCCTTGAAAATGTCTACCTTTTCTAACTCTTATACAATCTTTGGAAGATCTCTCAAATCTGTAGTTGAAAAAGGCTAGCAAACGGAATCAAACTAATGGCTTTATTTTCATACTCAAAGAATAACTGATCTAAAGCTAGTACGGGGGAAAAAACAACCCTGATAATCCTCTCACCTTGGATTATTCTGACATTTATTTAAAGATTAAAAAAAAAAACAATTACAAGAACACTTGTTTGTATCTCTCTTTTTAAAAAAAATTACAGTTTTTCCCAAGAATAAACAGTAAAAGTTTTGCTTAGGTCATATTATTTCAGTAAAAAACAAGAAACCAAAATAGGCTTTTCTTGTTCCATTTAGCATTCAGTGACATAATTTAAGCATGTTAGTTTGTAGAGTTGTATTTCATACATGTTTTTAAATAGACTATCCCTGATTCAAACAACCCCAACTCTCATTTTTAAAATATACCTGAACTTGCACTAACCTAGCTAACAGATCTTCTTTCACTCCCACACATCCTTTGCTGACGTAGGACAAGATTATGCATAAGTTTATGGGGGTGTGCAAGGGTTAGAGTACCGTATGAAGATACATGTGGAGCAGAACAGAAACACAGCATATATGCCACTGGGTGGGCTAAAAAAAGCCCCTGATTCAATGTGAGTCCACTGCCGCCACCACCACACTCCAGGAGTCCATAACCTTTCAACAACTGATTAACTCTGTGTTGCCATTTGTTTTAATGCCATCAATTAATTACTTGCCCACCCTACCTTCACCCTTTCATTTCTGGTCCTTGCCTCTACCTGAGCTCCTCTCTCTCCTTTTCCTTGTGTCAGTCTCTTCACCATTCCTCTCCATCTTTGTGTTTTTCCTTCTAACATTTCCCATTTCTCTTCCCTAACTTCCACTTTCACCTCACTGACTCTGTCCCTCTATTGACAACATTAATTTATAAACAAGCAGAATATTATAAACCAGGATGTGAGGTTTATTTTATATACAGAATAGCTATAATTGAACCATCAAAATGTGCACTTAGCCAAACCACATAATCATGTGACACTATTATTAAAAACATGAGAATGGCCAATTTTGGGCAGTTAAGGGACACATTGAGCAAGGAGTTGCACCCCTGTCCATCTTGGCTAATAGCCATTGATGGCCCTATCCTCCATGAACTTACCTAATTCTTGTTTGAACCCCATTATAATTTTATTCTTCACAACGACCCCTGGGAACAAGTTCCACAGGTTGACTATGCATTGTGTGAAAAAGTACTTCTTTAAATTTGTTTTAAATCTGATGCCTATTAATTTCATTGGGTGACACCCCCCGCCTCCAGCTCTTGTATTATGTGGAGGGGTAAATAACACTTCCTTATTCACTTTCTCCACACCATTCATGATTTTATAGACCTCTATCAGATCCCCCGTTAGTCTTCTCTTTTACAAGCTGAACATTATCAATCTTTTTCATCTTTCCTTGTATGGAATCTATTACAAACCGTTAATCATTCTTGTTGCCCTTCTCTGTACCTTTTCCAATTCTAATACATCTTTATTTAGATGAGGCAACCAGAACTGCACACAATGTTGAAAGTGTGGGCATACCATGGATTTATATAGTGGCATTATGATATTTTTGGTTTTATTATCTATCCCTTTCCTAATGGTTCCGGACATGTTTGCTTTTTTGACTGCTGCTGAACACTGAGCGGATGCTTTCAGGGAACTATCCAGGATGACTCCAAGACCTCCTTCTAGGTAACTGCTAATTTACACTCCAGCACTTTGTACATCCAGTTGGGATTTTTCCCCCAATGTGCATTACTTGCATTTATTAGCAGTGAATTTCAACTGCCATTTTGTCATCCAGTCACCAAGTTTAGTGAGAACCCTTTGTAACACTTTGGAGTCAGCTTTCAACTTAAGTATCTTGAGTAATTTTGTGTTGTCTGCATATTTTGCCACCTCATTGTTCACCGCTTTTTCAGATCATTTATTTATTATAACATTTATCCTCTTATTCCCCTATTTTTTACTGCAGTACTAATGGTGTTCTGTCTAAGATCAGAGCATCACCTTTTTCTGCAATGACTACCTCATTTGTCTGTAGAGTGCCTACCACAGATGTCGGGTGATTTATAAATAATGATACTCTTTGTGTGGCAATTTAGAAAGATTTTAAAGACATGCTCCCTGCTTTGAAGAGCTTAAAATCCAAATAAAAGAAAAACAGAAAATGAAGATAAGATGAAGGTGAAGTTATGGGAGGAATGAGGATTAAACAAAAGGATACCCTGAGTTATATTATCGTGGCTATAAAGGAAGGCATATATGTATAAAGGCAAAGGAAGGCTATAAATGATGGTATTTTAAAACTGTGACTGAATAGATGAGTAGATAGAACAGATTAGTTGTTCTGCAGTGGAAAGCAAAGAGAAATCAACGTGCTTTGAAGAAGAAGATTAAGGACTTTTAGCTGATTGCTTTACAAATAGGTCTGCTAAAGTTTAAAGGGGATTTTCCACATTAACAACCACCCACTGGACTAGTTTTATGTTCCTACCAGTTTGATTGAACTTGGTCTGGATAAAAGCTTGATTCATCTACCAAAAAAAAACAAAAAAAAACACGGTATGCACAGACACCAACAAAAAAACAAACTATGAATAATTCAAAGTACTAAATGGCATGGATGGATTAATATTTTAATATCAGTTATGTTTGCCTTTTAACAAGATGTAACTCTGAACATAATAAATTCTCTTTAAAGAACCAAAGATTTCCACATCCTTTATTTTGTATTCTTATTTAACTATTTTTTTGAACAGCTTTTTAAAGATTGGAAATGTTCATGATCATATGCCCATGACATGACCAAATGCCGAGAGATATTACTGAGGTGTACCGAGCATTCTCTGCTCACAATCTGAAACTGAAAACAAAGGTATCTGCTTTCTGTTACCCTCTTGTAAACATTTGTGCCACACCGTTTTATAATTCTATTGATAGATCCATACAAAGAGCACTCTACCATATTAGCAGAATTAAACGTGTAAATCTGAGGCTGGGCTGCAGACAACGGAAATAGTGCAATCGAGCCGGTGGAATGCTGAGGGAATGCTCAGGAGGCTAGAATTCAGCAGGAAGGAGTGATTCGCTCACCTGTTCCTGTGACAGGATGAAATTTATTTTGAAGAAGTCACTGATAACAAAATGCAGACGTATCATATCTCATAGCATAAAAACAAAAATTGAAAATGCTACTGGCAAACAAAAATACCGCACTTTGAATGAATTTGGACACAACTAGAGCCTCAAACAAACTTAACATGGACAAAATGAGGTCTCTGATTCCCAAATCCCTGATTCTCATTTACACAGAATCCCTTTACCCCACGCTGGCAGCAAAATGGGGTGGGAATAAATTACATTCAAGATCCCTTTACACTTCCAGACTGGTGCAAAAGGGCCATAGTGTAATGACAATCTGGCTTGACATCGTTTTTCCCCAAGCTTTCCCGCTCCCACCATTCTTTGTCACTGCTGAAAACACCACTATCCTTCCTGTAATGTGGGGATCATCTCTGACAGTCCCTCTTCTTTGCTCCACACATCAGTCGTGCCTCTTCCTTCTCTTCTTTCTGTGATGTAGCCAAAATTTGCATCTAGGTCCTCAGCATCCCTTGTCTTGCTTAACATAATCTCTTCTTCACTGACTCCCTTGACACCCACATCAATCATCATACAGTATTAGCTGCTACAATTATCTTCCTTTGCTCATTGCCCTGACCACAGCACCCTCCGCTATGAATTCCTTGCTGGCTTCACATTTCTATCACATCTAGTACAAGCTTCTTATACTCACCTTCATAATCCTTCACAATGCTGCACCTCCTTACTTATTCAGTCATCTGTTATTGTGTTGGCTCTGCCTCTTCACTTATTTGCCCACTTCTCCCACAGTCATCCTGTGGCTTTCTTCCATACTGCCTCATACGTCTCAAATGCCCTCCCTGTATTAGTCTACATATATCCACTACATTCTCCTGTTTTAAATCCCTTCTCAAGACCCACTTTTACTGGGTCACTAGGGCTAAAAAGAAATTCCTTCTCAAGACCCACTTCTGTGTGTCACTAAGGTGAAAAGGAAGTAGCCAGCCAAGAACAGCTTAGTCTATGGCCAATTGTTATATAACATTTATTCTGTAATAAAAACAGATTATATTTCTCATCCCTTTCCTCCACCTATCATTTCTTACTTACCTTCTCACACTGTGAGCTCTTCAGAGGAGGAACAGTGTCTCACTACTGTATATGTATGAGCATCACTTAGCACCTGTGGCCACTATTGTAATTCAAATACTGCGTGGTTGTAGAATTCAGAAAAAGAGAGAGTTCAGAAATTGTTCAGGCAAAATGTGAAATACTTCTCCTCTCATGTTAATGGAAGACTGGGTCATGCATGCAACTAAGCCTTTTAAAAGAATATTTTTTAAATTGAGATTTAGTGCTTAAGGACTTTTAAAGTAGGGTCGAGTGGACTGGTTCAGTTAAAATATAATCTAAACCAAACCTTCAAGCAGCCTTCCACTTGAGCTGCACACAAATCTTTTAGAGGATTAGGGAAGTTCAATTACTTCACCTCTCACTTGCAGGATCTGGGCCCGATGCAGACTTCTCTTCTAAATAATTCCCTGAAGAAACAGAACAAATGAGAATCCTCCAGTCTTACTTTGCTAGGCAACTTTAGAGGTGCCAAATTCAGAAGTGGCAACAGCAGACCCAGTACCACTTCCTGCTGTGACTGAGTCAAGGGCCGAATGGGCTTCCCTCTGAAGATCACTGCTTCCCCACATCCTGCTCCCCAGGAAGAGTCACAGGAACCCTCACGAAGTCCCAAAGGTTACCCTATTTCTTCCTCTTTTCAGTTGCGCCTTCCAAATTTCCCTAGGTTGAGAGGATCCAGAAGGACTGAATGTTGTTCCCTCTGGAGCCTTTCAACACTGATCCCTGCAAAAACCAGAGGTGATTACCAAACAGCAATATGAAGCAACCCCTCCCTGCATGATCCAAGTGCTCCGATTCTACACAGTGTCTGTACTGTAGATTAATCAGCACAGAGGTTTGTGACTGAACTTGGACACCTGTGATCACACTGTCTCTAGATCATGAAGCCAGCATAGTGATCTGCTTTCCTCATCCACTGTTGTGTTTTGCGAATTCTGTGCTATATATATTAATTTTCTGTTTCATTAAAATATATATTCCCAAACTCTTGCACGTAGAAGCATCTTGAATTAAGGATCATTGGTAAGGATTTCACTTATAATAACTTTTGAATAAAATTAGTATTCTTGCAACAAAATCCCCTGTATGTTCCCAAGGATTTGTCATTTATCTTAACATAGCAAATTTCCAGATGCCCAGATGTCTGCACAGTTCCTTACATGGCAACATAGGCTGGTCTAGACACCATCTGGAAACTGTAAGGCAAGGAAAAAATCCTTAAGAACGCACAAAAATTCTGGGTTGGTTTGTTGTGGTTCTTTTGCTGTACAGTGTTCAAATATTGCTTCAAGGTAACCTCTGAAGGTTGGCAGTCTGAGAAACTAGAAGGTTGGAACATGAGAAAACATATGCCAAGCAGTAAGTAGAGCAAACTTGATTTCAGACTATTACACTTACATATGTTAATTCTGTCACATGGTATATTTTTCACACATGCTTTCAACTGTTACTCCAGAGATATGGCATAATGGTGGAAAAACGAAGGTAAGTGGTGTCAAGCTCCATTCTCTTGTTTTAAGTAGTAGGGGTCTGGATGCCTTTTTGGTCTCCAACAATGTGACCTTGGCTAGCTTCAGGAGCTTTAGCAGTATGTGCTACTGGAATTTAACTGGCTCTGTCTATAAAGGATCCTGGGATTTGTTTTCTAGAGCCAGTACTTTCTCCTGCTAGGTTTTTGTCAGGCTGGCTTGCTTTGCCCCTAGTTCTTCAGCAGTTTAGGTCAAAGCTAAAATCTGGTCTTCAACTTTTGCTATTTGAGCAATGAGGCCTTGCTGTATTGACTAGACTGTGCCCATGGTGGATTTAAATACTGGTTCTGTCCTCTAACATTGCTTTTAATGGCAAGTATGTTTGTTTTTGACCCTCCTGTTTCATGGCCAGACCACATGAATGAGACTCCATTTTCAGCGCTAGATTCTTTAGTTAGCTATCACTGCTTTGTACCCCTGATAGAGTTTTGCTTTGCCTACCCTCCACTGTAAGGTCATTTAGTGACATTACAACAATGGCTTAAATTAGAGCAGTCGGCTGCTCTAACTTACACCAAATCTAGAAGTGCAGGATCAGACAGCTGCAACCAGTTCACACAACTTTCCTTCCTCTGCTACATCAAGTGGAGCTCAACCACAGGGGAGATTCCTTATCTGAGAGTATATTTAGTGTCATTCAGACACCTTATTGAGGGCTGGAAAGTGAGGATCAATTTGGTAAAAATCTATTTTGGAGGAAGCCTGGTCATTAAAGTTCAGGCAGTCATCATCCTTTTCCAGTGTCTGATGCCCGATTAACTTATTCCAATTTATCAGGGTCTTTTTCAGATAATTTTAATAGCTATTTAATCACAGATGTTTTAGTACTCACGTACAAATGTTTCTGAACACATTAAAAACATAAATACAGCCTACAGTTGTAACACACAGAACTTGTCCCCCCCAGGCATATGCAAATTATTTGGATAGAGAATTGTGAGGGGGAAGAGGATTTGCAGTCAGTTATGTTAAATTGCTACATTTAGGATGTGTTTTTAAATTACCTCCTGGGCACCAAGAGCATATGGATAGGCTCCCCTTTTTGGCATTTTTGTAAATCTAAATAAATAAAAATAAATGAGTAACAACATCATACTTGGCATGCAGATCTATGTTCATGGTCACATTTCAATCACAGCTCACAAGAATACAAAGGACCAAATCCTGCAGTCTGACCCATACTGTACATCTTGAATCTACATGTATCAGAGATCACTTGTGCACATTCCACATTTGAACCATGAATAAGGCTTCCATGAATGTCAGTGGTATCTTTCCATGGAAACTGAAAGTAGAATATCAAGAGAGAACCATATTATGGATTCAAAAACAGAAAATTGTCCTAACAGTAATACAGAACACAGTCACTATAATGCCATTCACAATAATGAACCTTGGGCTATAACGAACCCGGTCCCTGGATCCCTCCTCAAGCCCCAGGGCTGCCCACTCCCCCGGGGTCTCTTTTGCTATAATGAACCCCTCTATAATGAACAAATGGCTTGGATCCCGAGGAGTTTGTTATAGCAAGGGGCTACTGAAACGAACATGTGAGCTCTAAAGACAGAATCTACCTATCATCAACAAGCAGGAACTTGTCAAAAACAAGACACTTAAATGTAAACTCAAAAAATTACCGCAAATCTAAATTTTGCTTACTGTTACAGAACTTTCTTCAAAAATATTTTCTAACGGAGAATTTTATCCTGCTGTGGTTTAGTTCGGGAAGGAGGCAAAATGAACATTTATAGAACAAATGAGCATCCTTTGCAACAATAACAAGCACATAATGTTGCCTGGGAGTGCTGAAATTCACAGCCAAGAGTGAAATGTTATCACTGTACAACCTGCATTAAAGCACTTAGTGTGAAAGCGACTGTCCTCTGTAAATGAAGCATACAGAAGATATTGTGTGCTTGTCTGTCTGGTACTCCAAAAGGATTGTAATTCAGCACATATGGGGGGATCAGTTATGCTAGATGTACTAGCTAGACTTTCCAGTATTTCTCAAACCGCTCTTTGTGCATATTGGCTATTTTATTCTATATCTTTGAATCAGTTCAATGGGGACTTTCTGGAGAAAACATTTCCACAATTAATTTCTTGTTTGTTTGGCTATTATAGCATGTCAAGAAACACTCACTGAACATAATTAGCTCCTTTACACTCCTAATTCAATCCTCTTTGGATGCAGACCCTGGCTGGCCAGATGGTGAGCAACGGCATGATGTCTCACCAACCGGGAAATATGAGTTCAGGTTCACAAGCCACAGGACAGCAGAGGCTGTGTGTGAGATGGAGGCGATATGTGAAACCCACAGGGGCAGGAAGTGATGTCTGCCAGTTATATGGCCTTTGCCAGACAAGACACAAAGTGCTGTTCTCTCACAATAAGGAATGTGATAACACATGGCACATGGTTGGGGGAATGGATATGAAGGCAGCAAGTAAAAAAGGAAAGCACAAACTGTCAGAGGACAAATTAAAAATAACCACTTGCAGAAATTGTCCATCTAAATTTATGAAAAACCTAGAGAGCCAAATTCTCTGCTAGATTCCCTGGCCCCGCTCCATGGATGTCAAAGAACATGTTCCACAATTGTTGTCCCTCACGCTCCCAAATCATGCATGGCTCTTAAGGGGGATTTAACTTTCTTTTCTTTTTTTTTTTTTGCCTCCTAAAGGGAATAGTTGGTAATCATGCAGTCTCAGGACTTAAAACCACTTTAATTGCAAGAAAGCTTGGGCTGAAAATCATTAAATTTGTCTTGACTACTAAAAATTATGGGCAAAGCAGGACACTGAGCTCAAAATAGCACTGTTGAAGATGTCTTAATTAGATTCAGAACCCAGAGATTAGAATAACTGAATTAGCTGAACTGGGTCAGATCGAAAATTTTCTCTGAGAAAAAAAATACATCAACTTATTAGGTTTTCTTTTCTTAAGTAGCTCATTATTTCTAAGACAGCTGGAAATAAAACTATCTTTAAGAGGGGTAACAAAAACCAGACACACAAAAAGCAGGCATAAGAACCATATATATTGTTTCATTTAAACATTTAATTTCAAATGAACAAGGAAATAACATAGTCACAAATAGTCTTTGGGAGTCCCTTATGACATCCCCAGAAAGTGCTCTCAGGATAGTTTCTTTTCTCCAATATTTTCTCAGATTGATGTGTCATTAGAAGTGGTTTTGGAACAAATTCATAAATTAAACTGTAAGAAGCAGAAGAAGATACCAGCAGCAGATGGTATCTACCCAAGAGTTCTGAAAGAACTCAAATGTGAAATTGCTGAACACCTAACTGTGGGATGTAACCTATCATTTAAATTAGCTTCTCTACCAGATGACTGGAGAATAGCCAATGGGACACCAATATTTTTTAAAAGGCTACAGCGGCGATCCTGGCAATTACAGGCCGGTAAACCCAACTTCAGTACCAGGCAAACAGGTTCAAACAATAAGAAAGAACAGAATTATCAGACACATAAATGAATACAATTTGTTGGAGAAGAGCCAACATGGTTTTGTAAAAGGAAATTATTCCTCACCAATCTACTAGAATTCTTTGAGGCGGTCAACAAGCATTTGGACAAAGGTGATCCAGTGGATATAACATATTTAAATTTTCAGAAAGCCTTTGACAAGATCCCTCACCAAAGGCTCTTAAACAAAGTAAGCTGTCATGGGATAAGAGGGAAGGCCCTCTCCTGGATCAGCAATTGGTTAAAAGATAGAAGACAAAGGGAAGGAATAAATGGTCAGTTTTCAGAATGGATAGAGATAAATAGTGGTGTCCCCAGGAGTCTGTACTGGGACCAGTACTGTTCAACATATTCATAAATGATCTGGAAAAAGGGGTAAACAATGAGGTGACAAAATTTGCAGATGATACAAATGATACAAACTACTCAAGATAGTTAAGTGCAAAGCAGACTGTGAGGAGTTACAAATGGATCTCACAAAACTGGGTGACTATGCAACAAAATGGTAGATGAAATTCAATGTTGATAAATGCAAAGTCATGCACACTGGAAAACATAATCCCAATTATACATCTAAAATGATGGGGTCAAATTAGCTGTTAGCATTCTAGAAAGAGATCTTAGAGCCATTGTGAATAGTTCTCCGAACACATCCACTCAATATGCAGCAGCAGTCAAAAAAGCTGATAGAATGTTGGGAGTTGTTAGAAAATATCGTATTGCCTCTTTATAAATCCATGGTTCGCCCATATCTTGAATACTGAATGCAGGTCTGGTTGCCCTCATTTCAAAAAAGATATATTAGAATTGGAAAAGCTACAGCAAAGGACATCTAAAATGATTAGGTGTATGGAAAAGCTTCCACATGAGGAGAGATTAATAAGACTGGGAATTTTCAACTTGGAAAAGAGATGACTACTTGGGAATATGAGAGAGGTTTGTACAGTCATGACTGGTGTGGAGAAAGTAAACAAGAAAGTGCTATTTACTCCTTCTCATAACGTTAATACTAGGGGTCACCCAATGAACTGAATAGGCAGCAGGCTTAAAATGAAGAAAAGGATGTATTTCTTCACATAATGCATAGTCAACCTGTGGAACTCCTTGCCAGAGGATGTTGTGAAGGCCAAGACTAAAATGGGGTACAAAAAAGAACTAGATAATTTCCTGGCAATTAGCCAGGTAAGGCAGGGATTGCTGTTTGCGAGATGCTGGGAATGGCCAATGAGATGGATCATTTGATGATTATCTGTTCTGTTCATTCACTCTGAAACACATGGCATTGGCCACTGTCAGAAGACAGGATACTGGGCTAGATGCCCCATTGGTCTGATCCACTATGGCCGGTCTTATGTTCTTAAAATACACACAGTGCAAGCAGTAGCCAAACCTGCGTAACTAAAAGGCAACGTGGCCCCAGATTCTAGGCTAGTTTAAAAGTAGTTAGGGCTTGCTCCTGCCATGTGCTCTATATAGGACGACCCCTGTATCAGCCCATAGCCCCATTGATTTCAGTGCAGGTTCACATTAAATTTCTTGCAGGATTGTTTAGGCAGAGTCAGTCCTGTGCCCTCTGAAGTGTCCAGCACTCCACTTGGTGCCATAAAAATAAGTAATAAATGTTTTTCACACTGCTAGCCCGACTCTAATCTAGTAGAACCCCCCCCAACTCTTTAAAGGACTAAGAATTTTCATGTAGGACGTAGAGTTTC
>ML675616.1:45072328-45171496 GCA_007922155.1 Mesoclemmys tuberculata | reverse complement strand
AGCCTTTTAAAAAGAAAGGGGTTTGAATTGAAGACCACCCATAAAACAGTCACTTGGTGGATGCTCTCTGTGAAACACTGGATCTCCTCTATGGCAGGGAGCTTGCTGGGAAATTGGTCAAAGGCAACATGTAACTTGTATTCTAAAAGGGATTTTATCTAATTTGAAAGTGTAAAGCCCGATGTTGTGTGTCTTTAGTTATTTCCTGTGGAACATGCATATGTTTGCTTCTTTGATGTGTCTTCTTTGAATCTGTGATTTTTCTAATAAACAAACCTTTTGTTTATTTTTAGCCCAAAACAGGTCTCTGGCATGCAAACTGTGTGGAGTTGTGTACCAAAGCAAGCTGGTAGCCGGGGTGGGGTGGGGGGAACTGGGTTCACATGTTGGGGGGGGCTGATGAACCAGAAGGGAAAAGTCTGAGTGTTTGAGAATGAAGAACTCTGAGTGGATGGATTTGGGACTGGAAGGGCTGTTGGTGTTACATTGCAAGAAGTAATTAGGCTGGAGAAAGGCAAAGTGAGACCTTATGCTTGAGGGCAATCTACTGGTGTCAGGGATCAGAGCCATAGCAACACAGCAGTAAAGCACTACAAGGTTATGGGGCAGGTAGTTACCAACCCCTCAGTGATCTGCGTGATTCCCAAAGCGCCACAAAAGTACAGGAAACTGTTCGGCATTGTGTGATACATACATTGGCAGGGTATTTCTGCTAAACTGACCACCAGGAGTTAGCACTGACATTTAAGGTGTAACCACTAGATTACACACCAAACATCCTACTGAAAAGAATGGGGTGATTCAAATATCTCCAAGCTATTATTGCAGTCTAACCACAGACTAAAACAGACATCACTACAATGGCTCAATTTAATTCACATTTTGATATCTTTCTTTGTTGACTGCTAATGGCGCAAGGGGCAGTTCTAAGACCAGTGATCATCAGCAGGCATAGCAAACCTTTCAAGCCATGCTCCTTGTCCTTCCAGCCACATTCTATAAACTCAACAGGGGTGCTACAAAAACCACTATGGCAGTCCTACAGTACCTGAGGATTCTCCCATATGGGACTGCTCAGGCAACTGGATCTGTTGGCTATATGGCTATTTTGTTGCACCAGATTAAAACAAAGTAGCCATAGGAGAGGTCAGGATCTAACACTGTGTGTTGGGGGCGGGAGAAATGGGATTCTATGATAAATTCTCTGGTTGTAAAGTCATGGAATACATATGAAGCCATGTATGGTAACTATTTTTATAGTTATAACATTTATCCAAATCACATCCTGAACAACAAATCCAACCAAACAGAAGAGAAAAAGTTTTTGCAAACATTCTCTCTTAAAATGTCTTTAAAATAGTTGAAAAAATATTTGTTCTCTTCCATCACATACGCATATAAAAAAATAGAGTACAAGCAAAATATTTTTATTTCTACTTTTTCAAAAAAACATGTGGCTTCTGATACTTGCATATTTCTGTATAATTTTTTGTAATTCTTTGCTGTATGTGTCCCACCGACCATATTTCTTAAAGTATTACTAATAAAATATGGAAGAAATCCCATTTCCTGTAATAATTACCACTACACTTTTACTTTTGAATTAGGTAAGGGGCAGGGACCTACCATAAATTCTTCTCCTTCAAAACTAAGAGGTTACTGTTCTTAAACTGATTTAAAAGGAATTGTAATCATGATAAAAGCTTTCCCAGCAGGAAACAGGTAGAGAAATGTGGAATAAATATCCTCGCTCCAGGGGTAGATGTTAAAGAATAGTTGGTCACAGGTTACCATTTTTTCAATATGGGTATGTACAGGGACATGAGTTCTTTAAAATCAATAGAACTCTTTGTTTTGCAGTAATATATGCAAAATGTTTGAAAAGCTTTTCAGAGCAATGCACTAATAGGTTGAGATTTTTGGAATTTGTCTAAGGTGATATAGAGCTTTGGATAAATATATGCATGTATAGAAGTATAATCCTTTACACAGAATTAAATTGTAAGTTTGTTGGAGCAAGAACTTGATATCCTTTATTTCTGCATAACCAACGAACACCAATATATAAACTGTATTGTTTAACAGAATTACAAAATTAATGGATGAAGGGAATGGCATACATGTAGGATTTTAGTAAAGCATTTAATACATTACCTCACAAAATCTTAAATTGGCTTGGATATAAATTATCATCATCAATTATTATTTTCCAGTATTTGTTAAGCATCAACAGTATGTTCTGCTTGGTACCAGAACCAGAAGAAGATATTGTTCCTGCCTTGTGAAGCAGACAATCTAGATAGACCATTAATGAACTCAAAGACAGAATAAACAGTCATTAATTAAGTTGAAAATGCTACATAGCCAGAACATGTTATGAACAACAGCACAGACAAATGGACAAAACAAAGGGACACAAATGAGCTAGGAATGTGGACAGAATAGTCTAACAAACTGTAAAAATAACATACTACATCTGGAGAAAATTTTATGCAACAGATATTTAATGAAAGGGAGAACCTAGGAAAGTATAATGTGGAAAAGGATCTAAAAGTGATAGCTGATAGCAAATTGGATTAAGATTTTCAATGTGATATAGCAGTAAAATATGCCAGCACAATTTTGGACTATATATAGAGAGCCTATGCGGTCATGGGCAGGGAGGGCCCTCTCCACAAGACTTTAGTATGAAGGCTAGAAAATTGCATTGAGGTGTGGATACCTATTTAGTAGCAAGATACTGACAGTGAATGTGTAGAAGAGCCCCAGACATGATTCGGTGACTAGAGGATTTGTCTTATTGTTATATATCCAAATACACTGCAACTATTCCCAACAACTAATAAAATAAGAAATAGTACACTGTAAGTGTAAGAATATAATCATAATCCTTATGAGGAAAGATGACAAATGCTAAATATGTATAGGTTGGCCAAGTTACTATTAAGAAGGAATTTCACAGATTTCTATAAATATTTGAAGGCTATAAATCCCAAGGTTGAAGGGGAGTTATATAGTGTCAAACATGAGATAAAATTAAAAGAAAATATTAGGCTTAACATAAGAAAGAGCTTCCTGCCAGTGAGAAGATCCATCTCTTGGGATATTTAAAATTATAGCGTACAAAAATGGAACTAAATGTACTGCAAGGAAAAATGCAGGTGATAGACAATAGACCTAATAGGAGAGGTGTGCACAATATTTCATTCACAAACAAAATTAATTGAAATTTGCCTTGGTTTGAGTTTTACTTTGTGTACAAACCTGAAACTATTCTTTTAAAAAGCTTGACAAATGATCTAGAAGTTGTTCATACAGAAGACAACCTATATAGCCCCTCCTTCTCCCAAGTCAGCCTCTTCTGTACTAGAGGTTGGGAATCTTTTGTTGAAAAAATGTTTATCTGTCAGAAGTGAAACTTTCTGCAGGAACTTAACAGCTTCATTGAATCTATTATCAGACAAGGTTTATCAGGTTTGGAATGGAATTTCGGGTCAAAAAGACACAGAGAAACTCCAGAATAGCCACTAGCCCAGTGTCTAGGATTCCCCTGTGGAAATGTGGGAAACCTAGTTTCAAGTCCCCACAATGCCTGATTCAGATCAGAGTTGAACCTGAGTTTCTCACTTCCTAGGTGAGTGCCATAGCAACCAGTCTATTGGCTATTCTGTGGTGAGTTTCTCTTAGGAAATAATTTATGTATGTTGTAATTTATTATTACTAAGGCATATTTCTTCCTTCCCTTTCAAAGGAAAACAAAACCAAAAATAAATATAAAGTCCAGGTACAATATTCTGTGTTTTAGTGGAATCTTACTCCTTTGACATTTCACTAGATGACAAAGTCTTTGCAGAGTCCGTTAATATTTATATCAAGTTACATTGTGTCTTACGTTTTGATTTTGCTCAGAAACTTTGCTTTCTATTTGCAGCAATAAGCTGACAGTCAAAAGGAAACAGTTTTGTGTGTATGCAAATACAACTCTATCTCATTTTGCTTTGCTAAATCCCACTGTAGTTGATTGTTTGCAAACTGCAACAGTGGCAACATAAACCTTTTCTATGCAACAATGCTAACAAATAAACCCATAGAGAAGGGCTGTGTGGTCTTCCCTCCTGTAAAACAGTGAAGCGTATTAAATTTCAGCATGAAGATTCAATTTGTCAAAATGCTAAGTGCACACTCTTCACTCTCAACTGAGATAAAGGTTTAACATGAATCACGCACTTTAAACATTATTGAAGAGAACATATTACTGAACACTGAGCTCTGCCATGACAAATAACATTTATCTGACAAAATGTAACAGAAGTGAGAGGTTTTATACAATAATGGCACAATAATTTTGAAAAAAAATGAAAAAATGTACATTATTAATATGTATGGCGTGCCAAAGGTGTATACAGCTTTTAGCAGACACATGAAACACATGGTCCCTGCCCTGCGTATCTTACAGTTTAATTCAGACAGGAAAATATAGTACTTGGGAAGGCAATGCAGACAACAGTTGGCAAAAGGAAATCATTAGTGCAAAGGCCAGTGTTGGGAGGCAAAACAAAAGCCGCAAGTTTCTGGAAGTTATTGGGTGCAAGAAAGGGAGGTAATTCAGGGGACAACTACAAACAATATCTGAAGGTTAGTCTCAGCAGCATTTTATAAAAACCTGTATCTGCAAAAAATAAGATTAAAGGGATTATATTATTATGCGTGGTAAAGGAGACCTGACAAAAGAAAGTGCCTTTGGATTTTGTTAGAGGTGCCATTTAACAGAGCACTTAATACTGTAATCATTCCTCTACAAGGTGCCAGGATGGACGCAGAAATATTAAGGTTTGGTGGAAATCTCTATTCTTTCTGCTGTGCGCTTGCTTTCTCTAATAGTTTATTAATAATTAGGGCTATCAATTAATCACAGCTAATGCTAGCGATTAATTGAAAACACAATTAATGCCTTAATTTTTTTTAAACATGTTAATTGCAAACCTCTGGGTAGGGAAGGAGGCATCAGCAGTGGAGGAGCCTGACTGTGTCCAGTCAAACATGATAACGTAAAGCCGCCACAGGAGGGCTTGAAGAAAAGAGGACAGGGGAAGAAGTGGCTCTCATGCTGGCTCCAGTGGAGAGGTAAGGATCCTGACTTCCCGTGCTGTGCCCCATTGTCCCCTTCCAGCCACTCGCTCCTGGGACCACCACCTCACCCCTTTTCCGCACACTGTGCCCCATTGTTTCCAGCCAACCACTCATTCCAGGAGTAGCCCCGTAGAAAACAAGGGCCTGGCAAGCTTTAGTTCCTTTTTACAGAGAAAATATTTGTAATAAAAATAAATATAAAGTGAGCACTCTGTATTGTGTTGTAATTGAAATCAATATTTTTGAAAATATGGAAAACCTCCAAAAATATTTAAATAATGGTATTCTATTAACAGCATGCTTAATCACATGCTTAATCATGATTAATTTTTTTCATTGCTTGACTGCCCTATTAATAATAGCTCTTTGTATTACAGTAGCATCTAGAAGGCCCAACAGATTGAGGTCCCACTGTGAAAATATATAGAAAAAAGAGGTTACAATCTAAACAGACAAAGGGTGAAGATATGGAAATATTATTGTGCCCATTTATAGATGGAGAACAGAGGCACAAAGAGAGTATGTGGCTTCCTCAAGAGTGAGGCAGGGAGTCTGTGGAACAATCAGGCTATGAGGGCCTAAAGTTGGACTTTTAAGTTCATACTTAGGCACTTTATTAAGTTGCCTGAGTTTCTTAGAGTGCTGACCACTCAGCATCTCTCACTGAAATCAGTACAAAGAACTAGGTACTCAGCAATTTTGAAAATCAGGCCAATTTTTACTTCCCTAAATACGGATTTAAGAACTTAACTTTAGACCACCCCGACTGTGAAAATCTTAGTCTATATATATTCGTTGAAGAATCAGGTTTAGCTTGACTAGAGCTTTGGGTAAACATTCCTGTCAGTCCTTACCTTATCAAACTGATCTATCCATTCCTACTACACCCTTACTGGACTGTAGTAGTTCATCTCTACTACGAATAGTTCACATTCCTTTCAGATGGATCACTGGCTGGGACATTGTCATAGGGCAACCTATTAGCTGATTAGGACTCTTAAGTGAATAATAAGAAACAGCCATCCCTATAGAACAAGTACAGTACAGGCATTAGTAATGCAAGCTTACATATGCCAATCCTCTAGTACACCTCAACCCTAGATTAAAGAGACCACCACATCTAGAGATAAAAAGTAAGTTCAGTCTCCATACTTGTTCAGTTCTTGGCTTCCCTGATGAGACTGTCAAGAGTGCCAATTAGTGCCAGTTTTTTTGTGGTTTTTGTGATCCTGGCCTGTACTCTAGAAACCAGGTTGAGAGGGAAGAAGTATTTTAGAGAAGAAAATGTCTTCAGGATGAAGGTTATGACTTTTATACAGTCTTTGGCCTTGTGTTGTTTTCTGCCTGTGATGATGGTATTTTTACAAATGAGAAAAGTGCAGAAAAATATGCCATCCAGTTCAAATATTAATATATTTTTTCCAATGTTGTGCTTTCCCTTATGCTCTTATTCTCTTAGGCCTAGTCCGTTGCAATTTATTTTCTCTCAATTAAACTATTTCTGATTTGTAAATTTGCTTATGTGCTATTACTGAGCACACTGTCTCATGGCAGATGCAATTGCCCACCTCATACACAGGACAACTACCACTGAACTCAACTGGGATTTTTTTAAAAGCATTTTGAAATAACTTGAAGTATAGAAGGCACCATATAAAAGCAAATTATTTTCCATTCCATCTATATAAACAGAAATCTATAGTCCCTTTTTCTGTGAACTAACAATGGCTGCTGTGTCTGACAGATGAAACGCATTTCCAAAGACTTATCACGTGAGATAGCTCTTTCAAATGCATCTAGGCTTTCTCAGATGCTGAAAGAAAAGGATCCATGAATATCCACACAGTTTAGTTTAAAGCAAGAGAGTTGAAACTCCAAACA
Source organism: Mesoclemmys tuberculata (assembly GCA_007922155.1). Lineage (NCBI taxonomy): Eukaryota > Metazoa > Chordata > Testudines > Chelidae > Mesoclemmys > Mesoclemmys tuberculata. Next base: position 45,164,485 of record ML675616.1, on the reverse strand, counting down.
ACATTAGAATGCATGAAGAATATATCTGTAACTTATACCAACCTTTACGATAATGTCTGAATCAGGCTGTGAAACTGTTAATGTATATGAAAAATAAAGATTGTGGTTTGGGTTTGAATATTTACAGATAAAAATTCAGTACCAAGTTGCAGCTAATTTAGATGCCTTTATTTAATAATGACAGACAAGTTTTGGAACTGACAAAACCTCTCTAGCCAGCAAGATTGTCTGACAGTATTATACACAGTATTATAATCTTGGCACAAGCATTATGGAAAAGAGCCATAAAGCTGTCTTCCGAACACTGTCCTTGCAAGGCGAGGAAGTGGGGGCATACTGGGGACAGAGCTAAGAGTGGGAGGGATGTGTCAGGGAAAGGGACATAGCACATATTACTGTGGAGATTCTGAGCAACACTGCACCCTATAGAGTAGCCTTGGGAGGCTGCTATAACAGGTTCCTCAAGGCTGTTTAAAACACAGTGAGGGCCTTTCCAATTGCCATAGCAGCCCCAAATTGCGAAGGAACAAAAGTGCCTTCAAGCCACTCCTCCCCACGATCTGCAACATCTCCTGGAGTCTTGGCCAAGTCCTTGAGGAAAGACTTAGGGTGAAATCCTCGCCTCCGTGAAGTTAATGGTGAATCTCCTATTGACTACAATAGGACAGCTAATGAAGCTACTTCAAATAATTCAGATGACTGGAAGTCAAAAATCCTTCTCCATAAAGCACTAAATTAAAGATCAAGTCTACCAGCAGATGTATATAGAAAGAGATCTTCCCTGCCCTCCACCCTATATCAGTGTGATACCCTGATTTCACACTACCTTGAAAGGTTCATTTTGAATGTTGTTTACACTTTTAATATTTGACTTATTTCAAAAGTTTTCTAGAGCAATAGAAATTAAGTTTTGTGGCAGATAAACATATTCCTCTTACATCTCCTATGTGGAGTCTGATACCTCCCAAAGAGTTTGCTCAATGTCACTAGTACATTACAGTAGTTATTTGTAACTCCCCTTAATAGTAAAGCTGATGGCACTCTAATTAGCAAATATTTCTGAAATTTCAGAACAATAAGCACATAATTAATTGCTTGTAAAAATACAAGTATTCTCTTTGCTGTTCCAAACTTAACGGTAAAAAACTTCATGGAAATGAAGATTCAGGATAAGACATGAAAAGTAAAACCACCAATCACTAATGATATGTAATATTGTTATTCTGTGAAGTGCTCAAATTAGTCCCCAGAAAGCTAGCACCATTCTGTTTTAAAGGCATAATGCAAGTTTTTATACCAGAAAATATAAGAAGCAACTCTGTATTCTTTTTCCTATGAAAATTTGATAGTTTTAGTTCCCTGTGAGTCCCATTTTAAAATACATGCATTCAAATGTAGATTGAGACCTTCTCTAGAGCGCTAAGTAGAAAGTCTTGTAAAGTGAAATTTCAACAGAAGAGTAAACTCTGGGATATTATTCCCAAGATAAATCAATCTTTCCTGGTTGTCTTTGATATCTTCAATTACCTCAACTTGCAGACAATACTAATTTTTCTTGAATTAATAGTTTTCTCTCAAAAGATAGACTGTCCATTCTAACATATAAAAGAGCCATGGATAATAATGAAAAACTTCTTTTTGTCAAGTGAATTTGATGCCTTTGAACACAATTTCACCCTAAATAGAGACATGTTATGGTTAATTTTGCATGACTGCTATTTCTCACTGATGCAATAGATTTTTCTAGAACACAAGACGGCACTAAGCAAAGTGCCGCACTCTTGGAGTCTCACAAACAATAAGAAATAGTTGTATTCACATTTAAATGAAACAAAGCAGTCACTAAAAAAAACTCAGTACAATTACATACAGATTTAACCTACCGTGTTGATGTCTACTCAGACTAAGTCATCAGCCTAAGTAATCAAGACTTACCTGAGACCTAAGTTATTAGACACTGATGTGGAAGTTCAACACCTGTTCAGCCGATGGGCTGTTTTTACTAGCTCTTTGTACACAATAGAGTCGTAACAGGATTTGTTTCAGGAGAGGAGTCATCTGCTATATATGTTTTTAGAGGGTCTCACACACATGCTGTGGAAATGAGATGTGAATTTGTCTACTGTGATCCTACATGCCTTTGAAAATAGGGATGGGAAAACCCAGGGAAGTTTAATTTTGCAAAAGCTAAGGCATAGAGATTTTTTATTTTCCCTCTCATTTCCCTTTCTAACCTGTAAGCTGCCATCAGATTTTCAAACTTGTCTGCAAACTGACAAGATACTTTATTATAATTGGACATATACAGACCTTGTAATACTCAATACCTGTCTGTTTAACAGCTGCATTTTCTTTACTTATCTGTATATCTTATCTTATCTGTATTATCTTATCTTGATTATCAGTTTATCAAATGGTAGTGAAGAAAGAGAAACACTGGGTGTCACAGAGAAAGATGTAACTGAGTTGCATGGAACTTACCTAAAACTTAATCTTTCTACTTGCAAACTTTGGTAAGAGGCAATACGCATTTGGGCCTTTATTACTTCAACCGTATGTATCTTTGGGTGGCAGAAGAATCATGGTTTGTTTTCCGAAAGTTGTGTCTGAGTCAGTTTAATCAGCCATGGTCACAAGTCTCCAGAGGAAAAGGGTTTACAGGTCCCACACACAGTTTGGCCTGTCATGTTAATGCGGTTGGGGAAAAGTGGGGCTGCAGCAGCCCAGAATTCCAGCCTGAGACTAGCTGACCCATGGGGTTCCACTCAGAGTGGAAGGAAGCCAAACCTGTCACCCGAAGTGCCCACTCAAGAGAGATTAAAATAGATCTCAAGCGCACGTTGACCTATGCCAGTGACATACAAGTTTTAAAATTTTGTTTTTGGAATATGTACTAATATCAAGTGTATTTTTTTTTTTAATACTTAAAAAATACAGAGAGAACCTTTAAACCGTATCAGTAATGCAAGGCAATTTGGAGATCTTGTTTGAATATTAAAAGAACAGCAAGGATATAAATGCTGTCTCCTAGAGTGTATGGGGAACAATGGTCGTAGGCATGAAAGCTGTCTACAAACAGCCCCTCCTGAAAGAATCTAGGGCCCAGTCTACACTTACTTTTGCGATTTGGCGGCAGTCGACAGGAGATACGCAAGTGACACAAATCACTTGCGTCTCTCCTGTCGACTTTGCAGCGTCTCGTCTGTGCAGCATCCATACTGTGCTGCGTCGAAGGGAATAGCGCTCCCTTCGACACAGCGCTACTCCACTTACCAGGGTGGTTTTCCTGCGTCGCTTCCTGGATCGACTGAGCGCATCTATACAGACCGCTCAGTCGATCCAGAGCAATCAATGTGATGGTGGCGAATTTGCTGCCGTCAGTGTAGACCCAGCCTAAATGACTATCCCACTGAGGTCATAGTTTTGGAGGATGCTCAAAAATTTGAAGAAGATGATCTAGTTCCTTGGAACCCAAGATACAGATTATTTCTTTAAAGATGCAAATGAGTAGAAAAAGAGTTAATAAATCAACCTAAATTCAATTCAAAGGAAGGCCACTTGAGAATTCCATTTAAAATGGATCTGGCTCTGCATTATGACTATTATATGAATTTATTTCTCCCTCAGATACAAAAATTCATTCCTTGAACAATAAAGGCCCAATTGGGCAAACACATCTTACTCCAGTTAAGCAGTAATTCAGGTAAATAGTGCTTTGGTCTTCAAAAGGTACTAAGAACGCTTAAAGCTCATCAACATGAGAAGTAGTTGAGCTGTAAGTATGCACTATACATATTTCTCGCTTCTGATACATAATATTGAGATGTTTTGTAGACAGAAGAAAACATGTATCAAACACAGATACCTTAAAAAGCCTTAATAAATTGTTCAGTGTTTATAATTTTTACCTTCTTCCAAAAGTTGTTCCTCATAAGGAAGCTGGCTTTAAAACTCATTTCAATAAAACTTCTATATAAAAGCAGCTAACAGAAGCTTTTTCTAATCTGAACAAGTCTTTAATCAGGTTTGGAATTTTTTTTATTTCACTTTAATTGTTGTTCCTTTCTGCTTAAAGATAAGAACACGATGCAAGTGGTATCACAAAAACAAAGTGAAATGGCCAAAACCGTGTCCAATAAGTCAGAGACTCACACAATGAAAAGCATCTTATGAGCCAGAGGAAATCTAATTATAGCAATTAATTGAGAACTTGCATTCTCACTGGGACCAACTCCTCTCCCCCAAATAGGCTAGGAGTTCCCTCTTGCGAGGAGATTGTGTGGCAGAATGGGGTATGTCTGTATCAAATTATGGAATCTTTCTTGTTATGTGTGTGAAAATATTGGACACTGACTCCATAAGCCCAGACATACTCAATGACAACCTATTGTACTGCAGTCCAGACAGGCTGCCCTGCCCAGGAAAGGTGTTTGACACTTCATTGAAGGAGTAATGCTAAGAGCCATGAAGATTGCAACCTGAAGCCAATGACTGATTGTGTCTCAAATACTGGCCCAACCCCCTGCTACAATGGGTTTTCTACACAGGGCCTACAAGGGTATAGGGGCAAGAATGACTTCTGGGTCCATATCATCTCAAGCCTGGTCTAAATTAGAAAATTAGGTTACCATAACTGGAGTGAGGAAGGGGAGCACATTTCAGCATTTGTTATTTTCAAAAATCTGACACTCCTGAGTGACTTTAGGAGAAAAGTAACCATAGTTAAGAAATTCCTTTGTTAGACCTGTGTTCTTTATTTTCCTTACACACTGTCCCTGAGGGGGTTAAACTAGAAACCCAAAATAGTCATGTCCTAAGCAGAACTGTGAGGGAGCATGGGTAAGTGACTGGGAGATCAGAAGATCTCAGGCACTAGTTTTGAGATCCAGGCAAGTTGGGCAGAGTTCAAGCAAGGGTGTCAGACAAGAGATTTCAGGACCAAGAGTGTACCCTAGAGTCTCAGAACTAGAAGACAGTGACTAGACTATACAGACCCAGTTGGCTTGGAAGCACATGTGCCCAATGGTTGGGTCTACTCTCAACAGACAGGTGACCATACAGTGGGACACTGGGCCATGTCGTAACAGTGTGGATACAAAGAACCTATAAGAACAACACAATGTTTTGAAGCAGCAGTAGCCAGACTGTTAGGAAAAAGATTGAATAAAAAAAAATCTCTTCTCTTTCCATATTGTTTTAGGTTATTTTTTAAAAAGCCTCACTCTGTAAAGGAGTTCCTAATTTCTATAAATTGCACTGTCTCTATCCTAATGTAGTTGCAACATTCTAACCTAGTAGCGCTTATTCACATTATGAAATTACAATGCAAAGGTCACATGGAACTCACTCGAATGAGGCAGGGAATACAAAGAAAACATATTAAGAGATTGTTATGCCTCCATAGTTATAGAACCATTATTAACCTTTTAGCACTGACCAAGATACCACTAATATAGAATAACAGAATCATAGAAATTAGAGATGGAAAAACCTAGTCATCCCCAACAATATAAAATTATTTTTTACAATCTACTCTGCATTCTTTATCACATAATAAATAAGAGTTTCATCTAATTTACTAACTCAAATGTAGTAAATTACTGCAATAGAATGGTTGCCACAATTATTGAATATTTTAGTATAGTACATCTTACCTGAAAGAGAGCTATTTTGATAGAAGTACCTCCTGCTAATGTACCTTAGTATTATACCAAATAGTTCTGCATTTCATAGGTATTCTGTATGATAGTGGTTTAAGAGGAAGGTGCAAGAAAGCCCATAATGGACCACTATGCAATATCTCGTCACTAAGGGAAATTTCTTCCTAATCTATGTAAGTCTGTGATTGGCTTATACTAGGAAGCATGAGTATTTTATTCCTTCTTAAAATTGTTTTATCCTCTAATGTAATTGCGGATGTTCTCATTATCCATATAAAATGTCTAATCTTTTTTTGAATCCTACTAAGCTCCTGGCTTCAATCTTTAAATACAATGGGTATGCTGAAAGCCAATGTAAAACTGAAAAATGACAATCACAGAACATGCACTCCTTTGCAAAAAATCATCTCAACAGCCATAAATGAATTTAGGGAAAACAGACATCTAATATAATTACTCCAGCAATTAAGTAAAATTAAAGTTTTTTCTGCACTTGTTTGATTAAGCAACTTTTACATATTGATTGAGATAATACAGCTTGACAGATACAAATAGAATGGACGGTGGTCAGTAAAGAGAACAGTGAAAACATATAACCATTCACCACTGCCTACATGTTAGGCTACAAGCATACTTGGAAGCAGATTTCAAGTATAGGTAAAGGAACTTCACACTTGGACTTTTATTATATCAAAGTGCAACATATAGCTAAATAGAAACTGTACAATGCATTTAGCCAAAGGGAGCTTTTATCCATCACTGTGCAGTATGAACACAGTTATCATCATAATATAATGGATAGCCATCTAGAAGTTAATGTTGACATTTGTGCCTATATTCCAAATGTGCATGGCCATTCTGGTGTATTTCAGTCTGAAAGTGGCACCTGAGAAAGAATATAAATTTTGGCTTTAAGATTTATGTGGCGACCTAGGTTTGGAGTTGAATGGATATCGGGGATCAAGACTGTATCAGAAGGATATTAGAGTAATTAACACTCAAGTAAAACAGGCCAGTGAAACCTCAGGACTAAGTAATCTGAGCATAAAACATAAATACACTGATCCGATATATTTGGGTACACAAACACAGTAACTTCAACTGCACTTCAAATGGATTTTACCGGAAAACATGGTTTACAAATTCTTTCAGGTTCTTAAACTTAAACCTGTTCCTGCTGTTTCCTAGAAAATGTTATAAATGTAAAACCATAAACCTTTTATCAGAAATGAATGAATTCATCTCTGAACTATTGAGGTTTATGCAGCTCTCCAAATGGTTTGGTCATGGCTCCTCAAACTGGAAATTCTGTCAGAAAGCATGAAGGATCAGTCAAATTCTTCCTTCCCTTTTTTCTTCCAAACTTGTGCACACTTAATAGCAATTTTTTTTATCATCAAGTACAGCGATCAAACATATAAAGTCCATTTTCAGGAATATTACCAGCTCTATCCTACATGGTGCCTACAATCATAGTGTGAGCCTGTCTCAGAACAAACATTAATGCATTTATCATCTCTGTAATGTAGGGAAGAGGTTCCAGCAATTTTTTCCCAATGGAACCTTTCAAAATGGAAGAAACATTGAGCGCAACCACAACATATCATCATTTTAAATCACATAAACCATTAAAGAAAGAACTTCACAAGACTGTTTGCATCAATAGATTCTCAGAAAATAAGTTGAAAGAACTGGACTTACATGACCATTTTTAATCAATTAAAATATTGTATTTTTACCAACACACTCCCGACTTGAAGCCAATTTGTTTATATTTGTTGACATTTTCATCTCATTCCTTTAAAGGGAATACAATTTATACAGCTACTAACACTGCTACTTCTTTATTAACAGTGGACCACATATTCTGCTAATGTTTTGCTTTTAACCCACCTCCTTTAAATGTGCATTCCTGGCATTATGACATAGGGTGACCACCCATTCGTTATTTCAAGGGACATCCCTAGATGCCCTTATTTCATTGACTTGCTCCATAAGTAAGGCAAGGCTGAATCAAATCTTTGCAGAAAAGCACTAAGCAATGTTTTCAGTGTAGAATTCAGACTCAAGAAACCAATCTTTTAACAGAAACTAATCAAAGATTTAAAAAAAGATTCTCCTTTTGGATTGTCCTAAGACTGCATTGAATTGCACACCTGAAATAAAAATCATGAATGTGACTTCTTGTTTTAGACTTTGATGGTTAAAACATAGGACATATTCAAAAATTTCTCCACTACAGTCCCCTTTTTGTACTTGTAAATCAGATAAGAAAATGTGAAGAAGAATTTACAAAACTTCTGAAAGGGAAAGGTTCACTAACGGCTAAACAAATAGCACATACTTGCTACATATGGGCACTAGTATGTTTTATCATGAAGAAGGTTCAGTGAGTATTGTGTGTAGGAGGAGGAGGGATGGCCTTGGTATGGTAGCTAGCTCTTCCTCCTCTTTCCAATTTCTTAAAACTTGAGGAATTCCTTATGTCAATTCCTACCTCAAATGCAGCGGAGGAAAGAACACATTCCTTGGGTAAACAGACTTGGACCAATTGCAGAAATCTGCTAAATATTTAGTCTGTGATGGCTGAGCTTGAAATGAAAGTTAATTTCAAATTGTACATGCAAGGAGTTTAATGAATTCATTTAAAAAACAAAGACGAACTGAAATGTATTAAAACTCATAAGTACTATTTTAAACATTACATTGAAGCTTATGATGATTGTATTGTATACTCGAGGGCAGTAAAAATGCACACAAGGAAAAGAAATACATGGTATGCTAAGGAAAATGGTGTTGCCTTAAAATTCCCCTTAAAATAAAGTGTTGCCCCTTATTTTTCCATATGGTTTTCCCTTATTTCTGTCCAACAAAGTTGGTCACCCTACACGACTACTAGTGATTTGCACAACGCATTGGGATCAAATGTCCTTGATGTCCGCCACACATAAGAAAAACCCACAATATTTGCATTGATAGCATAGTAATATTTTTCCTATCTGAAAATGAAATCAGGTAAAAATAATTCTTTAGTGTTGCAAGCACCGAAACTGAGAAATGCATTGGACTTAGTACTGATGGAGCTTTAAATGCCCTCCAGGCTCAGAAAAGGAAAAAAAAACCTAAATTAAGTTTGATGAGTTTCTTTAAAAAATACAAGTATATCTTGCTATGAACATCAGCATGGGTTAAAAATAACAGTGAGAAGCCATAGAAAAATCAGCAATGATTCCCCTATGGAATCAATTCTATTTCTACTCAAACAGGATCAGTTTAAGAGTTATGTAGAAGATATAATAGTGTAGATTCTGGAGAATGATTTATCAAATTAAAGAGCATTTCACACTGTATCCTGTACTGAGAGACATATATGCAAAGAAAACTGACACAGAACAGTGTCGTATACATAAGATACCTGTATCTTCTAAATTTGGATATAGAGCTGGTCAAATTATTTCATTACAGATAACAGGTGTCACTTACACTGGTTTTACACCGATGGAGGTGCATTGATTTAACAGAATCCAGATTTACATTGTCACAGCCCAGGTAAAGCTCCCCCTGCTAGACACTCACCAGGCTGCTGTATTTAAGAACCCAATAATGGCCATACTGGGTCAGACCAATAGTCCATCTAGCCCAATATCCTGTCTTCCAACATAAGTCAAGAGTTGGAGTCTTTATAAACACTGAATTTCATCTGCCATTTTGTTGACCAGTCACCCAGATCTGCAAGAACCCTTTGTAACTCTTCAGTCTCCTTTAGACTTAACTTGAAAACCTCTGCTCTATTCTCTGTACTGCACGTTTAGTTAGCCATAATCATTTTAATGGATAGTGCCACACTGTCTTGCCATCAAGGGGATCCCTTCCAGCTGCTCCTGCAATGACTTGTCATCATTAACAGACAACCCACAATCCCACTTTGAATCTCTCGTGTAATATTTTCTAAACAAGGACATGCATATTTATCCTTCCAGGCATATTTTGCTTCAGTCATAATACATAATGTACTGTACACTTTATCCATCACAGATTTTTACAATAACTTCTGGCTGCGCATACATGCCACAGTCTCTATTGTCACCTCAACCTTCATACACAGAGTTCTTTTTCAGATAGACAATTTTGCTTTTGCATCTTCATCCAAGGGCCAACATAAACATAATGGGAAATCAGTAGCTGCATATTTATACTACACAGTCTGTTCAACATTTCTTTTATAGTATACCAGAGACACTGCCTGATGTTACAGTGAGCTAATTTCTAGAACCACGATCTAATCTCAATTTGAGGCGTTGCAGAAAGAGTTGGAGTCTTTGTAGGAAACACACTCCTCCCTAAGGGTTCAATTGTGTTCTGCAAGCACAGTCCTAAATTGGAGTAGTGTGGATCAGCAGAAATCCAGAAGAAGCACCAGGAGTACAAAGGCGATGTATCTGCTGCTATAGCCATTTGTAGCACACAAAGTATTTCTCTCTATACAGCTGGCCAGCATATGGGGGACCAAATGACCTAATCCCTCCTCATTCACTTTGGGGCACCATTTGGAGAGATTACATTCTGACTGCATATGTTCCCTTTGCAATTTCATCTGAACTCAGTGCACTTCACTATTGTGTAGCATTGATGTGTGCTGCTAAACAATTGCCACCTTTACCCTACAAAAGGTTGTATTTCAAGGGTGATGAAGTGATCTTTACACCACTAAATAACTTCCAAATTGCTCTGCAGTTCTTCCAATTAAAGCTGATATATATGGCAACACCATAATCAAGATCATTTAGCTTTTGTCTTAGCAAACATGGCGTTGTGCTTTTGCTAAAACCTAAGTAGCAATAGCAATAGTACTTTCCCTCAGTTTTCCCTGGGGTTGCTTAAGCCTTTCTAGAAGAGGTCAGAGCATTCCTAGGAATATCATGCTTACAGTCTGAAAACCTCTGGAGTAGAATATTTCTCTTATTAGACAGCCTGAATTGCTCCTCTGTCCCTAACAGGTTTCAGCTCTTATCATTACTTGGTTTCTTTTCTGTACCCCCTTTCTTCCTCTGGCCACTCTGCATAAGGTAATTCATCCTCATTATTTACAGGACTAAATATTTTGAGTCAATTTACTGAGCAAATTATATACAGCCAGATTGTCACCTTTATTCATGCTGGGTTGCTCCTCACTTGTTGAGGAAGATACTAAATCAATATGAATCTGGCCAGATGGGATTAACAATTACATCTTCTCTTCATCATATTGCCCGAAGAGTTGATGACTTTGCTTTGAAATGAAAATCCAAATGATTAAATTTAGCATACTCAAGCATTTTGAATCATCTCTTTCTAAAAATCTTTATTGTTTTTTCTAATCCACAAATTCATGCAGTTGAAAGGAGGAGAAACAGGAAGTAGGAGAAGAAAGTGCATTTCAGACAAGTTTCCATATGAACTTGCATCACAACATTGCTTACTTGGACAATCGCAGGTGAGATGTTGGTCTTTACAGTTGTCCTAATCTACTCATTTGTAGTTTATAAATTTAAAACCTATGGTAAATAAAAATATACTGAGGTCAGATGGTAGTCCAACCAGATAAGGTTTTAAAAAGTAAGCACAGAGGAATAATAGTCTAATGTTGAAAATATATGACTGGGTATGCATAGGTCTTCACTGCAGAGTTAACCCAGGCTCTTACCTGGGGTTTAGCCCAAACCTGCCTCTGCTTCCCACTGTCCACAAACAGAAGCCTTTTACCTGGGTTTGTAAGTGTTAAGGCTAAGTTAGATTACTCACATAGGATGTGGGTTAGAAGCTAGACTCCAATTTAACTCAGTTTGGAATCCACCCTCTTTGCAGTGAGGATACAGGCTAATTCACTCGAGTGCTTCTAGTTCCCCAATGCCTTCCCATAATTCTCTCCAAAGAGCAGACAAATTCTCCCACAATTGACTGAGAAAATAATCTTACAGCATCTCAGCAGAAAGAACCACGGGATATGCGCTCACACACACAGGCATGTATAGAGACATAGAAGGCAATAATGCAGGTAGAGCTTTGCAGTGGTGATGCTCACACCTGAGCTAGGCTATCTCTGCAGTGACGAGACACCCTGGGAATCTGAAATCTGGGAGTTGTTCTTGTCTGTGTCACACACTTACTTTGTGACCTGGAACAAGATATTTAACTGCACCATGCCTCAGTTTTCCCAACCAAGATAATGGAGATAATGATGTTTCCCTACCTTACATCAAATTGTGAAGCTTGGTTCATAAAGATCCCAATAAAGTCAATAAGAAGTTTATCATTGGGATTTTGTGCAGGCTTATTATGAAAGTCAATTGAATGAGTGCCATTGACTTCAGTGGGCATTCTATCAGGTATTCATTGTGTAAAGCATTTTCAGATCCTGAGCTGTGAAGCACTCTGAAATGTAAAGTAATAGATGTAGAAGTGGTATATTTAAAAAATGAATCCTGGTATCCTCAAGGTCTTTTTTTTTTTTTTTAATTTGAAAGAATTCATTATTATGCGTGTACTCCTGCCACAGTTCTTTACCAAGGAACATTTCTTAGATGAACGCACAGCTAAATAGGAGCATTACTGGAATTAAAAACAAAGGAATCACTTTTAAAAGCAAAACCATACATCATCCAACACTGCGCATTATAACATCTCTGCAATATTCCAATTAAACCAAAATAAGGTGATATAATAAATGTTTGGCTTTAGCCCATAAAAGTTTGAAAACGGAAGTGGTTCACTGAAATGATATCACTAAACCAGTCCAGCTAATTGAATTAAAATGATTTTATATGCAATTTTCCCCCCCTTAAATAAAAAAACAAAACAAAGGAGGCAAAGATCACTGAGTTCTTTCCCTGGTTATAATGGCTGTTTACAGCCCTATTAAATGGCAGACATGACTTGCAACTGCCCCGCAGTTCAGACTGTGCATACCAAAGTGCTGTGCCATAATTCTTCTGTGGGGACTGCAGGCATTAACTAAAAAGTTCCTAGTTCATATTAATATAATCCTCCACAAACAGGAACTAGGAACCTTTTAATTCACACCTTCAGAGTCCAGATAGGATGTTACAGCTCAGCACTTTGGTGTGCACTGCTATTAAGACCCCTATAGTTCAAACTGCGGGGCAGTGTAGGTAAAGCCTCAGATAGAACCAGGCAATATCAAAGAAACATTACAGTACATTTGTCTGTGTTGCACAAAGTAGTTCTTTAAATGACAAAATTCAGTAACCACATTACTTAAATAACTTCCCTGCATGCTGGATGAAATTAAACATTTAAATCTGTAGCTGGCCAGCTATCCTATACAGTTATTAATGTTTCTAATTCAGCACAGTTTACAGATGTGGTGGTGTTTGAATTAAATTAATGCTTTAACTGAAGTTAGAAAAACAACCTACTAGACAGAGAGAAACTATAAAGCCATTTTGAGAGTCCCTTGATTTTATTTACAATATTTTTACTACTGTTCCAAAAATGTATTTTATTTATAAACTTGAGGAAATTCTCTATATATGCCTTGAGATTCTGATTTTGGTCCTACTAAAAGTAATATAGATACAAAGAGACTAAAGAACATAATGGATAATCTTTACATAGTTCCTAAAATATTTTAGCTGTCAAAGAAACTTTCACGTTTTAGGATTCATAACCCCCCAAAGATTACATAAATTAGATCTTGAGTGATCCCAGTATTTTTGTCTGATCAGACTAGTCCATTACACATTATTCTACAAGTGAAAAATGATTTCTAATATCTGTTCTCCATCTGTTATTCCATATATGCCCCATGTAACTCATTATGCTCATCTACAAAACATAACTATGTCTGACTTTATCTATAGCATGTAAGCTTTTCTTTAATTGTAATTAAAGGAATAGCATCAAAGTTGATAGCCCTAAAATGTAATCTACCTTAAAGATAATTTTTTGTACTGGGCCTTTTTGACCCAGCAAAATGAATTGGTTTCTCCAAATTATAATTGTGACACAGATAACATTCAAACTACTTTATTACAACAAAACCAGGACAGTGGGTTCCTTTCTTGCCATTGTGCTGTCTTTTCATTATGACTGACTATTCTATTCTTATGAGAGAGAAGACACTAAAATGAAGAAGAATATGCTTCTGAATGGCTTGAAAGTACAATTCTAATATATTCCGAATCCTACTTGCTCACAAAAATTGGTCAGGCAGAGGAATGGACATTGTGATATGCCAATCTGTTTATAACATGTAAGTCTGCCTCCACAAACTAGAACACATGAACGCAAAACGTTAGTCAATAAGAGCTGAAAGTATGTCTTTAAATCTGCTTTTCATCTTCTTCTGCAGATACATATATTTAGTCTATTCTCATAACTAATTTTCTCCCACGAGATTACGCTCGACACCTTTTCCTTTGTATTTCCAACCGCTGCTATAAATTTAAATCTGAAGAAAAGTATCTATTTACATTTGATATTTACTCAACCAATACAAACCTTTTAAATGGTTCTATACACATATCCCAAGGTCGTTCTCTGTAGAATGCTAGAAAACTTGCATTTTCAAAAGCTGTCACAGTAGTTCTCTGAACTATTTAGTGCCTCTCAACTCAGAAAAAAGGTGAGATCTTAACTCATGATAACAAACATGAGGTACAATCCCAGAGAAGAAAAGGGAGCTTGTAGTTTTCACGTGTTAGCAGGTGTGGCTGAACACTATGAGGAGCCTATGGTGTCTCTCGAGCTACTAACTGCCTTGTCTTTCACTAGGATTTTATCTGTGTCACTTAGCATACGCTAGCTAATACAAGTTAAGAACAGACCCCTCTCTTAGTGAATACAAGGCCTGAGTTTCGGAGTAGTTTTAACAGTGATGAGGGTACTATGAAAAAATATTAGAAGTAACAGGAAAATGGTGAGCATGGGACTGTGGGTGTCCCTCCCAGAGGGAGACTGGATAAAAAGACACTTCATAACAATACAGAAAGGGGGAGAGAGAGAGATGCATAGGGTCACATGAAGAAAAATTTAGTGGCACAGAGAAAATAGAGGAGCTCTAAAATTAGCTGTCAAAAAACTGACATAGCAGAAAGGAGAATAAAAGAAATCATAAGTGATGTGGTCCTTGAAGCAAATAGTGAGACAAACTACAAGGGAGGTGAAAAATTAGGACAATGGTATCACACAGGCCCAGCCAGGTAGGGAGTCTTTGAATCTGAGGCCTGGTCAACACTGCCACGCTGAGTTGATGGGAGATAAGCAAGCTAGGTACTGTAGAATGCGTATCTCCTGTCGACTCACTTACACTCCCTTACCGCGGCATCTTCAATGCACGAAGGGGAAATTTCTTCCGGTAAACTCAGCATTACTCTTTTCCAAGAAGTGGAATTACTGCATCGAAGAGAGAGCCATTCTGAGATCGATTGAGCAAGTCTCCACTGGCCGCTCAATCAATCCCACTGCATCAATCCACGGATCCCAACACAGGAGAATCAATATAGACATACCCTTAGTACTCTGATATTTTCCTCTTCATCTCACATTATTTGAGATACATTATCTGTGGCCAAACTCTGCCACCCTCTCTTAAATTGAGCAGGACCTACTTCATGATTAGTCTAATTAAATTCAATGGGACAACTTCTGAAGTAAATTGCTAACAGAACTTAAGTAAGGGTAGCAGAATCTGGCCTGAATTTCCCATGACAGCCAGTAATTTTTCTCATTTTAGAACCGAATCATCTCTAATTAAATATGTAACCAACACTGCATTTATAACATGAGAAAAATTATTAATATCTCCAGGGCAGAATGCAGAGACGATGAGACTAAAATTCTGCATGTTAGACAAAGTCAGCAATTAAATAAAAGGTGCTAAAAAACTGAAAAGGATATCCTGTCTTTCCATAGAGAAGGGTGCATACTTTTACCAGTCTAAATCAGAGTTTTTAGCTTTTGTTTTGTAAATACTTGTATGCAAATAGAGACACTCTCTCTTTAGGGTGGGTTTATTTTTTCCTCTCATGTTGAGAACTGATTAGACCGATAAAGTGTCCATTACTTCATTCTTTCGTCAATATATTGATTTATCAGTTAACGCTTGTATAGTTACAGCTCACTGATCTTCTGTCCCAACAGGGGCTCTAAAGTAGAAAAGAACAGCTGGGGGAGAGGCACTCTATGTTGCATCAGCTCACAACAGATCATAAGGGACCATCTATCAGCTGCCCCCTTCCCACCAAAGTCTCCCCACCACCACAAAATTCTTCCCTTTGTTCCTTGCAGGGGAATTAAAAACAATCTCTGTTATTTGTGCCTTTTAGGCAGCACAAAGAGAATAGAGCAAGATCTGTCCCTGCACCTCAATTAGAAGAAAAATTTCAAGGTGCATGGAGTCTCTCGAAAATCATAAATGTGCTAACACACTAAATAAATACTTATTGTATTATTTGAGTAATGCATTAGATACAATTTGCTTTCCAACTGCAAACATAAAATTATACATAGCGAATGTGACTTACCGGGCCAAAAGCATTACTGTCAAAGCTGTGCCCATGGTGATCTCCTTCCACCCATATATGGCCATGTGGAACCTTCACATACTTGTTTTTGTACCCTATGGTTCTTAAGATAGAGGCAACAACAATTAGTAGTATAAAATATATTTGAATAAAAAATTAAAATAAATATATAATATTTTTGTTAAGAAATCCAGTTATTTATTATCTGACCCTGCAAACAGCTAAATGTATGCATAATTTTACCTCTTTTGGGTAGTACCATTGACTTCAGTATTACCACTTAAATGAGAAGAATTAAACACGTTTGTATTTCTAGCAATAAACAGATCCTTGTTTATTAAACATGGGGGTTATTTTGAAAATACTCTAACACCACAAGGAACAAAAGACAGGTATAGTAAAGTATTACTAAGCATGAAATGGACTTTTTTCCATAATCATTAGTATGAACTCTTTGTAGCATCACATTTTCACTCAGATTTGGAGTTTAAACTCCAAGGTCATATGACTGCAGGAGTTTAAACTCCAAATCTGAGGCCAGCATAGAGTCATCAGATTATTTTTGCTAAATAAGATGGTGCACACTTTGCACTACACATAGGAAATTCACATTAAAATATCTTCAAATTTAAGTACAACATACGATCATCTGAATCTTACAAGCTATATAGTCAGTAATACACGCTAAAGACTGTTCAACTCGTTCCTGTTTACCTTATATTATTCTACAATACACACACGGGGAAGTAACTTTAGTCAGGCATGTTAACTTTGTTCCACATTTAAGTGCTTATATGGATTGACCATGGCTAGGGAAGCTCTAAACTTTATATTTGGCTCCTAAATATCAGAGAAATGGGTATATTGGAAAAATTGAAATAGAGAGAGAAGAGAAATAAGGAAAACAGATAAAATGATATGACATATGGAAGGAAAGAAAAGGGAATATAAAAATAGAGGGTGAGGAAAGACAAAAAAGACAACCTTTCAATTAATAAATATATATTTCAATAGTTAAAATATGTTTATTTTTTTCTAAATTCATTATGTATTGAATACAAGTGTTACATACATTTTATGTAAAGATACATGAAAACTATCCTGATGTGAAGGAAAGATGGAAGAATAAAGCAGTGAATATGGCTGCATTAGGAGCTCTTTAATGACTACAAAATCAAAAAGGAATCCTACAAAAAATAGAAACCTGGACAAGTTGATAAGGACAGATACAAAAGAATGGCACAAGTATGTAGGAACAACAATCAAAAAGGCTAAGGCACAAAATGAGTTATACCTAGCAAGGAACAAAAAAGGCAACAACAAAAGGTTCTATTAATACATTAGGAGCAAGAAAAAGACAAAGGAAAGTGGAAGTCCTCTACTTCGCAGAGAAGAGCTAACTGCAGATGACATCAAGAAGGCTGAGGTGTTTAATGCCTATTTTGCTTCAGTTTTCACTAAAATAGTGAATTTGTGACCATATACTTAACATAATTAACATTAACAATGAGGAACGAACACAAGCCAAAACAGGGAAAGAAATCTCCCATAGGAATGGGTGGTGAATAGGAAGAAGGCTGCTCCACCTCAGACAACAGAGACAGGCTCACTGAGAGGGAGACAATGGCAGGCCTCACCACTCCCAAAGCTGTGTGACCCAGCTTCAAAGCAGTATGCCCCAAGAGGAGGGGCTGTAGGTAGACCCCCAGTTTAAACTAAACCCAAAGAGCTGACAAAAGAAGACTGCCTGATATCCAGGTCACTCTTGCCTTTTTATTTTCCTGTGAACTCCCCTCTCTCAGAAGGGAAGAAAGAAGCGAGATGTATCACATTCCACAATCCACACTAGTGAGGAGTTTTGTTACCATTTGCCCTGCAACCTTGGGAGCCTCACAATGCCTTGATGCTGTAGCTCCCAAGTTGGGCATCTCACAAACAGCCATACACCATGCAGGTAATACCACGTGTCTGTGTATAGCTGTAGTCTTGGTCCAGCAACTTTGAACTGCAACACACCAGTCTTCGTTACCACTTGAAAGTGACTCCAATACATTCCCTGTCCTGGATTGTCCCAAAAATGGGTGTTCTACACTGCTCAGCCCTCTCCTAGACAGTTCAGATATTAGAGGTCTGTTGCCCCTGTGAAGTGTCAATGTACAATGGTTTGCTAAGTTACAAACAATTCAGTTTAAACATCACACTGATTTGATTAAAGAATAAAATAAGTTTAACTACAAAGAGATTTTAAGTGGATATGAGTATAAGGCATTACAATCAGAAATGGTTACCAGATAAATAAAGATAAAATACTTTCTAGTAACTAAACTTAAACTAGATTTGGTTCAAGGTAAAATCTCTTACCACATGTTCCCTGAAACCTAGCTGACCAGATTCTTAAGTAAGAATCTGCCCTCAACGTCCAAAGAGCTGGTTCCCTTTGTCTTGTTGAGTGAAAAAGAGTGGGTGGGAGAGGGAATATGCAAGGTGATTTTGCCCCTCACTTCTATAGTCTAGTCCCCCTTTGAAGTGGATTCTTCTGAGGATTACTCCCTCAAAGGAAAGTTTATTCAAGACAGTAAAGAAGTTGACATGGAGTCTGGTGCCCCTATGCTCTCTCTTCTCCCCTGTCTATGCTGAAATGCAGCTTTGCCTTGCCACCCTCTTGCTGTCTCAAGGACCTTGTTTACTACTTATATGTAAATTAAGGTAAACACACATTCCTTTGTTTAAGATCGACCTGCATAACCACTCCTGCCTAATTAGGGCAAAGTGCTACCAACATCACACAGGGGAAATTCATACCTTTACATATAATATTACTACGCACACTTCACCATAATATTATTGACAAGCAAGTTAGTAGTTTTCAGCTGATATCACACAGGGCATATTTTGATTACTACAATAATGTGGAGGTCACAGAGAGGACTTTGTGTTTGTTTTCTCAAGGAACCCTGCCTTGGGCCTCTTCTGGGGGAGAGACAGACATTATAAAGAACCAGACATGGGTCTGGATGGGACTTGGGGAAGCCCTGCACCCCCCTGCATAAGTAACTGTCAATGGTTTGCAGTCCACTGGAGGGGACATATCTAGTGGGGCCTGCACTGCTCTGTCCCGCGTCAGTTATTATTCAATATTTTCATTAATTACTTGAATAATGGCATGGAGAGTATGTTTATAAAAGTTTCAGATGACACCAAGCGGGGAATGGTTGCTCGCCCTTTGGAGGACAGGAATAGAATTCAAAGTGACCTTGACAATTTGGAGAATCAGTCTGAAATCAACAAGATAAAATTCAATAAAGACAAGGACAAAGTACTACCACTTAGGGTATATCTACACGCCATTAAAAACCTACAACTGGCCTGTGCCAGCTGACTTGGGCTCAAGGAGAAAACATTGGTTTCAGGCTGGAACCTTCCCACTTCAGAGGATCTCACAGCCCAAACATCTAAACCACAATTAAACAGCCCCTTAGCCTGAGTCAGTTGGTATGGGCCAGCCATGCATATCGAACTGCAGTACAGACATACCCTTAGGAAGGAAAAATCAAATGCACAACTATAAAATGGACTGGCTAGACAGTAGTACTGTTGAAAAGGATATGGGGGTTACAGAGGATCACAAATTGAATATGATCAATGAGATGCAGTTGCAAAAAAATGCTAATATTCTGGAGTGTATTGATAGGAGTGTCAGGTATAAAGCATGGGAAATTTAGGTTAGATTTTAGGAAAAAACTATCTAAGTACAATAGAACTCTCCTTTAACCAAGCCTCTCTTATCTGGCTCTCCATATTAACCAAACTGGGTGGCTGGGCTCAGGCAGTCAGCCCTGGACAGTGGGACTTGGGTTGCCTGGGGCTGACAACCTAAGCCCCACTGCCTGGGGCTGACAGACAGAGATAGAAAGCTCTTCCTCTATTCTCCTGATTAACAGAATTTTTAATTATCTGATCCAGCCCTGGTCCCAATTAGATCAGATAAACCTAGTTCCACTGTATAAGGAAAGTTCACCAAAGGAATAGGTTTTGATGGGATGTTATGGAATCCACTGGAGGTTTTTAAGCACAGGTTGCACAAACACCTGTCCGGGATGGTCTAGGTAGCTTTAAATTGCCTCAGCACAGCAGATTGGACTAGATGACCTCTCAAGGCCTCTTTCAGCCCTACATCTCTATGATTCTATGAAATCATTTGTACTTCTCAGGCTTCTAGCAAGTTTTCCTTTGTGCAAAAGTTGGGCACAAAATGACCTAGAATGTCATTTTCAGGTTTACGTGTAGCTTGTATAAAACAAACCTAAAATTTTCATATCCTATCAAACGTGCATGCTATATATTTCAATATAATGTTAACTCTACTAGAGGTGTAATAGAACATGATTGTACAGACTGCATTCATGCTTACTTCTGGTCTTCAGTCAGTAATTTTCTTTTGGTGAGTAAGGTTGCTTTTCTAGTCAAGGCACTGGGTCTGGTTAAGACTAAGGAGATCTGAAGATTAGTCTTAGTTTTAGCACAGACTTTCCTGTGTGACCTTGGGCAAGTAACAATCGCTTTTGTGACCTCAGTTTCCCATAGATAAAATGGGGGAAGTCAGACATCTCTACTTTGCAGAGATGTTCTGGGAAAAGTATATAAATATATAAAATAATAACAAAGGCTCTTTCATGCTCAGATTCTGTCACTTCACCAAAAAAGTGAATTGGGCAGTTAACTTGAATTTGCATTTCAGTAACTATTGATTCACCAAGCCACATTACATTTTTCATCTAATTTTAATCCACATTTCCAGCTACCTGCAATGTGACAAGAGATACATTGAAAATGGCTCTATGACTCTAGGCAGGCTATAGATTGTTTGGAAGCAAATAAGTAGTAACAATAAGCACTAATTTATTTTGCAAATTGCAAGACCAAAATAATTCCATTTTAAATAGTTTTATGGGCAGCTAAAAGAATGAAGCCAGAAAAGCTATTGTTTCAATGGAAGCTCCTTCTTCAGTTCCTCTAATGTTGACAAGATAATAAAATGTATTCAAAGTTTATGTAATCTGTGATTGGCCTGATTAAAGATTAATTACCAAAATTCAATTAACATATCATAGAATTTAACATATCCAAAAAATGTCTTGAGTTGGTAAATACATACATCTTTTAAGGAATACAACCCCAAATTCTGAAAGATGTGAACTATTGTTAAAGATTGTGGCATTTTGCAATTCTACCCATGATTTTCTGCTTTACAGATGTGACACAGCTAAACTTACTTGAAGCTCTAAGGTTGTACTTATCAAAATGTATTTGAGACAACAACAGAGATGTTTTCATGCTATTAAGAATTCTCTTAGGAAATACGTTAAATGCCTTGAGCAGCTCCCATGTTCTGTTTCAATAATACTATACAAGAACATGTTTTAAAGAAAAATTTCAAAATGTCAGCCCAGAGAAGTTGTCCACTATGTAGCTCAGAATTATTTAACATGTGTTTTCTATTCCACTACTGTTACTGATATAGCTAGGGCCAGACTTAGGCCATCACTTAAGTCCCACTTACATTCTATTTTGAAGGTGAGAGATTAAAGTATTCTGTAGATTTTGTGCTGGCCCTCTGCACATGGGTGAATTTTATCCAGAGATCTTAGGGACTTGATAAAGCCTAACACTATCTTAACTCTGCCCTCTTGTCTGTATGTAGTGCAATACTGTCATTAATTATATACTCACATATGATAGCCACAGGCTATCTGCTTAATTCAGTAAGTAGGCTGGTAAATGTATAATGAATGAGGCAGCAGAAGCAATGAACAAGGCAAAGGTACTACTATTCTTGCCCAAATTCTGGACCAGATCATACTCCCTCCCATATGAAAATTTTAGCTAGTAACATTTGATTGCTCATATGTTTAGAGAAAGAACACAAAAGAGCATGAGCATGAAGCAAAAAAACTCCACTCTTCAATATTTTCTTACCAGCATTCAGAGCAACATTCTCTACTCAAGGACATCTTCCAAAGCAGCTCACTTTTACAGTAGTGCTCTTCCTTATTCCCTTCCTATTCTTCCGCCTACATTTCCCCAAAGTATGTAAAGGGGCCAACCTGGTGTCACCAGAATGGAAAGAAAATTTCAAGCAAATACTCGGGGGGATGGGAGGGAAATGACAAATGGCACTTAGGGGCCTCATTTGAAAATCACAGATTCCAAGGCCAGAAGGGACCATTGTGGTTCCTCTCTCATTTAAAAATTTACACCATATTTCCAGTCTCAATTTGTCTAGCTTCAACTTCCAGCTGTTGGATCATATTATAGGTTTTTTTGCAAGATTGAAGAGCCCATTATTAAATATTTGTTCCTCCTGTAGATTCTTAGAGACTATAATCAAGTCACCTCTTATGACCTCTTTGTTAAGTGAAATATATTGAGCTCCTTGAGTCTATCGATATAAGGCATAGATTCATAGACTCATAGAATATTAGAGTTGGAAGGGACCTCAGGAGGTCATCTAGTCCAACCCCCTGTCAAAGCAGGACTAACCTCAGTTAAATAATCCCAGCAAGGGTTTTGTCAACCTGCAGCTCAAAAAGCTCTAAAAATGGCAATTCCATCACCTCCCTAGATAACCCATTCCAGTGCTTCACCACCCTCCTAGTGAAAAACTTTTTCCTAATGTCCAACCTAAACCACTGCAACTTGAGACTGTTGCTCCTTGTTCTGTCATCTGCCACCATTGAGAAAAGCCTAGCTCCATCCTCCCTGGACCCCCTTTCAGGTAGTTAAAGGGCTATTATCAAATCCCCCCTCATTCTTCTCTTCTCTAGACTAAACAGGCCTAGTTCCTTCAGCCTCTCCTCATAAGTCTTGTGCTCCAGCCCCCTAATCATTTTTCTTGCCCTCCGCTGGAATTTCTCCAACTTGTCCACATCCTTTTTGTAGTGGGGGGCCCAAAACTGGACACAATACTCCAAATGCGGCCTCACCAATGCCCAATAGAGGGGAATAATCACTTCCCGCGATCTGCTGGCAATGCTCTTACTAATGCAGCCCAATATGCCATTAGGCTTCTTAGCAACCAGGGCACACTGCTGACTCATATCCAGCTTCTTATCCACTGTAACCCCCAGATCCTTTTCTGCAGAACTGCTGCCTAACATGTTTTATAATTATTACTATGGCTCTTCTCTTCCTCAATTGTGCGCACCAGAATTGGACACTGTATTTCAGCTGTGGTCATCACAGTGCCACATCCAGAGGTAAAATAATCTCTCTACTCGAGATTCACATTTATGCATCCAATGATCATATTAGGCCCCTGCACCACACTGGAAGCTCATGTTCAGCCGATTATCTACCACAACCAGCAAATTTTTTTCAAAGTCACTGCTTTCCAGGATAGGGTCCCCCATCTTTAAGTGTAACCTACATTCTTTATTCCTAATATGTATACATTTACATATATCTATAGTAAAATGCATGTTTTCTAATCCTGCCTAATTTATCAAGCAATCCAGATCACTCTGATTCAGTGACCTGTCCTCTTAATTATTTACCACTCCCCCAATTTTTTTGTCATCTACAAACTATGGTTTATGATTTTATGGTTTTTTTCAAGATCATTGATACAAGTATAAAATAGAACAGAACGAAGAATCAACTCCTGGGGAACACTGGAAATACACCTGCTCAATGTGATTCTCTGTTTACAGTTATGTTTTGAGATATATCAGTTAGCCAGTTTTTAATCCATTTCATGTGTGCCATTTTATAACATTCTAGGATTTTTTTAATCAAAAAGTCTGCCAGAAGCCACAAGAAAACCCCAAGAATATCTGCCTTTATTATGATTACACACCTCCATGAGGGGGAGGGGGAGAGAGTTTTTCCAATAAGTATGTCAACACAAAAATGTAATTTGATCTGTATGAGTGGATTTTACACCTGCACAGAACCCCCAGCTAAGTCAATGGGACTTGCATAAGGGAAGTTATTACACAGTATAGGCATTATAGCTGGTCTCTCTTTTTAGCTCTTCTTCCCTGCAAAGTAGAGGGCTTACACTTTCCTTTGGCTTTTTCTTGCTCCTAATATATTAATAGAACCTTGGAATTGGTGACATTAATAAACGTAGAGAGGGATTAAGAGAGAAAATAAGGAAAAGGAAAAAGAAGCAATTGCTTTTAATTATCCACTTTAGTAGTAGGACAGATATTGCATAGATAATTCCTCTGTATACACAGCAGATAATGAATAAATGAAAAATCCTTTGCTATTTCAGGTATAGAGTATATATATCATGAGATTCTTGTATATGTATGACCAATAAAAATTTGTTTAAAAACATCTCACAGCAATGTGTCCTTTATACCTCAAAGCAGAACAGGGGCAAGAAAATCCAATGTCTCTGAGTTGCAGGGATCAACACATTTTCATCAACATAATGTAGTAGTCTGGATACTCTGCGTCCACATTAGCAAATCCAAAATTTGTAATAAAAAGTTTTATTTGTATTTTTCATGATGTGCATTAATAGCAAGCTATAGCAGTAAATTCATGCTAGTGTAAACTGAACCATCCATTACTTAATGTTGTTTTTAATTTTCAAGATAATTTCCTTGTTGAATTACTCTGCAACAAATCAATAAATCATTCCTGCAAGCAAGCTGGGCTACAGAGTTCAGAAACCCACATTTACTTAATGACTGCTGTTAGTTTTTAATTACTTTTGTGAAGAAGGCTTTCAGTTTTCCTAAGAAGGGCAAACAAAAGTTGTAGGCATCACCACCACCACTTACTGAAATCTAGTACATTTCTCACAATTAAAATTAGTCAATTTGTTGTTGACTCTGCTGCTTTCTCATATGAACTTCATGGAAATTAAATACCCCTCTGGTATTAAGTAACAGTGAGGAAATCACAGACTAAATTGTTGAGCAGGCTCTCTCTCCAAGCGCATCAAAACACCATTCATACATTTCACTACTAAGCATTTTAGACACACTGAAAACAATTCCCCATTTCTCTTTTCAATACAAAACATGCTAGGCAGACTCACCAACTTACAATGGCATTTCCAAACAGAAAAAGAAGGTGTCAAGTCAAGCATTTTTTTTCCAGCAAACTCCTGCGAGAAAGTGCAAGCCAGTTTCCAGATTCAATGCCATACAGATCAAGATTGTAACTATGATAGGAACTGACACTAAAAATAGCACTAGCTCTTTTTCTTTAAAAAAAGTAAAATAAAATAAAAACTTCAAGTCATTAAGATACAAAACCCATGGGGCACTATTATATTTAGTGGTAATTATTTTTGCCCACTCATTGTCCTTCACTTATATTACAAAAAAGTGCATTGAATGAGCTTTCATTCTGATTTCTTCTGAAAATAACACAAGTGGCTGGTTCTCTTCCTTTGTTAAGAATTAATATGGCTACAATTTTCCACATTTCCCTCAAATCTTGACTGCTTTGTGAGCTCTCAGATATAAAGCATTTAACTGAAAATTTATAGGATGTCTCATTGAATGCTTAGGAATATAACTAGCTTAAATAATTATTAATTCAGTATTTATTAACTTAGTAACCAACTCATTCATGGGTGTTACAATTAGACTGATCATTTCAGATTTAACAGCATCACTCTTTACTCTACAAACAACATTTTTAATTTCTGAAACCTTACATCTTGAAACAGGAGTAAATAAAGAATTTATTTTTCCAACAGCTCAGTCCCTTGAGCTTACAGATTCACCATGGGAATAACATGGAACGCAGACACCAGTGTGCTCAGACACTAACGTGAGGGTGCTTAGAGATGTGATGGAAGCCATACAAGGCTATGTCTACACTTCAAATGCTATAGCAGCAGGGCTGCAATTGTGTCGCTGTAGTGATTCAGCATGGACAATCACTATTGCTACAGAAGGGATTCTCCCGTTGCTGTGGTTAATCCACCTCCCCAGAGATATAGTAGCTAGGTGAATGTAAGAATTTTTTCTGTGGACTTGGTGCTGTCTATACCAGGGGTTAGGTTGGTATAGCTATGTCTCAGGGATGGGGATTTTTCAGACCCCTGAAAGACGTAGCTGTGATGTATGTTTTCAGTGAAGGTTTAGATGACATAAGGCAGAGATTCAGATCTTTGGCAGGTCTATAGTGGAAACATATGCTACCACTGCCTATACATTATTAAATCTCTGACTATATACAGTTTTCAAGATTTTAGCCTAATCTCTTTGAAGACACAAATATTAAAAAATAAAATTTAACTTGTTATGTTGAGGACACTAATCCTATTTAGGATCACTGGATCTACAGAAGCCATGGTCATTTTTAGCATTGCAGAATATTTTTTAAATTAATTTGTTTAAGAAATTGTTACGGAATCACTGCAAATCAAGGATACGTTTCTAATCCAATTTAATGTTTTTCCCTTTCTCAGATGATTTAATAGTTAACAGATGCTCTCATACCTATCCCTTGGCTGAGAAGTAATTTCAATCTTGACAGTCAAAAATGAGCTCTGTATCGTATTCTAACCACCTGCCCACAAAGCAAGAGGAATCTGCTCTTTTAGGGCTAGCTGTGAGAGCCAGACAGAGTGACTTGGCTGAGATAAATTAGATGAGGAATGATTACCTTCAGCTTGATTTGACCTTGAGAAATCAGAGCGCCTTAGCAGTCTCTGTATCCTTGGGGTAATCAAGGGACAGAAACTACATGGAATAGTCCCTCTGTATAACACGAACAAACACAAACCCCTAATATAACAAAGGCAATCTGTAATGTAGGGCAAATTTTTCCAAACAACCCCTCTGAAACCATACTAAATGTGCAAATTTGGCATGTGCATCTGTTTGCAAAAACAAATGGTAAAGAATGAGTAAATAGTGCAACATTCAGATCCAGGTTATGCTCAGATCCACAAACGTGAACATTGTGCTATTATCCCCTCAGGTTTCAAGACCGGAAGGGACCACTGGGATCATCTTATCTGACCTCTTGTAAAACACAGGCCATACAACTTCCCCAAACAATGCCAGGAATATATCTTTTAGGGAAAAAAATCCAATCTTGATTTTAAAATGGTAAGAGATAGAAAATCCACCACAACCCTTGGCAAATAGTTCCAATGGTTAAGTACTCATTGTTAAAAATGGGTGCCTTATTTCCATTCTCAATTTGTCTAGCTTCAGGTTCTAGCTGTTGGATCATGCACCTTTCTCTGTTAGACTGAAGAGCCCATTATTAAATAGTTGTTCTCTATGTAGGTACTTATAGACTGTGATCAAGTCACTCCTTAACTGTCTGTTTAGATAAATAGACTGAGTCTATCACCCTCGTATTATTGACTCAGGAATATTTTATGTAATGCTGTGAGGGCACTGGCAACAACATTCCCCCAAAGCCAGATGTTTCAGGCCAATCCTTAAGATTGCATGTGGTCTCTTGTGCTTAATTCAGTTAGTATAAAAGTAAAGTTATCTAAAATTTCTCTTTACTATCAAACTTTATTCTTAGTAAAATGTATTACAATAAAAACCTCCAGGGTGCCATAAGCGATCTTCCAAACTTGTCACTCCTTTTTTTTTTTTTAACCCAACTCTAGCTGTCAAAACTCACTATAGAGAAAGGGAAATATCTATAATATTTTTATATAATTATTAGGTGCACTTCAATTTACCTGTATGGATGCATAGTTAAAATCAGAGGAGGCTGTAATGGGTAAATCAAAAGCAAAGAAAATGGGACTATCACAGACAATGTCAAGAGTTCTTGCGGAAACAATGAGGGAAGATATTGATTGGCGAATACAGCGAGGGCTGGTTTCATTTGCTCCAGCAGCCTGTGGCCCCAACAAGCAATTAGTGACCAGAAATTGCTGGGATACAGACACTCTGCCCAAGGTTTCTTTTTCTGTAGTCATGCTCCCTGCAACTAATGTAGGGAAGAAGGTATATGACCGACCATAGCAGCTCTACATCACCCAAGTAGTTCCCTTACCTGGCCCCAGGAGGATTCCCTTCCCACATGCTAGCTGGTTTTAGGGCAGATTCATATGCACATTCCCATCTTCTGAAGGCAGCTGACTGGGTAGGAGGAGGTCAATTGACTACAAAAGCTATAGGACCAGTAGGAAAAGTGTGGCAGGTTACTATGCGATTCCTGTCCCCGGAGAGGACATCGGAGGTGACCAGTTATCTGTGAGGGAAAAAGTTTCCAGGGATACAATGGTTAGAGTTGGGCTGACAGGGAAGGTGCCTTGAGGTGAAGGGGAAAGCCTCTGACTCTGAAAATGATTTGGAATTCCTGGTGGATAATCAGCTGAACAGGACCTTCCCGTGTGGGGCTGTGGCCAAAAAAAGCTAATGAGGCCCTGAGACGTGTAAGCAGGGAATTCTCAACTAGGAGCAGAGAGATTATTTTGCCTCTGTGTTGGGGCACTGGTGCGACCACATCTGGAATTCTGTGTCCAGTTCTGGTGCAACAATTCAAGAAGGATGCTGAGAAACTGGAGAGATTTCAGAGAAGAGCCACAAGAATGATTAAAGGATTAGCAAACATGCCTTTACGAGTCATACCTATTCCACTGACAGAATGCAACCAGGATACTGGGGTTTCAATTCCCAAGACTATGAAAGCCCCTCCTCTAAACTTACCTAAAAAGATCTCTGCAACCTCATTCAGGGTTTTAGTCACCATCAACCAAAAAAAAAAAAATTAGTTCACAGGAAACACTGAAGGAGTCAGGTGTTATATTAAATCTCTTATGCACCACAGCTTGATAATTAGAGCACCAGCCTGAGATGTAGAAGACACATATTCAGATCCCTGCTCTACCTGACTCAAGTGATCTGGGATGAAAGTATGTTCTCTGAATCAGACAGAGCAGGCATTTGAACCTGGGTCTCCCATATCCTGGATCAGTCCCACATTTACACACCTCTATTCCCAAATAGAAAAGCTCAGATTTTGGTGCAAAAATAGACAGACATTCCAGCATCAGAAAGGTTTTGTGTGAAACAAAAACAACCTCAGAAGTTTGTGAGAGTTTGGAATTATCTCCTCTGGTCAGCTCTAATAATAAAAGAGAATAGCAAAGGGATCAGTAAAGGAAGCGCAGTTGTTTGGTGCATAATTTCACCCCTGGCTTGCAATGCTAAACGGTAAACTACGCACAATCTTATCTGAGATACAGTGGGTGAAATCCTAGCTGCAAAGAAATCAAGGACAAAACACTCATTGCCTTTATGGGGCCAGGATTTAACCTATCATATGTTTAAACAATTTAGACAAAAAGCATAACATAGGAATGATGTTCATAGTTAAATGGTTAGAGAAGAATTGAAGGATATGAGCATATATAAACACAAAATGAAAACAGGCTTCTTAAACCATGTCACATTAGTTTCTGACTGTTGTAACTATGTATGGTGATGACTACCTTTTCACCTTCAGAAATTTATCCTAACATCCTGAAGATACTACAGTGAAAATGAGTTAGGTGATCTCATTTGCTTCCTAGTAGATAGTTACCTATGTCACTGAACCACCACAGAACAAACAGAATAAGTTTATTATTTTCCTGAAGACCAGTTAGCTGGAAACAACATTTAACCTAAAGCTGAATTAGAAATCAAACAGAGCAATAGACTGTAACATGTATTATATTTTATTGTTTATTATGTCAATTTTACTAATAAAACCCAATCTTCTACAGTTAAAAATCCATTGTCTAACAAAACAAAACATAGATACATATTCTAATTCCAGTTATATTGTATTGTTGTCATATCATTAAAATGAAAGCATTGCCTCTACAGAGGTGAGCATACAGGATTTCCAGTCAACTCTCAATCATATTTAAATTCTATTGTTCCCATTCTCCAAAGAATTTTTATTTTTCCTTCTTCTAAAATATCAAAGTGGACTAATGCACTCCAAGAATATTAAAGACTTTTCTACAAAAATTCCTTTGCATATGCTATTGATCTGCATTAAGCCTACATGAGACTATTTGGGGAAATTATGTAAAAAGTGAAGAATGTCAGATATCCTTCTAAAAAGATTGCACACAACTCAGAGCCACAGCTGCTCAGTGCTCCTGTATTCACTCCTATGTGTTATAACACAGAAGGAGATGGGAAAGAAAAATAAAGTCAGAAGAAGCAAACGGAGAATGTGGTCTACAATTAAATTGAGCTGGACTTCCTCATTTCCTCAATTTCTCCAACAAATTATGCTATCCACCATCTGAATTGAGATGCATCTGAGCAGCCATACCACAGGAAAGGAAGCACTGACTTTTGAGTCTTATTCAGCCTAAACTTAATATCAACATTTTACACTGAAATTTGCCCAAATTCCTATTCAAGGCTGATTCCAGAATGGAACTCATTTAAACTCAATGAGTAGTGCCTAATATGGCAAACTGCCAGCTTGCCCCTTGTGGGTCTCACGCTTCACTTCTGCCACTTGCGGTCAGGTCGCCCACAGCTACCTCATCTCCCCTGGCTGTAGCAGCGCTCTGTCTCCTGACCAGGAGGGAGCCGTCTCCTGCCGCTGCCCCAGACCTTCTAGCACCTTTTCCTGTATGTGTTCCCTCCCCTTCCTTTAGGGAAGGCAGGGTTTAAATACCCCTGGCCTAGCCCTTCACTGGGTCCAGGTGCTGTTAATTGCCCTGCTGTGCCCTTCCCTCTGCCTGCGAGGAAGAGGGTTTTTAACCCTTTCGGGCCCTCATGCCAGCCCAGGTATACTCTTTTGTAGCCATCTGGCCTGGCTTTACCACACTAGTTTGGAGAGAGTCAGGACTGAAATAAATGGAATGTTGTGGATTAGGTATGAGGTGTCATCAGGAGAGTAATGGGGGATGCTAGGAAAACTAGATGCTATATATTAGAACATTACTGAGCAAAATCCAGAGAGAAATCTTAACATTTAACCAAAACGTCAAACTGAGATGGGGGGAAATAAGCTTTTGCTGTCTGTCTCTCTGTGCAGATCCCTTCTGATGACTAAAACAAGGTATTTGTAATGTTAAGAACAGAATAATTCATGGTCTACCAATATGCAGAGAGAGGGATCTCCTGCAGAAACAACAACTATCCACTTACAGATACAGTTCGGTTGAGGACACGTAGTTCACCTTTCTCCCATGCTTACAATGAAACTCTACAGCTGCCTTTATACTTCTAAAAGTTTCAGTTATCCTTCTTATAACAGTGGACTAATGTTAGTGGATTATTTAAACTTCCCGAGAATCAATTGGCCCAATGTATTTCTGACCTAACCAGTTTCAAATCTATTGAATTGCTGGAATTTCTTCATCTTATGCCAATATAATATTGGTCCAACAGGATAAAATCAGGTCACTGTTTTGATTGCTCTTTTGTCTCTCTCTACACAATTTCAGATTTTCTTGACTATTTAGTCTTCTGATCTTGTGAGTCTTGTGTCTAGAACCATCAAATTCTGAGTAGTCTATTAGAAATAAGACAATATTTTGGTGCTTTTGGACAGGATGCAATTCCAATTAAAGTCAATAGAAAGACTCCTACATTTAAATATTTGTTGAATGTTAACAATTTCACTTTTTATGTAAAAGCATACCTAAAATTACACCATACCATTTCTTTTGAAATTGGAAGAAATATACTATGTATTTCATTAGCTCATTTTCATAGGGCAATCTCAGTGGCTAACATTGTTTTAATGCCAGCACTGAAGGCACAATCAATGAAATAGGCAATATTGCATCTATAAGCATGCTTCAGTGCCCCAAAAGCCATGATTATATTTGGTTAATATATGGGGCACACATATTGCCATTGCTTTTTGTGCCCCAAAAGCCATCCTTATGGGTTGATGTCTGAACAGATAAAGTACAATTATCATTCACATTTGCATTTTTTTTTAAAGATTGGCAATATTGGTTAAAAAAAAACCCACCTGATTTACAGAGGCAATATTGGCAATATTGTTCAAAAACAACTTGGTTTACAGAGAAAGTGAAGACAGCTATAAAAATAATATGTAACAAATGCAAGAAGGGGGAAGTTGACAGCAATGAATATGAATCAAAAGCTAGGTAGAAGATTGATAAGAGAAGTATAGAGACACAAAGATAAATCTATGGCCAGCAGACTTAAGGATAATAAGGAACTTTAAAGTATATTAGAAACAAAAAGACTCCTAACAATGGTATTGGTCCATTATTAGATGGAAATGGTAGAATTTCCAGTAATAATGAAGAAAAGACAGAAGTGTTCAATAAATATTTCTGTTCTGTATTGAGGGGGAGGGAAGAGATTATGCAGTCATATCATATGATAAGAGTTATCATTCCACTAGTATCTCAGGAGAATGTTAAACAGCAGCTATTAAAGTCAAACATTTTTAAATCAGTAGGTCCAGATAACTAGTGTCCAAGAGTTTAAAAGAACTGGCTGAGGAGCTAACTGTACCCTTAGAATTGGTTTTTAGTAAGTCTTGGAACACTGGGAAAGTTTCAGAAGACTGGAAGAACGCTAATGTTGGGGCAATGTTCAAAAAAGGTAAATGGATGACTCTGGTAATTATAGGCTTGTCTGGCTGACACGGATCTCAGGAAAGATAGCAGAATGGCTGATATAGAACTGGATTCATAAAAAATTAAACAGGAAAAATATAATTGATGCCCATCAACATGGGTCTATGGAAAATAGATCCTGTCAAACTATCTTGATTTTTTTTATGAGATTACAAGTTTGGTTCATAAAGGTAATAGTGTTGATATAATATACTTAGACTTCTGTAAGGTATTTGAATAGGTATCACATAATTAATAACTAGAAAGATATAAGTTTAACATTACACACATTAAATAGATAATAGCTGGATAACTGATAAGTCTCTAAATGAAACTGTAAACAGGGAATCATCATCAAATGGATATGTTTCTACTGTGATTCCATAGGGTTTTTGGCCTGAAGCTATTAATGACCTGAAACAAAATAAAAATACCACTGATAAAGTTTGGAGACAACATAAAAATTGGGGGAGTAAACAATGAAGAGAACATGTCAGTATATAGAGCGATCTGGATCACTTAGTACACTGGGCTCAATCAAACAATATGCATTTTAATATGGCTAAATGTAAATGTATGTTGCTAGGAACAAAGAATGTAGACCATACTTACATTTTGGGGGACTCTATCCTGGGAAGCAGTGACTGATTAAAGGTTTGGGAGTTGCAGTGGTTAATCCGCTGAACATGAGCTCCCCATGTGATGCTGTGGCCAATAGGGCTAATGTGATCCTGGGATGCATAAACAGAGGATTCTTGAGTAGGAGTAGAAAGATTATTTTACCTCTGTTTTGGCTCTGGGCAACCACCGCTGGAATACTGTGTCTAGTTATAGTGTCTGCAATTTAAGAAGGATGTTGATAAATTGGAGAGGGTTTAGAGAAGAACATGAGAATGACTGAAATGCCTTACAGTGATAAACTAAATAGATTGTGTCCCATGAGTCTAACAAAGAGAAGGCTAAGGGGTGACTTCATTACTGTCTATAAATATTTGTTTCCCATATAGGTCTTGAATAATGGGGTCTTCAGTCTCGAACATGTCATACATTTATCTGCTAATGACTGGAAATTGCAGCTAGAAAAATTCAGGCTGGAAAGAAGGAATACATTTTTGAGAGAGTAATTAACAATTGGAACAACTTACCCAAGAACCATGGTCAACTCTTCATCACTGACAATATGTTAAATAAAAATTGAAATTTTTTGAAAAGATACGCTCTAGGAATTATTTTGGTGAGTTTCTATGGCCTTTGTTATAAAGGAGATCAGTTTAAGTGATCAGAAGTGGCATCTGTAACCCATCTGTATCCAGGGTAGCCCACTGATAATGCCAGGGTCAGGGCAGGCTGTAAAAGGAGAGTGAATTCTCCCAGCACTGGTGGGTGACACTGCAGTCAGACTTCCCAACCAGCCACAAACAGTGCTTCTGATTCCCCCACACTGGTTAGCAAGAAGCCACTGTGCAAATACACACAGCCCCCTTTACTGCATCTCAGTCTCTGGCTCCCAAACTGACACTAGGTCCAGTAAAGAGACCAGTCATTTAAACTCTATGCTCTTTACTAAAAGATTCCCTCTGATCCCAAAGGATCAGCCACAGTACCAGTTCACTATAAGTTTGGATCTTACCCGAAATACCATGCTGCCAGCCAATCCTTTAGTAACTAAAACTAAAGGTTTATTAATAAAAGAAAAACAAACAATAAGAGAAATGTTAAAGGCTTAAAGCGATCAGATCATACAAATGATTTAAAAGTCCATATACATCAGGTTTCTAGAACAATTGTGGAGTTGTATAGTTCCTCTGGTATACATCCAGTACCTGGATGGGTCTAAGTCCTTCAGTTCAGTTGCAAAGTGTGTTGATCCAGAGGTGTGTCCGCAGCTGGACAGGAACAAGGAACAAGACAAAAGACAAAATGGTTTCTGTGGTTTGATCTTATATACCCTCTGTTACTGGCCATGTGGCTTGTGGAACTTTACAGGAACCAAAATGGAGTCCATAGTCACTTGGGCCAATCCTAATAACTTTTCAGGTATGCCTTTAGTTTCTTCCTAGGCCTTTGGCTTCTGTAAAGGTCTTGATGGGCCATTAAGCGGGCTATTGTCCTGCGGCCTCTCTGTCTGGGGTGTGTCTTCTACAGCACAGTTTGAAATACAGGATATCAAAGATCTCCATAACTTTCCTCACACATATCGCATATGAACACAAATATTATCATCTTATTCAGCATATCATAACCTTTCTAACAGTACCTGACATGGCATGTCTTACATGAATTGCTATGATTTTGACATATTAATGTCAAATAACACAAATGCCCCCCCCTCCCAATCCAGTCCACATGACACCCCCAACGCGAGACTGGTGTAGAAGGGAGTAATTGGAGCTCCCGAATACACCTCAAGGGCCCCCCCAATTGGGTCAGCATGACAGCACCTTCTGGTCTTGGAATCTCTGAATCATGTGGACAATTGTTTCCTTGTATTCCCCTAGTCTATTTCCTTCTAAGTGTAAGACAAGAGGCAACAGACTGTAAGCGCTTTGGTGGCAAGGCCAATCTTTTTGTTCTGTTTTGTACAGCATCTAGCACAATAGGGTACAGGTACATGACTGGGGTTTCTAGACGCTATGATAAGATTACTGCTAATAAATAAAATAAAATGTCCTGTTTCTTTATTTCCTGGGGTTCCATAACTTTATTATACTATCTTTTACTGTATAAACATATTCTGAGAATTTATTTCATGGTCATATTTTCCTAGCTGGTAAATATGGATTGTATCTTTTAATCACCCATTTTCTCTGATTTATAGTTTAATTTTATCAAACTGCTGTATACTCTATGCCCAGTTTGTGTAACAGTATGTTCCCTTTTATCACTGTGCTAGTCTTCTTTTGTATATATGCTATTTTATTTTCTGGTATCATTTCTCATTGTCTCCTCCAAATACCATTTACTTCCTGCTACAACCAGAGATTCATTTGATCTTCCAAGAGTGTTACATGAGGTTATACCTTTTGTAGATAACTTTTTGCTTAGTCTTTCATCATTCTACTTCAAGTTTTAATGATGCAATGTACAGCTGGGACACAGATTTTGCATATGCCTTGAAATCTTTTTCCTATATACAACGCAAGAGACCATCGTACATTTCCTTAATTGGTTGTGGAACTGAAGCCAAGCACTCTACAGTTTTGCTGAAGACTAGGGCTATAGAATCTAAAGCCACTAAAGGTTTATTTGATAATTGCTGGAATCACATGAGTTACAGGATCAGGCACCAACCAACAGAGTCAAGAGGAGCTGTATTTTAAGAATTCACTTCTCTTCTCCTTTATTCATCTTTCAGTTACTTTCTATGACTCCAGCCTCCCTTCTCACACTGCTTTGCAACATTTCTTTCTGATTCATTCCATTGCATTCCAGAAGAAACCACTTTCAAGTCAGTTGGCTTATCATAAACAGCACACTCAATGCCCAGAGAATCTCACTTTTCCCTAGATCCAAGCTCTCAGTATTCCAAGAAGTAGAGCTGCTTCTGCTCTGTTGGCCCAAGAGTTGATCCACGAGCATTAAGAAATTTGGTCGATGTTGAAGCACCCAGAACCATCCTGCCCCTTGCACCACCACCACTCCTCCAACAGTGTCATTCTTGCCTCTCCTACACCATGCCTTTTACACTGTCTCCCCATCTCTTAGATCTATCTCCTTCTCATTGTATGTCTTTCATCCTTCCCCACCCAAATATCCTTCTCAATGCAGGGGTCTCCTCCACTCAACACTCCCTCAACCCTTTGTTAGAGAAAAGCAGGATTGGTTACTACATACAAATGGTACAGGAGGAGGTCTGTTGATTTGGACTTACAATGGAACAGATGAAGGCAGAATTTGAGCCTTTATTTCTCTGTTCATTAGACTGATGCTGCAAGACCAAAACTAATGGCGTACCTTTATGCTTAAGTCGGGCCCATATTCCTTTCAATGGAGGTATACATTCCTTTTAAATTGAGGTATATATGCATTTAACACTATGCATGCTTCCATTTAAAATGGATGTAAGAATATATTAAATGTGCTGTTTATATATATATAAAATGTGCAATATTAACTAACTAATTAATTAATTAATTAATTAATATTAATTAATATTGAATGATATTTTTACTACATGGACTATCCAAAGATAACGCCATGTGAACAGAGTATGTGAATGCAAGTATTTCTACATACATTTATACATGAAACTGTCCCTGCTATTTGAGACATTGAAATTATCTTATTCTACTGATATACACATTCCCCTACTCAAAAGAACTATAATTCTCTTTAGTTTAAAAAAACCCGTTTATAAAGACAGTAATTTTCTGTAGAAAAATAGCAGCAATTCACCTTTTAAAATCGGCTAATTTAAATAGCTAATGTGCTTGGAGATTCAGCAAAAGAAAAATAGAACATAATAAAAGTCATCTCTCTACTACGCTTATCCTTTCACTTGCAAATCTTTATTACTTCATTGACAATGCCATACCCATGTTCCCGGTTATGATTACGAAAATCATTCTGCTGGCTACTTATTGATGTAAAGTACTAATGAACATACCAGTTCATTACCTATTCACATTAGGGATTAACATGCTTCATTTATTATTTGCAGTTTAGCACCATAGATAGAGTACAATAATACAAATGTTTAGCTACCACAGATACCATCTGGTGAATTCATTATCACTATCCATATCATTTTACCAGCATAAAAATATTTCCTAGATATTCAGGGGTAACTAAATAAAAGTAGTAAATCCTAATGGGGTTATTCAACTAGAGATTTTGCAAATGCACAACCAAAGGATAAACAGGACCAAAAACAAAACAAAACCCCCAAAACCAACAGCACTGCTAATGATACTGGAGTTTAAATATCCATAACCCTTCAGTTTTTATATTTAATCTACTTTTAAAATCAGAAAACACTTTGCAAAATTCTACTCACCTTCACTGGTATAAAGTCTAAAGGAACTCCACTGAAGTCAACTGATCTGAAGTAAATAGTCCAGATATACTCCAGCATAAGTGAGAGCAGTATTTGACCCAATGACCTCCTGCAGAAATACTTTCCAACTGTTGATTACAGAATCCTCCCATCCCTCTTTTTATAGTAATGGCTCAGATTCTGCTCTGCTACTTACATTCATGCAATCCGATTACTTGAGGGCAGAGTTGCTCCAGCATCTTTCCGTTCAATATCACAACTTTATCGATTTTAAATTCACCCAACCATCCAGACAAATTCTGCTGAATTTACTAGTCTTATATGAAGCTCTAGGCTATTCCTCTTACCACTGTTTTGTTTATATTCATCTAGGCTTTTTTTCTTGACAATGCTGTTGTGACAATTTTTTGCCCTCACCTATAGCATTTGCAAAAATTGATTGTTAAAGCTCTTGACCTTGCTAAATTATTTTGGTGGTGCTTTCAATAGCATAGGTGAGTTCTGGTTTTTATACTGAATGACTTTTGATATGAAAAACAGATCAAACTGACAGGAAAAAACAACCCATCGTCCCCTGTTCAGAGGACTCAAAACTCAATTTTCTTCTAACTCTTCCATTTGGAGGACAGAGTTCCATCCCCACCACATGCAAATAGTTTGGTGC
Organism: Mesoclemmys tuberculata; assembly: GCA_007922155.1. Classification (NCBI taxonomy): domain Eukaryota; kingdom Metazoa; phylum Chordata; order Testudines; family Chelidae; genus Mesoclemmys; species Mesoclemmys tuberculata. Next base: position 45,126,075 of record ML675616.1, on the reverse strand, counting down.
CTCAACTCCACAAACGTGGAGGAAAAAAAAGGGCCTCCTCAGACAGCCACCTTGTCTTTGCATTGCTGCTCAGCCCTCTTGCCAGAGCTGCCCACGGGAGCCCACAAAGTCTATATCCACACAAGCTTCCATCATACAAGGGGGCCTAGAGAGAGAAAAAGGAGAATCTCTGGTTTGCATTTTTAAGGGGAGTTTTAAGTACTTTCCTTTGTGAAATGAGCGTGCAGTATAACAGACAAAAAACAGATTATTGGAATTCAAAGTTAGTCACGGATTTTTAGTAAAGATCACAGATTCATGATTCCCATTACAATGCTCAGTGTTAGTGCTCGGAATCCATGAAAATAATGGCCAGAGATCTTGATTTTTTAGAAGGAACCCAAGTCAATTCACACGTATGGTGGGAAGCGCTATCTGGTTTCTGCTGATGGCACTTTGGCCATCCTTAGACACCACACAGATGGCCATCAGAAATGGAGATGGCTCCACTGCTGAGCAGCCACTGTGACATCTGGCTGCATGTTTTGAGGAGGCGGAGAAGACAGCTCAATAATATGAGAAGCAGTGTGATCAAGTGGATTAAAGAAAAGGCTCAGTGCATGAGACTTAGGGGTTCTAATAAAGTTCTGACACCAATTTTCTCAGTAGCCTTGTCAAGTTGGTCTGACTTGATTTCCCCATATCTGTAACAAGGATACTGGTTCCTACCTACCTCACAAGGATGAGTGATGAGTAAGTGGTTAAAGTTCTATGGATGTACTAAAATTCACCAGAATGCAGACCGAGGGTATGTCTACAGTGACGGCGGCAAAGTTGCTTCAATCAGATTGATCTTTCTGGATTGATTGAGCGATCAGTATAGACCCACTCAATCGATCAAGAAGTCGATGTTAGTAAACCACCCCCTGAAGTTCCCGTCAGCGCAGTGCAGTGTAGATGGTGTGCTGAAGGAAATAACAGCAGACAACAGGAATTATGCAAGCTACTCTGTGTAGCTTGCGTAACTGCCGTCTACTGCCGCTGAATCTCCAGGTAAGTGTAGACCAAGGCTGAATCTTCTACTAGCTGAGATAATAGTACTGCACAGACTTTCAGTTTATTTGGGTAAATTAACCTTACAAAACTATTTTTAAAATGTTGACCACTATGCACGGACCCCAGAACAAACAGCTTTGCTATTCTACTGCAGCAGGAGTAAGGGGAAGAAAAACACACAACTGAGTTATTCTTTTTAGGTGACAAACTGAGGAACTGTCCCAGATTGAGATTTCATTAGAGGAGGTTTTGGAACAAATTTATAAATTAAACAGTATTTATTCCCCAGGACCAGATGGTATTCACCCAAGAGTTCTGAAGGAATTCAAATATGAAATTGCAGAACAAACAGTGTAACCTATCACCTAAGTCAACTTCTGTACCAGATGACTGGGAGAATAGCTAATAATCCACCAATTTTTTAATAGGCTCCAGAGGTAATCCTGGCAATTGGAGGCCAGTAAGATGAACTTCAGTACTAAGCAAATTGGTTGAAACTACAATGAAATAGAGAATTATCAGACACATAAATGGACACAATGTTGCAGAAGAGTCAAAATGGCTTTCGTAAAGGGAAATCATGCCTCACCATCTATTAGAATTCTTTTGACAGGGTCAAACATGTGGACTTGGACCTTCAGAAAGCCTTTGACAAAATCCCTCACAAAAGGTACGCTTAAGCAAAGTAAGCAGTCCTGGGATAGGAAGATCCTTTTATGCATCAGTGACTGGTTAAAAGACAGGAAACAGGGTTAGAATAAAATGGTCAGTTTTTAGAATGGGGAGTGAAAAATAACAGATAAACAGGGATCTGTTCTGGAGCCAGTGATGTTCAACATATTCATAAATGATCTGGAAAAGGGGTAAGCAGTGCAAAAATCTGCAGGCGATACAAAATTACTCAAGAGATTTAAATTCAAAGCAAACTGTGAAGAGTTACAAAGGGATCTCACAAAACTGGGTGACTGGGCAAAAAAGGGCAGATGAAATGTAGTGTTGATAATGCAATGTAATGCACATTGGAAAACATAACGCCAACTACATATTCAAAATGATGGTGTCTAAATTAGCTGTTACCACTCAAAGAAAGATCTTGGTGTCGCTGTGGATAGTTTTCTGAAAACATGCACTCCATGTCACAGAAGAGTAGGGTTGGAAGGGACATCAAGAGATCATCTAGTCCAACCTCCAAATGTGCAGCAGCAGTCAAAAAAGCTAGCAGAATATTAGAAACCATTAGTAAAAGGATAGATAATAAGACAAAAAATATAATAATGCCACTATATAAATCCATAGTACACCCACACTTTGAATGCTGCATGCTGCTCTGGTCACCCCACCTCAAAAAAGTAGTATGATAATTGGAAAAGGCAGAGCAAATGGCAATAAAAATGAATAGGGATATGGGGAGACATTAATAAGACTGGGAACTTTTCAGCTTGGAAAAGACGTGACTAAGGGGGAATATGATACAGGTCTATAAAATCATAACCATGAAAGGGAAGTGAATAGGGAAGTGTTATTTATTCCTTCACATAACAAAAAACAAGGGGTCACCCAATGAAATTAATAAGCAGCAGATTTAAAAACAAACAAAAGGAAGAACTTTTCACATAATGCACAGTCAACCTGTGGAACTCATTGCCAGGAAATTTTGTGCAGACCAAAACCGTAACTGGGTTAAAAAAAGAACTAGATAAGTTCCTGGAGGATAGGCCTATCAATGGCTATTAGTTAATATTATCAGAAACACAACCCCATGCTCTGGGTAGCCTAAGCCTCCAACTGCCAGAAGCTGGGAGTAGATGACAAGGGTTAGATCACTCAATAATCACCCTGTTCTGATCGTTCCCTGTGAAGCCTCTGGCATTGGCCAATGTTGGAAGACAGGACACTGGTCTAGATTGACCATTGGTCGACCCAGTTTGGCCATTCTTATGTTCAAAATTTCCCCACTACTATATCTTATTTTATAATTAGATCATAAGCGCCTTGGAATAAGGAACATCTTTTTGTTCTGTGTTTCTACAGTGCCTAGCACAATGGGGTCCTGATCCATGACTGGGACTCCTAAGTGCTATAGTAATACAAATAATAAACCACCACCACAGAAATGTTTAGTCTGAGACATACGTTAAGGCATCAACTCACTAACTCTCCCTTCAAATCCTTGATCAGCTCTTTACACATGGTGCACAGGAATCAGATGTTTGGGATGCAATGAACAATTTTTTCTGTTGGCCTTATCAAAAATGCTGAGGTCAGCTTGCTCCCTGTAGATTCTGTAAAAGCTATGCTGTTACTTGCTGAAAGAGGTATTTCTAAGGCACATAGGCTGCTTGGGGGATTATTCAGAGGTTAAGAACTGAAAGCAACAAGGAATATGCCTTACACACTGTCTGCCCCAATGTTTTGCATTGATTTGCACCACGGATGTGGAGATCTGCACTGACATCCCACCTCCTGTGTAGTTTGAATCCACTTAGAAGGGTTTTGGCATTGCAGGTGAGAAGAGGGGAGTATGCAATGGAAGCCATAAATTCCTCTTCACACCAGGATCCATGGATGGAGACTCCTCTCTGCTTATATAAGTATTAAAAAGCACATATGTAAAAAAACAAAACAGAACACTTCTATTAATCCACTAAATACTAAGAAGTAGTTGCTATTTATTATGTTTTACAACTGCTAACATGAAGTCTTATATCAAATAGTGTGTCTTTTAAAAAAAAACAAAACCTTGTAAAGATTCAAAATGGTGAATATTTGTTCCATTTAAAATCAGATTCTAGTGGATTGGGTGTCTGTTAAAAGAAATGGAAAGTATCTATGCATAGTTCCAAATGCAAGAGATAATTCTCTACCTACACATCTATTTAATACCGCTTTTGACAGGGAAACTAATTGTTATACCTTCTTTCTAGTTTAACACTAATTAATTTTTGAAGTATCAAACTCTTAGTCTGCTTTAGGCATTGTATAGAAAAATGTAGAACATTAAGAAATATAATAAGCACTTTCAAGGACACTTTTATTTATGAAAGGAGTAAAGTGGGTATCCTTTCTACATTAGCAGCCCTAAGTATTTTACATTTTTCCTTCCATCTCTTAAATTGACTTGTAGAAACAGGACAAAAGATGCTTTATTTCTCCTGCTTTAAAGCTACCTTTTCATATTGAAAAGACAGTACTATCAAAATAAGTAATTTAGAAACTGTTAAGTAAGACATGGAAAATATTTCTTTCACCATAATTATACAAATTAAAATGCTTCTTTTACTGCTACAGGCCTTAACTTACATAAGACCTCCACTTAACAATAGTGATTTAACCCTCAAATGACTAGACTGGTCAAAAAACATCTTCAATTAAGAAAGCTGATTTTCAATAATTTGTGTAAAGTAAAAAGAAGGGTCATCTTGGTATGAGAGTGAAACTTGTAAGAGTCTGACAAATGTGAACAAAACAAGGATCTATATGAAACTTTACATTAAACTGATAAACTATCCTGAGATGTTTTTACCAAACTTGTTCACTAATAAGTTAATCAATGCTTATCTTTTGTTTTCACACTCCTCAGAACTGGGCCTGGGACCTGAAATGGAAGTGCTGAAGGACCATGAGAAAGAATGTTCATGTGGTATTTCTGACTTTAAAGCAAGCAATAGGAATCTTAGAGAAAACTGTTTTCATAAGTTTTCTCTCCAAAGGCATAAAGTCCATGTGCACAGATCACATTGCAGAATAGGCCTAGCTTTACAGATTCAAACATGTGGTCCAAATTACCATTCAAACCATTCAAGCCTTTGAATACTCAGAAGACTGATTCTCTCTAGTACAGATCTATTTTAACTCAATATCAATTTTACATATCATCATTCTTTCAGAAGGAAAGTTAAGGAAATATGGTGGATACTTTCACTTCAAGAAATTAAAGACTGACTCTTCGCTGGCACTTAAGGCCCTTTGGCAGCATTCTCATGTGAAAGTATCTGGGACGTTTTCAAAAGCAGCTAAAGGACTTAGGTACACAAATCTTACTGTGAGTCAATGTGAGACTTGTGCTCCTAATTCCTTTTTGGTGCTTTTTAACAAATCTTCCCCATAATTGCTAAGCCTTATGTCCGCAGTCACATAATTAATAAGCTACCTTCACAAAAGTAACTTGGAAATTACTCATGCAATACATTCAAATTAGCATACACTTGGCCACAATGTTTGCTAGAGTAAAAGGCTATAAGATCCATTCAAGTCAATGGAGCTTGCTGACTAAAAAGAGAGGATATTACATAGCAGCAGATGAACTATGCACTGGAGACCTTGAGGAGGCATTATGAGAGAGATACAGCAGTTAGGTGTCAAATTCCCATTTGTGCCTGAGAAAATCTCCCCCTCCAATGAAGGGTAGCAGCTACAGGTCACAAATCAGCTCTTAGTAATGAATAATCACTCTATACTGTTATATTCTGGAACAAGAGGTCACATCCTTCTTTTGAAACTAGATTATCTTTTTGTCGAAGGATAGGACATTAGATGTAGAAGCTCCAGCAGCACTCAGGAAAAAAAAAGGTTAATTTTTATGCTCATGTATAGTTGCCCCCAAAACTCTGCAGGCTTTGAATATGAAATACAGCAGTATTTTCTTTTTTAATCTTATAAGTATTGTGTACTAAATACTTGTACAAAGTGTGATCTATTAAATTAAACCAACACTGAATTGCAAAGCAATCATTGAGACTTGACCTTTGTCACCACAGAAACATATAGGGAAAGTGTGAAAAGAGGGTGGAGAGGAAAAAAATTACAATTTAAACAGAATCTAGACCAAAGGTCCTGAAGAAGTTAACAGCAAATCGGAGACAAATGTAATATATGTTGACTGGAGAATGCAGTTTGCAAACTTTAATGAATTTAGCCCCATGATGTAGGTACTGTTGATATGAGCAATTGTAGGAACAGTTATAAAGAGTGGATTTGAATGGGGGGTGGAGGGATAAGGCCATAGAAAAGCACCAGGCACTGTGATTAAAATTTGCCTCATGACAACTTGTGAAAGTAAAATATTTGAAAACAAAAGCCTATGGTCGGGAGAAACACAAATGAGCATGATCTATTCATATGGGAATGGTTAGATTATAATGAAGGAAAGAAGTCCTAAAAGAACTGTGAATGGCTGTTATTACTTTTAAGCATGATGGATTTGTGTAGTAGTTCAGTGCTTAGTCTCTAAGGATGATGGTGAGCTGTTCACTAATAGCCACTAGCATAAAAAATCATCCCTTAGAGGTGGAAGTTTGGAAAATAATTTCTTTTTAAAAACAAGGAATAGGAAAGCACACACAAACATTCTTGCACAAAGAACAAGTGTTCTGTGAGTTGTTCTGTAACTTTATCCGAATACAACACAAAGAAATTGGCGTCCATTTTTAAGAAAGCAATTCTTAAGAAAACCTATTACAAGGAACATCTGAAACAGCAAAGGAAGTTCTCCTGTTTACCAGAAATATGGGGAACTTCTGCCATTGCCATTGAATGGGTGTTGGATCATATTAAAAAGTTGAGTTAAATTTTAGATCACAGACATGGATGAAATTTGGCTAATTCTGATACTGACATTATTCAGTCTAGTTGTATAGAGGGTATTAATGGGTCCACTTAGACATCATTCAAATCTATCCAAAATGTGGATATGCCTGAAGATGAAGCAAGTCATATTTGGACAAGAGAAAAAGATGTGAAACTAAACATTTCGTAATTTTGTCTGAAGTGAGAGTCTGCCACCTTGCTAAAGTCTAATATGCACGGTGTTCCAAAGAGACGTCGGTAATGATTTCTAATACACAAATTACTAAATAGAAAAACTAAAAAAATCCCAATAAAGTTATTTTTGCATTTCAGGAAGAGATGTCTAAACATTTTTGGATAACTAAAGTCACAGGTGTCTAATTCCATGATTTCTTTACAATTCTAATTAAACTCATTAATTAAATGATGTTCATATCTTCACGCCTGACACTCAGTACAGGCAAAAAACAGAGAGAACATAGTACACAACAGCTGGTTTGAATTTCCAGCCAACTGTCCAAACATTTGGAGCAACATATTCAGGTTCTTCTCCCACTCCTCCCCCCCACCTGGCCCTTCTATAATCCATTTTGAAAGAAAGCCTCTTTCTGTTTCCATATTTCAAGGTATTATAAACTTTATATTTTTGTGTCTTGGTTTATTTCATTTAGAGGGCTAACATAGCCTTCTTGAACAATCTACAGAACTGAATCCTTTTGTTACTTTTCCCACACCAGGGAAGAATATAGAATTCAAGTCTCCCACCAGCATCTGTCTATAAAAGCAATCACAGGACAAGTAAGGGCACTCACAACAACTGGTGACTTCTGTCTCCTATATTTTTTAGAAATTTAAAAAGAGATTTCAATGAAAGGTGCATCTAAAGTGAAGTTTCCTTTCATTAAATATATTTTATATAATTGAATCTAGACGATTTTCCAGAAGGTTTGTATATAGAATGTTTCACCATTTAATGTACTTTTATCATTTAAGATAAGTGTTTTTAGTATCAAACAAACCCTTTCCTTGGAAGGGTAAACTTAGATATCCCTTGGTGTTTTAGTTTTAGGGCAAATATGGATATCTACAGAATGTTGGTGCAAAATAACTCATCTGTACTCCCATTTGATTGTGTGTGTGTGTGTGTGTGTGTGTGTGTGTGTGTGAACAATGCCTCTAGTAGCAGGATCTACAAGTATTAGTATTTTATCTGAACTTTATCTTCTCAGTATAGACCTATCTTTACAGTTTGCATGTTATAGCACCTATGTTGGTCCCAGGATATTAGCAACAAGGAGGGTGAGGTAATATCTGTTATCAGACCAACTACTTTTGATGAAAGAGCCTAACCCTAACTCTAATTACTTCAGACCCAAAGAAGAGCTCTGTGTGACTCGAAAGCTTGTCTCTTTCACTGACAGTAGGCCCAATAAAAGTTCACCCTCCTTGTCTCTCTCTATTTGCTGAACATTGTTATAGTTTTACAGTTTTGACCTTAGAACCTCTCTCTATATGGGGCACTTCATAAGTGGAAGAAATTAAGCTAGGGCAATTCTGACACTTTGCGGCATGGAATATTGTTTACCGCTTTATTCCATTTTTAACCATTTTCCTCAATGAGTTTACCTACAGGCAGTCCAGTATTGGACAATAATAAAAAGTGTTTTGTTGAATCTAAAAAATCCTTTAAAAAGCAGATCTGTGCTCTTACCATCAGGCATTAATGGAGGTTTCTTTTTTCCCAGAACTCAATTCTGGGATTCCATATCGCATTGCTAACTCGAAAACCCTGTAAAGCAGTAAAAACTTCAATCTGGATATTCTCAAAGAAGTCATCTAAATCAACTGCAAAAGGAAAGGGCATTATTCCTCATAAACATTGCCTCTGCATCCACTAACCTCACAGTACTGAGTGACCCGATCTCTCACTAAGCTAGCCTGTTTCCCCTCTCTCAGCATGGTTTTCCTGGTTTAATGTTACTAAATCAAGCAAGTGTTCACTCAATATGGAATTTTCAGAATATTTTGAACATCTTTACTTTAATACCAGCGTAATGCCCAAACCTGTGTCCATTCAGATCAATGTCACAACTCCCATTGACTTCAGTGGGAACAGGAGCATGCCCATAATGAGGTTTTTATTTGGTGCTTGCTCTGCTGAGAAAATTCTGTAGAAGAAAGGGAACAGGAAGAATTCTTACATTTCTTCTTTTGGGAGTATAAAGTGTTTCAATGGATATATTTCTGGTTTGGCTTGGTGTAATCTTGCCTAGAGACTTGTACATTGATCCTGAACTCTTGCTATAATTATCAACAAAAGCAGAAAAGAATCAAGAATGAATTTGTATGAATTCACAGTAATGGGAAAGTGAATCTTGTATTATTTTCACAAAGACACAGTTGCCGTTGCACTGGTTATATTAAAGTAGAAAGGTCATTTGAGGGATTTCTGTTTATGACCTGATACACCCAGCATGTTGTCTTTCTGGAATGAAGTGACTATAATGTTATTAGCCTGATCCTAAAGAAGCAATATGATTAGATTCCATGATAGACAAGTTAGAGTGATGAAGAGCCTAAATTCTAATAGACAGAGAAACAGACTTATCAGCCACAGAAAACAAATAGCTATTATTTCACCTAAGGTTGAAATCATAGGTCTAGCTAGGAAATGAAAAAAATATATAAATTAGGGGGAAAAAACAAAGTGGTTCTGACCCTGAGCTTATTTAAAACTGTGACCTTTAAAGCAGTTCTTTCCCCTTTTCTGTTTAGTGCAGTGGAGGGTGAAAGTTACTCATGCAATCTTGAGACTGAGGAACATGTACAGAGACAAAGATGGCAATGCTGCATAATCCCCCTCACACATACCCTCAGACCTTTCATGACAATAGCACATTTTTAAAAAATACATGTTACATGGGTACAACCAGACAGAAGAGAGTGAAATTAAGAATGAACTCATCTCACTTCTATAGAATGACTTTTTTATTCCTTTGAGGTTCAGAGGAAGAGCCCAGCTGAGCCAAAAGCATCACAATCCAAGGAGGTCGCTGAAAAGGACCTGTTAGCTACGTCTCTTCTGCAGGGAGGTAGCTTGGACTGGTTGGGGTTAAACAATCTTTATGCTGCGTATATTGGAATATTTGTTTCTTTTTAGTTTTACTCGCTGCAAATGTAATGAATGTAAAACATACACCTGGCTGGGACAGTAGGTAGAGAAGGGACCAGGAGTTCTTTCTGTTTCCCCCTCCCCTTTTTTTTAAGGGGTTAAAACAAAGACAGAACATCCCTGAGAGTTTGGGGGAGGGGGCACTGTCTTATTACTCAGTAGCCAGTGTCTTTTACGGCAGAAGAACCCAGGGTACTACAGCAGCATATTTTATAGCAATGTTCCATAAATTACACAGCAAATTGCAGAATCACTTCATGCTGCACCTTCTATTAACTTCACCTCCACTGAAGAAGGAAATAATGTACAACTGCAGCAAGGGAACCAAGAGAAGTATGGCACAAGGCAGCCACACTGCCAGTTCCAAAAGGACTAAAGGGAAAGTGGCTGCCCCGAAACCCAAAGAATTAGAGCCATCCAATCCCATACATCCTTGTGCAGAAGCTGCCGGGGAGAAACATTGTAGGAGCCTAGAGAAGGAAATTTCAACGTTCCCCACCCTCACAAAGAACTCTGGTGCCAGGCCTTTGCATAGTGTGGGAAGAGTTAGCCCTTGGTGATATGCACACAGTAAGTTTTGTGTTTACAGCCCCACTTTCACATTGATATTTTGATGCCATATTTACAGGTTTAATGATGTCACATTTTCAACTCTGTTCTTCTCTGTCAATGCTTACTGCAACAAACACAATAACAAATATTTTATTATTAGGCCCTTCTGTAAAACAATTCTTAAAGACCCCCACCAAGATCAGAGCTTCACTATACTAGGTTCTCTATTAGGTATATAAATAGCAAGAGAAAGCTCAGAACAGTTTACAATTCAAATGGACAAAACACACAAGAGGTTGGGAATAAGGAACTCCTATTACCCCATGTTACTGTCACACAGGTAGCCTTTGGCAGATCGGGGAATTGAACTCAGCTCTCCTGACTGCTAATCCAATACTTTAACCACAAAACCAGCTTTTCCCTAGTTTAGTGCTTACGTGGCATCCTTTTATAGCTTTAAACATGTATTTCCTAGCTTTTTATAGCAATAATCATTACTGTAAGAGATCAAGAGAAGCCAGCTTTTACACCTTGTTCTAATAATCTACAACTGTATCACCAATCCCATCGGTTTACATTTGCACTTTAAAGTTGAAAAAAAAAGTGTTTCGTCAGTTCTGGCACGAACAGTTCCCGTGAAGAAAATTATAGTAATTTTAAAAAGCCCCTTTATTTCTATGTTCCGAATTTGGCGAGGCCTTACTCACATGAGTAACACCTTTAAAACTGGGTTTTAAGAGTAATATGTGCATCACAGTGCAAAAAGAGGTGCAAATCAAGATTAAAATGCAGCTTTTTGCACCACCTCTTCTGAATCTAAACTAGAGAGAGGCTTGGTCCAAATCTCACCTTGGACTGCTCCCAAACTGGATGTTTCGACCCCGATCTGTACTTAGAGGCATGGACACATTTGTAATCCCCATGTTACTCACGCAGGGTTTGTGGAATGTAGCATGTACACATACACCTGAATTGGGGAGAATGCAGTGGCCCTACTTCAGGGGAAGTAATTGGACTTAGAAGGGGAGCCTTACAGCCATCTAGTTTGACCTCCTGCATATTGCAAACCATTAATTACCACCAGTTATCCCTGTACTGAGCCTAATAACATGGATTAGGCTAAAGCATTTCAGTCTCCAAGAGAATAACTTCTTGTGTACTACCAGCAGAAAATAGCAGAGACGGTTGTGCGACCAATGGCTGAGGCTCCTGCAACGGCAGGAAATTGATTAGGTAAGAGATGCCCGGATGATCCCAGCAGGTGATCTAGCCCCCTGCTGCAGAAGAAAGTGGAACATTCCCAAGAATCTTGCCAGTCTAACCTGGGAGAAAATTCCTTCCCAATCCCAATCTCATGATCAGTATGACCCGTAGCATGTGAGCAAGAAACACCAGCCAAGCATCTAGGGAAGAGGATTCTCTGTACTGCTTCAGAACACTAATCAACCGCATCTTCAGTTTTGACCAATCACTGTCTCCAGAGAAAGGCGCACCAGAATACACTTGGACATCTTTTTTTGAGGTGCAGCCAATCCCCCACTCCCCTTGCACTGTTTACCAGTTTTGCTAACTGACCAGCATGTGACAGAGGGAGACATAGCTCCAGCCCTCCTTTAAGCGGAGTTGCTCCAGCACAGAAGCATCTCAGTAGTAGCCCTTGCATTCCCCAGAGCCCCGGCTCTGCAGCCCTGCTCCAGCTGCCCAGCTACTTAAGGGAGGGGAACAAGCTAACCCATAATAATCCAAGTTCACGGTGACAGTGGAGAATCTTTTAGATGTCGTGTTGGGTGGGTGTCGGAAGAACACTCTCAAGAAATCAGTAAACAAAGTTTGCTCAAGAGAAAATTGCACGTGCAATTCTTATCATCTTTCACTGATGCTGTATCCTGAGTACAGCAAATTAGATATAAAAGTAATTCTTGTGGGAGAAAGCAGGCGGAAAACTGGAATGGAAAATAAAAGTAGATAGCAGAAAAGAAAGAAAATCGCCCCTCCCCCTCCCAATTTGATGAATCAGTTTCAGTGAGGGGAGGGATACTCACACTATCATCTTTACAGAAGAAATCCAGATACGATAGCAGCAGTACATGATCTCCTGCTCCAGTACACATCCATTTCACTCTGCTATGCTTCTTTTAGGCTGATGAGTCAGAAGGAACTGCCGCATTAGAGGACTATGAAGGGCAACAATAGTGCAGAAAGTGAATGTAATGTCACTACTGAAAAGACAAATGAGTTAAAAAGATATTTGCAGTAATGCTGTGGTGGTGACTGACAAAACAAGTCACAGCCACCAATGAAAGCGGCTTACAGAAGAAGAGGAAGGAAATGGTGGCTCTGCCTACACCATTTGAACCGCCAGCTCACAGTAACGTTCAAGCTAAATCAATAATAGCAATGATGTGATGTGCTGCTGACAAGCTGAGAGCAAAGCCCGAAGAATTCCACAGCAGCTGAAGGGCCATTTACTTGTGAAACATTTGTAAATGTTATGGCTCATTTTTCTCATGGTCCCTTTGATTTCATATTTATTACCCTTCCCATCCCCTTCCCTTTTTGCTTCCTCATCCACCAACTCATTGTCTATCTGCTCCATGCTAGCCTTTGCGTTTTGCAGCAGCACCTCCAAGAGAGACTTTCTAGGGCGGGGAAGCACCTCTTCTGGTATCGTTGTCTTAACCCAATGAATTTCAATAGCCTTTTCAGTTTAGAGTTTGTACAACACCATTGTAATCTGGTTAAAGTATGGACATGCCAATTTAGTGAAAAAAAAATCAGGAACACCTTATAGATTAGTCCCGTGCATACAGCCTCTCCACTCAACAAGGTCCATAGCAGAGCCCTCCTCTCTCTTCACAGGCCTCATTCACTTTTAAGCAACCAGTAAAAGACTCCTTCACTCTTCACAGCTGCAGCTACCCCCAAATACTGATGCACCTTCTAAAATACATATTCACCATTCAGCCACTCCCTAAGGTCCCTTTGTCTACATGGCTCTCTCTTGTGCCTTCTAGTCTCCTGCCTGCCTCGCTATCCAAACTTGCAAACCTACTAGATAATAAATAAATAAATAATATGGCCCTGATTAGTGACGCCTCAGTATAGGTACCAGCAATTAGAAGGCAGATGATTAGCAGGTGGATCTGTAAAGCCCCAACTCCAGGGCACTTCTTTGGTCACAGAACATCAGGAAGCAATAGGGTCTCCTTCAGGGTTGAAGGAAGCAGTGTTTGTGAAGGTGTCAATGTAAAAAAGAAACAAACCGATCACAGATTTATGGAAACCATGAAAAATGCCGAAAGAAAACATCTCCAAGCAGTTCCAGTGGGGATGAAAAGGGAAAAAAAGAACCTGCTTTTGTGCAAAATGGCTAAGCAGTTTGAAAAGATAAAAGAAAAAGGCCCTTGGTGTAGGGCAGACATGGAGGGATATTTCAAGAACTGTTATGCTGAGGCCCAAATATACTCCCACTCAATTGCTAAACAGTGCATCTAATGATACACCCGACAACATTTCAGCTGGATGTTCCAAAGCAAAATCTATTGCTGCAAGAAAACTTTCTGGGACTACATCATGATTTTTGTCATTAACATTCAGCAACACTACTGCAGCACAAAAGAGAAAGTACAGAAACATGAGGAAGACAGATAAAAGAAGAGCAGCAAAGGGAAAAAATACTGCAGTGTGGACTTTCTAGCTTTAGATTAGCTATCACTGCTGTCCTAGACCTCTTCAGTAGCAAGTGACATGTGACACTTCATAGATGGAGCATCAATCAGAATGGACAAGTGCCACCATATTCAGATGTAGATAATATCCAGAAAACTTGAGAACCAATATAACCCTATATCCTACCCAACTTTAGTTGTCTTGGGGGTTTCCAGTAGAGTTGGGTTTCCCAATATTCTGAAGCATGTCAATCTAAAGGCGTGCAGCTTAAAGGCTTAGTAGCAGTAATGGAACCCAGCAGACAGTTTGAGACTCTGGCTGCTGCAGGAGTGGGAGGAGGGGAGAGGGGCATGGACATACAAGTCACACACCCCACTTAAGAAACAGATCAGGTGGACTGAGGAGAGCTGATTTCCCTAGCTATTTTCTGGAGATGTAGAATAAAACAGTAGGACCAACAGCTACTCTCAGTGAGAATGGCAAGGTGGCAGAGCTAGTTAGTATTTAGTCATGATCCTAAAAGGGGAAGGCAAGTTTTCAAGCCACACCCCAGGCATAAAGTTTAAACGGAAGGGACCCTGTAGGAAGACAAAGGCCAGCATGGAGAGCCATTACATAGACCACCCTGTTGCCCCGGCTACTTCATGCATTAGCACCTTTTGGATTCGGGGAGCCCAAATTCAGTGGAATTTGTTCCTCTGCTCCCAAGTGCCTGATAGAGGAGAGTTTTCTTTTCCATTCCTCTTGCAGCCCAGAGGAGGAGGAGCCATTAGGCATTCTCAGTTTTCCCAAGATTTCATGTTAGAAGAGGGGAAAGTACCCAACCACCAGCAGCTTGTCTGTTGGCAGCTCCAGGGAGGCAGAGCTAGAGTATGATTTCTCTTCTATTAGCCCTCACACGTGCTGACAGCAGCTCACAAAGGAATCAGCAGTAAAATACTTAACCAGCATGATTATTAACGAGTACATCAGAAAATCTGAAGACAGGACAAATTTTCAAAGTTGGCTGCCTAATATTAGGCATCTGGAATACCTGTGTGATGCACCTAAATTCTTACAGAATTTTAGTACAGAAATTATGAAAGAAGGTAAAAAAATGGAGAGACGTCAACAAGATCATGAGATCATAGACACACGTTCCAATGGATGTTATTATTATTATTTATTCCAGTAATGCCAAGAGTGTATTAAGCATTGTAGAAATAAACGAAGACAATGTCTCTGTGCTCCAAAGAGCTTAAATCTGGAAAAAGTAAACTAAGTTCCTTTTTGCAGGTGGGTGGCTCAGAGGATAGCTAATGATATCAAATGCATTCACCTGTAAATCACTGGCTCAGATACACTCCAATCGATAGCAACTGAAGTTTGTTGCCACCTGACCACAGTTTGATGAAAATAATTGGTGGTCTAAGTCTAGTTGCTAGTGGATAGTTTGTCCCCATCACAAAATCATCATTATTAGAGGTACCTCACTGAAAGTCTCAGCAAATACCAAAAAACTGAATGAGAGAGAGAGACTGATTTACTCTCAGAAGTAAAGAGGATATTTCTCAGATAGCCTTTGGGACATGGATAAAAGTGAAAAGAAGCTATCTAAGAAAAGGTCTTTCCCTTGCACATTACATTACATGTTGGTAAAACCTGATGCCCTGATACAGCAGTTCCCAACCTTCTCAAGTGAGAGAACCCCTTTTCAACCTCCCAACATTTCACGGATCACCACATGCTACTTAGTTTTATTTGAAATTGTACATTTCCTTGGTGAGGATGTTGTTATTTTTCTTTTCTGCTGACCCTCTGTAGTAGCCTCACGGACCACCAGGGGTCCGCGGACCACAGGTAGGGAACCACTGCCCTAACAGAAATGTGCAATGTGGTACAGTCATGGTTGATATGGGAACTATGATATTAAATGTCCTGATTTGTGTGCATAAATTCTCAGATATATTGATTCATTAATGTCCCCCCCCAGCATAAATCTCTTTCTCATACCAATCTCCTATGGATCATCTCTACATAAGCGGCAGATTACTCTCTGTGGTGAAATCTCTCCCCTGTTGAAGTCAATGGGAGTTATGCCATCAACTTCACTGGGACCAGGATTTACCCCATGTTTCTCTACCAAGTGCAGTTACTTAGATAAGCCCACCAGATGCTGGAGTCTCATCTCACTAACACTTGCTTTACACCAAGTAACAAACAGAAAAGAAAATCTTCAGCAACATTTCAGTTTTATTTACAGGAGATTTTTATTCTGATGCAACAAAATTGTTCAAACCACCAATATTTGGCCACTTTCCCTTCATTCAGTTTAACAATCTGTAATCCCCTAACAATAGCAAACCAAACAAAATGATATAATCAGTACATCTGTTGTGTCTCCAGAGCTTTTGAAAATTCACCTTCAGGTTGAAATGTTGGCACTGCCTTCAGCAAAAGTGTTTCATGATGGGGCTTCCATTGACGGCACAAACTATATGAGCCCTAGGCATAAAAAAAAGTAAAGGATCCTCAGCACCTGTGGGGTGGCATTGTGCTTGTCTTCCCTGAGTCCCATCTTATCTTTCTGGACAAAGGCTCCCAATTTTTTTTGCATTACACACACAATATTCTTACAGCTGGTGGTTGATTTAAGAAATAATAAGTTGAAAGATGGTCCTGGGGTTAGGGCACTAGCCTGGGGTTCAATTCCCTGCTCTTTGACAGATTTGCTGTTACCTTGGACAAATCATTGACTCATTGTGTGCCCATCTGTAAAACTAGGATAAAGCCTTTCCCTCTCAAGGGGTGTTATAAAACTGGGACAGTCCCAATAGTCAGGGTTTTTTCTTATATAGGCGCCTATTGCCCCCTATCTTCTGTCCCAATTTTTCACACTTGCTATCTGATCCCCTAACTCAAACATTTACATCAGTATGATTTAAAAGCAAACAGCTACAGTAACTTAATTTCTGAGGTAGATTTTACAGCCCTGTGAATGTGTACTTGTTTTTTTAAATGATCTATATGCCTGATTTTTAGAAGAATCAGCCACCCACAACTTTAATTTAATCAATGGGAGTTGCAGGTGCTCAGCACCGTTGCAAATTAAGAACTATGCCAGAATGGCTACAGTGCAGTTGGGAGCAATTCTCCCAGCCTGGGCTTGATTTAGCATGCTAAAAATAGCCATGTAAATATTCTGACTCAGTCAGAAGCTCGGGCTCTCAGGCCCACCCAACCCCCTAGGCTTAGAGACAAAACCAGAACGTCGCCATTGCTATTTTTAGCTTGTTAGCCTGCGCCCTGCTGGCAGAAGTCTGTCTACCTAGGCCGGGAGGTTTACTCCCGGTTGGGTACATACCCAGAGGGTTCAGTGTCTTTATTCCACTTGCCCAAGCAATGCCTCGCTGCATACACTGTTATTTATACCCAAGATAGTGCTGTGTGCAGTGTATATACTCTACACGCTGCTGAAAGGAGTGTACAGGGGAGACACATGCTTACTGTCATCTACTACGTTTACCATAATAACAGTCAGAGAAAATGGGTATAAAAATAGTGCGTTTGTGGGCTTTTCAAAATTTCCAGAATTTATACAGCAAGTAAGAAAGAATAGTCTTGGGATTAAGGTAATAGACTGGACTACTTGAACTCGGTGTTCAATTCCTGGCTTTCCCACGCACTTCCAGTGTATCCTGCAACAAGTCACATCATCTTTCTGTGCCTCGTTTTCCCATATGTAAATTAAGGGTAATGAAAATTCTGTTCTCCTACCAGTCACCTGTCTTGTCTATTTAGGTCCCAATCCTGTAATGAACATCATGTAGCTCGACTGCTAGGGCCACGTGCAGCAAATTGCAGGACTTGGGGCCTGGAGTGTAAGGTCTTCAGGACAAGGGTTGTCTTTTACAGCATTTACAGAGCCCTCTATGCATTACTATAATGCAATAGTAAATAAATCACAATAACTTTTAAACAACCCTAATGATTTTTAAGGACAAACATGAACTGTCATTTCCATATAGTACAATTTTTGGTATACTATATCAATCCTTTTGAAATAGTGAAAGGCTTGCAATTAACTGAGGCATAAATTCCATAATAATAGCTACACTATTTTTTTTTCTTTGTGCAAGCTGACAGTAACAGATCTTTCAACCCTTAAACATCTCTTCCTTTTTTACACATAACTCGCTAACATTTAAACTTCTCGGAGAAAAGCCCATAGAGATAAACACATCAAAGGTTTAAAAAGCTGACAAGAACTAATTATCTAACTTTGTATTTCAGGCTTACTTACTGGCACATTAAAATCTCAGTCTCTGTAGTTTTCTATTGTACTTCCAGTGTACTGGACGGATATAGTTCTTCACTGAATTTCAATGGAATCTTTTGTTAGAGTTTTCCTTTTTTAGATAATCCAACGGATTTTTGTTACTATTCTATGAATTTACTTTAAAAACAAATGTTAAAGTATCTCAAGCATTCTATCTTTGGCTGATCATGTAGAAAGTGTTTATTCCCACACTGGGGGATGAAAGATTCCTTCAACTGTCTAAAGATTCGTGCACGTCACCTTTTGTGCTAACTGAAATGAAAAGTCCATACAACAGTGGTTCTTTTGATTATAGCCAAGTGTTGCTTAAAACATTTCAAGATCAGCACTGTAAGGACTAAATTAAGACATACTCTACTACAAGAGATTTGAATATTTAAACAAAATATTGCCTACCTTCACCAGGTTTTCTTATTCTAATACAATAAAATAAACTAAACATAAAGGACTCCACGTACCATTATAAGTATCACAGTTCATCTGCACAGACGTGATTATGTTAAGGGGCCCAAGATATGACTTTCAGTAGCTATATAATTACATGCATGTTGTGACTGAAATAGGAAAACAGACTGAAAGGGAAAATGTAGGTCCTAATATCTGGATCGTCACTTTCTACTGGGACATTTTTCAGTAGTCTCCACTGTAAATTATATCAACAAAACATTGTGAGATTATTTTGTTAGATAGCTGTCCAGCAGTTATTGTTCATTTTTTCCAAGTCAATCATCATGATAGCACAGTTTGTTTTTTTACTGTGACAGAAAAGACATTAATGGGAAGATCAATTATGCCCTTTGCAATATGGACACAGAAGTGAGCAATACTGTGTGATTTGGCATTTTAATCTTGTAAAAAAACCTCTGTACACTCAAAAGTACCATACTTTAAAAATAGATACCAAAAGCATATCCATTTTTGTAGATGTCTATTTATGGTATGGACTAGGGTCTAAAAAAATACAATTATTGCAAAAGCATATGCACATTTGCCATGTTACATTTTCCATTTATTTCATCGAAACATATGGGACACACTGATTGATTATTCCTATTTCCAAACTGTGGCCACAGGTGTATTTGTCTTTTATTTGCCCAACTATTAGAAATACTGCAGCTACTTCAAAGTGGTGCCTACTGCACATCACTGAAGGTTGCTATGGTGTTGGAGAAATCTGTCTTAGTTCAAAGTTTATCAAACTAATGACCTGTTCTAAATTTGTATTTTGTCTCAGAAAATTGGGATACACCTGATGCTCCTCTGCTGCAGACAAATCTGTCTCCTCATGCAATTTATAGCGTTTCAGTCAACTTCATCTTGTCACATTACACAAACATCTCTCATTTGGACAATACGACTAGCTCTTTCTCACACGTTATCACGTTTGATTTGCCAGCATGTCTTGTTACTACTGACTGAGAGGTTAATAATGCATGTTTAAGATGCCTGAAATAGATATTTGGATATACACATTTTATTACAGTGTGATTCTTGATTATTTAATCAAAATTTGATATCAGAATTTTCTTGGGATTAGATTAGTTGCTGAGATTCAGTTCCTCGTTTATCTTGTTAGTATGCCTAGTAGCACCAGTTAATAACCACAAAGACTGATCCTGAGTGAATCTTTTCCTGTTGCTGCACATTTGATTCAAATCAAAATTATCTAAGTCTTTTTTTTTTTAATCTCTGTAGAGCTTTATCTACACAATCTCCCTAAAATATGATGTGGAATGCCTTTATTACAGTTAAAGTTATCTAGTAATAACATCTTACTTGAAGCAACGTCAGCTTCAGCCTGGTTAGATTCCATTATGATTACGTTAACCTTTTTATACTATGAGAGACCATTCCTGTCCCAAAAGAGGAAGAAGTCCCAAAGTCCATGAAGAAGACAGACAAAGGGCACAAGTGGGAAAACAGAGGCACAGAAAAGTGAAATCCCTTGCTCACACACACATAGCAAGTCAGTGGCAAAGCCATGCATAGAAATATGACTCCTAGTCCAGCAATACCCTATTCACTGGACTTCATTGACTTGATGCCACAGAACATTATTACAATGGAACTGGGATGTCATAGCACTGGTAAAACAAAATAAAAGTCTCAATTAGCAACTTCATCCAGTTTAAGTTAATAAACTGTAAGATCTGTCAAAATAGTCATGTAAAGGCCTGAGTACACAGACATTCCTTATGTTGGGCCCTACGCTTGTAAAAGACTACTCTAGGGTGGACAGAACTGAAGATCATACAGATAAATGATTTGACAGTGTCTCTTGTTTAAAACTATTAGGGAATGAGAAGAGACACTAAGTGATGGAGTATTTAATATGGGCATCCAACTGAGACTCGGTGAATGTGCATCAACAGAAGGTCACCTGTGAGGGAAAGGAAAAGAGCAAGGGTCTCAGTGGTGGGGACTATTGATTGCTATAAGCCTTCAAAATGAAATCTGTTGTGTTCAGTGGAGCTCAAGAGACAATGAGCCTATTCTACCTATATGGCATCTGTTCTGTGGGTAAGTTTAGTACATTTTATTCCCCAAGGCTGCTAAGCCAGCACCTGTCAGCAGTCAGTAACTCCAGATAACATGAAACAGTGAAACGCAGCAGCACTTTGTATCATTAGTCATACCTGCACGTTTAATAAGACAAAACAAAAAGCTTTTCATTTTAAATTTACTTCAGTTCAGTAAGATGCTCACAGTGTTAAAAAAAAGTTTATTTTACAGAGAAGAAAAAAGTGAGACAAGAGGGAATGCGAGGGTTACCAAGTAAATGGCTTCTTCTCTTCTAAGAATGGGGATAGATGGGCTTCTAGCAACTTCTCCTATCATCTTATTGTTGCCAGGGGGAATAATGGTCCACTAACCGTATCTCTTACCTTGCCTTCTATAGAGGCAGTGGGATGGGAAAACAGACTGGAGGCTTTCTTTCAAAACCACCACTGTAGCACAGACTAGTGACATGATACCAGGGCTTGTTAAGCTTGTTCTTTTCCAACATTTTAACATTCCAACATTTAACTGAGAGATCTGGCTCAAATGATAAAAGGCAAGTAAAAATATATAATTGACTTGTACAGAGATTAATCCAGCTCCTTGCTGGATCATCAATGGATTCTTTTCAACACTTCCAATTCAGTAACTTAGAAGTGGAAGTTGGAGGGAGTCAAAAAAAACACAAAATTAATTGAGCAGATTAGCTTGAACACCAGTAAAATCTAGGACAGGTTTAGTAACCTCCAAACATCAGTTCACACAATGAATACTAAACTTGTCAACCATGAGAGATGCTTTGATGACGCCAAAACAAATTTAGATCCTTTAGTGGACAATACATTACTGTATAATTACCTCTCTAAAACTTTCCCTTCACATAATGAGTTTACCTTTTCTAGCAAAGCTTGAAATGGATAATTGAAAGATGGGTCTCAAGCAGTAAATTTTTTAAATGGAAATACTAAAAATCACCTGTTAACAGGGCCTACTTTAACATTTTTATCTCATATTAGTAAATGAGAGAAGGAGGAGGCCAATGTTTGCTGAATGTAAAACTCCCCAAAGTTCTCAAATGATGGAAAACATAATTGGATGAAGACTTAATTGGGGGGTGGGGAGTAAGGGCAAGAGGGAAATAATAAATAAAAATACTACTGAGTCACCATTCCTAATGAATGTAAATCACCACAAATATTAAAAAATAAATTATAGTTTTCATTTAAACAGTTCAGATAGTGCAGCAAAAGAGATTGAATGTGTTTTCTGCACTGAAATATAAAGTAAAAAACAGCGCAGTTTTGCAATTTAGAATTGAGATATTTGTATATGGTTCAAAATAAGCTAAAATAAATTTTGTTCTTGATTTGATGACTGATTTCTTTTCTTCCTCTCATCTACTATCACATTTAATTACTCTGGAGCTTCTCCCTGACTAATAGAAATGGTTTTCAGTGCATAATATAGGGATATTGTGATATGTTCTGTTCTCAAAGGTGCTATCAATTTTGGCAGATCACAGTGTACCAGTGGATGTAAGGAATTGGATTTAAGTGTATTTTTCATTCAAGGAAGCCATACAGGATTTCAGAAGTTTCATAGCCAATGAAGAGCTGGTTTATAGGATGAAGTTTACAAAACTGGAAACCTTGGCTAAATATAATTCTATAAAATAGACAATTCCTTTTATTGAATCCTCTATGGCCCCATTCCTGAAAAAAGATCCATGTGCTCACAGTTATGCAGGTTTCAAACTCATATCAATAAAGATTTGTTGTAAGAGAAAGAAATATTGCTACAACTGCACCCACTCTGTTCTTTTAAGGGAAGAAGAGGAATGATTCAGTTATGCCTTTGGCTGCCCTCCTTTCTCTTCTATCATTTTTAAGTTGACAATGTTTGCAGCTTTCACCACATATTTGCATCCACTTAGTAATGCGACTCTTACATCTTGAAATAACAAACAGGCTTGACAACCTAGAGCAGGCCACAAGGAAAAAACTATTTTGACACATCTCAAAACTGGATGTAGAAATCACTCTAGCGCAAGAGACAATCTGTTGAAAGATGACAATGAAGTGCTAAAACAAGAAAGGTCATGCAGATTCTCTACTTCTCTTTATCCTCTACACATACTGCACCAATTTTATTTAGGAATGCTAATCTACTGTATTTTTTAAGATCAGTCGTCAAGCTGATTTGTCATTGTGTAGACAGTAGCATACTCCCTAGCAAGTTAAGTTTTAAACCTGATAACGGTATTTTTAGAGTTTTCTTTATTTGATGGAGTTCACATTTCATGGAATATAGGTATGAAATAGCCAGTGAATAAACTAAATGAAAAATTAGAATAACAATCCTGCACTGGTTGTGGGATAGGCTAGATCAGTGGTTCTCAAACTTTCCCACCTACTTGTACCCCTTTCAGGAGTCTCAAGCCTGAGCCCCACTGCATGGGACTAACGCATGTAACTTAGCTTCACAGGGCCCTCTGTGCCAAAGAACCTTGGGCAATTGCCCTGCTTGCCATGCCCTAAAGCTGGCCCTGCAACTTGCAACCGAAACCCATTCTGCAACCCCCAGATTAAGAAATACTGATCTAGATTAGCTGATCTAGGTGTACACACACCCCTGGTTGAGAACTACGGGCAAGATGACTAATGTTAGCCATATCTAGTTTTAGAGAGTGGGAGAGGATCGAGTTAGGGACCAGTGTTCCTTATAGTAATGTCCCTGGATGATCACAAATAATTGAATAAGTACAGTGTGTGATCAGGCATTAATGTTGCTATTCCAAGACCCTTTACCACCTCTGCATGGAGCTCCTAAAATAACATTGCTAGTGAGAGAAGACTAGCCGTCTACATCTCAGAACTGTGGCTTTCCTGGCCTGTAGATCCTTAGAATCAGAGGGATTTAGTAAGCTCTGTCCTCAGCAAATTTGTGCCCACCCATGCCATCTGATGAGAACGTTCCTTGAAAAATCCATAAAGACAATCTTAGAATTTCCTGTGGGTTTATCTGGGCATAATCCACTTTATGATTCCATGACTAAGACCCAAATAGTGCCTGTAACAAACCTGCACACGCAAAAAACAAGAACTTGATACCAAAAATGTATTCAAATAAGAAACAATGACATAAAGAACACAGCAGAAATTCAATTAGCCTCACATGTGTCATCCCTGGTGTCTAATTTAAGTGGAGTTTTGGAGAGAGGAAGTGATATAAACCAGCATCTCAGAATGGTTCTAAACCTAATTAAATACTGTTTTCAAAGGAAAAATACTCTGAATTGTTGTTAACATTCAATCAATTTAGTTTGTAAAGTTAATTTCCACATGTTGTGTATTAGCAAATGAAAGAACTACATTCGAGGTTTAGGTCCTACAAAGACATATGCAATACAGGTAGCATTTTAAGGCTCCAGAACTGTAGTTCAAAACAAGTAAAATAATTAACATTGAGTAAAGAAAGGTTACATATTAGTTGCATACATATTAGTTGCATTTTAATACAAACAACAAGACAGCAATTGGTTCTAACCAACATGTCTGTATGCTATGCTTGTTGCCTTCTTTGCTTTCAAATTTGAATGTCTTCTAATGTCATGTTTTACGAATATACTTCAAAGAAAAGCGTTTTTCAGAAAGCATCTGTAACTGGATAACCTATTCTGAGAAATGTCTGGGTCACATATATTACTATATATGTCAGATCTAATAATCTTTTAGCTACTCTAGGATTATACATGAGCAGACAAAACTATATTTTAAAAATACCCATGTTCTTTTTTACATAGAAGATATTAGTATGTCATGTTTCATAATTCTCCAGATCTGCAGTAAAAATACTGCCCTCAGATTCTTGTACACCACTCTAGTTAATGCCCATAAGGTTCATGAGGGAGCTTACAGAAAGTCTACAACTGTCTGCTTTTTAAAATAACTAAGCTATCTTCTACTCTGTAAAAATAATTGTAGGTGTATTTATGCATTTTGATACAAATCATTTCTAAAAACATCCACTAAAATTGTAACTAATGGGCTGACCACAGCAGCCCCTTTTATGTGGAAGAAAGCAAGGTGATATTATTATGTGTTTGGAAGCGGATCAAAGGATTAGCTATGTAATTAGTACTTGTTATTATGAATGAAATTTACCAGGACTTTAGTAAACAAGCATTCTACATAAAAATTTGCTTTAACAAGTTCTTCAGGCTAGCACAGGTTTTAGCTGTTCCAAAAGCAGAGTGCAGCCTGCCACTGAGCCGCCTACTCTACCAGCACCAGAAGGTCAGTCCACCACCGGGGCACAATCAGCAAATTACTTGCTGATACCATCTATCAAGTGGGTGATGATATGATCGATATTCATGGATAGATGGGTCTTCATTTATGGGAGAGAAATATAAAAGGGGTTTTTAAAAACTGGACAAGTTTATGAAACAATAACTCAAACGGGGGAGCAGGGGAGGTTGGGATTTGTAGAATGGAAGAGTAGGGCAGCAGCAGATCCCATGATGGGCAGCCTGGACAGGTGGCACCTAAGAGCAAAGAAATGATTGCGTACTTAAATAACAAACTAGAAGGAACTAGATGGGCCAGAGGCACAGGCATCTATTAAAGCATGCAGTACCATTTTCAACATAGTTAGTTATCTAATTGCAAACTCAAACAGTCAATGCATTTGCACATGTAATTAATTACAATTTGTTTAAAAGCACTCTATTTGTAGTGCTTTTTTCTCCATTTCCCAAAAAGCACATTACCAAAGGACAGATTTGATTTCCAAAAGAGCAACAGAGACAAAACAGAAAAACCAGCAAAACAAAACATTAAATACAAAGTTACTGCAGAGTACAGTGTCATTCTAATAATAATATTTTTCCGTGGTGATAACCCTGCAATGAAAACTTA
This sequence comes from Mesoclemmys tuberculata, assembly GCA_007922155.1. Lineage (NCBI taxonomy): Eukaryota > Metazoa > Chordata > Testudines > Chelidae > Mesoclemmys > Mesoclemmys tuberculata. The sequence continues at coordinate 45,100,346 of ML675616.1, read as the reverse complement.
GTAAGACTCACTGAAAAAAACAATTAAAATGGAGAATTCATGCAACAAGTTAATTTTTTCCTCTTCCATATGCTTTAGAGGCTAACATTACATAACTATTAACCTCTAAAGGAAAAAAAGTTCATTATTTTAATTCATCTTCATTGTCCAGCATTAGAAAAGTAATATTTTAAAAAAATAATAATAAAATTTTAAAAAAGAGAGAGATTTTCCCTGCTATCTGTATTTTGATTTTAAAGGCTATTGCTTATGTGAAAGAAGAGGTGAGATTTGTGGGAAGCACAGTTAGAAGACATTGACATAGCACAAAGGGGATATTACTGAACAAATTACTTATGTGATTGGTCATCTAAATCACATGACTGGTCTCCACAATTCACCTGTGGAACACAGTGCCATGGAATGTTGTGATGGCCCAAAATATAACTGGGTTCTAAAAAGAATTAGGTAATTTTGTGGAGGATAGGTCCATCAATGGCTATTAGCCAAGATGGTCAGGAATGTAACCACATGCTCCAAGCGACCCTAAACCTGATTTTCAGAAGCTAGCAAGGGCAGACAGATGATTCTCTCCAAATTGCCCTGTTCTGTACAGTTCCCTTTGAAGCTCTAATACCAGCAACTGTCAGAGACAGCATACTGAGCTAGATGGACCATTGGTCTGAGCGACTATAGCAGTTATGTTCTTCTCCCTGATTGGATGACCTAACCTTTACAAAACAGGGATGGGACCTGACAAAATAATGGATTTATTGAATCTCTAAGGAGAGTAGCAGAGCAAGAGATCAGCAGGTCTATGAAATGTTCAAACACTTTAAATGTTTTTTCATCTTTTGCCCAAAGAAGAGCATCATATTTGCCTATGTACATGGACTGGACAAGATTTTATAACAGCTGGAATTCCCTCTTCCTGAAGAGACAGAAAGGACAGATTTATTGGCTGAGTGATAGATTTTATCTGCATTCTAAACCTGGAACAAGTGCAAAGCTTCTGAAGGCCACAGACCTTTCTGTTGCTGCTGCCCTATCTTCTTGTCATGGCTATTCGGACTGAGCAACTACTCATGATTGTTTGAACATCACAGGCACACTGCCCAGCAATAACACAAGGCCCATAGAGATAGGTTGGCTAAGAAAGATCTTCTCACGTGAGTACACCTGTTCACAAGCAAATCAGTTTGTGTGTCCAGGAGCATGCTAATCTGCACGTGAATGATCTTATCCATAAATGTCTGACCCAAACATTCATGAGAAAAAAAAACAGTTATAGAAACTTTCCCAAAAAGTATGATCATGGTTGGACTGAATCATGATTTTACTGGATACAGGTGCTAGAGCTTCTATCAGGAGCTGCATGCCATGCAGAATGTGTTTTGCGGGACGAGCTAAGTACTTTTGGAAAAAGTGAGACTTGAGCCAGTGAATTGCAGCCCAAGTCTATATGAGAGCTCTTTGCATAGCTGACAGCACCAATATTGCCAACCCCAAGCATTCAAAAATCATGAGATTGACTTACAAATCTTGACATTTATTTTATATTTGCCTACTAGTGTTTGAGCCTGAGTTCAAATTTGACTTGTAGCCTCACAGTTTTATACCCTACAGTCTCCATTTTGTATATGGTACAGAGAATCACATATTGGCTTTTTCTGAACCATTAGTCCATTAGACCAAAGTCCATTACAGACTCCATGAAGACCCTTTTATAGACATTAAATCAAAGTCAGCTGAGCCTATTATAAACCAAGATTGCATTTTTAACTTGACATTGCTTAATTCATCCAAAAGCTCAAATTATGAGGCCTAAGGGAGCTCAGAGCTTATTAAGCATAGTAAAACCACCCATGGGAAAAAGGGGGAGAAACTTCTGAATTAAGTTAATCTCAGGAGTAAATCACATTCTCGGCTCTGTGTTTTTAAATAAAAGTGGAATAAAATGTGCCATTTATAGAGAGGAACACAGGATGGCTGAATCACAAGTTTTGGCCTATTGCAAACAATTTAAAATGCCATTGTAAGGCTAGGCATCCATTTGCTAATATCATGCTACTAGTATAGGATATTAGGACAGATTTTTACAGGTGTTTAGGCAACATATTTCAGAATCCCACTACACACCTATCTACATCTTTAGGTGTCTAAATACTTTCAAAAATTGAACCCTGTATGAATGTGTTAAGCATCTGAGCATGCACAATAAAGTAGATGTTTCCAGGAACTTGAGCAAACTAAGACTGAGCAGAAAATTCATACAATTAAAGTTCAGTGCCTGCCTGACCGTAAATGCTTATTCACCACTACAGACAACAAACACAACTTATTCAACTCCTAGTAAAAGATGTAGCAGAGCTTTAGTAGGAATTGGTCATGGCATAGGACATTTTTTTCAGAGACTAAACCACACGCTGTTCTTGTTCATTCCATTTTTCAGTTCTCCAACAGGATATTAGAAACCTTGGTGCACCTACGCTACTTAGGCCTAGTCTACACTGGCAATGGAGGTCGACATAATGTGGCAAAAGTAAAAGTAAATAAAACCACCTCCGCAAGTGGCATAGCTCGTAATTCAAATTTCATTGGTCAATTTTCCTTCAGCATAGACAGAGAATAATGTAATTGGATGTTAATGGCTCTGCTGTTACATGGCCACACAAACTGGAAATGGCCCCTCCCCTCATGCCCCAGGAAAATTTGAATTTTTATTTCCTGTGCAGCCAATGTGGAGAGAGCCTTTTAACTGAACTCCTCATGGCTACTGCAAGACCCAAATGTGCTCCAGCATGGAGTCGACCAGAGGTCTTAGATCTCATCGATTTGTGGGGTCTGTTATAGCTCAGCTCAGAGCCAGCAAAAGAAATTTGGACATTTATGAGAAGATATCCCAGGGCATGTCGGAGAAGGGGCATGACAGGGACATGCAGCAGCATGAAGATCAAGGAGCTGCAGCAGTTGTATCAAAAAGCCAGAGAAACTAACAGCCATTCTGGCTCCTCAGCCATAACATACCACTTCTATGAGGAGCTGCGCGCATATCTCAGCGGCGACCCCACCTCGGTGCCTCCACGCAGCATCAATACCTCGCTGCATTCCAGTGCAGGGAGAATGATGAGGACTCCATGGATGAGGAGGAGAATGAGGAAAGTAGGGTGCAGGAGAGCAGGCTGTCCGTTCTCCCAGACAGTCAGGACCTACTCCTGACCCCCAGAGCAGTCCAGCAACACACAGGACAGCAATAATGATCCCAGAGAAGGCACATCTGGTGAGTTTTTTTCTTATTAGCAGTTATGTCCTTTTAAATGGGGGGAAGGGGATTTCCAGGGTTTAGCGGACATTACTGGGGGGTTACTCCAAGAACAGATTATTTATGTGCAGAGGTGTGCTCTGAGAATCATCCGTTGATATCTCAAGGAAACTTTCATGTAGGTAATCTGTTATCCTTTGCACAAGGGTTCAGGGGAGGGCAGGATTGTTTCTTCCTTCCTGGTAGGGTACTTTGCCACGCCACACTGCAATCAAGTGAGCCGGAATCATGATGGAACACAACATAGCAGCATAAGGGCAAGGCTGGTACCCCGCTGCCTGCAGCAAATCTTCTCTTTCCTCATGAGTTACCCTCAGGAGACTGATATCGCTCATGGTCATGTAGGGAAGACGGCGCATGTTTAAAGTACCCGAGCTATGCAGCTGATACCCTGTACCTCTCAAGTCTCCTTTTTATTGGGCTACTGAGTCACTTAAATAATTTTGCCATGGTATCTGACGAAAATATTAACCCAACCTCATTGTCCTAAGCTACACTGTGGCCACCTCGTCCCAAAACGGTCATCTTAATTAAACCATAGAACCTGGTCAGCCCTCTCATACAGGACTCTTGAAATGAGCTTTTTAGAGATAATTAATACGCTCTATAGTAGAGTAAAGTGCCCCTGGCTTACCATCTTTGTAACCGCACAGTGAGCCATGATGCTCTGAGGTGCTCGTAATGGAATGCGGGTCTGGCTTAGCCTTGTGCACACAAAGGGGAGTATTTTATACATTGTTGCATTTGCTTCACTTTTCTGTGTCTGCTAACAATGGCAACATTGTGCATTTCTTTTCATTCTGTAGATATGTTGGCCTTGGTACCCCTCTCTAGGACTGCTGCGGAAAGACTATCCCAGATCAGAAAGAGGAAAAAGAAATTGAGGGACGACATGTTGGTGAGCTCATGAACGCCTCTGTGGCCACTGAGAAAAAATTCCAAGTGTAGCGGCTGACTTTGTCCCAGAACATGGATACTGCCAGGGAGAATTGTAGAGCCATGCAAGAGCATGAGCGCAGTACCACGCAGCAGATGCTGCGAATCATGCACGATCAGGCAGACATGCTCAAGCAGCTTGTGAAGCTTCAGGAGGAACGGTGGCTGGACAGAGTCCCGCTGCAGCCCCTCCAAAATGCTCTTCTACCTATGGCTTTGCTGCCTTCCCCCTCCTTGACCCCCAAGTGGTCTCAGAGGAGAATGGCCAGGCTGCAGTACGTGGTGCACTCAACCTTGGTGGAGGCAAGCAGAAACCAGCGGTGGCCACGCTGACGTTGTCCTGCAAGCAACCATGCTACTCCTTGAGACTGTGAATGAACAGTTGCCCCCCGACTCCACTGACTTGAATGTTCATAAATAAAAGTATGCATCATTTCAATATGTCTCTTTATTAATTGATAGCTTATTTGGGGAGCGCTTTGAAGGGTACTGATATCAATGGGAGGCAAGATGGTAAGCAAAGGCACAAAACATAGAGAAACAGAAATCATTACTGCGTCTCAGTGCAAAACCTGGTTTTCAATGCTTCCTGAAGGCAAAGTGCTCCGCGGTTGGCTCTGAACGTATTGCTGCCATCAGGCTGCTCAAAATTGGTGGCCAGTCTTTCTGCCTCACAGCCCAACCCTGCGGGAACCTTTCCCACTTCGTTTCACACACACGAAGAACACAGCACACAGATATAACTGATGGGATGTTCTTTTCACTCATGTCCAGCCTAGTAAGGAGACTTCTCCATCTGGCCTTTAAACACCCAAAAGCACATTCCACCAGCATTCTGCAAGTGCTTAGCCTGTTATTAAAACACTCCTTGTTGCTGTCAAGATGTCCGGTGCACGGCTTCATTAGCCAAGGGAGTAAGGGATAAACAGGATCTCCCAGAATCACTATTGGCATTTCCACACCCCCAATGTGAATTTTTTGGTCTGGGAAGAAAGTGCCCGCCTGCATGTTAAAGAACAGCCCCAAGTTCCTAAATATGTGCACGTTATGCACCTTTCCAGACCGCCCCACATAGATGTCGGTAAAATGACCTCTGTGATCCACAAGGGCCTGCAACATGGAAAAGAACCCCTTGTGGTTTATGTACTCTGTTGCTAGGTGTGCAGGCACTAAAATAGGGAGGTGCATGACATCAGTGCCTCCCGCCCCCACCCCCGCAGTTTGGGAACCCCATTGCGGCAAACCTGTCCACTACGTCCTGTACGTTTCCCAAAGTCACTACCCTTCGTAGCAGAAGTCTATTGATGGCCCTGCACACTTGAATCACGGCAACTCCTACTGTAGATTTACTGACTCTGAACTGATTCCTAACCAAATGGTAACAATGGGGGGTTGCCAGCTTCGACAGAGTAATGGCCACTCACTTCTTCACCATGAGAGCTTGTCTCAAGCAAGTATCCATGCACTTCAGGGAGGGATATAGCTCCACGCAAAGTTTGAGGAAGGTGGCCTTTCACATACGAAAGTTCTGCAGCCACTGGTCATCATCCCACAGCTGCATAACAATACGGTCCCACCAGTCTGTGCTTGTTTCATGGGACCAGAAACAGAGCTCTATGGACTGGAGATGATGCATTACAGCTTGTGGCAATCGGGAATTGTTCCGCTCGATGTTTTGTAGCAGGGCAACGTTGGTGACATCGCTGTTGTTTGTGCTTCAGGTTCTCACTCATTCAAAAATACTCAAGGATAAGCTGTGATGTATTTGTGATACCCACAATAAGAGTGCAGAGTTGAGCTGGCTCCATGTCTTTGCAGCAATGGCAAGTATGTGGCATAAACAGCGCAAAAAACGGTTTCTTGTTTCTTTGGGGGAAGAAGGGAGGGGGAAGGGAGGGGGACAACGAAACTCATCCCAACAGCCTTCGTGGCTAGTTGCACTGTGGGATAGCAACCCACAGTGCACCGGCTTGAATGTCGACACAAGCGTGGGGAGTGTGGACGCACTAGCCCAGCGCAAGGAGCATGGTGTGTACATGCTCTAGGGACTTCTAAAAATAAGCAGGTGAAAGTTGATTTTAAGTAAGTTGACTTCACTCTGCAGTGTAGACATAGCTTTAGGCACTTCTGAAAATTTTACTCCACATGGCCTTTTTATCTTTTTTAAAATGTTCTCTTTCTGTTGCACTGTATTCTCATATCTGGTGTCTTAATAAATTTAAAAAAAAAACAATTTAACTTATTTAGGTTATGCTGAACTTAGCTTATGTATTACATAGAAAGAGCATCCATTATTTAAATGCCATGGCAGGAAAATATGAATGTCAATGTAATTCATTCATCAGTGTATTGACAAAAACTCTACCAGTGTAGTGTCAAATCCATTTGATGTGACTCAGTGCATGATTTTGTATCTGGATCTTTTAGTTAGTTAAACAATATGTAGAATCACAGGAAGGCAGCTCCCAATTGAACACACATATGAGGAAGCTCATTTACATTGATTATTCTGACAAATGTATGGAACATACCACTCATCTAGTGAAATCTTGATAAGCTAGCTGTGGACAAGACATATGAGTAACAGATGTTTAGAACTAAAATCTTTCAGGTCAAATATTGTCCCACTCATTACCAGAGACTAAGGCATTGTAGACATTAATATCTGACCTAATACTTCCAGGAAAACTGTAGTGTCCTGACAGGGCAGCAGTTTCATGGATATGCTATTGCTGGTCCCTGAAACACCCAGAGTATTTAATCTTTCAGTGCAACACAGTGTAGATCTAATGAGTGTGGATCTAATGTGTGGACCTAATAAGGATTAAACCTAAATTAACTTACTCCAAGCTAAAACCTCTAAAGCCTTGCAGTGTAATTTATTATTGTGCAGTTCTGTAGTAATATAATAAGGAAAAATGTAAAACCTACTGCACTTGAAAATTACACCAGTGACAAGATGCTAATGCATTTACAGATTTGCTACAGGCTTTTTCAAGATTACTGCTCTGCATTTTCTTGAAGCAAGTGACCACAGTAAAGAGAAGGTGTGAAGACTAACTAAGAATTATTTACAGCTACATTAACTGCATCTTGTACAGTCATGCATTCAGCACATATCAACATCTTGAAAATGCTGTTTTAGAATATCTATATAAATCAAAGTATGCCATCAAGACTCAAGCGAAAAATAGATTTGTTATTGCATCTGCTACTGACACATAGCCCACCAATAGTAATACTGTGGCTGTGGAGACACCCCCTATTGTGACAAATCTCCAGGGGCCCATCCAAAATACAGCTCAGAAATGACATCTGCATCCTTTATTTGAGGAGCATATGGAAATAGATGTCAAGTTTTTCAATCACATATACAGATGGAATCAGCATAGCAGATTTAGTTCCACAGATACTGAATAGGTTATACTCATTCATTTATATAATATAAAAATATTTTCTTTGGTACAAGCCCCAAAACACAGAAGGTGAAACCCTGACTCCACTGAAGTCAGTAGCAAAACTCCCATAGACATGAGTTGGACCAGGATTTCACTCTGTGTTTTCTGAGAATCTCTGTAGGGGACTGCCAGTCAGAGCGGAATAGGGAGAGAAATAGCAAATTGTCTACTAGATATGTGCATGAAAAAGTAAGATAGAAAGCCACATTGTGTCCAAGGGGTCTGGATCAGTCTCCAAGTGAGCAGGGATTTGACATACAGCCCAGGAATTGGATACAGGGAAGCTCCAATTACAATTTCCATGAGGAATAAACAGCAGGAACAGACAAATTTTAAAAAATGAAGATCTTTATCTTCTCTTTATCTGATGTCCCTACCACTAAATGAGAAGGAAAAAACCACAGACATACTTTGTTTAGAAATATCACTCAGTGGAGCTTTGCCAAACTACAGTAGCTGAGGATCTAAACCAATATCTTTTATTCTCTTTTTAAAAATGGATTGAAATGAAAAGCTAAGTTGGGAAAACAGATTTGGAGGACCGCAGTCAGCACTGCCTCAGTTTTAATGCAACTAGACCTAAACAAATATGGGTTTCTGATCATTTAAAATAAAATGACTGCTCTCAAAAAGAATTAATAGAATCTGAATAAAGTACATTCTCCCCATATGAAAGGAAACTTGATTTTTTTTAAGTGTTCCAGAAGGAGAACTTCAAAATAGAGCAACCCTGAGATGGAAATAAACACAAGTATTGCACAATAAGGGATATGAATTTAGACTAGCAAATAGAAGTTCTTTTTAAAGAAGCATATCCCAGAACTGTATTCCCTAGTTGAGGATATAACAGTAATCGTTGAGAAGATACTAGCTTGAAATTGGAGATATTTGCATTCTTGCTTTCAACAGAAATATTTTATTCACTAGTCTCCTGTAATGGGGAGTGTAACCACACCTTTCACCTACAGAGTCCCAGCTACAGTCTGGGCATGGTGATACAGGGGTTCCCTCAGTCGATTCCCCCTTCACTTGTGCTGGTGCCACAACAATCTGTCACTGTACTTAGCCTAACCCTCTGGTCAGGTCATCGTCCATTTCCCTTCCAGGAGTTAACAGAAAAGTCCAGAAAATAGGAAACTCAAAATCTAATGACCTTCAAGACCATATCCTAGCCATTCTTTTGTTCTTGACACCTATGCTTCCCCTTTTGTTATGCGGGGAGGTAGTACAGGAACTCAGATCCACCCTCTTCTCAGAGTTCCAGCCCATGGACTCTGTTCAGGTGGCTAAGGACTATTCCTTCAACCCCTCTGCCACTTTCCCTGTGCCACTCCTACTTTTACCTTGCTCACTGGCAACTTCACGAGATCTGCAGACTGCTGCCCCTCCTTGATATATGGTTTAACTCACCTTCTGGGCCAGCTACGGAGACATTTCCTAAAAGTCAATCTCAGCAGCTGGATTGTACTGCTACCAGTTTTTGCTGCCCCTTGTCCTAAAGACAATCAGTATCTCTCTCCTTTAAACAGGAGTTCCCCCTCAGCCTTCTCTCTAGGACTGAAGCTATACCTCAGACAGCTTCTCTGCCTTAGAGTAGTCAATATTACCTTCCTTCAAGCAGGAGTTCCCCTTCAGTCCTCTTTATGGCACTGGAGATCTCTCTCTTATTTGAGGTCAATCAGCTGCAAAGCCCTTTCCACTCCCCTCAGCTGAATCCCTTCACAATTAGCCTTCCAATCTGGAGAGTTCAGCAGACCAGCTTTCCCCTTTTGGTGTTAGCCATGCTGTAAGGAATGAGGCAGCCTTTATACTGTTCCCATTCTCCCAGTTCCTTCCCTTTTGCTTGAGTATGAGAGGAGACTTGCTCCACCCTCTCCGCAAGGCTCCTGGCCCAAGGCTTACAGGTACAATAACAAGATTCCCTCCCCCAAACACTATATGTTCCTAGATCTGCTTCCTTCCCATCCCTATTCCCCTTATATTTCTATATATCTTCCTATTGGACCTTTCAAACACTCCAAAGGCCATGCCAGGTGGCAGGGTGGGCTGACCAGGCTCTACCACCCTTGATGGCTGACTACCTCATCACACAGAGAAAGCAGTTTCAGTACAGCTATGAATCCAAAAAGTAGAATGCTCATAAGAAAATTTTATAACAGTAGAATAGACTAAAATAAAATTAAAAAATCACAAAACCCTAAAATTATTTTTTTGCAGAAAAGGGCTCCGTTCTAATGCCTTAGTTTAAATGAGAATTAGGCCCAAATTCATTAGAAATAATAAAAAGATGCTGTCTGATAAGATATTTAATCCTTCCTGACTGTTTTCATCAAGACACAAACACACATTAGGTGGAAGATTTTGAACCTGTCCCAACTTTTCTAACTCAGGCAATATAAGCAGTCCTTCAAAAATCTTACAGTGATGTGAGAAGAGGAGGAGCCATATAAGTCTTCAACAAAACATTTTACAATTAATTTAAAAGAAATGGCACCCTCCTAGCAAATTCTTTGAGTATACCAATAAGCCACATTCTCATATGGCCACCTCAACTATTTGATACACAGTCCTACTTACTGAGAATGATTAATCTGAGCAAACTGGAATAGTAAAAGCATTTTACATCTCATCTTTTGACACCAGTAATGTTGGAAAGTTTTTTATCCAGTAATTGGATTTAAGCATCATTCAAATTTAGATTGCTAATATTGACATTTCAGCACCACCACACTGGCCTTTTACGGTAGATTAAAATTGGCATATTACTCCCTGACGTGCCCCTGAACATATGTCTGCTTTTTGGTGCTTCATTGGTGCACAGCAAACTATGAAGCTGAAGGATCCAAACATAAAAGAGGATACTCCCTGCCTAGGACCATCTCTGTGCTGCCTAAGCATTTCCTACACTAACTTCCTTCCAGATCTGTTTGAGGCATGACCAAGGAATGGCTGGGGCTATGATCCTATATTCCTGGAATGGCCCTGATGAGTTGTTTATTCACTACAACCCCTAAATCCTTATCAGAGTCCCTGCTTGCCAGGATTCAGTCCCCCATGCTGCAGATCTGGCCTGCATTCCACGTTCTAGATGTATAACACTGCATTTGCCTATATTAAAACTCAGTTTGTTTGAACAGATCCAGCTTACAAAGTGATCTAGATTGCTCTGTATGACTGTCCTGTCCACGTCATTATTTACCCCTCCACCAAACTTTGTGTCATCTGCAAATTTTATCAACAGTGATTTTACATTTATTTCCAGATCATTGATGAAAATGTTCTACAGTGCTGGGCCTGCTACTGATCTCTGCAGAACCCCTCCAGAAACACCCTCCGCCAATAATGATTCCTCATTGATGACTGCTTTTTGAGATCCATCAGATAGTTAGTTCTTAATGCACTGAACATATGGTTTACTGATATTGCATAGCGCCAATATTTCAATCAGACTACCACGCGGTACTCAGTCAAACACCTGACAAAATTCTATTAGATCTATACCTTTACCAACCATAAAACCATGTTGAGTAGCATTAATAATATTCCCATCCTTTTATTATTTATCAGTTGAATCCCATATCAACTTTTATAGTATTTTGCCTGAGATTGATGTCAGGATAACTGGTTTATAGTAACTTGGGTAATCCTGTTTGCCCCTTCTGAATATTGGCACAACATTAACACTCTTCTGGTATACCATATTTTCCCCATTATTCCAAGACGTATTATCATCAGCAGGCCAGAGATCTCTTTACCCAGCTCTTTAAGGACTCATGGGAGCAAATTATCCAGCCTGCTGATTTTAAAATGCACATGCTTAGCAGATGTTCTTTAACATCATCTTTGATCACTAACGAACTGAAAAGTACGTCATCATCCTCATGTGATACAAGCACATCATCCTTCTTTCCAAATACAGAACAGAAATATTTATTGAACACTTCTGCCTTCTTCATCATTATTCACAATTTTACCATCTTCATCTAGTAATGGACCAATACCATTACTAGGATGGCATAGACTCACACACATTAAGGTCAGAAGGGATCATCATAGTCATCTAGTCTGACCTCTTGCACGTTGCAGGCGACAGAACCTCACTCTCCCACTCCTGTAATAGACCCATAACCTCTGGCTCAGTTACTGAAATCCTCAAATAATGATTTAAAGACTTCAAGTTACAGAGAATCTGCCATACTAGTTTAAACCTGCAAGTGACCTGTGTCCCAGGCTGCAGAGGAAGGCAAAAACCCCACAGTTTCTGCCAATCTGACCTGGTGGAAAATTCCTTCCCAACCTCAGATATGGTGATCAGTTAAACCCTGAGCATGTGGGCAAGACTCACCAGCCAGACACCTGGAAAAAAATTCTCTGTAGTAACTCAAAGCCTTCTCATTCTAGTGTCCCATTACCAGCCATTGGAGATACTTGTTGCTAGCAGTCGCAGATCAGCTCCATGCCATTGTAGGCTGTTTCATCCTATCATCCCTTCCACAAACTTAAATAAGAAATCTAAACATAAAATGTCAAAAGCACAGATGAGATGGGTGTGGTAATATCTTTTCTTAGACCAACTTCTGTTCGTGAGACAAACAAGCTTTTGAGCTTATATTGAGCTCTTCTTCACTAATATCTCGGGACTGACAGGGTTGTGACAACACTGCATGCAAAAACACCAATATCATTTTTAATTGCAACATAAAATGTTTGGATGTATCTTATATGAAAGATTTTGTGTTGTGAATTTGATGCTGCAGAAGACAACATATTGTATTCTCACTTGTCATTTGCAAGTCATCATTTCAACACAGAAAGCAATCTTGCCTACTTGTTCATCCAATTATTTTCTACTTATGTGCATATGTATTGTGTCACTATTAGTTTCATTGCATTTGAAATAAATCATTTTTTAAAAATGAAACCGTATTGAACCACACTGAAGAAAATGGAAATTCCAGTAATTCAATCAAATTCTAGGTACTTTGGAACTAATTCTGACATCTAGGTTAAAACTTCAAATAGAGGCAACTACATTTCAGAAGATAAATTTGGCTAATAGTGTAAATTAGAAGGAAGAGAGTCTGTGTATGTTAATGAGGAAAGGGGCAATCTGGAGAAAGGTATCTTTGAATGTTCAGAAAATTCAAGTGTAGAAGTGCAACATCTGTTTCAGAGTATATTCATTTTTCATGTGTAACTTAGGGCTCAGTCAGGGTCCCACATAAAGTGGAATCTAGGTCTAGTTGTGCTAGCCCATAACTTGCTAAAATCCCTTCAGGGCTAAAATTTTCCATGTTTGGCCTTAGTCCTGTTGATCAAGGACCTTCTCAAATATTAACTCTCTTAAGGAATTTAAATTGATGCTGGGATGGTGAATCTGGACTGCCTAGGGAAAAAGTGTTGAAACTGCAAAACTTCAGTGGTGATGTAAAAGCAAAGGTCACCTGGTGACACTAACAATTGCACTTGAAGCATCTCAATTTTGTATGATGGATGGTGGCCCTTGTTAGGGCTCTTTGTTCTCAGTTGGCCCCTGCAATGGCAAGCAGGTGATTCCTGCATCACTTCTTCAAGGTGTCCCACAGTCTTGCATGATGATTTTCTGGCTTAGGATAGATTCCTGTGGAAGTCCAAAGGGATTTTATTATGGAGATCAGAGTGGGGTTCATAATTCAAAGATATCGTCTAACACAGTTGGTGACTTGGGTGTTGACATATTTGTACAAGGATCATGATGTGTGTGCTGATCTTCTTGGATGGAGGCAGCCACCGTAAGAGACAGCATGTTCCTAGATTGTTTTTCAAATATTTGGTGCAGTGGCTATATGGGAGGTGAAGGAGAGGGAATTAATGAATAGACACATTTTCTTCTGGCCTGGTAACTTGGCTGTCTTCCAGATAATACACAATCAATCATCTAAGTCTCCCTTGCTAATGAAATTAGTAAGGGAATTTGTTTTGCACTGTATAGGGCTCAATATATTTTTCACTGTAAGAAACATTCCAGGCATTAACAATGACATTGCTGATGTGTTCTCTGATTTGCAGGATTACAAGATACAAGACCTGGCACTGGGTGTTGAGAAGGAACTGTCAGTGATAACTAAAGTCCTGTATTTCTGAGATGATTGAGATTGCTCAGGCTTTGAGAGATTTTACTGACTGAGTTGTAGTACTTTCTTAGTTTTTATCTCAAGAGGGTCTGCCTTTGATGCGATCTGATAAGGACCTGATCCAATGGAAAATTTTCAATTGACTTCATTGGTTTGGATCAGACCCCTGGGTAATATTTGCATGAATGGATCCGAGACCTTTTTTTAAGAGATATCTGGTCATTGGCCATCTTTGGTGCCCTAACATAAAGCAAACTGATTCCTGCTTCTGCGGGGGATTCTTTGCAGCATGCTATCAGGGCATAGGATTTAGGTAGCTAGAACTTTAGCTAAGTAGTCAGTTTTCAAAAACTGACCAAGAAGGAACAGAGTCAGTTATTTCTTTGCTGAAGTGTATGGGGGAAACTCTGTCCTGTACAAAACTAGGCAGTTTATTCTCCTTTATAACCTTGCAGTTTAGAGTGCTTGTTACTATAGCAGAGCCCTGATTAGGTATCAGTTATGGGTTTAAATTTTTTTTAAAATTGTGAAAATCAGTATGGTTGCATCTAAAACTGAAGTTGCAATATTCTCACAAATCATAGAGCTCTTTGATCATTGTCTGATTGGTTCCTATAGGCTATTTGGTCTTTCTCATGAACTTTATGTCAGATTAGATGGGGCAACATAGCTGGAGTCTGACAGTAGTTTAAGTTTATACCTATTTGTGTTTTCTTTCATTTTTAGGTGCACAGTTCCCCTTCTTGCCCTTGAAAGTCTGAATATTTGGCACAGTCTGGTTTACTGGGTAAATAAATGGACTGTTGTTTTAGGCTTGATTCAAAGGTGAGCATTGGCAAAATGTTGATCAACATATTTTGACATGGGGTACTTGCAATATATTGGAATTAACCTGAACTGACATTCAATTTGCTGTGATAAATCATGAGGTACTAAAAATTTTGATATTACAACTTTGAGAGCATGATTTGGCAACTAAACTGAGTTGACTTCATTTTAAAAATAAAAAGGAAAGGTTGTATTAAAAAAAGTCCTCTCAGATAGTGATCTCATCAGCAGCTGGGGTTGGCATTTTTACTTTAGACATCCAGAACTAGATTGGGCCATTTTTGATATGCTAGCAGGTTGCGGCTGTGACAGATTGGAAATTGTGTCAAATTGTGAACTCCATCTGGTTTTGTGAATGCCATTTCTTTTCAGATGCTCCACTATTTGTTGTAACCTTCATTTTGGCATGTGACCTTCATGGTGTACGCAGCCTCCATTGTGGATAAGAGCATCCATTTCATAGTACAGACAGGACATCTGCTTGAATGACTATGTAGATTGTAAGCTCTTCGAGTCAGGGTCCATCTACTACTTTGTGTTTGTACAATGCCTAGCATAATGGGGCCCACTTTTGAATGGCCCTTAGGCATTATCATAATAGCATGTTAAATAAATAAATATGTCTGAGAAGCTGGCATAGAGCAATTTAGTGCAATCAACTCTGATTGTTTCTCAACTACTGGCCCATCAAGAAGAGCAATGAACTCTCTACACACAAACATGCCTGGGGTAAGCGGCAGGCATTTCTCACCCTGGATAAATGGAAGATGTGAGAGACATAATTTAAAGTAAGAATGCTCATTGCAAAGGGAGGCTCTCCACTGCCACATAAGGAAACCTGGCCTAGGAAAGAGAAGATAAGAAGGGCTGCCTAGCTTATGGATGCTGGCCAAACCCAGGATTCATAGGAGGGATGAGATCAGACTCTGGGGGTGGGGTGGGAGTGTTCAGGACTATTATTTTCCATAAATATGTAATTCTCTAGTGCTGTTTAAGAATAAAGTACCTGTGGTTAAAAAGGCCTTTGCTAAGTCTGTCATCCTTGTTTTCCTGCCATGTTATCCATAAAGGAATTAACTGAGAAGCTCAGAGCACCTACAGCAAGATGGAACTCTGAGGGAATGTATCTTAGCAACTCGGGGCTCTGGAGAGATGGGGCACTCATTTTGGGGTCTAGGTGGCTGGACTGTGAGGTCCCACTACCCATTAAGGCTGTCATGATCTGCATCAGACGGTATGACCTGACAAAGACCTAGAGCTAGCAGCCATGATCTGTCACTATTAAAACTGTATGGACAATGGATTTTTTTCTTGGTTCTCTGGCAATTCTGAAAAATAAAAATTAAAAAAGTTTTAAAAAAATTTCTGATTAAACAAAAGGTTTCATTTAAATTGCAAGTACTTAACATTTTAAATTAAATAAAATAGGAAATTTCAAAACAAAATATTATTCAACCAAAAAATTAAAAATGTTTAGATTTGGGGGATGAAGGGTAGACAGGGAATTTGACTGAAATAACTTTTTTCATTCAGCTTTAGTCATTCTCCAGACCCAGGGGGCTTAGAAGCACATGGATTCCAGTGGTTGGGCCAATTGACAACAGACTGCTGTATATGCAAAGTGTCAGAGAGGGTCAGGTTGTGATGTATGGTATGGAACATTCAGTCTGGCTACTGAGGAAGTAGCCCTGTGTTTGAGTTATTAATGAGATCCCTTAATACAGCCAATTCTGAAGTCTGCATGTAGTGCTGAGATTGATGGTTGTAAATATGAAGTTGTTTTCCTGTAAATTGGGTGGGCCATAGATCAAAGTGTGAGTGGGTGGTTAAGGGAATGGCTTTGTTCTCCCTGTGGAGAAGAGCAGAATCCTCACATTATATATAAGAACTTTTCTGTATTGGAGCTGTGTAAGTGTTCTCATTTGCAAGTATATTATATTCTGCAAATCACTACTAAGCTATTTATTATTGCCTGCTAATTAGTATGTTAATTCTCATGAAATCTTATTGACTAAAAAATGTGTTCAGGCTTGTCATTTCTTGGGGGAACATCATAAACAGCTAGCCAAAACTGAAATAGATGGAAATGTGTCGCTTTGTTCCAGCTGAGTATATGGCCCTTTATTTCAACAGTATTACAAATCTGATAAAAATGACAAAGATAACCTTTTGATTTAGCTAATAATTTTACAATCTGAGTCAAAACGTTTATCATAATAAGAAGGCAAAAACTACAGTGTTGCCAACACTTATTCACTATGGTAGAAGAAATAGCTCCTTAGTAAGTTAGACACAGATTTATCAGTGACAGTACTTTAAAATTGAAGTCAGAACCAAAAATAGAGTAACTATGTAAAATTTATCTGAATTCCAGGGATAATTGCTGGGAATGTCTTATCTGCAGTATCAGTGAGACATTTTGTTCTTTCCAGGGACCTACTGGGATACAAATCTGATTTCCAGGGATGTCCTGTTGATGATAGTATCATGGTAGCATAATGTAACAACTCAAGCACAAGAAGACTACACACAAAACAATTTAAATTGTTCAACTTAATATGTTTTCAAATTTGCTTTTATTGCCAGCCACTGTGACTGTCAGATGGGGAACTACAGGTACTCCAGAACATCATCTTAGCAATTTTTGGCTGTTTTCTAAGACATGAAGTCAATTACTCCAATCTGTTTTGTTTAATCTAAGCAGAATATTAGATTTTGTCTTGAATGAGCAATGGATGTTTTGAAGTCCTTGTAATTAGAGGCAATGCGTTTAAGCATATACTATATACTTAATTTATGCTCTATAAATATACTTAGGCAGAAAGCTTCCGTTCACCGTAAAGTGAGAAACAAGGGGCATTTTAGATGCTGAATAATTTAAATGCATCATGATTTAGTTATACATATCACTTTTGTTGCCAATAGGCCTTACATACACTTTCATTCTTTAAAACTTTTGTAATTTTTTTCTTGACTATATACATTTTCATACTGTTTGGCTGATTCCATAATCTTTCATGGTTCCCCACTTCTCAGGGCCAAGTACAATATATGAACATGGTGCAAGGGGAACTAAATATATAGGAAAATTACAAGCATGACTTAATAACAATGTATATAACTTCTGTATCACCTATTCCATGTGATTGACAAGGGACAATTTATATAAAGAAATAAATAAAACAAAATTAGCAGAAAAAGTGAGTCTTTTTTCCCCATTGTAGATGATTATAGATTACCACATCAGCTGTTCTATCCAATCTCTTCTCCAAAGCTGAGTGACTGTCCTTATTTAGCCAAATTGCAACGCATATTAATCAAACGTTTGGTAATGACAACAGGATGAATGCACTGAGAATAGCCAGAGGTGTTTTTCTTTCATTGCTAACATGACTATTCTTGATGTCCCAGCTATGGAGGATGCTCAGGATAAATATGGCGTCTTTGATGAGATATAGTATAATTTCCACCCATGGCTGTAAAATGGTTCTGAGCATACCTTGACAAGTCACTTTTATATGTCAACATCTTCCAGTATGTAACACTAGAACTCTGAAAATGGTAAAAGCAAACATATTAGTTATATACATCAGCCTTATGATGATGCCATGAATAGAGATACCAGAATGTCAAAGAAGATTTTTAAAGGGTCATAGATTCAAAGATGTAAGCACATAAAGATCTTTGCTGGTTTTTCCTCTCTTTTCCCCTTTCACAACTGTAGTAGAATAAAAAACCAAAAAAAAAACCCAAACACCAAAAAACCCAACTGATGCTCACTGCAAAATAAACTCTCCCGTTCTCCATCAATGAGTTATAACCCAAGCCTATATGATTCACTGTAGTCTTAAGGGCGTTACAAAGAAAATGTACAACTGTCCACTTCCAAAGACTGGTTATTTCTATTTGATGGCCTTCTTCAGGTCAGCTGTATAAAATAGCTAGGCATGGAGGCTATTTGGGAAGGCTTACTCAGCCCTATTCAGTCTTCAAAACCACAGGAGCCCCACATTTTGTTTGCTTATTTATTTATGTTGATAAATGTAGATCTACCTATCCTGAGGTTTAGGTGCACATATAATTCAATTATTTCATTCAGGAAGGATTCCTATACACTGAATGTCAAAAGAGACCCCCCCTTTCTCAGAAAAAGCCAGTAGAATAGAGAGGCCTTGCAATGTGTTCTAGATGTCAAAAGTCCCAGCCTCTGTAGCAGCAAAGGAGCAAAGTAAATGTCAACTTTGACAGTCCTCCATTGAGAATATTCTGCCTCAACACAAAAATGTGCAGAGCCTTTAAACTCAAACTGATCTCAAACTCCGGGTATAATGTGAAAGACAGCTCATAATTAAGATAGAGGAGCCAATTTTTAAAGGGCTTTATCATTCAAACCATATTTTGAAATGAAAGGCAAAGCAGTCTTCTGAGAAGCACTGCTATGTAAATAATCCGCTGCATTGCTGCACCAGCTAACACTTCTGAATGGCCTTCACATGTGTTCTGTCTGAGAATACATTACAGGAAGTTGGAGATGGTAAAGGTAAAGATCATAGCTCCAGTCTGAGGACCACACCAGACAGAAAAAGTTGCAAACTCCATGCAATGATGAAGCGCACACTATGGCCACTGCTAACGCTGTGCCTGGACTACTGAAGCAGCTGAGGATGCAGTAAGACCCCTAAATTATGAACCCGAGAACCAAATGTAAGCAAATTTCTGCATTAAAAAAAGCAGATTTTATCTCTACCAGTTGTTCCCCCATCCTACCAACAGGACCTCTGTCTTAACCAGGTTCTACTTCAGTCAGGCAGCTTTCAGACAAGCTTCAACTTCAGCCAAACACTGGAAAGACTTATCAATTTCACTATCCAGGTCTGATAAAACAGAGATGTGATGCTGGGTGTAATGGGCATGTAGAAGGAGATGCAGACCATCACTAATTCCCTTAAGCGATTTACAAACATGTTGAAAAGTGTAGCCCTGTAGCACCCCACATGACACAGTTCTCAGGATAGATGAGCAAATGCCCCATACTAACCTCTCACTCCTCCCAAAGGGAAAAGAATTAGTCTTAGCTGAATCCAGTTTATTGGAATGAAAAATATACTGGTACCTAGACACGTTTCCATGTCAATTTTGCTCTTTTCTTTTAATTGTTAGGACTCAAAGAGTTAACTGTACTGAAATAAATATTAGCATAGTGCCTAAGGATATAACTTTCTTACCTGGCTAAGAAACCTTGCCAGCAAAGCTGGAAAACTTAAACTGTGAAATAGCTTTTTAGGAAATATGCAGCAGCTATAGCAAGATTTACTACAAATATGCTAGAAGTGCTTTAAAAATTAATATTATGCTGCTATGCTTGGCTTAATTAGCTTTCTTCTTCATTTACAAAGCATATCTGTCTGGCTTATGAATTTAGTCTCTATTCCCCTTTCTTGCAAACCTGTTTAATTAAACTTTTAAGAACTGCATAAGTTTACATACAGTAGAGTGATTTTTATTGCTAAAAACCCTAAATCTTCCTTTTAAACATGTTCAGCCCCTATGTAGATTACATTGGAAACATGACAAGACATGGCTGTAATATCATAGATTGCACACAGCATTGCTACTCCTGTAAATTCCATTCCAGCTCCATCGTGTTCTATGTAGGCAGTTTTATTTTCATTTGCACAGAAAGTTGCACTAGCACTGGAAGGCTGATTATTTTGTGCAATCCCTAAAGCTATGCCATAGTCCTCCATTCAAGATCACGTTTCTTTTTAGCACATACCCATTTCTAAATTGTTCATAGATTTCCCCATCCATTAATATATTCCATCCCCTCTACAAGCCCAGAACTTCTTAGACTTGTATCTCTAACAGTAGGTCACTATGCTTTGGTTTTCAATTATAGTCAATCCTATTAAATCTATGTCAGCATATATCATAAGAACATAAAAACGGCCATACTGGGTCAGACCAATGGTCCCATCTAGCCCAGTATCCTGTCTTCCAACAGTGGCCAATGCCCGATGCTTCACAGGGAATGAATAGAACTGGTAATCATCAAGTGATCCATCCAGTAGGCCTTTCCCAACCTCTGGCAAACAGCAATCCCTGCCTGTCTTGGCTAATAGTCATTGATGGACCTATCCTCCATGAACTTATTTAATTCTTTTTTGAAACCAGTTATAGTTTTGGCCTTCATAAAATCCCCTGACAATGAGTTTCACAGGTTGACTGTGGATTGTGTGAAAAAGTACTTCCCTTTGTTTGTTTTTAAATCTACTGCCTATTAATTTAATTGGATTTTCATTGTTTTCCAAAGTGCATTACTTTGCATTTATCAACATTGGACGTCATCTGCCCAGTCATCCAGTTTTGTGACATCCCTTTGTAACTTTTCAGTCTGAGTAATTTGTATCATCATTTGTATCATCTGCAAATTTTGCCACCTCACTGTTTACCCCTTTTTCCAGATCATTTATGAATATGTTGAAAAGTACTGGTCCCAGTACAGATCCCTGGGAACACCACTATTTACCTGTCACTATCTTGAAAACTGACCATTTATTCCTACCCTTTGTCTCCAATCTTTTAACCAGTTACTGATCCAGGAGAGGGCCTTCTCTTTATCCCATGACAGCTTACTTTGCTTAAAAGCCTTTGGCAAGGGTTCTTGTCAAAGGCTTTCTGAAAGTCTAAATACATCCCCTGGATCACCCTTATCCAAATGCTTGTTGACCTCTGCAAATAGATTGACCTCCTTTAGTAGATTGGTCAGGCATAATTTCCCTTTACAAAAACCATGTTGGCTCCTCTCCAACAAATTGTATTCATCTGTGTGTCTGATAATTCTGTTCTTTACTATAGTTTTAACCTGTTTGCCTGGTACTGAAGTTAGACTTACCAGCCTGTAATTGCTTGGACTGCAACTGAAGCCTTTTTTAAAAACTGGCATCACATTAGCTGTCCTCCGGTACAGAAGCTGATTTAAATGATAGGATACATATCACAGTTAGTAGTTCTATAATTTCACATTTGAGTACCTTCAGAACTCTTGGGTGGATACCATCTGGTCCTGGTGACTTTTTACTGTTTAATTTATCATTTTGTTCATCTCCTTTAATGACAACTCAATATGAGACAGTTCCTCAGGTTTGTTACCTAAAAAGAATGGCTCAGGTTTAGGAATCTCCCTCACATCCTCAGCCTTGAAGACCAATGCAAAAAAATTGATTTTGCTTCTCCACAATAGCTTTATCTTCCTTATGTGTCCCTTTAATCTTGATTAGCCAATGGTCCCACTGGTTGTTTAGCAGGCTTCCTGCTTCTTATGTATTTAAAAAAAATGTTGCTGTTGCTTTTTGAGTCTGTAGCTAGCTGTTCTTCAAATTCCTTTTTGGGCTTCCTAATAATATTTTTATACTTTACTTGCCAGAGCTTATTCTTCTTTCTATTTTCCTCAATAGGATTTAATGTCCACTTTTTATAGGATGCCTTTTTGCCTCGGCTTCTTTTACTTTGTCGTTTAGCAACAGTGGCACTTTTTTGGTCCTCTTACTGTGTTTTTTTAATTAGGGGTATATATTTAAATTGTGCCTCTCTTATGGTGTCTTTATAAAGTTTCCATCCAGCTTGCAGAGATTTCACTTTTGGCACAGTACCTTTTAATTTCTGTTTACCTAACTCCCTCATTCTTGTGTAGTTACCCCTTTCTGAAATTAAATGCTACCGTGGTGGGCTGCTTTGGTATCATCCCTCCTCCCCATAGAGATGTTAAATTTTATTATGTTATGGTCACTGTTACCAAGAAGTCCAGCCATATTCACCTCTTGGACCAGACCCTGTGTTCCATTTAGGACTAAATTAAGAATTACTTCTCCTCTTGTGGGTTCCAGGACTAGCTGCTCCAAGAAGCAGTCATTTAAGGTGTCAAGAAACTTTATCTCTGCATCGTGTCCTGAGGTGACATGTACCAGTCAATTTGGTGATAGTTAAAATCCCACATTATTATTGAGTTTTTGATTTTTACAGCCTCTCTAATCTCCCTGATTATTTCACAGTCACTATCGTGGTCAGGTGTTCAGTAGCATATCCATACTACTATATACTTATTATTCAAGCATGGAATTATTATGCATTGAGATTCTGTAGCAAAGTTTGGTTCATTTAAGATTTTTATTTCATTTGACTCTATCCTTTCTTTCATATATAATGCCATTCGCCCACCAGCATGACCTAGGCTGGGTCCACACTGACGGTGGCAAATTCGCCGCCGTCACATCGATTGCTCTGGATGGACTGAGTGGTCTGTATAGACGTGCTCAGTTGATCCAGGAAGCGACGCAGGAAAGCCACCCCGGTAAGTGACGTAGCGCTGCATCGAAGGGAGCGCTGTTCCCTTTGAAGCAGCACAATATGGACACCGCGCAGAGGAGACGCCGGTAAGTTGATGGGAGACACACAAGTGACATCACTTGCGTACCTCCCATTGACTGCCACCAAATCGCAAAGGTAATTGTAGACCAGGCCCTATTCTGTCCTTCTGATGTATTTTATAACCTCATATTACTGTGTGCCATTGATTATCCTCATTCTACCAAGTTTCTGTGATGCTTATTATATCAATACCTCATTTAATATGAAGCACTCAAGTTCAGACTTCTAGCATTTGTATATAAGTACTTACAAAAGTTATCACTTTTTAGCTGTCTGCCATTATGTAATGTAATTGAATGGGACTCTTTCATTTGACTGTTTCACATCATATCGCACCCATATTTCATCCTCTTCCATCCTCTCCTCCTTACTAGGATGGAGAGATCCTCCATAAATTTACCAGGGCCCCCCACGAGAGGGGGAAAAGGGTACATTTTACCAGGGCACGGAGGCCCTGGGGGACCCAACCCAGGCTGCAACCTACATGGGTATGTGTATGTGGGAGGGGGCCCGTGTTACAAGTTTCTACTGGGCCCCCAAAATAATTATGCTTGGGTCCTGAATATATCCTGTCATAAGGGATGTCTCTGTCCAAAACCTGTGCTCCTCCACACCTGTTGGCTTTCCCCCAGTCTTTAGTTTAAAAACTAATTACTTGCTTATCTTCATGCTATAGGATTAAACAGGTGTCTTTTTGTTTTGTTTTGCTATATGTAAAACTGAAGCCTCCTCACTACAAATGCTACCTTGGAGACACCTGAAGCTCCAGAACTACTGGAAATACAATTTATCATCATATGTTTCAGGTTGCATATTAAAAGGCTTGTGGCATAGTAGTCAGTGAGCAGAAATTACTTGTGCAATCATTACTAATTAAATATATCAAAACAGAAAATATTCTTGGTTCTTCAATGTACAGATGCTGAAGCCTCAGCTTAATGGCTTTTTACCCAACATATCCCAAATATACTGTAGTTCCATCACACAATTTACTTCACTGAAAGTGTCAACAATAGACAGTTACATAATAATGAAAAAAGATAGTCATTTTCCCTTCTATTCTCATTTGAATCTCATAACCAGTAGGAGGATCAATTTAAAAAACTTATTAGTTCTACTAGCGTGAACCATTCAACACTCTTTTCAAGATCACTTTGCAGTGCAAACTATAGAAGCAGTCTTTGTAATGAACAATTTACAATTAATATTTCTCCAAACACATATTTCCCAGTTTTACATAACACCAAACACAATCACATCAAAGTTTAAAAAGTTAAAACACAGGTAATTATTGTTTACATCTGAAAACAATGCTGTAATGTATGTACCTGTATTAAAGAGGTGTAATTTTAATGAGACAAACAATAAACAGGGAATTTCAGTACCTTTCTACTGTATTTTAAAAACAAGGGTAGCAAAACCACTATCTGTCTGTATATAATTCTATATTCCCCTTTTCCAAATATTTACAGAATGGAGAAAAATTAAAAATATATCTCAATAAAATCTTTAAAGCAGTGACTTTTTTTGTGGTATGCCACAGGCCACATGCTACTTTCCCAAGGAAAATCTTTCAAAAGGGTAAACATTCAGCATAACAACACTTCAGCCAGTTGTACATCCGGAATAAATTGGCGTAGCTCTGTTGACATCAGAGCTATGTCAGTCTATACCGGCTGAGAATCTGACCCTTTCAGTGTTAACTTATGGAATTTCTGCTTAATTTTCCCATTATGGGAGACAGAGGGACTCAGAGTCAGAAGCTGATGGGGTTGTGGATTGCAAATCCAAAGCAGAGGAGTTCTGTAGTTTCCAGAATAAGTTATTGCAGGGCCTGCCC
Source organism: Mesoclemmys tuberculata (assembly GCA_007922155.1). Taxonomy (NCBI): domain Eukaryota; kingdom Metazoa; phylum Chordata; order Testudines; family Chelidae; genus Mesoclemmys; species Mesoclemmys tuberculata. The sequence goes on along the minus strand of ML675616.1, from coordinate 45,075,443 downwards.
TTCTGTGCTGCTCTCCTAGCCCATAATTCACCTGGCAATATGCCCTCCTTAGGACTCATGCTGCCATGGGCTGAGCTTTACACACCCATACCCTATAAAGAGTCAAGTGAGAAAGAAAGTGCAGAAGAGGAGTTATTGCTGTCCAAAAAGGGAGTAACGAGCAAAAGGATTTACTGATATATGGTGGACATTTTGTTCTATATTGTATTCCTTTGATATGCAAAAACACCAAAGGCCTGAACCTGCAGCATTAGAGTTAATGGGAGTTTTGCCTTTGGATTAATTGGGAGCAGGAGCAGCCTTGAACACACAACAATCCCACAATTTCAAGCTTATCTACTCTCAGATACAGACTGTGCCCTAAAACCTGCCTTTATCAACTTTAGAGAGGATGGATGATTTTGTGAGTAAGGCACTGGGATAAGGAAGCCAGAGATCTGGGTTCCACTAATAGCTGGTCCATTGACTTTCTGGATGACCTCAGGCAAGTCACACAATCTCTCTGAACTTGAGCTCCCCATCTGGCAAACTACTTCTACCTCCTCTACCCTTTGTCTTCCTTGTCTATTTAGATCCTGCAATGACATTCAGATGACGCTTCTGTCACACCATTAACTTTAAAGGGACTGTTCACATGCTTCAAGTTAAGCATATGGCTGAGTGTTCACAGGTTTGAGTCTTCGAGGGAGTAGCTGATTCTTACTCTGTCTGTACAGTGCACAGCAGATCAAGGCCCCTGATCTTGGCTGAGGACTTTAAGCACTACTGTAATAATAATAATAAATTATGACAACTTTGACCATTAGTAGAGTCACTGCAATATTTGTGATAACCCCCTCCCCATTTCAATTGGCAATTTTCAGGGAAAGGGAACTGTAGGTACCCAGAACTTCTGAAAAACCAGGCCATCCTTTATATAGGTGTCTAAATAGGGATATAGAAGCCCAGCTTTAGGCACCAGGCTTGAAAATTTTCTCTGTTTTAGAGATGGTAATAGGTAAAATAATATAAGTTGTGAAATGAAAAGAAATAGATTGACATGGCTATTAATTATTAAATGCTTAGTTCTCAAATGTTCATGCATTTTACTGACTTGCCACTTATCTTTTTTTTTAAAAAAGAATCTTTTTGAGTCTCCTATTGAGATTATTAGTCTTGTGTGTCTTTTCCAACCCTCTGACATCTTGGCACAACATCAGCTTGCATTGAAACAGATGTTTTTTGTAAAGCAAAAACTCTACAAATGATTGCATGTCCAGGTTTTTTCAAAGCAATCAAGACAAAACTTCTATACCTGTCTCACCCTTTCTAACAAAGAAAGCACTACACTAAAACTGGTTAATGTGTCTGAAAACCAGCAGCAGATCAGATGTAACTGAGTATTTCCCTCCTCCCCCAGCCCGCTCATATATAAGAAAGCAGTTACATGCTTTTTGGACCAGATTCTGGTCTCTCTGCCCATCCATACCACACCAGCAGGAAATGAGTGCCATAAGTGGCATCAACAAAGAGAAGAATTTCCCCGAGTGCAGGAGCCACATAGGGCAGTCAGTGACACCCCTATACCACCCACCACTTGCTATGCCCAGCATTATCGGGGGCGTGCTGGGGATTGGGCCAGGAAAAACAATGATCCCAGTGCTCTGTGATACAGCTATTCTGTTATGCACAGCAGCCCATAGACAGCTGTAGGGAAACTGCTGTAAATTATGTTGTAATTACATACAGCAGGGCTCCTGTAATTTACAGCAGCGATTGCACTGGCCCCGAGTACAGCCACAGTCTGGGTGGCCAAAGATACCTTTTTGCCCCCTCTCCTCCTGAATCCCACTCTGTGCTTTGCTTTGTCCTTTGGTAGTTTCTGGTGACAAGAAAATATGGGCTTATGGATAATTTTTAATGAAGTACAATATCTTTCTCCAGATTCCATGCAATATTTACTAATGGTTGGGCAGAGTAGTACCATACACCATTATTGCTAACAATATTTCATTGAATATTTCAGAAAAATGTTCAAAGAGAAAGAATTATCTCATTACTGCATCCACATACTGATAGCCATATGACTTCAATATAAAGTCAGCAGGAATGTTACACATAAAGTCTATAGATCTTTTGGAAAGCTTTCTCCCCCATCATCATTTGCAATAGTAGATTAGTATTATCTTTGCAGACCATAGTTCATAACTTTGTAATCTCAAAAGAGATGCTGTCGTTAAGTTACATTTAAAGAAGCAGTCCACTGAAAAGTCTCTCTCTCCTTGCTGCCGGGCCAATTGTGAGACAGATGCCATTTGTGTTTCAATGCTGATGCAGCATGTTAGAGAGTCAGTCGCTTTATGTCGTCTCTTCCACAGAAACTTTATATTTGTTGTTTGTTTGCACGCCTGTTTCTACTCTGAATATTAGCTCTTTAAACATGGTGCTAGGTTACCAAATGTATTGTCTTTCTATAGCAAACATGCTCATTTCACAAAAAATAGGATGTTTTTCTAGAAATTCTATATGGGGTTAGGTTTACAAAAATCAAGTGCAAAGAAATCCCATCTCTTCTGCGTCCTTCACATTAGCTCTAAGTAACTAAAAATTTTGGAAGGTCAAGCTTTGTTGACTGACTTTGGTCACTGAACCAAGAGGCCAACTGATCCTTTGAAGCTAACACTACACACAGGAAAACTAAACATACTTCCACAAGCTTTGCCAGAATATTTCTCCAGCTTGTTGGTACATACACATTCCTATCATTTTCATTTATAGAAATAGGATGCAATAATGCAAGGCCTCCACGTATGGAAATTCAATGCCAGGGGGCTTTCAGGATTGTTTCAGAGCTGAAGAATCATAACCAAGCATTATTACTTATTCTTAACTGAAGTTTTCATTGGCTTGACAGATCCCATTGGTACCTATAAATTAGTGTTGACAAGCATAATAGAAACATAGAAACATAGGTCAGAAGGGACCAATATGATCATCTAGTCTGACCTCCTGCACAAGGCAGGCCACAAAACCCTACCCATACATATTTATAACAACCCCGAACCCATGACTGAGTTATTGAAATCCTTAAAAGTGAGATTTGAGGACCTCAAGCTGCAGGGAATACACCAGCAAG
>ML675616.1:45008574-45071928 GCA_007922155.1 Mesoclemmys tuberculata | reverse complement strand
AGTCATCTTACTATCAACCAATACCCCAAGGTCCTTCTCCTCCTCCTTAACAGGGATGTTTCCTAAAACTCCAAACTAAAACTATGGTGACCTACTAATGGAAGACAAACCTTTAATTTAAGCAGAAGTTTCACTATAAATATATATTATACACAACAAAAATCTCTAAACTAAACAGAACATTATTAATGTTGCAATGTCAAGTACTTAAAAGTTAGGAAGTGCCAGAATTAAGGTTGCCTGCGTCACCTTAATAATGTTCTTTGACATAGTGTGTGAGAGATATTACTTTTTTTTTTTTAAATCAAAAATTAAAACAGAAATTTCATCATGTGGCATCATACTGAACAGGCTTGGAACTTTTAGATCCATCAGAGAGACCTCTGCCACCTAAGCTAATGGAGTACCTGATAGCAGTAGTAGATTGTCATCCTCTACGTGGATCAGAACTAGAGGGAGATGGGACACTTTGCCAGTGGGCTTCAAAGATATTTGCTGACAGCAGGAATGTTGAGACTCAGGATTCTTGGGTTTTATTTTAGGTTCTGGAGGGAAGTGTGTTCTAGTGGACATCGACTGTTCTGACACATAGCCTCCAACCTCTCTTTGTCCCAGTCCTGTTTCTTTATCATTCCTGATTCCTTATCCCAGCCTCATTCTCATTTAGCCAGTCCCAGTCTCACTGAGTGGTTCCAATTCCAATCTCAGTCCCCCCATGTCCTTCCCTAGCTCTCAGTCCCAGTCACCTTGCCCAGCCAGTCTCTCTCAACCATAACTCCCAGCTTCCCTCTCTTGTCCACCAGCCTCCAAGCCCCAGTCTCACTTTTTCCCACAAGCTCTTTGTCCCAATCTATTCCCTCCCCCCTCGCAGGTCCAGATCTCGTCACCTATGAATTCAAATCAGGCAGCTTCTTCTTCCATGCTGCCTGACACCAGCAGGGAGATCACTGAGAGCACAGGAGAGACAATCTCTGTTGGTTAAGGGTCTAATAACAGGAAGTGTCAAGCAGACTTAATGGGGGTACCACCGTTTCCCATCCCCTGCTCCATAATTAGTGCTAGAGATACAATCCCTAAGAGACTCAGTCACTTAACACACAACCACCAAAAGCTTCTGTTATTTGCACTTAGTTCAAAGATAGATGAAAAGGAACAGCAACAGCAAGAAACACTTAGAAGCTACATTGATCTCATGTTAAAATATTCAGGATTCTGAACATCGACCTTTAGCAATCTAACGGTACCCCTGGACACAAGTTTGCTTTTTGTTTTTTTATACAGATTTCCTGGGGAGGGTCACGGGGTTCCATTCCCAGCCTACCACTCGAGCTATGTATCAAACAACGGTCTAAGACAAGTAAACGCATTACATCATGTTATGGCAATAGCCATAAAAAAGGAGTACCATAGGTTATTAAACAGCCATCCCTTTAAGTTTTACTAGTAAAAACCCAATTTTGGTTCTGTTTTTCTTCTCATAAAACTTCATTATTTCTGGGACTGTACATAGCATGACTCAGCCATCTGTGATAGATTACTATAGATTTTTGTATCTTCAGTAGCACATTTAAGATAAATTGGTTTTAAAATGCTTAATTTCTAGCAATGCAATGTGTTTTCTAATATCAGCACTTATTTTTAATAAATTAGATGGTATTGACTTTTATTTAATGTAGCCCCTCTCTTGGAAGAATGATCATTTAAATAGTCTACAGTGGTTTCATTTTTTATGATTTCCTTCCTACCTACACAATAAATTCTGCTGTGAATTCATGGAAGACAAATAAAGTCTTGTCTACAGGACGTGTGCTGTGTGAGATTTGCACCCTGTCCACCAATGCTATTAGTGTTGACCTATAACATCTCTCTAGGGCCAAAAGGTGATTTTCTGCCTGTTCTTTGAAATCTCCTGAGAAAGAATTGCTGCTAACTGCTCAAAGTCAAATTATCTGTGATGGGCTGGTGATGTGGACTATGCTCTGCTGGGAATTTAAAAGACATCACCTCACTTCATTGGGATTGCCAACTAGACTGGAACCAAGGTCTCAGAAGTGAAATGCCAGGAATTTTTATTTACTGAGTTTGCAGTATTTTCAGTCCCTAACAGCAGGTTTTAAAGGATGACAAAATGTGTAGTCTCTATCATTTTGATTACATGGAAAATCTACAAAACAAAGTCACAATGGTCCGAGTCCAGGTCTTTCATCTCCTGGGTCTGCCAAATTACAGCTAAAGTGTATTAATTTATTATTTTATATTTACTCTTTGCTTTTACACATGAAAAACTCAAAACTAGCCTTTTTATGCAGTATGCATCAAAAATTAATATAAAAACAAACAACTGTAAAAAAACCTTTTCTATGGAACTAATGGCTTTGTCTAAACATTACTTTCATTATCTGTAGTACTCAAGACATAAGAGAAAGCTTGCCACACTTGTTTTGGATAATGGCATGGAATACACAGCATTTTATGACAAGTTATTCTGAAAGACAGGCCAACATACTTTTGTATAATCCAATCAGAACAAGCTAGACAAAGATACTTTGCAATTCCTTGACAGTTATTTTAAAGGCAGATAGCTTTTTAGATACAATCCAACTGAAAAGAAGCAGGATTGTGATTCTTTACATTGTTAACTTAATCCAGTATTTATGTCAATTTTTATTATGTGGTCGTTGTTGTATGTGATAACAGTGTGACTTAAGAACTCACCTAAACATCTTTCTTCACTTTTATTTGTGTGTGTAACATTTCTCACAGCATTATTCTGGGTTTGCTATTTCCCTTTCCCGTAGAATCACAGGACTGCAAGGGACCTCGCAAAGTCGTCTAGTCCACTCCCTTGCACTTATGGTAGGACCAAGCATTATCTAGAGACATACTTCACCAGTTCTTTAAAATGTCCAATATGGAGATTCCATGTTAACACTAAACCCATTACTCTCCACTCTCTATTATTGTAATATACAGCAGTAATAACCTTAGTTAAGGGTAAGCTGATATTAGAGTTGTGCACATAATTGATGTTTTCAATTTGCAGACAATTAGGGGAAAAAATTGTCTCAAGTTTCAGAAAATGAATTTTTATTTTGATTTACAGTGAATTAAAAAACATAATTTTGAGTTGAACAATGTGTTTCAGTTGACCAAAACAAATGTTTTGTTTCAGTTTTGAGCTTTTAAAACATTTAAAGTCAATTTGAAGAAAACTTTAAAACAAAAAGTCATTTTGAATAAAAATCTTGAAACATTTTGTTTTAAAGATGTGTAAATAAAATGCTTAGATTTTTTCAATGGGTACTTTTAAGGATAGTTTTCAACTCAAACAACTCAATGAATTCAACATGAATTCACAAAATGTTTTGATTGACCTGAATTTACATTTTTTGTTGAAAAAAATTCTGATAGACAAATTTTGCTCAGGTCTAGTTGGGCCTGCTATTTGTTCAGTTCCACAGATTAATAAACTATAGGAAATTTAGTCAGAGATCAGATATTTATAAAAAGAGAGGAAAGAGACGTGGAGACTTAACAGTAAAAAACAGTTCCTAACCTTCCGTAACTGTTGTTCTTTGAGATGTGTTGCTCATGTTCATTCCATGCCAGGTGTTTGTCCATACCACATGCACCAGTGTCAGAGATTTTCCCCTCAGTGGTATCCGTAAGGCAAACTTTAGTGCTCTCTGCAGTGACGCACGTATGTGCCAGTATATAAGGCACTGCCGATCCCCCTCTCTCTCAGTTCCTTTTTGCTGGAACTCTGACACAGGGGAAGGAGGGCAGGTCATGAAATGAACATGAGCAACACATCTCGAAGTTACAGGTTAGTAACCATTTTAATTCTTCGAGTGCTTGCTCATGTCCATTCCATGCTAGGTGACTCACAAGCAGTACCTTTCGAGGTGGACCAGGAGTTCACGGACATGCCACTTGCAAAACTGCCCTGCCAAAGCCCGCATTGTCCTGGGCTTGCTGTCTGATTGAGTAATGGCAGGAAAAGGTGTGCACCAAGGACCAAGTGGCAGCCCTGCAGATGTCTTGAATTGGGATTGGGCTAGGAAAGCCGCTGATGTGGTTTGAGCTCTCGTTGAATGGGCTGTTAGAGTGGCAAGAAACACAGCCTTTGCCTGCTCGTAGCACATATATATGCAGAAGGTATCCAAGAGGAAATTCTTTGGATGAAATTGGTTGTCATTTCATGCATTCGGCCACTGCTATAATGAGCAGTGTGGACTTCTGGAAGGATTGAGTTCTCTGTATATAAAAAGCCAATGCCCACCTGACATCCAATGTATGTAGACTTCTTTCCTTGTTAGAGCCATGTGGCTTGGGAAAGAATACTATCAGGAAGATGTCCTGATTGAAATAAAAATGTGACACTACCTTTGGCAGGAACGCAGGCTGAGATTGCAACTGGAACTAATCTTTGTAGAATATAGTATAGGGAAGTTAGCGCTTTGATTTCCAAGACACGCCTCACAGATTTAATCGCCACCAGGAAGGTGACCTTCCAGGACAAGTGGAGAAGGGAGCAGGATGCCATGGGCTCAAAGAGAGTCCCAGTGCATCTGGAGAGAACCAAGTTGAGGTCCCATGTGGGAAGAGCTTTTCCAAGCCCTTTAGGAATCTGACCGTCATTTCATGGGAGAAGATTGAACTGTACTGGATGTGCAGATGGAAAGCTGAGATGGCTGCTAGGTGTGCCCTAATTGATGACAGTGCTAGGCCTTGCTGCTTCAGGTACAGTAAGTATTCCAGGATGGACAGCAGAGGTACTCAAGATGGGGAGAGGTTATGCTCCCTCACCCAGGAGGAGAAACATTTCTATGTTGCCAGATAAGTGGTCTCAGTGGATATTTCCTGCTCTCTAGTAAGACTTTCTGGACCTGGGTGGAAAATGCACATTCCTACTGGCTTAACCATGTGGCATCCATGCTATCAGGTAGAAGGAGCTGAGATCCGGGTGTCAAGCATGATCCTGTGAGATCAAGTCTGGATAGACCGGGAGTGTCCGAGGGACTGGCATCACTAGGTCCAGCAGTATGCCAAACTAACATTGGTGTGATCATTATAACCCTCGCCTTGCCCCTCTTGATCTTTATGAGGACCCGGTGGACAAGAGAAATCATATGGAAGGCGTACAAGAGATTTCCTGACCGTTGAAGGAGAAAAGCATCGGGCAGGGAGTCTCTGTCAAGTCCTCTCAGGGAACAGCACCAATGGCATTTCCTGTTCTGTCTGGTCACCAGCAGGTCCACTTGGGGAGTCCTTCACTTTGGGAAGATCATTCTTGCCACCTCCAGGTGCAGGGACCACTCGTGTCAAGAGAAGAAAGACCTGCTGAGGTGATCTGCTAACTTGTTCTTGACCCATGGGAGATGAGAAGTTTCCGGGTGGATCACATGTCTCAAACAGAGGTCCCACAAGCTGAGTGCCTCCAGACAGAGCTGAGGATCTTGATCCTCCTTGTTTGTTGACATTGTGCATTGCTGTCATGTTGTCCGTCAGCTCTCATACATTTGGGAAAGAAATGCCTTGAAGGCCAGGCCGATTGCCCTGAATTCCGATTTTTATATGCACCTCAGCTTCTCCGATGACCAGAGGCCCTGCGTCCTGAGTGGGCCGAGGTAGCATCCCCAGCTCAGGTCTGAGGTATCAGACACCTAGACAAGTGATGAACACAGGGCTATGAAGGGAACCCCCTTCTGTAACAATTGCTTGTCCACCAAGCCAGAGAGGTGAGTACTCGGGGTGGGATTGTGGGGATTATATCCAGGTTGTGTCTTGCTGGGAAGTAGACTGATGCAAGCCACATTTGAAGGGGACTGAGACCGAATCTCATGTGTGGGACCACATAGGTACATGCTATCATGTGGCCCAGCAGCCTGAGAGCAACCTTTGCTGTCATGAGGGGGTGGGTTGTGACCTGAAGGATCAGGTATGACAAGGCTTCCTATCTGGCGTGAGGTAGAAATGCTCTGGCCCAGGTGAAACTGAGGACTGCTCTAATGAACTATATCTTTTGCACTGGTACTTATGTGGATTTCTGCTCGTTTACCAGCAGGCCCAGGTTTTGGCAGGCTGCTCACTACACCCTGATGTTGTGCCCAACTTAAGTCTCCAAGTATCCTTTGATGAACCAGTCGTCAAGGTAAGGATGAATCTGTATTCCTCAATGTCTGGGGAGGCAGCCACTAACACCATGCACTTTGTAAAGGTTCCTGGCGTAGTTGATGGGCGAAAGGGGAGGGATGTGAATTGGTAGTGGTAGTTTCCCTCTACAAAACACAGGAAGCGTTTGGTTCTGGAAAATGAAAATATCTGTCCTTTAGATCAAGGGAGGTGTACCAGTCTCCTCGATCCAGGGAGGGGATAATGGAGGCTAGGGAAACCATATAGAACTTCTTTCTTCAGATACTTGTTGAGAAGACATGGGTCCAGTATGGGATGCAGGCCTCCTTTGCCTTTCAGGATCAGACAGTTATGGAAGTAAAACACCTTCCCTCTCAGTTGTAGGGCAACTTCCTTTACAGCCCCCAACAACAAGAGGGTTTGCACATCTTGGACTAGAAGTTATTCTGAGGACGGATGGGGATGGAGGGAAGGAGAGAGGGATGAAAATAAATTGGGGGGTGTATCCCTCTCCGATCATGTTTAGGACCCACTTGTCCAATGTTGTGGCTGACCAATCAGGGACGAAGGAAGAAAGGTGGTTCGAAAGGAAAAACAGGAATAAATCCTGGTCCGAGACTGCTAAGTCACTCCTGGTTACACCCTCAAAAGTTCTGTCTGCCACCTGATGAGTGGCAGCCTGAACTTGACTGGAGCACAGAGGGAGGTAGGCCCTGACAGTGTTTAAAATTTTCATTTAATTTCCTATAGGGCTCACTCCTAGACTGGCTTGTGACCTACTGTAGCTGCTGGACCTGAAGTGCTTTCTAGATGCTGGAGGAGGGTATAGCCCCAACGAGCAGAGTGTGGCCCTTGAATCCTTAAGGCCATGTAGTCTGGTGTCTGTCTGATCAGAGAAGAGGGCTGCACCATTGAAAGGGAGGTCCTGGATGGACTTTCTGGACCTCCAACTGACAGGCCAGATGACCACAGACTTGAGGGCATCCTCACTGACACCTCATGATTCTAGCAGCTGAGTCCATGGCAGCAGAGGCCGCCTGGAGGGAAGCCTGGGCCAATGACTCTCCCTCCCCCAGGATGGCCAGGAACGCTTTGTTTAGACTCCTGCAGCCGTAGAGTGCAAGACGTTAAAATCATATCGCCCCTGCAATGCTTGCTGGTTCGATATGCAGAGTTGAAGGCTCGCAGTCAAATACATTTTCTGCCCAAAGCCATCCAGCTTTTTTGCTCCTTATTTTTAGGGGTTGAACTCCACTGCCCATCTACACCACCAACAATCTTGAGGATGGGTGGGAGAACAGATACTCAAGCCAATAGTAGGCACATAGTATTTAGATGTCTGGGGCAAGGAGGAGGGGTTCTGTCGTAGGGCTTTCACCAACTTGACAACCCCTTCATGGACAGAGAGGGCCACCTTAAAAGGGGCTGCCTCTGCCAAATGTCAAAAAGCAAGTTGACCAGTTCCTTTATCTACTTTGCCTCCTACCCTAGATTGGCTACTTGTTTGAGTAGCTCTTGGTATGCCTTAAAGTCATCTTGGGGGACTCCGCCTCACCAGGCAATGAAGAAGAGAATGCTGGTAGGGGAGGAGTAGATGACTGTTCCTCCGCAATCAGAGTCATCTCCTTCTAGTGGGTCACTGACGTCTCCTCTGCTAGGTCAGTTTGTCAACCGAATCTGGGGGTGGCCATGACACCATTGCAAGTATCTTTCTGATGTCCCTGAGATGGACTGATGCTGAGACCCCAGGACTGTAGGGAACCCCTATGGTTTCCAGAACTGCTAAAGTCCAGTCCATTGTATTGGCATCCAAGTGCCTGATGGCAGGGCAGGGGGAAACCCAGTGACTATGGCTAAGTATCAGGCACCTTCCTCTTCCTCTGATTCTGAACCAGAGGACCACAGGGGCACTGATCTTGCCTCTGGGAGCAGCAGGTGCCGGGGAGTGGTGCCAAGATGCCAATGATCAGTGCTGGGATTCCCTGGGGTGCTGATGTTCTGGCAACCAGTAGGAACACTCTGGTGAATGTCTCCTCGAGTCAGGGGATCTGTGCTGGGGCCCTGATGCTCTACACCAGGGCTCTGGTGAACAATACCAAAGGTCCAGTGAGCGGCATCTACAGTTCAGCAGGCAACTACTGTGCATAAGCGTGAAATCATTGCCCATGCTCTCTATAAGCAAGTACATCTCCCAACCACCTCAATTCCTTCTCCAAAATCACAGGGTCCTGATGTTATATAGAACATCAACATAGAGGGGAAGGCGAGTGGGCAGCATGAATATACAGAGATAACTCCCAAAAAACAAGTTACTGGTAAATAATCTCTTTCTCCTTCCAGGGCCTCTGGGCATTCCCCCTTGTGGGAGATTGCAATTATGTCTGCTAGAAAGGTGTCTGAGCTTAGTAATTTGAGGCAACTCTATCAAGTCACCATGAGGCTCCATCTCAGCCTCATGCCTTCTATGATCTTAGATTACTACCTATCTCAATGCATTTACCTCTCTATTTTCTTCCAGAGATCTCACTCTCACCCAAGGAATCATGTTATAAGTATCCCAGATACAAATAAAGTGCTGTTTTTCCCTGGAAAAGACTAAGCCATTTAGAAAATCTAATAGGTTATTCAGAGCATATGAGGAGAAATGCCTGGGAGAACCCATTACCAAACAGACTTCCATAGTGGATTGAAAGACGTGTAGGACATTGTTAGATCTTAGCTAGGAATCCAGTTCCCCTGGTTCAAAATCCAGTCCACGAGAGCCACTGCAGCATCAATATTCTCCCTTTGTGAAGGCATGTTCCCTTGGTGAAAGTGTTCAAAGTAGCAGTATGGAATTCAGTGCACGCTTTCACCAGGCACTACTCTTTGAAGTTAGCATCACATGCTGATGCTCAGTTTGGAAGAGTGGTGCTACAGACCGTATTTTGCTAAGAATACCTTGCTCATCATCCACATGGTGAAGCACTGCTTGCTGATCTCCCACCAGTCCCACTTCCTGGCAAAGCCCCTCTCCTCATTGCTACCAATGAAATAACAGACCTATTCATTCAGTCACCCAACACCAATTTTTTCTGGCACTCCCCACAACACAAACCATTTCATTTTGTCTCCCACCATTATCTCAGCCCCCACTAACAAACAATTGACTTAGACAAGATCTCTACACAATGCAGACCCTCACTACAACTGATACTGGCCACCCAATGCAAAGCCACACTGGCATGCTGTATCTCAAAATAGCACTCATTGTTCTGTCAAAATATGTATATCTTTATTGTGTATGAAGTTATTAGATTTTGCTATATGGTTGTTATTGAAATATGTTATGAGTTTGGAAGGAGGTGACCCACACCCAAACAGGCACTCAGCGACCATAATACGCCTTTGACCAGCAGAGGACTTGTAAACAAGAGAGTTACAATTCTGGAAGAGATAGTTGCTCAAGAACCACACAATGAGAATTGCTCAACTCTATGACTCAGTTGTACAAGCACCACATAATGGGGATTGATCAATTGCAACCCTCAGTAAGGCCCACCAGGACATGCCTGGGCCAGGATATTTCCTGGGATATGAACTGAGAGTATAAAATAAGGGAACATGGCATCATGAGACCACCTCTCTCCTTCCTCACCTACTTTTAAGGTAACAAGAATGGTGCAACGACAAAGACTTTGAACTGATGAGACTGGTCCCAGGCTGAGAAGGAAATTCAGTCTGTATATTAAGAACTGTAACCTGCCTGCACCGTCTAGTGGGGTGAGAAAAGTTGTTTGATTTAAAATTTGCTTAGTCTGAAAGCTTAGAATTTAGAATGCATGCTTATTTTTTATTTTCTTAGGTAACTATCTCTGACCTTTATGCTTACCTCTTATAACCACTTTAAATCTATCTTTCTGTAGTTAATAAACTTATTTTAATGCTTCATCCTTACCAGTGAGTTTGTCTAAAGTGCTGGGGGAATCTGCTCACATTACAAAGGCTGGGGCATGACAAAGAGGCAAATTAATTAGTGAGCTTGCATTGTTCAAGAGAAGGTCTTGAACAGTGTAGAATGGTACATTTCTGGAGTGCAAGGCTGGAGAGGATTTGCTGGTGTTTCCCTGTGTATGGTTCATGAGTGGCTTACAGAGCATTCATGTAACTTAGCTGGGTGTGTCCCTGCATGTTGTTGACTGAGTGACCTCAGTACCTGGAGAGGTTGGCTGCTTGTCACTAGCAAAGCATCATGAGAGACATACCAAGCTGGAGAGCTAAGGGGGCACAGCAGTCCCACAGTTTCAGGTTGTACCCATGGGATCCAGTCATTCACACACACAGTCTAACATACCTGTTACAAAACTGCTCACATTTGATGTACTGCACACACACTACAGACCATCCACATACCCAAAGCTCCCCCCCACACACACACACAAAAGCCACCTCCAAGTGGTATTACCCCACCAAACACAATTGATACAACCACATACAAACACAGTCTCCTGCCCCACAACCCGCAAATAACTTACTGTCCACAGACCCCCTCAACAATTTATACACAACACACAATCGCACACTGGCCTCCTCACAACTGATATGCACAGGCACCCAAAGGCTGGGGAGATCTTCACTCCTCAAGCTGCATGAAGAGCCGAGAAGGCAGGAGCTGCTATTCTGCAGCCTCTTCTTTGCTGGCAAAACTCCAGCTCTGTGATTTCAAGAGGAAAGGAGAGGGAACACTGGTTGTTCCATGGGCTGAGGGACCAGCTGTCCTTCAGCACATGGAGCAGCTCTGATTAATCTGTGAAGTGACAGGGGTGGGAAACAATGGCGACAGGCTCAAAGAAGTGCCAGTATGGCATCTGGGTGCAAACCATCTGTTTCCAAGCCCTGGCATTATGAGCGGTGCAGCCGGCACACTAAACCTCTAGGAGCAAGTACTTCAACTTCATAACATTTTTTGTCCCTACCAAAAGAGTCTACAACCAATTAACTTTCAAAAGCAAGCTTTCTAAACAACTGTGGACAGCACCTCTAACATATCTCCTATAAACCACTTTAAAAGATGGCTCAAAGTACAGGTGAATCTGAAAAGCAGCAAAATATTTCTTAGGTACAGTAAAGGTAATTTTTCTGCTACCTGAATTGCTTCAGACTTCCAAACATTTTCATTCCAATTATTCAATGAACCTAGTAGAAGATGAATTTAGTTCTCATGAATATATTTTGTGCAGATATTCTAATTTATGTTTAGTTTTACTCACAATATCATTTCTTGCTGGCCAGATAATTTTATACATCCTATTAATGAATACATAAACATGGTAAATTGGGTTGATTCAATATTAACTTTGTGTTGCTTCTGAAAAATACTTGCCTTCAAATTAATGAACTGGATCGGAAAATTTCTGTTTGTGTTTTTGTCATGTACCTTAGGTCCCCCAATTTCCTGAGAATTGGTGATCATTTACATGTTTTAGTCAGATATCTCCTTTGAACACCTTTTAATAAAAACTCAAATTTTAGGAATTAATTGTCCAGCTTATGGAAGCCTCTATTTATATTCTGTATTTATTTCTAGCTGCTGAATTAGTTTCAGCAGTTAAAAGGGAAAAGTTGTCAATTTTTCAAAGATCTGTTCCAATGGTACAAAATATGTATGGGTACATTATAAAATACAAGTATTTTTCTGAGAATGGTTCTAACCAGAAATTAACCAAAAATAGTTCAGGAAAGTAACATTCAATATTTGAAGGCACTTGAGTTTCATGTTTATTTATTATCATGGGAGGGATTTTTCAAAAGTATCTGTGGGAACTGGCTAATTAATTTCCTTCGGTGTTTTTGAAAACCCCACCCTCTCAAGCAGTCAAGAACACCACTCTGAAATGTTAATATTATAAAATAATAAGTAGGATCATTTCTAACTGATTTATTTTGCTGTCCATTTTCAACAACATTCTTACAGAAATGAATGAGGAACACTAAATGGTGGTTATTAATCTTGCCCTTTTTAACTATAACATTAAAATCAAATATATTGCCAACATGGCACAAAAAGAAGCTATTGTGTGAAGATAGATTACTATAGCTCAGTGCTGTTCTTTCGTATAGCGTTCCAGGTGAGTTTACGGTTCAAATAAATTAAGACAAACCTGTTCACAGACAGTCTCCCCCAGAATCATGTTAACCAATAGGTCCACCCAATTTAAGGCTAAGCAATAGGATTTTGTGAGTGCCTTTTTTTCTTGTGGTCTTTTTTATTTTTGTTTGGTTTGGTTTTAGTTTTTGTTTTTTTTAAAGACAGGAGGGTATGATGAATGGGCAACAGCAGCAATAAGAAGTACAGATGAAGAGGGAACTGAAGAACAGCTGGTTAACCAGCATGCACTTAGCTGTTTCCGCTGTGCTGGCCACTAACTGCAGGTGTCCATTTGCAGCACACAGTAGAAGGAGCAAACCAGTATGGTGGGAGAAGCCATAAAGCCATATTAGGAGAGCCAACTCTGTGCAAAAGAAATGGTTATATAGACTGGGAACATTACAGCTTTTGGTCTCTGAGCAAAAGCAGGGATGATATTGACTTCCTTTGCAAAGCACTTTAAGAACTACTGAAAAGCGTATCTATATAAGAGCACAGCATTATTGTTATTGAGGGATTAAAAATGTGTGGGAAATTGCCACACTTTCAGTTATCATCTCATAAATTTGATCCTTAATTTCTCTTAGTCCTAGAAAGGCCTAGTTCCCAGGACAGCCGAAAATCTAGAAACAGACTCTTCAGAGCTCCCTTCTTTCTAATCCCCCATGATATAGCATATATTCCTTACAGGTCTGGGTTCCCCCAAAATCCCTGCAATGAGAACAGACACCTGTGTGAACTATTTGACTTAGTGTGTGAACTTTCTACCTGCCAACTACTGTATAAATACTATCAGTCCTACCAGAAAGACCAAAGCCCTGTGCTCATCTATAAAAATTCCTTTGCAATTGTCTGGCACAAATTTGCCATGGGGAATCAGATGATGAGCAAGATTTGCAGCTGTGTAATTTTCATAAGGTTACCTTTGTGTAACATTTCTTGTCTTATTAAAAAATATTGAGATGTACAACACTGACATTCCTGTTAAGAATTTGTAGCAAGAAAATACTAGAAAGTTGTCATCTAGGATACTCTACAAAATTTACTGAAAAGCCAGTGTGCCTATAAGGAGTCAGAGATTAAGGCTCACAATACTTACTTGATAATGTCTCCTTCAAGAGCAATCACTCGTTTAATGATCTTCTGTTCAGGGTTTTTAGGAGACCTGAAAAAGGATAAGGTTATACAATCAGTAATGTTCCTGTTGTTTTAAGAAAATGAAAAGAAATTTCACAAAGAAATAGGCACTATTAAAGTCATTATGGGATTCCATGTTCTCCCTGATATGGCATCAATCATGATGTTACAGCTAAAGTAAAGTCACTATCATTCTTATTTCAAACCATCATGAAAAAACAGATGCTGAAATATCAGCTGAATGCAAAGTCTAAAATAATCAACACCCTTTTATTGTAGTAGAAATGGGGAAGACACTTGACACTGATGAAATTAGAATGTCCCGTTATTGATGATGTGGGAAACTTTGCAAATAAATTCACACATTTAAACCTGAATTTTCCATCAAACTTTAATAATATAGAGTATTTAAACATTTATGTCATTCATTCACTTGGAAAAAACTCAAAACGAGATTAATATTTATCACACTAATTTAGACAAATCTTGCAGAGGTAAGCAAAGGAGTTTAGAAAAACAGGTAGAATTTTCCAAAAGTTTCAGCTTTCTACAAAGTGACTTAATATATTTTATTTTATTTAAAATTTATTTAAATATTTATTTTATTTAAAATTGTTTCTCATACAATATTTTATACTGAGTGTGATACAGTTGCACTCTTAAGCATGCAGTAATCAGGAAGCAAAGGTAAGCCTGCGTGCACAACTTCAATTCTACACCCTTCTGCATATATGTTAAGATATATGATCATGCTACTATTCAAACAATTCAGTGTGCTATCAAAAAATTTCTATACCCTCACATGTGATCATCAAATATCTATTTGTGGTATACTTACACTTTAGCCAGTTTTTTACTTCTAAATGCTTAACTTACAAAAAATGTAATTTTTCCATGTTTTCTTAATATAGATTTACATTTGTTTGTTTTTAAGAAAGGCCATCAAGTAGCCCGTGCTTCTGGTTTTCTCCGTGCACCGACTGAGGATCTATACATAAGACTTTGTGCTTGGCTAGCTTGTTAGAAATGTCATCACAGAGCTTTGCATTATGTTTCTTGCTCCTGACATCTTGGGTCCTGCTAGCCTCACTCTAGAAATCCACCAGTATCTTGGTGTCACAGCCTCTGGCCAGCTGGCAGCATGCTGAGATAATGTCTTTGTCAGGTGTATTCTTCAAAGGCAAAGCTAAGATGCCTGTGGATAGGAAACTCACCAGAGATGAGTTCAGTAATCTCTATTGGAAGCCACATGAAACTAGGGGGACAGAACACCAAGCAGGCTTATTTGCAGTGGTAGATGACTTCTGGTTAGGGAATAGGTAAGAAAGGGTCACATGGTCCTTGGAGGATTATGGGGAGAAATTCGAGAACTGGTGCCCCAAGTTTGTTGTGTTATAGCACTACAGACAAATCAAATTAGCAGCTATCAACGGAAACTCACTTGAGATCTGCTCTACACCCCTGGTCATGCCAACTCATGTTACTACCACCTCCATTCACACGTGATAGAATTTTGTTTGGAGGCAGGGCTCAAGTTAACGGGAACAATACTATATGTCATATTAACTCAATAGGGAAGGCAAACCCAAGAAAGGAAATGTCAGCAAAAGGGCTGATGCAGATTCATGTCCACAGCTCCTGTCTTCATAAGAGTGATCAAACTGCAGGAAGGCCCAGCCCAGAAACTCAGAAGGAAAGAGAGACATCTGCCCAACCCTTCCTGTGTTGGGAAGGGCTCCTACGACCAAAGGATATGTTTCCTCCAGAGCAAGATGTGGCCATGGCATTTCAACCCAGCCAGCCATAATTTCAAATGTGATAATTTAGTCATTAGAATTATGTCCTGAGATCTTTTACTGTATAAAGTCATTTAAACGTGACTCTTCTTTGAAGTACCTTACCTTCAAGCTAACTCATCGTGCCATTTCTCTCTACCAGTCTGAAAATAGAGATGATTTTTATGACCCCTCTGTATGTCATTCTTGGGAGGAACCCACCAAGTTTTAGCTACTTACGTGGTTTTAGTAGTTGGAGCACCAACAGCACTTGTTACTGCCACCATCCCTACCATATCTCTGTGTGCCACTGCTCACTCGGGATCAGCCTAAGAGAAGAGCTATTACTTTTTACCCACTAGAGTTACTGTAAATTAAACCATTTCAGTAAAATTTCATAGGTAATTGATTTTATTTCTTATTCATTTAGGCTAAGTATGAACTTGTACTCCTGTAAAATGTATTTAACTAATGGGAAATAGTAATACATAATGTATGTGTGCTAAAGTGTGTGTTTGCTAAAAACTGAGTGAAAACAGCGATCAAATTTTAAGTCTGCCCTTTCAAAATTCTATTTCACACATTACTTTTAAAGGTTCTTTTCAATTCCCCTCATAAGCATTTCTGTTTGATTAGCATGTACATTTTGTAATGTAATTACTGACCTCTGTGTTAATTTGCACCCACTCAGCAATAATTGTAATGACCTTGAATAAACATAATTCTAAACCAGAGCAAGAACATTCATTCTCAAAGTGGTCACTTTTCTGCCAGTAAGGACACATTAAAAAACTGATTTATCAAAGAAGCTTCAAAGAAACCCTTATGCATTATTTAAGTAATAAATATTTTTTTCACATTTGAAACCAGAAAAAATATAATAAAAAAATAAGTATTACATTCATATTTTGATTAGAATTCATTTAAATGAAAAAAACAAATGTAAGAAAAACAAGACCTGGACTTAATAGGATACAAAAATATGGATACCACTGAACAAGGGAATTTCAGTTGGCTGCAGATAGGGTATTTAGTTTAACAGTCACAAATAGTGGATCATAGATGACAGAGAATATTCTACGGACAATTTTACACTGAGCTTAGCGTAATCACAAGGGTTCTCCTCAACGGTGTTTAGTGAAGGAACCTTAACTTGCTGTGGAAGACATACAAAGAGGAGATATGTAGGCAATTTCTGGCTTCAGAGTCTTTCTTACTGAATGTAAGCCTCTGGCTGCAGATGTGGTCAAAAAGTGAGAAAAATATTATTTACAAATAATTATTCAGGGCAAATGTTGGCAAAGTTTGTAATGATAATTCAATCTACTCTTTAGCTGAGAGATAGTCAACTCCTTCGCATGTTAATTTATCTACCTTGTGTCCAGTGTGCCTGTGACCAACACCCCACCAACTCCCATCTACTTGATCCTTCAGTCTCTCCCTTTTGTGTTCACCCATCACACTCTAATGGCAACACCACTCCGTGGGATAGGACTCTTCTGTACAGACCCCCTTACAGAGATTGACCAAGGGAAATAGGTTCCAGAAACTCTTTATACTTCAGCACCTCTCCTTATAAGTTACTGGGTTTTCTTGCCCTTGGAAACATCTGTGTGAAGATTGGATTTATTTAAAAAAAAAAAAAAAAAAACAACCCAGAGAAATGTATTAATGAAAGAAACTGTTTGCTTAACATTGTTAGATTTATACTTCATCTAAATTGCACTAGGTAAGGCCTTTTCAACTCAGCCACAGAGACAAAGGAAAGGTCGTACATGTCTAAAGAGCAAGTTCTTGCTCTGAAATCTTTGTTGTGAGGCAGGCCCTGTTGCTGTGTTCAAAGAGAGATAAGCAAGTCCTTCACTCACTCAACTGGCCTCTCAAGCTCCCCTGATCCAGGGCCACAGCCTCCACTATCCTAACCAGTTTTCTCCAGTTACCTAATATTCAAACTCAATTTTGTGTACAGAGTTTTCTTTAAGAAATGGCCTACTGAAGATAGATAGATCCATAACAAGGACTAGTAGTTACCTCTCCAAGACTTAACAACCAAATTCAGAGGTCGTATTTCATAGACCAGTCTACATGTTTCTGCCTCATCCAGATTCAGTAGTGCCCTTTCAAAAAGGCAAATTGTATCAATACAGCTGCACTGCTAAGGCATATGTGGTGAAGATGCTCTACACCGATGGGAGGGCGCTCTCACACTGGCATAAAAAAACCCACCTCTGCAAGCAGCATAATCTATGTCAGCAGGAGAGCTTTTCCCACTGACATAGTACTGTAGATATAAATGCTTATGTTGGTGTAATTTATTCACTCAGGGGGATGGAATATTCAGAACCCTAAGCGGCATAAATTTGCCGACATAGGCCACAGAGTAGACATAGCCTTAGTGAAGGAAGGCAGTTGCTTCATTTTTCACTCTCTAAAGGAACCTAGGAACACATATCTCCAAATACCATGCAAGATCATTGCCTGCTGAGTGTGCAGTCTTTTGTAAGAGTAAAAGTAACCCACAGATCCCGGATAACGGTCAAACACAATGTTTGATGCGTAGAGGCAGCAGACAAGCCAAAAGCTATTATGTTTTTCAACAGATGTTATTACTGTATCTACTACTAAGAGAATAAAGAAATTAGATTTGAATGCCAGCAGAGCCCATCTAAATTACTGCTGCATCATAAAATAAAGTTCTCCTTCAAAGAATACCTGGGGTTTATAGGTGTGTGTATGGAACAAAGAGGGGATAGTTTTATATTGTTAACACATTATCAAGAACCATGAAATACAATTTAAATAGAACTAGACTCATTAAATACAGTGATAACCAGTACTTATTTAATATGTTGCATTATCCTCCTAAGCCTTTACTTGTGAGGTTTGTGATATCTTTTGATTGGTGATGCCAACTGAATAGTTCTCATAAGAGGTATTTAAACTACATGTTGAGAGGTGCCTGAAGATAATGGATGCTTTGTGTCTGCATGTGGCTTTACTCCTGTATACTTTGAGAAGGTTTAAATGGCACAGTTTATTTTCAGATTATACCAGATGGGTTTTATGCCAGTCAATGATTTAAGCTATTATTTACACAAAGGAAATCAAAACAAACAGAACACTTATGTTAACTCCATCTTTTTCATAAGAAGACACTTTTAAAAACACTTTGAGCCTGATCTACCCCCACCATTCCTTTCCCCAGAAGTTTTCACTGCATTTTTAAATTCTAGTGGTGATGTCATAGGAGAGTGACCATTCTAATAGCCTCATTAGACATTTATTACCTTTGCCTTCTTCATAATAAACCTATTATGATATTTGCTATAAGCCATGTGATGCGTGGAATACCTATTTAAGAGCTCCATGCAAAGAACTGCTACAGAAATGAATCTTATAGTTTACAATGTATTTTCTAATCTGTTCTATTGACCTCTTTTCCTGGCCATCATTATAGGAAAAGACATCTATTTTCTGAAAAAAAAAAGTGTAATTTGTATCAAGATAAAAGCTTGGATGTGAAATAAATAATCATCTAACATGGCACAGATTTAAAAAATTAGCACGGAAGATAGGTGAAAGACTGATTAATGCAACAGATTTTTCATATATTTATCTATCTTGGGTACTTATATGGTATTTCAGCATCTCAGTGTTCCATTTATTTATTCCCACAACACCTCTGTGATGTAGGGAAGTACCAATAGAACCTAATTCAAATTCAATTGTCCTCATGAGTGGACACCACAAAAACAGTAAACAATAGCTCCAGATCTATTCACTGCATGGGATCACATCACAAAGCCATCATCAGATCATCATTAGTTTCATCCTTGTTGGCCTCTCAGCAGAGGGGTCAAGCAAGGATTGAAGGATCACACAAAATGCACTGGCTTCACCCCCTTAGACTGAGGCAGTGTCCATAATGTACCTGTTCTCTAGAATGATTCAGTTGAATCCATCCACTTCTCATTAGCACTAAACACAAAGTTAGAAAATTAACCTTAACAAAACTAAACTCTCTCATGCATCTTGCTATGATTGACGAGCTTTGCTCAGGAGAGGCGCTAGAGTTATACTAGTCAACAGCAGGGGTGTTGCAAGTCAGAAATGAAGGGCATTGACAAATTTATGTAGGAAAGCCCATATGGCCCTGAAGGGCATTCTAGGGCAAAGAGGTCTTTCCCTGGTCAACATAAAGATTGCAGAGAGGCTGAAAGTGGAAGATTCCTGTTGGTAAAGAGCAGCACTGTGACTATTCCACTGCCATGACTACATCCTGTAGTTAGACTCTGATCCCTTTCACATTCCCTAGCAGAGATTTCAGCCCTGTGGGCATGGGTAATGGCTGATCCACTAACTACTCCCCTGTTTTTCTCCCTTCCCTATCCTTGTATTGCTGAGGAAAGAGGCACACCACAGGTGTATTCTTTGTTGCCCTGAACTGCATCATTACCGTTGCCATTCTGTTGTGTTTTATGCCATTCTTGCTTACAGAGCAGAGGGAAGGTGGCGACAGCATTTGGCTCGTTTTCTGGCTTAACCAGTGCACTTGGTCTCTGACCCTTTCATAAGCGTGACATATATGCAAATTTTCCTCATAAAACATCTCCCAACTAACCATCCATAATATTGGCACTATGAACAGAAAATAAGAGCAACTCAAAACACTCTTCAATTGGTCTTGTATTCCTTGTAGGCTAAGCTTTAAGAAGCAGATCTTCAGTTGTAATGAAAGCTGATTAAATGAACCATATGCTGAATATCCACTCTTTTTTCATCCATCTTGGAAACTTAGTCTCATTACACTTTAAAGCTGGAGTTGTGCCAGTTGGTTGAGCGTAAGCTTCAGCAATGCTTGATTAGCCCGGTATCTCCAGTGGAAAATATGTTTGCAGTAATATAATTAATAATACTAGGAAGGCTATAGTTGTAACGACATACAGTAATTCTTCCTTATAATCCATGACTAGAAGTTCTGAACTATGTTAGAGCTTTGTATATGAAATGCTCTCTTGAAAAGCAGAATCACTCACTGTCAGAAAAGAGAGTTACCTACTAATGGTTACATCTTGCTACAATTCTAGATTGCAAGCTCTCTTTCTGAGATAGGTTCTGTCTTTTTTTTTTATAAATGTTTGTACAGCAGCTAGAACAATGGGTTCCCACAATTGAAGACTTTAAGTGCTACTGTAATACAAATCATAATAAATAACCATCCAAAGTAATTGCCTGTACGAAACTTCACTGAAGGAGTTGTGTGCCTCTTCACACAGCCGTGAAATACTCTTAGGCAGCGATTGGCAGCGAGGAGGTACACACAATTCCTCATGCTCTACAGACCTCACCTATAATGTACACACAATCCACTCTCTAATAGTCCCTTAGTTCCCCTCTACCTCCAGAAGTCTTGTTTAGACTTGAAACAGAACGGGAGGGAGGAGGTCACTATCTCTATTTGGACATAACTCATTCAAAACACAAGAGTTACTAAACCCTTTTTCTCCTTCTTTGTGCTAAATAGAGCCCCCTCTATAGGGTACTAGCTACAAGTGATTTCCTTGATGCAATGGGATGAGGCTCAATAACTACCAGGTGCAAAGCAGAAAGAATCACTTTGTTCCAAATACTGTGAAGCCTTGACTCCTGAAGTTTTTAAAAGAACATGGACAATTAAAGATCCTAAACATGTTCCCTAACCTTGACTGTAGACTTTTTATTTGGAAAATTTACAGATATATGTAGTGAAAGTGTGAGGGATAAAGAGCACGTTAAGCCAGAAATAAGCATCCATGTCTGTTCTTATCTGAGGAGTGGGCTCAGAGGAAGGCATCCTGTCAGGACATTCTCTGACAGTCTTCAGCATGGTAAAGAGTCTTTGTACTGCTACGGGAGAACACTAGCCTACACAATTTGTACACACCAGCAAAGATGGGTCTATAGTCTTGTAAAGCCAGCAACAAAGGTGCTGGGCAACATCAGGCATATTAATCTCACCAGGGCTTCTAGTCTGAACTTCTCTCTCATCCAGTGCCAGGATGAGATCTCAGCCATCCATTCTGAGGTCAACAAACTAGGTCCCTTGTTTAATCTAGGGTGCCTGCACAAAGATTAGATAAACCTGAGAGCTGGACCAATGTATATATATTTGTTTACTCTCAGACCAAGAGATTTGAAAAGGAATCAAGTCTCCTCAATGGATGAACTACCCCATCTTGAGGATTAATTCTTTTAAACCAGTCATACAGGTACAGATTGTGGGTATTAATTTCACAGATGAGTGGCAACCACCAAATATTTGGTTAATATCCTGAAGGCTGACAGGATACTGTCCAGCACTTCCCCATAATGAACCTGAATTATTTCCTTTGCTTTTGCCTTAATGAGACATGAAAATAAACTTTTCAAAAGAGGAAGGCCCAGAACCAGTCTTGAGGGTTGAGAACTCAGAATAAGATCCACAGAGAAAACATGTAAAATTAGAGTTTCTTTCAGTATTTGTTCAGTTAGTGGATGTCCAGAATAGGGTATGAGCAACTATTGATTTTGGGCATAAAAACCTTTCCCTTAGGTAAACTTTACCACTGCCTGTATTTCTTCCATTTTCAACAGAGCCAAGACCTCTTCTTGCATTACATCCTGCCTACATGACCTTGGGCAAGTCATTAATCTCTGTCCCTCAGTTTCCCATTTGTAAAATGAGATATTGGGAGAATAAATACAGTAAAGATTGTGAGGAGCTCAAATTCTGTAGTGATGGGGTTATGTAAGTACCTTAGACTGATAGGTATAGCAGTTTCCTAGAAGAAGAATCGCAGTTTCCTAGAAGAAGAATCTCTGAAGCTGGAGAGAGTGTCTGAAGGAATCATTTGCCATGCCTTAACAAATTTGTTATTTGTTAGAAGATGAAGAATAAGAGGATCTGGGTACTCAATGACTGATTAAGGTATCTCTGGTATGTTCTTGACTTTTTACATAGATGCAGTCTCACCAGTAGCTGACATGACAGATGGAAGACTTTTGTCACTTCTGACTGGTGATGGAAGATTATCTGAGTCTCTAGCAGTAGCCAACTCCAGAAAAGGACTGCAACAACTATCCTCTATGGAATCTAAATTGGTATTTCCTATCATGCATCAAGCATCAAGCAAAGCCATCTTGTTATTTTTTCCCCCTTTTAGTAAAAATGTAGATCTAGCAACCAAAACCCCTGCAGGCCAGGGGTTCTCAATTTTATTTTCTCGAACGCCCTTTGAAAATATTTCAGGCTGTGACAAACCCACATTCCATGACACCCATACCCCATGCCATGACACCCTTAATTCTGTGCTGCTGCTGGGGGTGCCACTGCCTTCAGAACACCCAGCCAGCAGCCACTTCTCTTCAGCCACCCATCTCTGAGGGGTTCTGGCTGTCAGCCATAGCCACGGCATGTGTGGGGGCTGACAGCTTGCGACCTCCTCATAATAAGCTTGCGACCCCTTGAGTGGTCCCGACCCCTAGTCTGAGAACCACTGCCATAGGCAGTTCTGAAAATCTGAAAGGCAAAAATTAAACACAGGCTCAATTGAGGATGAGCTCTTATTTTCAGATTTCAGCCAACTGGCTCAAGTGCAGTAGCAAGAACAAAAAGGAAAATTGGAAGCTAATTAAAATGCTTCAGTGCAATAAAACTAATGGGTAGACTGCAAAACAATGTGGCAAGTCAATCTGAAAACCTGGAAGTACTATAGTAACTTGCAAATATAACTACTCTTCTGAATTAAAATCTCATTTTAATTAGTTCCCAGCCCTCCAATCTAATCATGTGGAAGTTAAATGACTCAGCTGCTTAGAATGCAAACTAAGTAATTGCCAGGGTTATGTGTACTTGACCTCCTTCCTGTTAACAAAGAGACTCAATTAATTATTTGCTGTTTTACCCTTGCCATTTCACCTCACTTCCACCTTTTCCTAAAGAGCTGAAAAATTCTATCACCTCAACCTTTGCTTTAGAGAGAGTGCACTTAGAATTATTTATCTGCTGAATTCTAAGCCAAACTAATATAAGGCAAGATAATTTGGGGACCAGGGCATATGGACATCTTATGTTTGTTGTGCTAAAGTAAACTACTGATTGACTGTCACATTATCCTGCTGCTTAGGCTTTTATGTGTGAACTAAACTATTTTTAATAAAGCTCCCAAAACACTTTATGCTATAACATAAACACAATGACTTAGTTCTGTTACAAAAGGTTGCATAGAGTACACAATCAAAGCCTCTGGAAAGCAGCAGTAATAAAATACTCATGGAAAGTTTCTAAGCTGCAATATCAGTTTTATATGTAATAACTGTAAGCTATTCTTATTTTTAAAAGTATTTTATACACTGAAAATGTATGTTCCAGTGTTTTCATGTTTCCAGAGCATGGACCTAAGTTCATCAAAGTGTCCTGCTTCCTATAGAGAGGTGTTATCCTAAATCATCCATAGTGGCTTGGTACAACCACCATGAATAGTTTCCATACATCATTTCTTTCTGAAAAAATTTCAAGAAGATTCTCCATGCGCATAGATTTTTCAAAAGTCCCTAAGTGACTTAGGAGTCTTATGTCCCATTTTCATAAAGAACTTGGGCACTAATGAGTCAACACAGCCCCACAGTTTGAAGTAAGGGGGTGTGAATTAATATATTGCACTGTAATTCCCCTGTGTAGTTTGCATGAACTTAGCCCTCTTTAAAGAGGACTACATTAATGCAAAGTAGGTACGTTTTAGTTTGCACTCAACAGCATCCACACAGGGGAGTTACTCCAAGTGTAACTATCCCTAGGGGAGAGAATCCAAAGAGAACTACAGAAAACAAAGTTGTAATGCTGATGTAAAGGAAAGACTAATATAAATGTGTATCACTTGGTGAGATGAAGACTATAGGTCCGATCTTGTGAGTTGTTCAGCATTCTAATCTCACTTCCACAGAAGGGAGGGCTCCTGCACCCCTCACATGTTGCAATGAACAGAATGTACGATCAGACCCTGAAGAGGGACATTCTTTAAGGTATTTGAAAAGGTATACACACCAAGAAGCAAGACACAACTTATAATGGTGTAATTGGGTATCAGGTGCAATTTTGTAACTGCAAACCCCACTGGCTCATGAAATAGTCTCCCATAGAAGTGGAAGCCACATTGCCCAAGACATATAAAACTAAACTGGACAAAACACTGACCTCATTGAAGTCAATGACAAAACTCTTATTGGCTTCCATGGAGCTAGGATTTTTGCTTGAAAGCATACTGTAGTGAATACAACTAGACTGGCTGAGATGGAAAAGATAACCAGCTGCTTCTTTCCAACTCTGCTTACTAAAATTCCAGGATGTCTCATAAAATAAGATGTTCAGACCTTTTAAAAAATTAAAAAATAAATGGTTTTAAGAATAGCGGCATTATGTCAATGTAAATCAATTGAAAAACTCATTAAGAACATCTCTTTGGAGGTCAATAGGAGTTTTACCCTTGTTATAATTCTTATAAAAGTAGTTTGGTGTACACAGTAGATTTTTTTCAGTGTTTATGTCTTAGGAAAATGAAAGCCAATTATTTTCCAGCTATCAAAAGGTAAAGACAAAAGTAATGGCAAACTGTATTTCTTAAACTCAACATTTTTATTGCAATAGAAGAACAATTTTGTATGAAGCCATCATAAAGAGCTTTATATTCGGTTTATTTGCCAAACAAAATAACCCCAAAACTGATATTTCTGAAGTTGTATAATGAACTATTCACTTAACCCTTGTACACAGTGTTAAGAAGTCACAACTATTCTAAAAAGTGCTGGAGATGATACCATATTTATAGGTTTAACATGAGATTGCAATAATAAAATAGAAAATGTAAATCCCAGCAAAATGACCAAACATTTTAAAAACAGTAATTGTGAAAGTTACTATGCATTTATAAAACACTATATGCAAAGATTTGAAGTATTCTACTAAGCAATATACAGACCAGGATGGAGATATTTGAACTTGCCAGCATCTAAAAGCTGTTGCAATAAAAAGAAACCAGACTAATTTCCTTCTGTAAATACATCTTTTAGCCTACGTAACAGCATTTGGTAAAATATATTAAATGAGTTTTGGGTGTCCATCCTGAAGATCAAGTGAGTCTAAACTAATCACTAATCGCAAAGAACACCAATGAGAAATACAGTAAGAGGTCCTTTTTGATACGGTATTCTTAGCCAGAAACTGACCTACTCTGTCAGAAGGTCATCCAGCCTTTGACTTCATTTGATATTAATTGCAATATTCTCCTCTTGTTTTGTGTTCAAAGCTCTCATTGACATCAGTGGGAGATCTGCATAAAAACTGCCCTAAGAGATGTTGGTTATTTAAGCAGACCCAAACAGACCTCTAAAGATTCTACAGAAATATCAGGATATCTTGTGCTGTGCTCTCTAGGAGGTTTATAGGAATCAGAGGTGACCAAAAAATATTTTAGCCTACCCTCTTCCATTTAGATAACTAGATTATTTTTCCCTACAAAAAACAACGAGAAAGGAAGCTCAACAAACAGAAACACAGCAGCTAATGGTACTAACAAGAAAAAGATAAAATTACAGATATTTTTTCTTAGTTTAATTAAATATAAATATTTGTGAGTAGCTATTGCAGTCTGCCTGGTGCCACCATCTGTTGCAGAGATGGCTCAAGGGGTGATGTGATTCCTGTAGTTTGTATGTACTCTGGTATCATCTAAAAAAGCTGTATAATAAAAATCTAAGATGATAATTACAGTTTTTAGAGAAACTGGTGCATATATCCAGTAGATGCATAATTTTCTATTTGCACAAAATAATGCATATTTCAAACATGGCATATTTCAAAGGTGCACAGATAGTTTGATTGAAAAGTAAACTATAAAAGAATGCATCAAAAATGTTCCAGCTACCCTTTTCTGAAAATCTTGTGCCCATTTGTCACCCATTAGAACTTCTCAAAAATCACCCATGTAGGATTTTTCAGCAAGCACCACTTATTTCCATGTGGAGAAGCCTTAGAATAATCACACTTATTTATTGTATGCATGGGATACAGGAGCAAATGAAAGAATCATTTACAGCTGTAACTGAGAAACCAAAGTACCTCAAATTGTATGTCCATCTTCATACCCATATTGTTATTTCCAGACTTAATGCCTGAACTTACAAGCCAACTTCTACAATTTCACAAAATGATAAACAGGGTTTATGCTCCTCTTTACTGTCACTTAACAAAATGACCATGATAAAAAGTTGAATTCTTTTACAATTTTTTAAAAGCTTTTTCAATGAAAAACTGATAATCTCAGAGGCTACAGGAGACTGGACAAGAGTTGGCAAGAAAACTCCTGAATACTGGAACAAATGATACAATATTTATATGCTGGTCATATTAGAGAATCACACAGAAGAGCCTTAAGCTTTGGGAAAGTACTTGCATATTTGAGCATTAGTGACGTGCGAGCCTAGGAGTGGGAAATGGAGGGTATAGTGTAGGATTAACGTTACTTTAGACAACTCATATTACATCTGCTACTGTATCTCTCAAATAAATGGTTTATGAATTATGCTTTATACTTAGGAATGCACTCACAGATTTTGAAATGTGTTGACAATCAGTATATGTAATGGGATTTCCTAATATAGACTATCAATAAGAAGTAGGCTAAAAGTAACTCAGTTAAGGCAGTCATAGCAACGTTGCCTTTAGCATTTTAGAATTAAGACTTCATATTTTCATTAGAAGTACATATCTGAAAGAGATCTGAATTGCAAAACCCAGTCAGGCCAAGTGGTCAACGCAAGTTATGTCAGTGTACAGCCACCAAAGTTTGTATATGGCTTGGACACATGCATACTTGGCTGCTTGCATCAGCTCTACATTAACTCACCAGGAGTGCAGGTTTTGATGCACCATAGGGAGGTATCCCACTGTGCCACATGCCACCATCTGGTGCAATGCCTTTTGGGAAATGTTTGCAATGTCTTGTGGGACAGAAATGACCCACCCACAGCACATTGCAGAAATTTCCCTAGCTCTGTGAGGTAAGGGGCAAGTTGCCAGCATGAAACTTTCTCCATCCCATAATGCCATCCACGTCCCATAATTTTTGCTCTTTTTTTTTAAAAAAGGAATCTCACAGATCCCCTGTAGTGATCCCTGCTCTCAGGCTTGAAGAGACATCACTCTGCCTTACTGCATCAGGCGGCAAACAACTGTCAATTAGCAGTCTATAGCTCCGGCCCTCAGGGCAGGGCACAGCAAGGGGTAGTCTTGAGCCCAAAGCATTCTGGCTAGAGCAGACAGCAACCAACAGCCTGCAGGCCTGAATGCCTAAGTTAAGCATGCAGCCAATCCGCAGCTGTGTGGGAGTGGGAGTGAGACCCTGGCCCACAGTCCTACATCAGGTCCCAGCCCAGGGTCCTTCAGTGGCAGGTGGTTCCGCCACTGGGTCGGCACAGAAGCCGTAATCTGCTGCCTCACTTCGCAGCAGTACAACTTGACCAAGGACCGGTTCCCCGGGCTACTTTCTAATGCATTCCATCAGTGAGGCTCCATTGGGAGCATGTCCTCAGTCACTGCTGCATAGATGGCCAACAGTAGCTCCAGGAACTCGTCACCACTTTCACTCTCCTCCAGCGACAGGGTGCTGCGTGGCTTGGTGTCTGCTTTGGAGTCCTGCAGAGTGCTTGAGATGTCTGCCCCCTTCCCTGGCTCTGCCACATCTGAATTATTAGGCCCTCCTTTTATAATTCCTGTCCCTGGCTTTCAGCACAGGGGGTGGGATTACTTTGGCTCTGCCCAGCTGGGAAGTGTCTCACTCTCAGGTTTGGAGGGAGGCCATTCTGCCTCACTACAACCACACAGCATTTTCTGCCATCTCTGATGGACGTGTGGTGCCCATAGTACTCTGCTCTCTTTTTGTGAACATTGCAAATGCAGGCTGAGCAATTCTCCTGTATTTGCAGACCCACCAAAAGAGGATGTCTTCTGAGACAGTTTTCTGAGAGACACTGAAAAAAAGTAATTTAAGAGAGAACAAAGTTTCAGACTCCTGGGAGTATGAAGGAGATTTTGAAGAGGGTGAAAAATCAAAGGGAAGATGGTGGCGAAGCATACAAATCTTTCCAACTTCGGTGCCTATTGCACAATGAATTTAAGAAGTAGTTTGGAAAGCGCTAACATTTTCACCTGATCTTCCTAAGTAGCACTCTGCTTTCCATTCTGAATAGGTAATTGTGATTTCTGTGCACAAAGATTATAAAATGTATACAGGTCTGTTTTCAAGCAGTGTGAAGCAATATTTTGAGATAGTGACTATACCTTTCTGACTCCGCAATACCCTTCTGGCTCTGAGACCCTCCCCCCCTTACAGGGCTTCAGAGTCCAAACTCCACCCTGAGGGGGAACACCTACACTACTATTTTTAGCCCTGTAGCGTGAACCCAAGTTGGCTGACCTGGGCTATGAGACTCGCTGCCACAGAGGTATTTTTTTTGCAGTGTAGGCATACCCTAACTTGGCATTGTAGAAGCCATTAACACATAAGAAGTTGCTCCTTGTTATTTCCTGCCCTGTGTACATTTATCACTGGAAACAGCTTACTGGAGGGCCGCATGCTACTTTTGTTATGTTGCCTGAGCTGCATGCTGAACTGGGCCCCTCACTCCTACTACCCACCTCCAGCTGGGACTTCTGTCCTTGCTTCAGCCAACCTTCCCCAGCCATGCTTCAGGACCACCCAGTCCCTCTCCTTTTTCCAAACTGGTCTGCCTCCTCTCTCCCACACACACAGAGAAAGGGGTGATTATTTATCGGCTTAGAAGGATTCAATTTTTATCAGTAAATGTCGGTAACCATTGATTTCACTATACACACACAAAGCCACAAAAAATATTTCCCTCAATAATAATGAAAATTTACAGATAGGCAAAGTAAGAAAAATGCTGCTTGAGAACTTAGAGTTTGATGTAAAGCTATTTAATTTGTATGTTTTGACATAATGTTGACAATTTGTGTTTTAACAGTTATCAAGTGTACACTATTTGAATCTCACTTCCACAGTCATTAAATAATTATTGTCTGATCCTCTGCATAATTTCCAGCAACTGTAAACATTTCAATAGACAAAAAAAAAAATTTTAATGCTTAAACCCCATAATTTTGCACAACTGTGAAAATGTAAATTGATAAACTTTGAAAAAGTATGCTTACAAATAAACACAGATTATCTATCAAGATTAGAAAAAAGGAAAACTGAAGTCTGACAAGTGTGGGAAGCTGCCAACTTCCCCCTGGTGGGTCTCATGCTTTACCTCCACCTTGTATGGTCAGGACACCCCCAGCTACTTCATCTCCCCTGGCTGTAGCAGAGCTGTCTCCTGGCCTGCGAGGGAACCTTGTCCTGCAGCTATCCCCAGACCTTCTGGCAACCCCTAGTGCAAAGGGAAGGCAGGGTTTAAATACCCCTGGCCTGGCCCTTCATTGGGTCCAGGTGCCGTCAATTGCCCTCCTGTGCTTTTCCCTCTGAGGGTTTTTAACCCTTTCTGGCCCTCATACTGGCCCTGGTATACTCTTCTGGAGCCATCTGGCCTAACTTTACCACACAAGCCATGTATATCTTTATTGTTCATTTTCTGGATTACAAATATTTAAACTTACATTACCTTCATTCCATCCACTCCAGATCCTATCTTGTAGGTAGTGGGGCACAGAGACCCCAGGTGGAGCAAGGTCCCCCATATCCCTGAACACACAGTGGGGCAGAAGGATAGGTGTCCCCTAGATCCCAGCACGTACCCAGAAAGGAAGAATTCAGGGTTGACATGCCCTCACACTCCTAGCCTTCCAACTTCTTCTGCAACCCCTCATATTTTCCAACTCCTCCCATTTTCTCACCTCCCATGCTCAATAATCCCTACTCCTCCCTCTTATGGGAGCTGCCAACCCTCTTCCTTCCCCTACCACCCATTCCCACTTACATCCCTTCCCATCATACCCTCATCCCTCACTGCAGGTCCAAACCCCGCCTCCCCTATTTCTTACTCTTCCACCCCAACCATCCCTCCCTTCTCAGTGAGCATTTGGCATGTGTAATTTTTCTTCCAAAAATCATTTCAGTGCCTTACGAATATTCTTCTGTACACAGATTACATTTGTCCAAAAAACACCTTGAGGATGGCACATTTTCCCCAAATATTCACAGTTCATTTTCAGATTTCTGTAGAGAGGTGTCAAGCAGCCCATTAGTCTCAATGAGATATTCTCAGCCGAAAGCAAATACCCCTTGGACATGGACACAGCCAGAAACAATAGCTGTGAGGCACATGGACTGTGTCATTCTAGTCAGGGGGTATTCCCATTCCACACTCCCCAGCGGTGGAGAGTTTCAAGAATACCCATTCTCAGCTCCTCATGCCAGTCTCAGCAGCATGTTCTCAGTGCATGCTTCAAGAATGCCTGTTCTACGTTCCCTACCTGAGGAGGCTGAACTTCCCCAGATCCCAGCTCACATGGGGGAGGGAGGAGAATGGAGGGCTCAGATGCCCATAGTAAAGCAAGACTCCCAGAGCTTAGCTCCTTTTTCTTTTTTTGGTGGGGGGGGCGATGTAGACCCATAGATGGACAGTGATCTCGGCCTGTTCCTCCCCACCCTGATCCTGGCACACACAGGAGTAAAAAGAATGGGATTCAGACAGGGAGGGCATCACACCCCCACAGATAAGAGGACCCTACCCCAGATCCTGGCACACACACAGGGGGAAAAGGTGTGGGGTTCAGATATCCCTGAAGAGCAGGGACACCCAAATCCCAGCTCACAATGGAGTAGGGCCCCAGCTCACAATGGGGTAGGGCCCCAGATCCTGGCACAAACAACGAAGGGATGAATGTGAGGCTGACCACCACTCCTCTTCCTATTCTTCCCCAGCTCTTTTGCCACTCAACCCTGTGTGTAGCTCTCCATCACCTGAGCCCCGCAACCCCTCTCAGCTCGCTTACCACCCATCCCTATTTATCCCCCTTCCCTCAACATAGCCCCAAATCCCTTTCACTCCTATTTGCCCCACTTCTACACATCCCAAAATGCTCCTCCCCTGCCAGCAACCATTCACATATCTAATTCATTTATTACAAATACACTTTGCTTGAATGTAAAAATATAATGTCTGTGCACGCTCAGTGTAATGCTTTTAGCACCACAGTTAGTAATGGAGGCTTACAATGTGCTAAAATAGAGAAACAAAGTCTTTAAAAAATAAGACTTTAATTTGATTTTCCCCAAAGGGCAGGTGGTTGCCATGCACTCTGTTGGGGGTAATGCTGGAGTGTTGGTGTGATAACCTGAACACTGGTTTGATCGCTATCTATGACAAAACAAAAGTTGTCAGAATCTCTCAACTTTAAGAAATGCTGGGGTCGGGGGAGGAGTTTGCGTGGAAACCCCTTGGTCAAATGGTCCAAAATATAGACCACTAAAAAGAACACCACTCCTCCATGAGGCACAGAAAATTCCAAGGCAATCCAAGCACCCATGTAGACTTCAGAGGACTTAGAAAAATAGAGTTTTAAAAAGAAACCTGGTCTTAACCTTAACTATGGGCGAGCTCTTGCTCTGCTTTGAGCAAAAAGTAACCCAGGAAAATCTCCACTCTGGTATACAACTAGTTCTCAGAGTCTGGGTCGAGAACACTGAGTTCTGCAAAGCATTCTCCTCATTCCCTTTCTCTCCAAAAGCCCTTCTTGAAGTCTAAACCTTCCCCATATCATCTCTGCTAAGGAAAACTGGAGTTAGCCTACTGAATTCTCCTACTGCCCCTTCATCCTATCACACAAAACAGCTAATGCCACTGCACCCTACCACACAGAGAAATGTTCCAAGTCATTCCTATCAGGTTGAGGGCTTTTTCTGCACAGCTGGCATTGTAACACATCTTTCCACTTTCCTTCTCTTCATCCCTTAGAGACAAGCACTACAGAAAGACAACACCTGCTACCTCCATAGTTTGGTTAGTTGAGACAAATACACTCACTATCTGGAATAATAAAATGTTTTCTTTTAACTTTTATACTTGTCTTTCATGGAATCGGTATGGGGAATTACACATAAAGGGAACAGTTAAAAAGACCTCATTAGAGTACATTATATGTTGTCTCCAATTAAGGGGAAAAATACAAGATATTCTTCAAAGATTTTTTTAAACTCCAGTGAGAATTAGTTTATACATTAACTGTGCAAGTATTGGAACACCTGCAACTGAATTTAAGTCTCTGTTTCAAAACCAGGGCTCTCTTGTGCTGTATACAATTCCTATGTTTAACAGAGCTAATGCTGCCTCATTTAAGCAAGAGTCTTCTTCATCATGATTGCTCCCATAAAATAATGGGCTTCCGTATCTGCTATGAATCTCAAGCTGAATGCAAGGATGCTAAATGGAATCAAGGTCAACTGTTTCAAATAACAGCATGCACCAGACAGGACCACTGTAATCAGAGCATGCTATTTAGGTCACTCATTTGAATCCAGTCCAGATGGAGTGACTAAAAGCCTTTGCCATCTGATGGCTGTTCTGTGGCTCAGTAAAATGAGTAGATGGCTTCTTAATTGGACAGGTAGCCACGTTTTAAAAATAAATATGTACATAACACTATTTAGCACCTCATGTTGACAGTTTTAGAAGAGAGAGAGTCCAAGAACTAAATGAACATGAACTTCCATTTTTTCACACCTTTTGGATATGAGAGGCTAGTCTAAGTTTGGGGCCCTGTGTATGCTCTGGTTAGTAGTAGAAATTTGTAGTAGTCAGGTATTTCTTTGATACAGTTTTGTTTGTTTGCAAGAATGTACAATATCCCGTGTCTTTGAAAAAGCAAAAGAAGTCAAGTAGCAGAATGAAACTTCTTTTGCTCACAGCAACAAGAGTACCCTTTTGAGCTTGCACCACAGCCAAAAAACTCTTCCCGAGTTTCTTCCAGGGTCACTCATCATGCTTTCAGATGCCCCTTCTACCTGTCTCTGTCTCCCGCCCTCAGTTTTTCATGGTTTCTTTTGTTCTCATTTTTGCTATTTTGAGGTTTTTTTGTTTTTATCATTTCTGCCTCCCTGCACATGCACACTCACGTACTCATAACCCTACCCAAAACAATACTCAGCAAAAGCTCCTGGGCAGGTTCACATACTCCTTTTGTCTTAGATGGAGGCTCATCTTTACAGTTATGTTAATTGAAGGATGAGTTCACACCTATCAATATCAATGGGGTTTTAATTCAAACTATTACAAGGTTTCACTCAGCTGATAATATCCCGCACCTTAGCTTTGTCCATCATCCCAATGAGGTGAAAAGAGTGACACCCAACACTCTCTCCCAAACAGACAGAAAAAGAACTTTTTTAATTTGTTACATTATTTAACTATTTACATATGTACAGCATCTTGCTGTCAAAAATTTTATTCCCACCCAAATCTCTGTCTTTTCTGTTCTTGGATTTCCTTTCAATCAGCC
Source organism: Mesoclemmys tuberculata (assembly GCA_007922155.1). Classification (NCBI taxonomy): domain Eukaryota; kingdom Metazoa; phylum Chordata; order Testudines; family Chelidae; genus Mesoclemmys; species Mesoclemmys tuberculata. The sequence continues at coordinate 45,038,225 of ML675616.1, read as the reverse complement.
CCTAAAGAATGCTGATTGTTTCTGTCGACTGTGCTGGCTGAGGCAGACTCTAACCATTTTGTTCTTGGGATATTCAACTCAAACAATTTTTCCAGACTCAACTTCCACACCTACATTCTCAGATTCAGGAGACAGACAAGCTGAAATTCTGTCCCCCTGATATGACCTGAAAAGATCCTTATGGATAATTCTGGGTTTAGTCCTGGAACAACTGTATCCTGTACACCACTTCATTTATAAATCCCAAGATTTATCCAGATTAGGGCTCCTAGATTTCTTTATCCTAGGATTGTGGAACCAACCAAGTTCCTTTTAAATATGACCAACACTTTTAAATGTTCCTCATATGACCTTGCATGATAGAGTCATTTCATTTCATCAGAGCCTACCCTCCAATTTTCCCTAGCAAAAATCCATTTTAATTTTAAAAGCCATGATGTTTGTGTTTTTGTTGTTTTTCTTATTTTTATTTGTTAGGGAATGGATATGAGGTTTGCTTTTTTTTCTTTTCTTTCTACAAACGGGGAACTAAAGCCACAAAAAATCTAATAAAAAGGTATAAAGGCGGTATAAAATGTGACAAGCAACCACTGACAGAGAGTAGGTGGAACCTTCCTCTCTACCCAGGTTATTATACACTTGTTGATCACAGAGTTTCTTTCACATTCCCTTAAAGCAGTGTTTTTCAACCTTTTTCAGGTTGTCAACCCCTTATTCAATGTAAAAAATGCTGACTGCTTAGATTTACTATAAAAGAGTTAAAAAAATATATCAGTGACAATGATAAACCTACATACATTTTATTTTTGTATGTGTGCACATGCATGTGTGTGAGTATGTTTCAAGAGGTTTACAAGGAATACGTGACCTTCAGAAGGAAAGATGTGAGAGTTAGAGTGTGAGGAAAGGGTTAGAGTAGCAGGAGAGGGTTAGTTACGTGGACATGACTAGGGAAGATTGCTGCTAAAACTACCACTATTACTTTTGATTTCACAACCTTTGAAGAGTTTTGGTCATCCTGAAATTATTTTGGAAATTTTATTTTCTTTGCTTTATTATTATAGTTAATTTCAAAGACCTCCTGATTGTCTTCCATAACCCCCTTGAGAGTCACAAACCAGTAGTTGAAAAACATTGCTTTTAAGGCATCTAGTCCTGGATGCTCTCAGAGACGAATATACAGATATGGGATGGTATTTCCTATGCTCTTAAATTTGTTTTAAATGTAATTTAAAGTTCCCAAATATTCTTGGACATGGGTGCCAGAAAATTTAACTAATACTTTTTCACTGTGGTGAAGAGTGTGGGGTCACTTGAAGGAGGGACCAGAACAATATTTTTGATGTTTAGTATGTTACACACTTAGATTATTTTTCAGGGTGTGCAGTGACTGAACAAAACACTCTAAGCAGGAAAAAAGCTCAGCTTTTCTTAAACAAACTATTAACTATGAACTAATTCCTACAGACAGACCTCCTTATAACTTGACTAGTGGCAGCAGAATCAGTTGACAACAGAATTAGACTTCACCAGCCTTCCTTTCACATAATTCTCATGCCTTTTAAATACACACCACTTCCCTTCCTCTCTCTTTACTTAAACAGAATTAGCCTCATCCCTTCTTGGGCACTGATATCGTATTCCTATTTTCCCCTCAGATGGTTCAGAAAAGAGATTCATTCAAACGAGGAAGGGTAGCAGAGTTTCATCTTTGTCCTTGTGGGATAAAATGCTATTTTCTGCAACAAGAGCCCATCCATCTAGCCTATTATCAATTTTTTTTTATTGTGCAGATGTCTCCATACCTCTGCAAGCCATAATAAACTACTCTAAATGCAATGTGTTAGCAAACAAAAGAAACTCCATTGGTGACAACAGTTACCATCTGCATTATCGTGATGTGAAATGATTGTATTGTGCAAGTCCAATTACATAAAGTGTCTGTTTCAGTTGTCATTGTTTCACTTTTCATTATTAGGGTTTGGAGTGACAGGGAATACCAAAAGAACCCCACATATGTGGTAGCAGTAAAGCAACATGGCCAGGCCAAAGGTCAGATAGCATACTCTGAGAGAACAAATTTGATATCCTAATGCACCACAGTTACCTGAAACATGCAACTGGCTATTCATATCAAATCATTGCTGTACCTTAATTGGTTGGAGAATTCTGGAGCAAGAATAAAAAGTAAACATTTTTTTAAAAAGAGAAAGATTTCCCAGTGGCTTTACAGCTTCTTTACTGGCTTAATCACAAAGTAAAATGAGACCATTTGAACTACTTTATAGGTTTAACAGAGAACTCACCTTCCAAGCAGAAATGAGCCACCAAGGGTATGTATACACTTGAAGATGGCGGTGTAATTTTCAGTTTGAGATTACATGCTAAAAATAAACGTGTAACTGTAGTGGCAAGAGCAGAGGGCAATCTAGCTGCCCAGAGCTCATAGCTAGCATTTCAGACAAAATTGTAATTGCGCCAGCTAATCCCTCCCCTCACTGTGGCTATACAATTTATAGCACACTAGCTCAATCATAGCTAGCGCAGATATGTTTCCTTGAGTTGGGAATTAAACCTCCAGCTCCAAGTGTAAACATAGCCAAAGTCTGGATCTGGATTTTGGTAAACTTTGAGGACTTGGCTCAGGGCTAGCAGAAACATTGGATTCACATCTGAATCTGAACTTCCCCAAAGTTCAAGGGTGTTCAGACTCAAGGTTTCAGTCCCTTCCCAGTTGTGAATTTTCTAACTAGAAGCCTTGCTGCTTGTGATTGCGATGTTTGTGACTGTGATGCTGGTAGACCAAGTGCCAGCTCTTGCCAAGGCTGTAGCCATCAGTGCATAGACCAATTCATAACTGGAAACCTGACCAGCTAACCTGTTTGTTAGTATTGTGCAAGACGGGGGTTAGACTTGTAAGGATGTGTTTGGTTTCTATAAAATGCTTGAAAGATGCTTCATGCATTAATCTTACTGCTTATGTCTGTATCCCATGCTATAAGGGTTTTGCTTTATAATTGTAAAAATGTCTGTTCTGAACTTGTGAACCTAGGCAGGTGGAGAGGTTCTCCTGCCCATCAAGAAGGACTATCAAACCTAAATGGGCCCTTGTGGAACATCACAATACAAAGATTGGGTTAATGGCCCCCTCACACCCATGAAGGTGCTACATTCAAGAATGCTCATCCCATCAGCTTGAGTTCTAGAAGAAGGAAAGAAAGATAGTGACATGAAAATTCTTCATCTCTTTGCTGTCTGGATACTCACAGGGCTGGAGCTAGGAAACAAAGGCAGAGATCCCCAGGGTCTGGGCTAGCACTAGAAGACATCCAGTGCTAACAGATTACGACAACTGTCACCTTTTGGAACCTAGACTAACTAATCTGTGTATACATGTCACCTGCTTTAACCTACCAATAACTCTCATTTCTTTTTCCTAGTTAATAAATCCCAAAAGTTAGTTTACTATAGGATTGGCTACAAGCATGGTCTTTGGTGTGAGATATGAAGCACAAATTCACCTACAATAAATGACTGATCTTTTGCGACTGGAAGCAACTTGAATCTTCTGTGATCTTTAGTGTATGGCAACCAATGATCACTCCGCCCTCCTTGCATGGGTGGCAAGATAGATTAGAGTTCATAAAGGGACTGTCTGCGACTCCATGATGAGACTACTATAGTGCTACAGGAGTTCATTCACATTTGTTGCTATGTGTCTTAATATAATTATAAAATATACAACCTGTTTGGGGTGTCTGCTCTGCTTTTTCATAGTCATTCCTGAGGTCGGCACTCATGGTCATGAACCACTCCAGACAGCATGACAGTGATCATTCATATTTAAATCAGCTGATGCACCATCAAGAGTTGGTGGGTATTAGCAAAATTGCTCCACTATAACTAAAATTAATTATCAATCAATTTCATTAAACAAATGCAAACTAAGGTAGATAGTATCAAACATGTTTAAGTGTATTTTAGCTTTCATAAATTACCAAAGCAAGTTAAACCAATTTAAGCAGGGGTGAAAACAGTTTGAGGAGATCAGTTTAAAACCAATGTAGTTAAAACAGGGCAACTTTTCTAGTGTAGATAAGAAATAGAAAGGATCACAATATAGATCAAATACATTTAGCCGATCATATATTTATTTTTTAATAGTAAGGCATAGTAACAATTATAAGTAACAGCAAAGGAAAGGAAATGGTCCTTGCACCCCACTAGACTCTATGCTAATCACAGTTGGTGTAGAACTTGATGAATACGATGACTATCAGTCCCAGAATACCAACCCAACCATCTACCCAACTAATCTTCAGTTACTCTACTTCATTAAATCTTAAACTTTGGGAACCAGAGTGTAGGGGTGCCCTTTTTTGTCTCTTTCTCTCTCTCTTTATATATATATATATTAACTTGATAAAGATGTGGACTCAGGGTTTCTCTCCCCTTAATTGTAGAAGTGTGTAATCTTTAATTTAAAAAATCATTTTTCATGCAGTTTATTGTGGCAGTGAGTTAAAAATGTTCTAAACCAGTGGTTCTCAACCTGTTTACCATTGTGTATGCAGCTCTTTATGTGTTATGTGGGCCATAGCCACATAATATATATGCTACCTGTATGGCCCTGAGGATGCCACATGGGCTGCAGGTGTGTGCTGATTGGGCCACAAGCAACCCATGCGTTGAGAACCACTGTTCTAAACAAACAAACAAAAAGGAGAGTATTAGACAGTGCGGAGGGGTAGGTCCTTTTGTATTCCTGCATCTCTACTGGGACAGCAGAAAGCTCCACTTTAATGGTGAAGGTTCATTATGAGAAGAGTTGAATGCTGTAGGAAGAAAAGTGTACTCCATCCATCTCATTTTTTTCATTCCTCTCAAGCTCTGCCTCCTGTATTACATGACTGTTGGGTTTAGACAACCTGGAGTCCCCAGTCTGCCCCCGGCTTCTTTTCATCCGCCGGGGCCACCATTGATTTTGGGTTCATGCGGGCCGGACAAAGCACAGCGACCAATATGATTGCAAGCCAAGTCATTTATTTTCAGGGGGCACACTCTCTTATAGTATTTTCCAACATCTCATTACACATGCAGCTCTTACAACAGTAAACAAGCCTCACCGCAGTGAGAGCTTTCTCACACACCCTAATCTTTTGGCTAAGACTAGCTAAGAAGCACGGGGGACGACCGTAATCAAAATAACTTCGCAGTTCCCATAACAACTCAGAGCTTGCAGGTGCACAAGGCCAGTCTAGGAAGCCAGCCAAGACCAGGGTCTGCCCAGCAATCAGCGTCTGGCCCCAAACAATCCCACACATGACCATCTACTTGGCCAACCCCATAAAGCCTATAGATCTCAATATTGTATTTAAAGATGTTTATGTTTCAAAATTGTATAGTTCTTGTATTGATAGAGGCTCCCCTCATCTTTCTCACATGACTACAAAATACAAGGGAGCCTTTTTTCATGAACACTAAGGTAATATTTCTCACATTGGCTATTAAGACTTAGCATGCACAAGGTGAAATTGTTAAACATGTTAAATTCAGTCTGTTTGCTTTGAGAACATTACAGACAGCATCAGGAACAACTGCCTACATTTTTAATAGTCACTTTAATTGTTCTTATTTTATTGAAAAGAAGTGTACTATTATTACTATCCAAACATACTTGCCAGTAAAAATGAACTGACAAAGGATTTTCAAACCCTATGACAACAGCAAAATGGGAAAACAATAAACATCAAGATGTAGGTCAAGCTGATGAAGACTTGAGACTCTGGAAATGTTCCTATGCCATTTTTGCCTTGTGGGACAGTGAAACAACTAAACATCTCAAAGAGAGACAAAGTGAGTGCAAATTGCCATTGTGGCAACTGTACATGATTTAAATAATCTACAGAATCCTGTCTTCAAGGCATTGAGATGGCACTAAGTGGATTTTCACAAGTAAAATTTTACTTGCTATTAGTCCATTCTTGTAGAAGAAAAGGATAAACTGATTTGACATGTATTCACAATGTACAATATTCTGCTGCACAAACCTATTTTGAATATACTAATGTATTCTGCATTTTACAACAAGCAGTTGAAAGACCAGTTGAAATACTGCTCTTGAGTTTTTATAAAATGAAGAATACCATTTTATACTTCGATAACAGACTCCTCGAAGTCCCAAAATGATCTATGCAATTAAAACAGTGACATAACATTTTAAAATGAAAATAAAATATAGTTAATTAAGATAGAAGGTTTCATCCAAATGGGGAATTATTATGATCTATTCAATTCCCCATTTTTTGTATACTTTGTTATTTACCTGTCACAATGATTATGTGTGTTCTGTGCACACAAATTTTACAACCTCGTGCTCAACTCTGCAAGGTGCTGTGAAATCCAGTTCTAATCCAGCAAAGCATTTAAGGATGCACGTGATTTTATATGTGTGAGGAGGCTCACTGATCTGCAGGATTGAGGAAAGCTCTTTTTATACATATACAAGTCAGATTCTCTGCCCTGCTCTGTCCCTGTTGCACAGATTTGGCAGCACAGAGGGCACAGAATCTACCCCCATTTCCTCTACTATCAATCTCCCTTGTGTTAGTGGGTCCCCAGCAGGCATAGAGCTAGAGATTAGCCAGAACTCCTATGCCATCTTCCTCCACAACCCCAATAGAGCAGACATGTCAACAAATGATGGGGAGAGGGAGCAGAATGCTCCAAATATCATCAGCTGGCAGACATCCCTTGGGAACTGTTGTCTCCTAGTACAAATTACAGCAACCCTGAGAGTAGAGATGGGCAGAAAATCAAGGAGCCATATAATCAGCTCCCCTACAGGCCCCTCTCTGCTGCACTGAGCAGAAACTCAGGGGAGGCAGAGAAGCTGGCCTATAATTTCTAATCAACATTCTTTGTAAAATAAATACATGCAAGGGAGAGGAAAAGTTTCTCTTTACATTCATTGACTTCTAACAAAAAATGTTATCCAAGGTCCCTCTACTTATTCACCCCATTTGTCTATGCAACTAGACCTACCAAACACTACCACCTCTCAATGTCACCCAATCACGATTTCCCCCCAGTGCCACTTACTACTATTTCTTACACCATTTATTCTGGGATCCCAAGCTACAGTGTGATTAACTGGTTGGCTTAGAAGAGGTATCAACTGTCATGCAAGAGCTACCCAAAATTAATTGTAATTGGAGTTGGGCATACGGGAACATTTCTTATTTAAATGTAAATAGGTTACATTAAAAAGGCATTCATAATATTAAAATATTAAACTCTATAACAACTAATCATCTTAAAAGTGACCATGTTCTTCAAAGGAAAGTGGCGGAACCCATGTTTCTTGAATCATTTAAAATTATCCTTTCACTTTTGAAAAGTAGCACTGGTTTATTTAGAGGACAATGTTGAAAATATTCTGTTACCATGCTTGTTTTTCTCCACCAGCTACATTGTTGAATGATCTTATTCATTAACAGAGAATACCTAACTTTAAAATAATAACAATAGCCTTTTTAATATCCCTTTCCTTGGAAAACTGCCTCTTACATACACTGATGTCAAAAATCAGCCTGTTTCATATTTTGAAGTATAATGTGATTCTATTGGACAGGTAGAGGACCTCAAAGAGAAACTAGACACTTGGCAAAATGGTCAAAATGAGGCCATTTTAAAGTATGTTCTTTGGATAGAGTGCAAATTGTATTTAAAAATCTTCAGATAATGTTCTACTTCTCAATAATATAAAAATAAAAATATGAATGCATAAAGATTTTTTTTTAGTTATAAGGGATCAATCAAAATGAGCCTTACAGTGGGCATGTAGTGGCAACTTTAATTATGGGAAGACTATCACCTCTCTAATATAAATCAACACATAACAATAGAGACTAGGCAGGAACTGTGGCTCTTCAACTCCAAACAAACAGGCTTCTGCCTTTTGAGTCAAAAAACAAGATCTTTGTTCACTCTCTTTTATAGAAAACCTTTTATAGTCTTTCCGAGATTCACTCAACACACACACACACACACACACACACACCCAAGCCTGCTCCCACTGAAGTAAATGGTAAGACAACTTCCAATGACACAAACTGGAACAAGATTGGGCCCATAATTCCCATGTGAAATACCTAGGACTTGGATTGGGCCCAAACTACCTACAACAGAAAATTGTAAATAGCTTCACTTAACTATAAGCCATTTTCTAAAATGCAGCTAGTGCATAAATTTCCATGGAGATTTAACCACCTGGTAAGTTTGAAGTTACAAGACATTTTTTGTGTTACAACATTAACCTTTGTCTTCAGAGATTTTAAAGCAATTTTCAAGACAAAACCTAGTATAAAACAAAAAAGTATAAGAATGCTGAAACAGAGCTCTTTAAAGAGAAATGAAGGCAACCTTAACTATGCAGAAACTACTGCCTCTTCAATAGACAGGAAAGCTTTTTGAATTCTCAGGAATCTATTTTAACAATCCACAGGTGAGTGAGTATAGATTCCAAGCAAAAAAGTGAGAACACACCTATATGCTTTGAGATACCTAGTTTTAACATTCTACACCTCAGAAACGAGTCATTAGTAATATAAATGGGAACTATTATTCATTCACTATCTCTTTTAAAAATGCTACAGACTAGATATTTGATTATCACCCAACCAAACATTACAAAGAAAGAGCAATGCCTCTAAGAATGTAATCTAAATAACACAAATATTTTTCTTCTATGAAAGTAACTTCCATTATTACACCTTTATCTTAGTTAACTGCATTTCCAAATGTCTTGGCAAAAATTTCACAGTGTACAGCATTTTCATTAGGTAGCTTTAATAAGATCACTCAAGCATTTGTACATATGAATAGTTCATCCAAATGTAGCAAAATTTTCAGCCAACATCAAGACAGTTATGATTAAGGATACATTCAGGCATAATACTACTTTTAATATGTATTCAGATTGCCAACTTCACAGTGAATATATTTAGCATTGTCCTTGTATGTCACGTCTATTCAGTCCCCAGAGTCAAAGTAATTTGGCTAACATCCATCTACAAATCACTCCGTTAAAATTATCATTCCCTTGGTGACTATTCATTGCATCACAAAGGAATTTATAGTATGAAAAATGATTACAAGTAATGTGTAGCTACTTGAACTTTAACCTAGCCTTGTTGTTATCCACAAATGGATGGTTATTTTGCATTCATGTAAAGGATTCTATGTACTATTTACAAACAATGCATTGCATCAAACTCAACTGCGGATACTTGCCAAACCACACCCATTAACCCATTAGTCATTTCTACTACAGTGAATTTTCAAACCAAGTACAAAAAAATCATTGAACAACAGAGTGGATAGCAACTGCATAATGAAGACAAAGGGTTATTTCCTTAGGACATCAACCCAAAAACAGGTTCACTGTCCAAAAGTTATGAGATTAAATTGATAGCTGAGTAAAAGCAACTACTGAGATAACAATAGTAAAGCATAGTTAACAATAGTAACCTACTGTAGCCATGGAAAATTCAACTATGCAGATGTTTCAATATCTGCACTTATTTAATCATATCCTTTTGTGATGCTGGCTGGATTAGGGGAACCATTTATTATACTATTTAACATCAATATTTCAAAATTACAATAATTCATATGAGATATGCCATTTCAGGTACTGTTAGAAAGATTATAGTTTGCTAAGGATGATGATTGTTTATGTATGTGTGTCATATTTGTATTGGAAGTTATGGATATGTTTGATGTATCTGTATTTCAACTTGTGCTGTGTTTCTGGGTGACTCCCCAGATAGAATGGCAGCAGCAATAAGCTGCTTAATGGCCCATTAAGGAAACTCACAGTACAATGGGCCTGGGAAGAGAGGCTAGGACTACATCTGATGAGTCACCAAGACTTACTCATGTGACCCTGGATTCCATCTTATTCCTGTAAATTTCCACAAGCATCATGGCAAAGGCCAAGGGACATAAAAGGCAACTGCATCACATCCATATTGTCTTTAGTCTTCAGCTTCCAGCCTTCACTTGCTTCTGGTTCAACTCATCTACAACTGAAGCTGTGAAACAAAGAACTGAGAACCATCTATGTACTGGATGTACACTAGAGGGACTATACAACCCTGCAAACTCCACAATTCTGCTGGAATCTTGATATATATGGACTTTCCAATCATTTGTATGTATGTGATTTCTTTAATCATTTAACATTTATCTTACAGTTTGTTTCTTTTCTTTAAAAAAAAAACTTTAATTTTAGTTATTAAAGGATTAGCTGTCAGCATGGTATTTTGGGTAAGATCCAAATTTACATTGATCCGGTACTGTGGCTGACCCTTTGGGGTCAGGAGAACCTTTTTGGTAAAGAGCATAGAGTTTTAAATAACTTATCTCATTACTGGATCTAGTGGCTGATTGGGAGCCAGAAACAGAAATGCAGTAAAGGAGGCAGTGTATATTTTTGTTTTAATTTTTTGATAACCAATGTGGGGAATCAGAAGCATTGTTTGTGGCTGGTTGGGAAGTCTGACTTCAGTGTCACTCATCAGTGCTGGGAGAATCTGCTCTTCTTTTGCAGCCTGCCCTGACTTTGGCATTTTTGGGTAGTCCACCCCAGGCACGGACAGCTTACACCTAGATTTTACCAGAAATCTAATCTGTTTTTAGTAATATTACAGCAGGATGCCCAGCTTTCCATATGCCCTTTGGATGCCTCCTGAGAAAGTACTTGTTATTAGGTGATGTGAGAGGTCTCTGAACAGAAAAATGTAAGACAATTGTTAATATCCATTGGGACTACACCTTTTGCCATCTACAGGGACAGAAGGAAAAGCACCACAATTCTCAGAACTAGTCTTTCACATCTTTGTTTTATGGGGCTCATTAAGTTTGAGGATCCACTGAACTAGGTCTCAGATTTAAATTTAAAAACAATTACTAGCATTTCTTGTTTTGAAGTTAACTATTTTAATTAAAACTTTGGTAATTCTACTAAAATTATAGGGGAAAAGGTCAGAAATGGTTTGTAGTCTTGAACAAAATTGCTGTATTTCTAAGTGCATATAGCACCACCTATTATATTGATGGGCACCTATAAAAATATAAATGAAGTAATATTAAGCAATAAGAAAAAATAAAATAAATAATAATAATTAGACACCCAGGTACAGTCTTTGGAGCCCAGGAGGCCCAGTGTTATTCCTCTTCAGAGTTGTGAGCTGGACTTAACCCCAATGAAACTAGGGTCTCTCCATTTTTCCTCTCAACCTCCAATGGACTGTGTACAGTTGAGCAAGCTCCTCCCCTGATTTGCCAGTGCAGCCTCTAGTCTCAAAAGCAGGACTTGAGAAATGACCATATGAATGAATTAGCTGTACACTACTGGCACGTAAGGGGGCAAAGAAAAATGACACCAGGTTCTCTCCTTAACAGCAGTCCCAAGTGGGAAAGGTGGAGAAAGAGTGAGGGTTTGTCTTCACTGACAAAAGAAAGGGAGATGTGTTTTTACTGTCAGATATATAAAGTGTGCTATCCCTCTGTAAAATCCTAGCAGAAACGAGGCACTGTGGTTTTTATATAAGATAAACTAGGAAATATCAGCTCCAGGCAACGGGACATACTGCTGACCTCACCTAGATACCTCATGGTAAACACAACAAGCTCCATCATTGTTGGAGATCCCTTGATTCAAGGATGATCGCTTTCACAGGTTTTATTTTATATGGGTCCTTTGGTAACTGAGGAGTCTGATCCTCACTGGCAGACATTGCAGGTGGTGTTGGAAGGCAGGGTTGGGCCATGATTACTGGATGACAGTTGTCTGTCCTTTCTTTTCTGGCATTTTTCTCCAAACAGGACAAAGCGATTTTCCTCAAAAATGGTCGTCCCTTTTTTGACAAGTCTTTGTAAGTTACTATCTTGGGCTACTGTCTCCCAGTGTGTGATGCCTTTGATGAGTTGGACATACAGCAATTCGGTAGACATGCATCAGGCATATGCACAACAGATTAGCTGAATCTTGGAATCTATTTTTGCCCTCTGTGAAAGATGCCTGCCAAGGTAGGCAAGGTATGCTACATTTTCCAGTTCTTCTCTATCAATGTAGATCTTCCTTGCAGGTCTTACACTTGAAAAAGAATTTTTCAGGGAGATAACGACGGGACATTTGTTTTTTCATAGTAGATTTTAGCCATGAAGACAAAGCTGAAAAGTAAACTCAAATGAGGGGAGACAGAGAAAGGAGGCTGGACTTTCAAGGGGCAGAGGGAGAGGATGAACAATGGATGTTCAACAGGAATTTAAAAGGGACAGTGATAAACAGGAGAGAGACAAAGAAAGAGATGGGTGGGATGATCACTGAGAGACAATACAGAGGAAAACAAGGGGTCAGAGGACACATTTCAGGTAGGTGTTCAGCACCATCTGCTCTCATTAACATCATAAACCCATCAACTGGTGTTTGAAGAATTAGACATATTTGAACACAGTATAAATAACTTGACAGACAGACAGGGAAAAAGGAAAGGGAAAAGAGACAACATAATAGAAGAGAGAACACAGGGCAGACAACAGAGAATTCAGGGAAATAAGAAAAGAGATAAAGAATGGCATTAAATGAAACAGTGTTTATCAAAGTAAGATAACCCAGTAAAAGGAGAGAGAATAATATAACTGGGCGATCCATTAGTCAAACAACAGGAGAGAGGATTGTATGAGTCTGAACAGAATGAGTCCAAGATTGGAAAAGAGAAAAAAAGAACAGAAAAGGCAAAAAAAAAGTCAGACTGACAACTTTTAGCTTAATATAGTTAACTGAATGTATTCCTACTGCTGCTAATTGTCAGTGAGTCAGTTGCACACAAGATACCACAAAATATTCTCCTAAATTCACACCTAGCAATAGGAAGAGATTAGTAAAACATAGGACAAAGCAATTAGCATGGAAATGCAGAGAGATCCTTAGCCATAACAGGATGCAGGTGATGTAAGGAGAAAGAGGAAGCCTGTATTTACAAAAGATGGAACTTTCTGGCTCTTGCGGTATCTGGTTAGTACATAGATTAAATCTCACGGTTTTGAACTCTCCTGGCCCTTGTTGAGAGTCATTATTGGACACAGATATTGTGAAAGTCACATTATTTAGTGAGGGATCAATAAAGCTTTGTAAATGGCTGAAAAAGCTTCTGCCAAACATGAGCATTTGTCATTTCAAAAACACAAAAATATTAAGTAGTAAACCAGACAATTTATCTCTTTAACATTGCGGTTTTTAAAGTAACAAAGGACTTTTAACTTTTAATTTTGTTTAATGTAACAACATATGCTTTGAATGGGATATTTAACAATTGAATCACTAGAAATGGGAGACCTTAGTTTTATTGTGATGGATGGGTCACTGTGCTCTTTTTTATTTTGCTTTCCTTTATGCTATTCATTTCTTCCAGTCATGCTTAAATGGTAAGCCATTTTCATAGTTAATAAACCCCTTAAATGTTAGATACTATTGTCTGTTGTGTGAAATAGTCCTCTCAAGCAGTAACTCACATATTTTCAGTAATGCTTTATTTACGTATTTTGATTTGGATTTGGGATTGGAGATTTAATGATAGAATCATGGACCAATAAGGTATCCAGTACTTGAAATCCACACAGAAGAAATTACAGATCTTGCTGCTGTAGCCACAGTACTGTTTGGAAGTGTTCCTGTGATAAGGACAGTTTAAATGTGTAAAACATAGTTATTTATAATGGCTTTTTGTTTCTAAACTTTACAGAATAATATTTTGACTGCCACATGGAGGAGATTATAGGATTAAAAAGATTTCTGTTAACTCATTTGGTTATTGATTCAATAAGTGGGTTCTGTGACTGTCTATAACCACTCCTTGACATTGTGTTTTCATGCCTTTCCATTACCAGGTCTTCAGCCTGACCATTTCTTTTCTCTAAATCATTTCTCTAAATCATATTTAATCCCTATGTCCAAATTCACCTTCTGAAGTGGAGGCGGCTCAGACAGGTTTGTCAGATCTTCAGTGGAGTAGGTAGGGGCCAGGCAATGCTTTTTCCACCGTTTTTGCCAACTCCATTTAATCCCCTCTGCATCACCACAACCTCAACAGCTGCATTTCAAAGCTTGACAATTTTAGTGTTATTTGCATTACTGTAAATGCAGGATTCCACATTCACATATACATCAACCTTGCTCTGAGATGTTTATGAAAAAAATTAGGGAGGTTGCTTGGACTGCTCTCTTCCCTTGGAAAAACAGGGCTTCTTCCCCCCTCTGTATCTCTTCCTGTCTATTTCAAAGGGGCCAGGACCACCTGGGTTGCCCCATTGCACCATGACCCCCACTCCCAAACAGACAGAAAGGGAAGATCAGCCACAGGAAAGCTGCCCTCCGATGCCTCAGACCTGGACCTTCTTCCCAGGATGATCCTTCTCCTCCTCTTCTCCATCCTCTGTCACATTCCCTCTTTCCTCCTCCACTGCCTCCAACTGCCCCACCAGCTCCTTCTCCCACACAGACTTCACAGTGAGCTTCTGATAGGAGGCAAGCTGCAGAGATTGTCCGTGGGGCTGGAGGTGCTGCTGGATTCACCACCCAAGCAACAGGCTGCATGTTGTGCTCTAACTGCACTGGGTGGATCTTGCTAGTGCAGCTCTGGTAATGTAGCCCAGCAGGGTCCACACAGGGCAGCAAAGCACAACATGCAGCCTGTGGCTTGGGCGGTGAATCCAGCAGTGCCCCAGCCTATTCAGAACTGCTGTGGCTAACCCTAACCCTATCAGACCGCCACTGCGCAATCTGTGGAGGAGGAAAAGCTGTGGCACATGCCTGGCCACATGCTACAGGGATGGTGGTGAAGAACATGTGTGTCCTCCCCGCCCGCTGTGCCACAGCAGCGCCATTTGCTGTGTTCATCGGATCCAAGTGGTGGTGACTCTCTCTCTCTGCCTTCATGAATGCTGTCAATGCCACAGTACAGTTAATTTTACTAAACTGCAATTGTCACGTGTTTAAAAGCTGGCCACTGACTGACCAAATCAAAGCTCTCCTCCCGTGCAAACTGCAAGTTCTTTGCAGGGTTTCAGAGCAGATGATCAGCCAGAAATGTCTGCCAAAGCCATTCCATTATGGAGGCTCAACAGGAGGAGAAAGGAAGCAGTACAAAAGCACAGGGCATTTATGCAGATGGCCTGGACTTTCAAGCGGTCTCAGGAGATCCACAGGTTTTGGTGACTGAATCCTATTTACATTCCACTGTTGGGGGAAAGTACTCCCTCCACCCAGAGGGAAGAGTCAGACAGAATCCCTGGGTCCAAACTCACAGCCATTTCCAGCTCTCTACATGGGTAAAATGCGAGACAATATGACCCTTACTTTTAAAATTGTTTAATATCATTTATATAATGTCTTTAATGTACATAAATCTTAGAATATTATGACTCGCAAAACTCTGTTTTGTCTTATAATTTATAATATAAGAAATTAAACTCTTCTATACAATTCAGTAGAAGTGACATCATTTATGTCTCTGGCTGAATTTCTGATGGTCTACACTGAGTTAAACAGTTCTGTTTAGATTCCAACAAAGATTATGGGGGAAGGAGGTATCTTCCCCAACATACACTGTTTACAACATATTTTTAATTATGTGCATTAAAAACAGATGGATGGATCTCTTGGAGCAACTTGAGAATATGGCATCACTCTCAAATACTTTGACATAAAAATTTGTTAGTCTTCTACATTTAGGGCCTTGTCCAAAGCCCACTGATGTCAATAGAAATACTCGCATGGATTTTAATGGGCTTTGGACCAAGTCCTTACAAACATATTGTGAAAGAGTATTAAAAGAGAAGAGATAAAACTAACCAAAGGTACTTAAGAGTATCCAGCCAGAAAAGTCATTATTAGACCTGCCTTAAGGTATGTCTACACTTAAATCTCTACGGCGGCACATGGGGGTTCTGTTCTTGGTTCTTTTCTAGGCCCCCCTACACTCCTTGTCTCTGGGTAATCTCATCAGCAAACTCAAATTCAACTATCATTTCTATGTGGAAAACTAAAGTGTCAGACTCTCTCTCTGAATCTCCTTATAGATGTCTAGCCATCAGCTCAAGCTTAACATGGCAATAACTGTGATCTTTGTGTTTCCTCCCAAGCATTTCCCCCACCTCTTCTTGATCATGGTGTATAACATCACCATCCTACCTGTCAACATTGAGGCTTGTAACCTGGATGTCATTTTCAACTTGAACCTCCCTTTAGGTCCTCATATCCAAGCTATGTCTAAATCTTGCAAAATTCTTTCTGCATAACATAAGATATCTCCTATCCATCTACACAGCTAAAACTCTTATCCAGGCTTTCAGCATCTTACGTCTCAATTACTGCAACATCCTTTTCTCTAGCCTGGACAAAACGCCCCACTGATATCCATTCAGAATCATATTGCACAAATAATTTTCCTAGCCCATCACTTTTACCACATCACCCATCTTTTTGCATCTCCACTGGCTCCCCCTTCTCTTTCACATCCAACGTAAACTACCTATCTTCACTTTTAACGGTCCTTCATGGCCAATACCCATTCTACCTATCATCACTTGTTCACTATCAAAATGTTGACTCCTGTTTCTGACTGACCTATGATATCAGCCTCCATCATCCAATTGTTAAATTTTCTAACAAGCACTTTCATGCTTTCTCCCAGGTTCTCTCTCCAACTCGGGAGGATCTCCTAATAAACATCCACAAACTGTCTTCCTTCCAATTCCTCTTTTGCCATGTTGCCTACAATAAATTTGACAATGCGTAGTGTGACATTCGGTGTCTGAAAACAACAGCCCAGAAACCCCATATTCAGCACTGTCATATAATTATGATATATTCTGTACAAAGTATGCCTTGTGTGATATCATTTTAAAAGTCTTGATCTGATAAACATTAATATCCTGGTGGATTGCATGTGCTATCATTGTATATGAAGTTATAAAATATTGCTGAAAATTCTACTAGAACATGTTGTAAGGTGGGAAACACCAACAAATCAGCTTTTCAAGTACACCAGTGAAGTGGCCAGACGTGCTAATGGCCCATCAAGAAAAGAATCCCTTATCCCAGAGATTCTTTACATCACAGGTGTCAAACTCTTGGCCCATGGGCCAAATCTGGCCCGCGGGCTTGTGTTATCTGGCCCGCGGTCCAAATCCGTCTCGCCAGCTTGCGGCATCTGTGCCGGCAGTAAAAGTATGCGAGATCTCGCAGCAGTGCATGATACCGCGAAATCTCGTAACAGAAAGGAAAAGGACGTAGGAGTCTCCTACCCTGCTGCCGAATTTAAGCTTGCAGGGAGATTTGATGGCGGACGGTGGAGCCTGCGTGCACTGGTGAGTCTGTGCTCTGAGTCACACTCCCCTACTCTGCCGCCGAATTTAACCCCACGGGGAGATTTCTCGGCGGAGAGTAGGAGAGCAGAATGTGCGAAGTGGAATTGAGCATGAGGTGTTTAAGCGTATGTGTTTTAGTGTACTGTTGTAGGTGTTTAGGTGCTTAGGTTTTATGGCCTGTGTGGCCCCCTTTAACTTAATTTAATTAAAATGTGGCCCGCCATAGGAAGTGAGTTTGACACCCCTGCTTTACATTGTGGACTTCACTGAGGAAGCACTGAGAAAAAGGACTCTCACTGACCAATGAGGATGCCCACCCCTCAGGTCACAAGCATTGATTGTTCTAGCAATCTGAAACAGACTATAAAAAAGGAGAGTGACAGCATCACTTGGCTTCATTCCCCCCACAATTTATCACCTGGAAGACAAAGAGCTTTGGACTGGGGAAGGTGTGGTCCCAGGTGAGGAAAGCGGTGTCTGCCTGGGTACCTAAAATCTGTAGCCTGCTTGTCCAATCTCTCAGGGTGAGACATTTCTAGATTCAAATCTTGTTAGTGTGTAGAATTTAGACTGTGATCTTACTTTTATTTTTTTGGTAACTATTTCTGATCTCTTTACGTTTTCCACTTATAATAATTGAAAATCATTTTTCTGTAGTTAATAAACTTGTTTAATGTTTTATCTTAACCGGTGTGTCTTTGAGTGAAATGTTTAGGGAATCTTAGCTCTGTTAACAGACGCTGGTGTATGTCTTGCCCCCACTAAGGGGGAAGCAGATTAATTAATGAGCTTGTACCATACAGATCTCTGTCCAGTGCAAGACAGTATAATCTCAGGGTGCACTCCTGTAGTGAAGGACTTGAAGAGCTGGTAGCAAACTGGCTGAGGTTTGCATCCATGTTTGCTCAGGGAGAGCATTCGAGGTAACTCAGCTGGCTGTGTGGCATCATGTGCTGTCACGTTGGTCCCGTGTTTATCATCAGCAGAAGTATGGATGGAGGTCAGCCGAGGCCGTAAGGGTCAGAAGGCTCAGCAGTACCCCAGATTCAAGTTGCATCAGAGTGCAGACTGTGACAATTAGGCTGCTGGTGTGCTGAGAACACTGCTTATCATGCTGGCCAATATTATCTCATTCTTTCCTTGTAACTCCCCATCTGCGGTCTCTTGTCTTATACTTAGATGAAAGCTTTTGGAACCATCTTTTTCTTTTGTATTTGTAAAGAGCCTAGCATAAGGATGCTCTGGTCTATGAGTAGAGCTCTTAGGCACTATGGTAATACAAATAAATAATAATTTTAAAAAGCAGCAATTACCTTAAGGAAGCAAGAAAGTCGGATAATAGGAAGAACATCACAAACTCAAAATATGTCCTAACAAATTGCATATGCATTCCAGGCAATTCCTTCTTATATGCTTTACATTTACAAGACTATGTAAACTATAATTAGGAACAATCTGTGTAACTAATGAGCAGCTGACAAGCTTGGTAAAATAATGTGATGCTTTGATCATTTATTTGTCAGTATTCATAAAGTCAAAATTTGCACGTTGATCACTAGAATTACTGGATGTCAAATTCAAATGGAAATGTTGGTCTAATTATTATTAATTAGTTAAAAGCTGAGAAGTTACTAGGACTGAAGTCAAGGGTCTGTGACCAGTGCTCTGTACCCCTTCCCACAAAGTCCAAAAACCACCTGACTTTCTGTCTATTCAGCTGTTTTTCTGCTATCCTTAACACCACAGTAACTGAGTACCCTACAGAATGTGTCCATCCTCACTGGGCAATCAATCAGAGACAGAGCCAGCTGGCTCCATCTATTACCCAGTCCTGCCTACTGTCCAGTTGTCACTGCGTTGAAAAGTCCTCCTTCCATCCCTGACAGTATGCCTGCTCCAAATTTCAGTGAAATAAAAAAAAATAATTGTAACATATAAAATAAAATCTCTTGTTTTGTTTCTTGAAAAGGGAAATCCCTTTTTTTGTAAACACCTAGGAAACATCTCTGGGAAAACTGTATTCCAGTAGGAGGAGCACTTGACTGACACATGGAACAAACTGTATCTCTAGTGCACCATTCTGCATCCAACTGGTCAAAAATTTCCTTTGGGGTAACTGTGTTGAACTGTCCCTTTAGTTGAAGTGCCTCCTTCACTTCCTGAGCCCAATAACAATATTATTAAAGACATTCTGATGTGTTACAACCCAGTGAAATGTAGTGCAAAGTGTTCCCTCTACCTTCAACCTCCTCTTGTAACTGTTCTCTGATCCCAAGCTGTACAAGGACACAAAAGTGAAGTGGCAGTCAATATTTATGTTATTGACTCTGATCTTGATAGAGATAGAAGCACTTGTCATGTGTCAGTATTATTCCATCTTTCATGTAAAATAAATAAATAATCAAGCTAGCTCTTCCAAAATAAATAAAATGATGACGGTATTATCCCACATTATTCAAATTTTGAATGGGGAAACATTTATTTTATAGAAGCTTCTTGCTAGTCACTTGGAACACTGTGATTAATGTGATTTTATCTGAATTCTACTCAACATAAAGCTTATAGTGGGGGAAAAGATTAGTCTTCCGGAGTACATTAAGGCTAGGCAAAAACTAGGAGATCTATCATTTGAAAAATACCTGCTGTCTTTAAAGGGACCTCCCACCGAGAGCCTACTCAGAGAAATCAGAATCAGACAAATAAAGCTTTTGCCTTCACAATTTTAGTGCTTCAAAAGGGGAAGGGGAGAATTGGTTCTGCAAATGGACCTCAATCCCCAATCCTACTGATTCTGGAAGCAAAGAAGTAGGCCATTTACTAGTTATCCTAATGCCCTGCTATGGTAGGGTTCTGACACCCCCAAATCCTATATGTCTTTTTATTCTAATGCTGGGTTTTAATTTCAGCAGCTATGTAATCTTCCATTGTTAAAGCTATCAACAATGGAAGATTTGCCCTGGGAGATGGCTATGGCTGAAATATCCCTTCTACTAAAGGACACACTGAAAGCAGTAGGAAGGGAACGTGGCCAATTTGGCTACAGAATGCACTGACTCCGCACATCCCCTCAACATCCTGTACTCAAAGGGCTTCTAAGAAATTCTTAAGTTGGAATTTAAGAGGATTTTAAGTTGCCCAGCTTAATGGAAACCCCAAGAGAATGTAGGTGACACCACACCAACTGCCCTTCTTTTAGGTTAAGTTCCCATTTGTACGAAGGGAGGCCACACTACTGCATGGACCATGCTACCACAGGGGAATGTAAATTCTACCCTCCTGTACCAGCCAGGTTAAATAATTTTGTCCCCCATTCTGTTTTAGGAGTCTAATACAAATGATATTGAAAGTAAAAATATAATAATTAAAAATCTATATTTAGAAAATGTAAGGTAACATTATCAACAATACATCAAGAAAAAAACATTTTCATAAATAAATCTACAATGGAAAATACGTTTGGAGTAGATAAAGGACCTCAGTGCACATTAAAAATCCTATGGTTATGATAGCAATACAACTGGCACTGTATAGCAATTAAATAGAATCCCTAACCTTGTTTGTACTCTGTAACACTGCTTCAAGGCAATATTTTTATGTTAAAATATATTCCCTCATTTCCATAGGAAATTAAGAAGTGAAATCTCAGTGTCAGTATCCTTGTTGTTATACAAACGTAGCCATTGGCGGATTTGAAATTGGGATCTAATTGGACAGTTATGGTTTTAGATGTATCAGTATATCTTTAGATAAATATTCAGAACATTTCCCATAGATGTCAGTGGCAAAAGAAAGAGTAAAGATATTCTTAAAGAAAGCTATATTCACAATAGCGCAAACATTTAATCATGGATGGCCTTTTTTGATTTTGGTTCAATCATTATTTCATTTCTAGTCTTTTAATTATTTTTAAAGAGTCTACAAATAAAGAGCAAAATAGAGTAGGTCTGCTCTCTAATACAAAGATATTTCCTTCGAAAAACCACGAACAGTGAAACTGTTCCTAGTAAATGGTATGCAGATTATACACATTACTTGTTTTGAAGTATAAGTTGTAATCATCAATTCAATTGCACATTTTAAAAATTGCATATAATCATTTTACGAAGTATCTGTGAAGTACACATTTTCACTGTCTTCTCCCAAAAGGCATTAGAATAGTACAAAGATCAAATCTCCAAAACTATACAGGACACAGAGGGAGAGGAAGAGGGAGAGTGGCGGGGGGTGGAGGGAGAGAGAGAGAGAATGACGTGCTGCCCTAGTTACCATAAAACTACTGATTTGTATGAGTTTTTGGTAGTGCCAGGATACACAAATTCTCATCACAACTTTTGATGCTCAGATAACCATACTGATAGGCAGAATATAAATGCCTATGTGAACAGACACATTTAGACTGGAGTCTGGAAAAAAGACTTCAGATTATTTTACCCTGCAACAGTGGTTTACCTGCTGGATTCTCAGATCAATAGGTTAAAATGTGATTATATGACCCCATCCAAAGAAATGGAAGAATACTGCTGGCACTACAGTCAAGAAGCAAAAGTCTCTTATAAATTACCCCCTTTGATAGTACTGTGACAGGATACCCTTAGAATTCCATTGATTAAGCTACTACATAAACCAATAAAATATTGTAGATACCAGAGGGAGCTGTAGTCATTTACAATAGTCTATTAGCATGATGGATAAATTATGCAACAGTGACTAATGTTGGTGAGTACTTACTCACTCGAGTCAATCCAGGAAAATCAATGAGACTACTCATGAGAGTAAGCATTCACCAGCATAGTAAGCATTGCTATGACACCTAAATTACTAATTATAATTGTGTTTGTATTAGAAAAACTAAGATAATGTTACTCAGTAACCATTTTTCTTCAGCTATTCAAGTTATTTCTCCCTTGACTTTTTTCATTAACATGGAATTAAGAAAAATGAAAAATAGAATACATCTGAGAGTTGTCTTGTTCTGCTGTGCTGCATTTTGAACTTTGCTTGAGAAAAATAGTATCTAAAACCAAATAACTTGGGACCAGATTGTCAACCCCTTATTTCCATTGCTGTGCAGTGTGACAGACTGACAATATTCTGTAATATCCTCAACAAACTTACAAAATTAAGATAAACTTTATTGAATTAAGTTAAACCTTCTGAGATTAGGGTTAATACATTTGGGGTCCATTTTATTAAAAATGCATTTGGGTATGTGCCACTCTAGCTTTGCAAGTACCTTCTCTAGTATGGAGAAGGGAGGATAATGTACCTCCTCCGTTACCAGCCTTTTGAAACCACCTCCCTTATGGAGATGTTCACGTAAACCAGTTCAAACTGGATTTTCTAGGGACCAACAGACAAAGAAACATTTTTTAAATAAATAGCATGGTTTTAAACTGGTTTAGGTTTTTCTTCCTAATCCAGGAAAGAGACAGGGTTCCTGATGGATGGAGGGCTCCAATTCCTACAGTACGGCTGGAAGGACTGGACCTACTGAGATCCCAAAAGACGAAATGCTTATTCTGAGCTGAAGCTGTGATGAACTCTAACCCCAAGAAATCCCCTTGGATGAGGGAATGAAGGATTTATCCTGCCAGAATCCCTGTTAGGACTGAGGTAATTTTGGGAAGCTTATTAGCATTGTGTAGATTCTTTTATTGTTTTTAATATGTTTTCTCTTAATGCTTTTTACTTTAAAAATAAAGTAGGTTTACATAGGAAGTGCTGGTGAGAACATAAAGGGTATCAATTAAACCTGTGAACAGTTTCTGAAGAGAAAGCAAGCAGGTATCATGCTAGGGATAACACAGTGTAGGCAGTGAACTGTGCAGCCTGGAAATACCCCAGTCAGAAGGGAGGGAGACTTGGGTCTCCACCCAGAAAGGCAACGTCTGGGGAGCTCGAAACCTGAGAGTGGGTGCCCTTGCTGGACCACTGCCGGGAAATATAGGTACGGTTGCCCTAAACTGTGACAACTCTGTAGTCATTGGGAGTACTTGTGTAAGCAAGCTCTCACCAACAGGAACAAAGGTTTCACAATCTGCCTCTTGATGAGTAAATATTTGGGAATTATTTGTGACTTCACTGAAATCTAATCACCAAAATCACCAGAAATATGGGTTTATAGGAGTTAAAGATGGCCACAGTTTTAGTTGCCCATTCTCATTGCTACTGTGATAAGCATAATTTGTGTGAGTGCTGAAGTTGAGGGACAGTTTTGCAATGTTTTGTTTGACTTACACGTTTGATCATCCTGCCATCTCCATTTTCAATATAAATGAAAATGTACGTGAACTGCACAGATGAAAGAGACTTGTCTCCTTTCACTGATATGTGGCGACATCAATCTGGCAACTCAGTACCCCATCTGATGTGAGATGCCTCATAGCTACTTGGCTTATTTGCACTAAGACAAAGGCCCAAGAATACTAATAACTTTTAATTATCTCCTGGCCGAGCAGTCAGTATCCAGGATTCTCCAAAGTTCTCTCATAATTCCGGGGAGTGTTGCATGACCGATAAACCATATTTCTTTCTTTGTAGTGCAATAATATTCAATTATAAAGTGACAAGTGAGTTCTCACCTTTAAAAAATAGGGACATTTAAAAACATACAGAGGGACCGAGTATTCACTTTGGTGGAGAAATCAGAAGAAGGAATAGAAAATGGTAAGATGAATGCCCTGGAGTTTCCAAATAATAGTCCTTTCAAGATAAGATGGGGAGAGAAACAGAGTGACCAAGGAAGGAAAATAATCATGTGAAATAAAGAAACAGCAAAAGAATTTATCTACAATTTGGTGACAGAAAAAGGTGGAAATTTTAGACAGCTCTAGATGTATGGGATGAAATTCTGGCCCCACTGACATCAAACATAAAATTGCTATTGACTTTATGGAGCCAGGATTTCACCTAGAGCCTCTAGATTAGAGACACTAATGGGTCCCCTAATAGAATTCAGCCTATATCATCACTGTTTGTCACACACACAAGTGCCAGTAACTTCATTACCTGGCCGCAATTACACAACTTAAATCAGGGTTACAAAAAGGTTATATTCCAATATGGCAAGGTTCAGAATCCACTGACTCCAGGGGTTGTTGTTACAACAGCGTCCAGTGATTGTTACTATCTGAAAGTTGTTTGATAGCAAAGGTGAACTGAGTTGCTGGGCCTGAATGCAATCCTCATGAGCAAATGCTCACATCTCTAAAATCACCACTGATTTTGTTGTTGGCACTGTTTGTAGTCTCACAGGGAGGCTGGCAGCTCAACGGTCATAGAAACTGCATTACCCTCTGTACTTAAAGGTGAATCTCCAGGTCAAGGTTGGGGTAGAGTGGTAGGGCAGCACATGCACTCCTGCATTGCTTTAGCCCATGTAGTAACTGTTGCACAAATAGAGGACTTCAGTGTCAATCTTGCACCTTGCACAAGTACTAAATTCACACACAGAAAATATTTTAAAAGAAAGTTATGTATTGATGTTTAAGGTACACGCTCTGATGTCATCCATTCAGAGGGAGTAATTATAAAACAAATTGAAAGGCTAAGGCAATCTCGGTATATAAAAATGACAATTACTACAAGACCACTTTTCATCAGAGTATGAATTAATGGACAACTGTTTCCAGTGAAAGATTTCATTTGTTTTTACGCCTATCACATCTAAGTTTGATCAAACTATGCTGAAAACAAAGACTAGTAAATCTGTGGTCCATTGAACAGTTATTGAAATGTCAACTTATTTCACTTCTTTAGCTCTACAAATCATAGTTACAACAGAGTAATAATGAACGCAGAGCTCTTCTCTTGGGATAATTCTTGACATATTCTTTAAATGTGCGACTCAGTAAGATTAAATAAATCACCTCAAAGCCACTTAAACATATTTTCCAAAGTAATCATAAGAGGACAACAGAATTAATTGAAAATATGACGCATGCACACATTTATAGCCTTTCTCAAAGCTTCAGAAAACAGGAATAAAATTTGCTCATTCCACTGCAGCATTGTGATAGCATTAGTAAAGAATTTTCAAAGGCCTGAAACACTTCAAAATCAATTGACATTACACTCCAGAAGTGGCTGCATTTCAGTGGTGTCCAAAATGATTTTCGCATGCAAATATATTTTACAGAGAACTAGCAGCTCTTTCAAGTTGAAACACATTGGGCTCAATCTCTAGCCATACTGAAGAGTGTTGGCTCTAAAACACATTCCCTCCTTCCCAAAACATGGAGGAGCCAGGGACCAAACTAGTCCCTGGTGTAAGAAAGAGCAACCTACTCTGACATCTAATGGGCTTTTCGATGCCAGGTGATGTGAAAGCAGTATGCTCCAGCTCTGAACTCACTCCTTATGCGGGGAAAGAAGTGGGTGATAGAAAGCCAGTTAAGCAAGTTTGAGCCACCCTAGGATTCCTCTGCACTACTGAAATCTTGAGTTGGCCCTTCAGGGAAGCTTTGCAGCTGCCTTGTGCTGCATTACAAAGGCAGAGCAAAGAAAAGTGAGGCCACGGATATGGACTATTATTACTCATCTTATTTTTTCAGTCTCATTGTGATGTTTCCCAGGGTAACCCAAGCTGTAAGGCAACTCACTACCACCCGCCCTTACTCTGTGTCTGCTGAGGATCAGCTTCCTGAAATCCATCAGCCTCTGGCAACACAAGCACTGCCTTCCATGCCTCTGCAGGGCTCATTCTCTCTGTTCAGGTTACCAATTGGCACACGCCAACCCCAGAGTCCTCTGAGCATCCGTCAGGAGGTGACGGATTGTCACCTTGTCCCAGTGAATGCTCACAGGACTCTTAGATCTGCTATTCCCAAAGGAACACTACACACCAAACCTGTAATAGTCAACTCTGGGTCACTGCTGTGCTGAACATGCAGCCAATATATATATATATAAAATGAAAACAGGAATTAGTTTATTATCAAAGAACAGAGAATCAAGTGATAGTGAGTAAGAATATTGGAAACAAATGGGTACATCTAAAACAAATTAATAACGTGATTTCTAGAGACTCAACTTAACTCATAAAGCGTTCCCCTATCTCCTTCACAGGATAAAACGTAGTTACTTGCCAGTAACTGTTGTTCTTCGAGATGTGTTGCTCAGATCCATTCCACTTAGGTGTGTGCGCACCCACGTGCACAGATCTGTGGAGAACTTTTCTAGCAGCCCCTGCAGGGGCCGGTTTCAGCGCCCCCTGGAGTACCGCCACTATGCAGCGGTATGTATAGCGCGACCGGCCCCTCCCCTCCTCAGTCCCTTCTTTCTGCCGACTCCGACAGCGGGGACGGAGGGTGGGTGTGGAATGGATCTGAGCAACACATCTCGAAGAACAACAGTTACTGGTAAGTAACTACGTTTTCTCCTTCGAGTGATTGCTCAGATGCATTCCACTTAGGTGATTAGCGAGCCATACCTTGGAGGCGGGTAGGAGTCAACGGCGAGCTGCCCTCAGCACGGCTCTGCCAACTCGCGCGTCGTCCCTTGACTGCTGAACGACAGCATAGTGCGCAGCAAAGGTGTGTACCAAAGACCAGGTGGCAGCCCTGCAGATGTCATCCAAGGGGACCCTTTCCAGGAAGGCTGCCGACGCGGCCTGGGCCCTCGTCGAGTGAGCCGTCACCACTCCTGGGAGCCGGACGCCTGCACGCTCGTAACAGAGCCGGATGCAGGCGGTGATCCACTTGGCGATGCACTGGGCGGAGACCGGGGAGCCTCTCATCCTCTCTGCCACCACGACGAAGAGCTGCGTGGTCTTTCGGAGCGGCCTCGTCCTGTCTAGGTAGAACGCCAGCGCCCTCCTCACATCGAGGGTGTGCAGTCTCCTCTCGTCCTCGGACCCGTGCGGTTTAGGAAAAAACACGGGGAGGAAAATATCTTGGTTACAATGGAACCTGGAGACTACCTTAGGCAGGAACGCTGGGTGAGGCCTAAGCTGAACCTTGTCCTTGTAGAACACGGTATAGGGGGGCTCCGAGGTTAAGGCCCTTAGCTCAGAGACCCTCCTGGCCGAGGTAATGGCCACGAGAAAAGCCACCTTCCAGGAAAGGATCATCATTGGACAGGTGGCTAAGGGCTCAAAGTGGGGTCCCGTTAGCCTATCTAAGACCAGGTTCAAATCCCAGGGAGGCACCGGGTCGCGGACCTGCGGATAAAGCCTCTCAACTCCCCTGAGGAACCTCACCGACATGGGGTGGGAGAATAGGGACCGTCCCCCCATCAGCTGATGGAACGCCGAGATGGCCGCCAGGTGTACCCTGAGGGAGGCCAACGCTAACCCCTGTAGCCTAAGCTGCAGCAGGTAATCCAGGACAGCCTGCACGGGGGACGTACCGGGGGTTACGCCCCGCGACTCCGCCCAGCAGGTGAACCTCCTTCACTTGGCCCTGTAGGCGAGCTGCGTGGAGGGCCTCCTGCTTCCCAACAACACGCATTGGACCTGCTCCGAGCAGGTTCTCTCCTCCTCCGTTAGCCAGAGAGCCTCCAGGCCGTCAGGTGCAGGGAGTCGAGGTTGGGATGCAGCAGGCGACCGTGGTCCTGGGAAAGCAGGTCCAGTCTCCTCGGGAGCTCGATCGGGGGAGCGACCGACAGGTCCTGAAGCAGGCAAAACCAGTACTGCCTCGGCCACACTGGGGCGATCAGGATAACCTCCGCTCTGTCCCTCTTGATTTTCAAGAGGACCCTGGGCAAGAGCGGGAAGGGGGGGAACACGTACAGGAGCGCCCCCGTCCCTTCGAGGAGAAAAGCGTCCGAAACAGAGCCCAGCTCACGACCCCTTAGCAAGCAAAACTGCGGGCACTTCGTGTTCCAGGCCGATGCAAACAGGTGCAGACGGGGAACACCCCACAGACGGAAAATCCTGTCCGCCACCTCCGGGTGGAGAGACCAATCGTGCTGGGATAGAAACGACCTGCTGAGGCGGTCCGCCTCGTCGTTCCTGACCCCCGGCAGGTGAGAGGCGGTTAAACAAAAGTTGAACTTCACCGCCAAGTTCCAAAGTTGAAGCGCTTCCTGACATAGCACCGAGGAGCACGCCCCCCTTGTTTGTTGATATAGTACATTGCAGTGGTATTGTCTGTTAACACCTGCACCATTCTCCCCAATAAAGAGTGGCGAAACATCTCGCAAGCTAGTCTGACTGCCCTCAGTTCCCTGACATTGATATGGAGGGCAGCCTCTCCCTGGGACCAAAGTCCCTGCATGGTCAGACCACCGGTGATGTGGGCTCCCCACCCCAGGTCTGATGCGTCCGTGATCAGCGTGACCGAGGGGGTGGGCGCCCTGAAGGGAATCCCTTCCAACACAGTCCCGGGGTCCAGCCACCAGTTCAGTGACCCCAACACCGCAGGGGGCACCGTTACCACCTTGTGGAGGGCATGCCTGCTGGGCATGTACACCTTGGACAACCAACCTTGGAGGGGCCTGAGCCTGAGGCGGGCCAACCTCACTACATAGGTGCACGAGGCCATGTGGCCTAACAGCTGCAGGCACTGCCTGGCTGTTGTCGTAGGGCACCTCTGAAGTTGCGATATTATCGCCGTCATTGCCTCGAACCTCAAGCGTGGGAGGGAGGCTGTGGCCCGCACCGAGTCTAGGTGGGCCCCTCTAAAGTCTATACGCTGCACCGGACACAGCGTGGACTTCTGCTCGTTTATGAGAAGCCCCAGAGCTTGGCAGGTGGTCTGGATGAAGGAGACCGCCTCACGAATCTGCGACTTGGTAATGCCCCTGATCAACCAGTCGTCCAGGTAGGGAAAAATCTGGACCCCCCTGCGCCGCAGGAAGGCCGCCACCACCGCCATACACTTGGTGAACACTCTGGGGGACGAAGACAGGCCAAAGGGCAAGGCCGTAAATTGGTAGTGGGCACCAGCTACCATAAACCTTAGGAACCGCCGATGGGCGGGAAGGATGGAGACGTGAAAGTATGCATCCTTAGGGTCTTGGGAGGGTCCTTTAGAAGAGGAGGTGGACGACGTTGTGCGGTCGTGCCGTCCGGAGCCCCTACTCCTATCCTTTCCCCTTGCGGGAGGGAAGGGTCTGGGCTGCGGCCTCGGTTGTTGCCGCTGACGCTGAGGCGGCTGCTGCGGCTGTTGGCGGCTCTGCAACCTGGTCGCTTGGGGCGTGTAGAGGCCTAGCGAACGCAGGGTCGCCCTGGAATCTTTAAGGGAATGCAGCTTCTCATCAGTTTTGTCTGAGAA